>CM052809.1:22109650-22126405 GCA_028533885.1 Nasua narica
ATTACCGGGAAGGAACTGAGACACCGAAGCTAAGGACGAGGAAGCCTGTCAGGACTGTGGAGGGCCCGGACGTCAACCCCAAGACCTGGGGGCCAGCCGACCCGGGGTGTGTGCTGTGGGCAGCAAAGGAGCAGAGCCGGCGCAACCCCGTCTGTCACCTGCAGCTGCGCTCCCAACCCATACGACACGTGAGTTCATTCCTTAACACGGACTCTTAGAATGATAAAACAAATTTATTCTAAGGCACTACTGAAGCCATAGAGCTTTAAAAGTAGAAATATACTTAGGTGAAAAAAAGTAAACTGTCTACAAAGCTTAAATGATAAACAGCGATCTCCTACCCAACCCCTCCACTGCCAGACCCTATTTTCAGAGGTCACTCAACTCCTTTAGTTATTTTTTCCGATATTTAACCACATATTTATAAATAACGTGCTTATGCTGCTATCTCTTGACTTTCAATTTTTTAATTCTTTTATACTACCCCTAAAACACATACTTATCACCTATCTTCCCAATAGTGTTAAATCACAAAATTTAATTAACATACAGGGCTTACATTATCATGTCACATTAATGTTGCTCATGCCTAAGGCACCTAGCAGTGCATGCTGACATTTCTCGCACATTTTCTTTTCCCTGAAGTCAGCAATTGCTTCATGTAGTTTCCAAATGCTTAACTTTCTGTGAACCTACCACTGTTACCCCCAAAAGTCTCCAGGAGGATAGACACTCCTCTGTTTGCAATTACTTCCTATCATCTTGACCCAAGCCTCACTCTGGCTCACCGAAGCTGCTTCCAGAACAAAGCTCAAAGCTCTGGCTTCAGCCTCTGCAATTTGGTCCCAGCCTTGAGCCTCATGTCCTGACCCCTGTGCCATAGACCTCCTCTTATGCAAGTGACAAAGACAGCTGGTCCCCACCCATGATGCCAGCTTGAGTGTGGGCCTTGTTCCATGTGAGCCTTGCTTGCCTGGGTCACCCCTTCTGCATTCTGATTCCAGTGGCCTCCCACTGCTCCCTCAGAACCCCTGCCTGAGTCCACTCCTCTGGGAGCCATCCTGGACCTACAGTGGTTGTGTAGCTATTCTTCCTTGGAGGTTCCTCAGCTCTGTGAGCATCCCTGAGCATGTTCCCAACCAGCTGTCCTGGCCCATAATCAGCTTTGTGGACAGAGACGTGGCTGGATGAGACAACCAGTTAGCAGGGGGAAAAGGAAAAACTCAAAAAGGAAGAGTCTTGGCATTGGTGAAAATAGGGCAGCAGGCACCTCCCAACTCAGAGTCTGAGGCTGACCACAAGAGCCCCGGCTAAGGCCACTCACCCCACTTGCAGCCCACAAGCACGGGACAGGCAGCATGTCTCGTACGGTAGTCACCTTCCCCGCTCCTCAGGAGGTTGTACCAGAATACAGCCGTGCCCTAAGAAAAAGAGACAGCCCGTCAGATAACACTCTTAGATACAGGGCTCAAGGACCTGACCCTGAACACCTCCCTAGGCAGAAACACCCTCGCCTTCCTGTGTTCAGAGGGACAGGGCCCTGGCATTCCAGCAGTACAGAAGTATCCACCCTTCACAGTGGGGCAGGTGTTTAATAACCCACCTTCCCCAAAGGGCCTTCCCTTCCCAGTCCTTCTCCCCACATAGAAGCTGAGGCTACAATGTCAGAGTTCAGGCAGGGAGGGGCTAAGCCCTCTCACAGTAAGAGTCGAGCGGCCAGGGAATGGGAACTGGGAGCTTCAACCTGTGACCCACAAAAACTAGAACTTACCTTCTTCGGCCAAATCGCAGCCCCCAGATCAGGAAAAACAGTGGCACCACCAGCTTCTACATCACTCATCTGGGAATACAAAGCATAGAGCTTGGTCCTTGTACTCAAAGCTCTCAGAGCAGCTAAGCCACCAAGGACACAAGTATGCAGATTACCTTTCTCTGAGCAGGAGTGGCCCTGCTTGAAGGCTCTGCTCCATAGCCAGTCCTTCTGCCAAGAGAAGCTCATCCCATGCACTACCTCTCCCTAAACCTTGCTTCATCTGTGTGGTTCGTCAGGATAGTCCTATGCCAGGGGCACTTGGGAGCGATAGCCCTGAAGGAGACCCAACCCCTGGCTGTCCTCGGACGAGAACAATCCAAGTCTGTACATGGAACATGCCTGACAGACCCCCTGCTCTCACATCACCATCCAGCCTGGGCCATGCCTCAGGCACAGGGCCCTGGGAGCTGCCCGAACCCAAAGCTCCCTGCTGCTCCCAATTCCATTCGTGGCCCCCAGCGTGGGCTCTGTTTCTCTGGTTCTACCACCCCCCTCACCTTCCCAGAACAGCAGCCCTCCCCCAGGGCCATCAAGGTGAGCAGACAGGGTGTGGTTCCCCAGGCCCTGCTTTCTCCCAGGGAGGCCTCCAACTACATGGAACACAAGCTCCACACAGTAGGGAGGCTACACTTAGCCCCACAAAGCGTGCCTCCTCAACTCCTGCCCAAGGCACCACCTGGCTCTCATCTGGCTGTCTCGCTTCAAGTTTTTTTTTGTCTATAATGTAATAAAATGTGGAGTTTTAAAAATATGTCCACAGGACGCATGCCAGATAGACTAAAAAGCACTCAACAGACATATGGTAAACGACTAAGAAAAAAACTGATGGCTTCCCACAGCCCCGGGGATCAAATCCAGGCTCTTTTCTAGAACCCAAAGGCCCTGTCCGTCTCAGCAGCATTCTCTCGCTCCAGCCGCTCTCACCTCAAGTGCTGCCTCTGAGTCGCACCAGTCCTCTTCCCTTTTTCCACCATCCCCAGCTCCTTCCCTCTTCCAGGTCTCCATACATTCTCCCCTCTGCCAGGAACCATGTTCCACCAACTAATTTCCACTCAACCTTCAATGTCTTCACTAACACATTACTCCCCAGGGAGACCTTCTCTGAACCTCAACCCTGCGCCCCTTTTTCAAGTACCTGTCCCCACGGTAACTAAGTAAACTACTTTTCCTATGGTTAAAGCAAGTCTCTCATATTAGACAGTAAAGCCCACGAGAGACTCCACGTGTCCTGCTCACCAGCATGTTCATGGGTGGCCCCAGAGCATAATAACCACACACAAAAACATAAATGAGACACCAAATGAAAAGATGGCCATGGGCTTCTGTCTCTAAGTTACTTGACAGTTTGTATGCCTCTTGAGAAAAGGCTCTCTAAGCAGAGGGGAAAGCAAACTGCTCCTCGTGTGAGAGGTAAACCCAACGGCCTGTGGCTGAAGCACGGGCAGCAGATGGGAGGCAGGCCACTGAGCTCTGGGGAAACAAAGGCAGCTTTCATTTAGTAGAGCTCATGGCAGCCTCCTCACTCTGCTGCCAAGGAGGGAACTCTCCGGAGCACTCACCCCCAAAGTCCTGACTAGAACTGGGCTCGTCAAAAGGAGCCAGGGATATTAATGTCAGGGCTGTGGGTGAGCACACAGATGGGAACACAGGCCAATTCTCTCCTCTAGCCAAGAAGAGTGCTGAGGGCCAAAAGGGCCCAGCCACTGAGTGACAGCTGGTGGTATCAGCCCTGACAGGAGTGGACATAAGATAGTGCTCTGGACCCATTTCCCCCGAAGGCCCATTTGCTGCATGCATCATACTCACGTAGTTTAAGAACGTGGCCACACGATTCCCCGTCCCTAAACGCTTGAAAGCATCTTGCTCATTTTTCTATAAAATTAAGTGAGAATGAACAGGTGGACCTGGCCCCAATACTTACATAGTTAAGAAACGTCGCTAACCTATTCCCCTCCGTTTTGAGGCCGCTGTCAAAAGGTCGCTGCAACAAACAACAACTTTCACCCACATTTGCAGATGATTCCACCCCCCACTCACAGGACTGGGGCTAAAAGGGTCAAGGGACAACACTAAGCATGTGTTCCATACAAAAGCCTGGACCGTGGACCGTGGCTGCAAAGGAAACCCCGGCCAGGGCACAAAGGAAGTGGGACGGGAACAGCTTTCACAAAGACCTAGTCAGGGTCCATGCTCTACAGTCATGGCATGGGGAAACAGCGAGGCTGCACTGGGCTCCACAGGCCCCATGTTCCTCATTTGGAATTTTCCAGGAACCAAGACTTGGTCCTGGTAAGGCACGGGGAGGGGTGGGGCACTGATGTAGAGGCTGAAATGCTCCAAGAAGCTTCAGCTTTCTCAAGTCCGCTGGAGCAGGGCCCTCTAGAAACACCCATGGTTTGGGCCTTACCCTAGAGAAGTCAAAATGTGGCTCGTATTGTCCTCCCATTCCATAATTAGCAACCTGGTGGGAAAGAACAGCAACAGAACTTGTCAGCAGCATGAACGGTCCGGAAGCACCCCATCTCTGCAGGGACACAGTCTCCCCCACATGAACCAAAACAACCTACATCCCTTAATAACCAGAACCCCCAAGTGCATCCTCTTGAAGGTAAGTATGAACTGCCAGCACTGAGAGACCAAATGCATCAAATGTATCCACGGGTGTGTCCGAGAGTCAGGCTGCAGCATAAATGGGGTTTCCCAAACACAGCAAACCAGGCAACCTGCAGGCGGCCCCTGGGGAGAAGCTCCAGCCCTTCCGGGACTCTCAGAGTGCAGAAGGGAGCACTTTCCTGGAGACAGGCCCTGGCCAGGGCCCTGTTTGTTTGCAAGATAACAGGAAGGTAATCCAGGGAAATCCAACAAGAAACTCAGGACAGGAACTTTGCTTTTATGCTAGTTCGGTAGCTCCTGAGGCCTGACACTGCCCCCGCCCCAGGTCACTTCACCCTGGTTGCTGCTCCTGGTCAAAGGGAGCCAGGAGGACATATCCCGCTCCCTCTCACAGTGCTTCCATGCACGGAGTAGTTGTGCACCCACGTGAAACAGCAGGCCCCGGGCAGCCGACAACTGCTGCGCCCTCATCACCCCCAGGGGGAGCCCGTGCCTAGAGTAGGACCTGAGCCTTCTTAGCTTCTACAACCACCAGACGTCACTGATTGGATTATAAGCTGTAAATGCCTGACTGAACAGTTTATCAGCACAACATAAGTCTTAAGTCACAAACGGTTATTCTAGCTGCAGTGGACAGAATGAGAGACAAAGAGACAAAGTTCAAGGCAAAGTGCAGAATCAGATACGGAAGATGATAGATCAAGTGGTACCGATGTCCATCTGGGAACACGGCTACTGTGTCGTACTGAAACCCTAAAAACCTCTGGGGCGCAGCTATCGGTGTTCAGGAAGTTGGTATTTTTTTTTTTTTTGCGTATCCTTTTTGGCGATTCCAACAGTCAGAGGTGAGATTCTGCAAAACTGGCAATAACGAAGACCTATAGACATGAGGGAGAGAGAAGGAGGTGGGATACTTTACAAGAAAGGAAATTCTCTTACTGGAAAAGAAAGCAATATCTATCAAATGTGAGGTAGTGCAGAATTGGGACAGCATGATTTTTAGTGTCTATAAAATTAAAAATTTTTATATGAAGAAGATATGCTATCACAAGCTGCTTCAGCCTTCAAGATGCCGGCACCAGAAACACCTGGAAATCCTGTCAACAGTGCGAGGAGGCCAGGTTCAGCAGATGGCCCTAAGGCTGGAGGTGCATCTAAGGAGGGAAGTGCTACAGCCGTGATAAAGTCGTACTACAAACACTTTCTTTGGGTTCACTTGTTGAGAACTTGGAAGAAAATTTTAAACATGACTGGGATTCGCATGTCAATGCACTTTGCAAAAATTGATTGCTGCTTGCTGCGGGAACTGCAGAGGATGACTATATTTTCCAATATTCCCATTTGTGGGATGGGATGCTTAAACTTGCAGAGATCATGGAATGAAAGAAGCCACATTGCCACAGCGGGCTCATCTTTTAACAGTTTTGGGAATCCCATTGGATCATGTGCTGATGCTATTGTGTCTACACTATTTAAAACTGTCCCCAAAGGGTGCAAGTGTCACGGGAGCTTGTGGATGTGCAATCAGATTCACCATCTGGGCAAACTCCAGGCCCACACTCACAACTTTAATAATAAGCAACTATACATCAAAACTGTTTCCTTGGCTAAAATTAACAAGTGAGGAAATGATATATGTTGGCAAGGATGCAGAGAAAGGGGAGCCCTCTTACACTGCTGGTAGGAATGCAAGCTGGTGTAGCCACTCTGGAAAACAGTATGGAGGTTCCTCAGAAAGTTGAAAATAGAGCTACTCTATGACCCAGAAATGGTACTACTAGGTATTTACACAAAAGATACAAATGTAGTGATCCAAAGGGGCATGTGTACCCCAATGTTTACAGCAGCAGTGTCCACGATAGCCAAACTATGGAAAGAGCCCAAATGTCCATCAACAGATGAATGGATAAAGAAGACATGGTGTATATACATCCAGTGGAATATTACTCAGCCATCAAAAATGGAATCTTGCCATTTACAACAACATAGATGGAACTAGAGTCTATTATGCTAAGTGAGATAAGTCAATCAGAGAAAGATAATTATCATATGATTTTAATCATATGTATAATTTAAGAAACAAAACAGAGGAGCATACAGGAGGGGAGGGGAGGGAGGGGAGGGAGGGGGAGGGGAGGGAAAAATAAAACGAGATGAAATCGGAAAGGGAGACAAATCATAAGGGAGACAAATCATAAGGAGACAAATCATAAGACAAATCATAAGGGAAAAATAAAACGAGATGAAATCGGAAAGGGAGACAATTCCTTTGTTTCATCACAGGAAACAAAGATTGCTGGTGGGGGGATGGGGTGACTGGGTGCTGGGCATTAAGAACGACACATGACATAATGTGCCTGAGGTGTTATATGCAACTGATGAACCACTGAACTCTGCCTCTGAAACTAATAATATACCATGTTAATTAATTGGATTTAAATTTAAAAAGAAATAAATACCCCCCACACACACAAAACGCTGATTCCTTTGAGGTGGCATTCATTTGAATCATTAAATATGTTGTTACAAAAATAGGAGAGCCAATCATTTGAAAACCATGCGTATTTATGATACTGAGGTCAGAGTGAAGACCAAAAAAAAAAAAAAAAAAGGTCAGAAATTACTTTTTTAGTAAAGCTGAGACATCAAGTCAGAAGTGCCTTCAATCTTAGAGAATTCTGTCAGTGTAGCATCTCCACTATCGACAAGACTTCATCCAATTCATAAGAAAGCCTCAATTGGTCTTTTTCTTCCAAGTGATCTATTGCAAACACATTGGCCACAGATAAAAGAGTGTCAACAGAGAGCAGAAGAACCGGCTCCTTTCCAGAATCCTGTAACATTCTGAGGAGCCGTGGGGTACAGGCTCTTGCTGGTGCCTGGGCACCGGTTATACTGCAACCAGTCCACACTGAATGACACTTAAAGGGAGGTCCTGAAACCCAGGTCCCTGTCCCCCAGACCACGTATGGTCAAAGCTGTCAATACTGCCGGCCGGCGAAGTTAATGCCAAGACAGTTCCCAGAAGAAGACAAACAAAAACGGGCCCGGGCCTCAGCCCCCGCACAGGTGTGGTCTGGGTCTTCCAACTGTAAAAGCCTCTCCAGACGGATTCCTAGCATTAGGATCCCACTCATCACTGACCGACAACAGGACGACAGGCCAGACGCGATGGAGCCAGGGCTGTGGCAGAGAAGCCAGTCCAAGTACAAAGCTGCTGCCTTCTCAGCTGCACGTGAGATAGGGTACGGAGCACGTAGCCGGGGAGCCGGCTGGGAGGACAACAGGGGCACAGGTCCCATCCAGACTCCTCAGCTCACTGAGGAGTCCACGGTATGGCATCAGCCAGCCAAACAGAATTCTATCCTCAATGGGGGCCACGAGAATCCTAACACTGGCTCTGACCACGGCAGATGTCTTAACAACAGCAGACCTGCTCCACGGGGACAGGAATCCCAACAATGCCACCAGAGACACACCTAGTGCACTGAAAGTCCCTACTGCTCCTGAAATGGTGGAAGCGGGAGATGTGGCAGAAGTCCTCTATCGATGTGCTTGTTTACAGAACTACCTTAAAATTAAATTAAGCTTGGGATGCATGCATGTTGGTTAAGCATCCAACTCTTGATTTCCACTCAGGTCATGGTCTTAGGCTGGTGAGATTGAGCCCCATGTTGGGCTCTGCACTCAGCATGGACTCTGCTTGACATTTTCTCTCTCTCCCTCTTCCTTTTCCCCTCCCCCTCCCCCTGCTCACACACTCTCAAATAAATAAAATCTTTTCTTTTTTTAATTTTATTTATTTACTTGACATAGAGAGAGATAGCGAGAGAGGGAACACAAGCAGGGGGAGTGGGAGAGGGAGATGCAGGCCTCCTGCAAAGCAAGGAGCCCGATGGGGGGCTGGACTGCAGGACCCTGGGATCATGACCTGAGCCAAAGGCAGATACTTAATGACTAAGTCACCCAGGCGCCCCAATAAATAAAATCTTTTTTAAAAATTAAATTGGGGCGACTGGGTGGCTCAGTTGTTAAGCATCTGCCTTTGGCTCAGGTCATGATCCCAGGGACCTGTGATCAAGCCCTGTGTCAGGCTCTCTGTTCAGCATGGAATTTGCTTCTCCCTCTCCCTCTGCCTGTCTCCCCAGCTCATGTACACATGTACTCTCTCAAATAAATAAAATCTTCAAAAAAAAAATTAAGTTTACAGACTCAACACTAAACTGGATTGAACTGAAGATTATATAAAATTTTCACAACACTAAAAGGTAATCAGCATGTATTTTTAAAACTGGTGGATTTCACACAAATCCACAAAGAGGATTTTCAAAATTGGTTTTCTGACTGTTGACAGAGCTACAGGAAAAAAAAAATCAGTCATGTGCTTGATTAGTGAATTTTCTAAATGCTCTTCAGTTCAATATTTTAATGAAGTCTATGGTTGCCAAGCCTAAAGATCAAAGGTGCAATCCTAAATACACTGAAACTTTGGCCAGACAGACCCAAGAGAGGCTTAAAAAATGCCAGTGAGGGGCAGCTGGGTGGCTCAGGCAATTAAGCATCTGACTCTTGATTTCAGCTCAGATCAGGATCCCAGGGTCATGGGATCAAGCCCCTGCACTCAGCATGAAGTCAGCTTGAGATTCTCTCTCTCGCTCTGCCCCTGCCCTTTCCCTGCTAATGTGTATGCATGTGCGCTCTCTCTCTTTCTCTCAATAAATAAATAAAATCTTTAAAAAAATAAATGCCAGCAAAACTTCTCTGCAGGGTCTCAGGTCATTACTTTACAATAGAGCCCAGACGTTCCAATGTTCAGAAGGGAGCATGGACAAAACAGATTTGAACTCAATACACAACGGAGGATATATTATTAGGAGCTCTACCCAGCTGCCATGTGTCTTCACAATCACCTGTGAAATAAAGGCAGAAAGCCAGGGTTCCACGGGGGCCACTTTGAAAAAAGGTCTCCACTCTCATCAGCATCTCCCAACATCTCACTTTTCCTACCGATGTATCACAGAACATTACCTCCAGGTGCATGTGAGCCATGTACATCAGAACTATGACCTCTGAAAGTGTTTACAGCTCTCTTGGAAGTGTCCCTAAAACAACTCAGGATTTCAGCTTCTGTAGCCAAGAGATACAGATGGGTCTTCCATGCCCACCACTGACCCCCTAGCTCCTTGTATGATACTTGGGCACAGAGAAGATAATCAGTACTCGTTGAATCATAACTGCTGGAATGACAGTAGGCATGCTTAGTTCTGGCTTCCCTCTGCGGGGTCACTCCACATCCAAAGCACGGTGCAGCCATACAGTTCACTGGGCAAGCCTCCCTAAGCCTGGCTCTGGGCACCCTGCAAGGCCACCTAGCCAGAAACACCTGCTTCCCAACCCCAGGGTCCCCGGGGCCAGCCATACCTGCAACAGTTCTGCAGTCTTCACAGTGAGCCCTGTGATGTGCTGCATCCGAAGATTCACTCGAGCCACAACAGGGTCATCGTCCTCCTCCAGCCACGAGCTGAGCCAAAAGAGGGAGAGAAAGGAAGGTGGGGAGGGCAGCTTACACAAGCCTCACACTCTCCCCCCAGAGTCAGGGCCAGCACAGGGTGAGTGTTCTAAGTAGGGAAGGTGCTGGCAGGAAAGACAAGCCACGCCAAGCTCCCTCGAGTAGAAACAAGGAAGCCCTGGAGATACGGCTTGAGCAGCCACCCCACAACCCCCACCCCTACCACCCCCACCCCTATCTCCGCTAACCTTTTGGAAACCCTGTAGCTGGCAACAGTGAGGACGCCTGTCTTGGGATCACGAACAGTGGCTCGTGCAAGCTGGAAGGCAGGAAGAGAGGGCAGACTTATCCTTCTTTGCCTTGAGTGTTTTCCTAGAGAGACTGGGACCAGATCTGCCATTCAGACCAGTGGGGAAAAGAAGTTTTTCAGGCAGCTGGCCCCACACAAGGCCATGATCCTGCAAGCCAGGCAAGGGCAAGAGTCTAGGGCCCCCACATTCCTGCTCTGCTGTCACAGCCGGGCCACTGCCCTGCTCTCACCCAGGTCTGTGCTCCCTGCAGAACTATGCCTCTGGAGTCCCCTTTGACCATTCACCCATCTGCCTGGACAGACTGCTTTCTCCCCAGGCACACATACCACCCCTGCCTGAGCGCCACCTGTGTGTGGCCACTCCCACCACATTCAGACTGTGTCCCCGTCCCTGAGCCTCAACCTTGTACGCCCCTCTTGACCTGGTCCTTCTCAACCACAGCAGCCTCCTCTGCCCAGAAACCTTCCCAAACGCCCCTCTGCTGCAGCAGCTCCCACAGGGCTCCCACCGCTGTGAAGAACAAAGATAGGAGGCACACCTTCTACTCGCTTAAGAGCCTCACGAGGTCAGATGACAGAATCTGGAAAGGACTGTACAAGTTGAAATATGTGATCTGCTGCCTGGAAGGCACCTACCTACACATGCATGCTAACACACACACATCCACGAACACCCCTGACCTACCTCGTATCCTCTTGCTCTCCACAGACAGCTACAGTGGCACTCCCAGGAAGCATGTGCTGCCCAAAGGCAGCTCAGCATGCTTCAGCTGTGCACTGTTCTAACGACCTCGTGTGGGTGGGACCAGAGACCCAGACACCCCCGCCCCAACAGCACTTCCCCCTGGTTTCAGTAAATACGTAATGAGCACCTACTGTGTGGCTGGTGCTACAGCAGGTGACCGGACATGGCCCCCGCCCTCACACAGCTCAGTCCGTGGGGAAGGCAGAAAACCAGCTGTCTAGCCTCAGCACAACATGGGAGGAGGTAAGCGTCACATCTGTGGGAGCTCAGTCTACAGTCAAGAATGGTCAAGGGAGACCACCTAGCTGAGACCTGACAGGTAAGCAGGAGTTAGCCAAATCGGGGAGCACTCCAGGAAGAGCAATGCAGAGGTCCAGGCGCAAAAATGGGTGTGACACCATGACTGTGGATTAGACGTTAGAGGTTAAGATGAGAGGAGGCCAAAGAAGCAAGTGGAGACCGGGCCTGGAAGCAAGCCTGTGGTGAATGAGAAACCGGGAAGGGAGGTAAGGGACACTCATGATCCGAATGTGGACAGGGGGAGCTGACTAATGAAGGGCTGGGGTGGTAACCAGGCGGCCAGAGACGAGCTCAAGGCACAGGGCAAGGCAAGAGTCGATGGCAGAAGGGATGGAGAGGTGTGGATGGACCAGAACACCGGCCAGGACATCGCCTCGCCAGGACACTGTGCTGCTGCACCCAGTTCTGGCAACGTGGCAGTGCCCCCAGGACAGAGGGTTTCCCTGAGCTCCCGTCTACGATTCCTCCCGATGACAAGTGCAGCTGCAGCTAAGCCCCATCCAAACATCTGAGCCTCAGCGCTGGCCTGACGTCCACAAGGAGGCTGTGGGCAGCTGTGTTCTGCCCCCCAGAGATAGGCAGGGCTATTTTGAAAGCAGGCCAGGGGCCCAAAAAAGCAGCTGCCAGGCATTCCCCACAGGCCAAGTTAAGCTCATGGGCCCTACTTCAAAGCCAGAATAGCATCTGTCCCTCATAGGCTCCGGAAAGGAGAGGTCAGCTTGTAACGGCCCACGTCATGGCTTCTCTTCAAAGACAAGTTTTCCCAACACCCCGCCCACACTGCCCCTGCCACACACGTGCGCACACACACCCTGCATTAATACACACACAGAAATGTTTCAGTGCCTTCGCCTGAGGGGACAAGTGAGGAATCTCAGGAGGTCCTAGCATAACAAAGCCTCTCTCACCTGGCAACCAGGGAAACAGTTTTCTTCCTTGGAGGACTTTGCAGCTGACCTGGGGAGTGGAAAGGATGGGTCCTGGTCCCCATTCTCCACACACACACTGGCTAGACCAGCCCCAAGCAACCTCAATGGCCGATTCTGGGCGCTACAAGTCCTTATACCTCAAGCCAAGGTTGCTTCAAGATGAGGCGTAAGGGGACCAGGATGGGAACCTATGTACCATCTCTCCACAAGTGTAGGGCCTCCTGGCCACTACAAGTCTATCAGGCATAGAGCAACAGAGGACCCAGCTAATGGTCCCCTTGTAATCTCCAGTGATAGGAAAAGGGTGGGGACATGGTAGGAAGTGGTTCTCTTTGAGTGACGTCAAATAGGAACAAATCTTCTATGAACTAGAATAATTTTACAGCCTAATGACGTATGTACAAAACCAACAGCCAACTGTATACTTAGCACCGAAATACCAAATGAATTTCCAGGAAATTCAGGAACAAGACCAGGATGCCAAATGTTAACAATGCTCAAGGAGTTCCAGGCAGTTGAAAAAGATGATAAAAACAAAGGAACTATAATTATTAGGAAAAAGAAAACAAAATTTTCTTTATTTCCAGCTGATGATAGTGTCTGAACAATGCAAGAGAATCAGCTAAAAAGCAAAAGAGGAATAAGTAAGTTAACAACTAGCTGCATCTGTACGGATCTGTTTCCCTGTGGGTAAAATGAAGACAGTGACAATGTGTTTACCAGACATGATAGTTAATATATGTTAAACACTTAAAACAGGGCCTGTGTCACACTTAAGAACTCAGAAAATAAGGGCACTTAGGAGGCTCAGTTAATTAAGAACTCTTTTTTTTTTTAAGATTTTATTTATTTATTTGACAGACAGAGAGATCACAAGTAGGCAGAGAGGCAGGCAGAGAGAGAGGGGGAAGCAGGCTCCCTGCTGAGCAGAGAGCCCAATGCGGGGCTCAATCCCAGGACCCTGGGATCATGACCAAAGGCAGAGGCTTTCACCCACTGAGCCACCCAGGTGCCCCAAGAACCCAACTCTTGATTTCAGCTAGGGTCACAATCTCAGGGTTGTGAGATTAAGGCCAGACAAGGCTCCACGCTCAGCAGCAGCCTGCTTGAGATTCCTACCCCCTGCTCACCATCACTCATGCATTCTCTCTCTCAAACAAATAAATCTTAAAAAAAAAAAAAAAAGAACTCAGGGGCGTTTGGGTGGCTCAATCGGTTAAGTGTCTGCCTTCAGCTCAGGTCATGAGCCCAGGGTTGCACAGATCATGCTCCACGTTAGCAGGGAGCCTGCCTCTCCCTCTCACTCAGCCCCTCTTCCCGACTTGTGTTCTCTCTCGCTCACACTGCTCTGTCTCTCTCAAATAAATAAATCTTCAGAAAAGAAAAGAACTCAGTAAACATTAGCTGTTACTATGAAATATATTTTTATAGTCAATACTTGAGCCTGTGCTATAGTAAACTAATAAAATGATGTAACCAGTAAAAATATGATGATGAAAAAACAATAAAAAAAACTACCTAGGAATAAACCTAGCAAGAAATGTGAGGGGCATATATGAAGGAATTTTACAAGATATGAATAAATGGAGAGATCTAGAATGCTTGTGGTTGAGAAGACTGAATACTGTAAAGATGCTCATTGTCCAAGTCAATCACTTCTCCGCAGCACTACCTGGGAGCTCCACACGACCCAGGAGGGCAGCACCCTATGGCAGTTTCCCAAAACTCACCCACACACCAGCCCCCCCAGCACGTGAGCTGACACTTCCCGCTGTGGACCTGCCCGACTCCCAAGGAGTCCCTCTGTCATAGCACTTGACTGTCCACATCGGTTCCTTCAGTTTTCTTTGCCACTGGGACCGCGAACCTGCTAGGTCAGACTGAGTCCGCAGTACCTCAGGACCCAACGGCAGACTCATGCTAGACACTGGCAAAGGCCAGTGGAGTAAGCAAGCGAGCCACCCATGATAACGGGGATAAGGCGCCCAGGAAGAAATTGCAGAGACACTTACTTTGGGCTTCGCGATCTCCTTGATCCTCTCGATTTCCTCGTCAGACATGACGTCGTAGTACCTGACGATGTGCGGGCTGTCCCACTCATCCTCCTCTTTGAAGGGGGCGATGAGGAGCTGCGGCGTCCTGTTGCCATGGTGGTACCTACAGAAGAGCCTCTTCTGCCTCCGGGGAGTCTGGGGAGCACACAAAGCAACAGACTCTGGGCATAGTGAGCCCTAATCGTCGGCCCCAGACTGGCTGGCTGCAGAAGTGGGTCTCAACCCCGCAGCCAGCAGCTGCTCCGTCCTGCCCCACCACAGAAGAAACAAAAGCCCCACGGCTTGCCTGAGAGAAAGGAAACCCCCACAAATCATGTAACGTTTCCTCTCTTGCAAGAATTCCTCACGTCCACAGGTCCTGGGGCACAAGATTAATCCCTGACTCTTCTCACAGAGATATGAGTAAGTCAGAAGGGCTGAGGGAGGGGAGAGGCCATTCTAGGTAGAGAAGCCAGTGGGAGGCATGCAGAGAGAGAAATGGACAAGGCCCAGAGACTGCCTCATACCTGAGCCTGCTAAGGAAGCAATGGGATCCCAGGGCTCCCAAAAATCAGTGACCCTGGAGGCTGAGCTGTCAGCTACTGCTGCGTCTTCACTACAGAGACCACAACTTCCCATGGGGCACATCCACACCCATGGTTTTCCTCACAGCATGCATCAAGCAGAAGCCGGGCATGCTGGGGTAGCGAAGGGAGCTGAGCAATAACTCAGAGGATTCAAACTCTGCCTGGGATAATGGAGGAGACGGTCTTCTGTCCTATACGTCAGAGAATACCCACCCGTCAGCCTCAGCAGATGCTACAAAGAATTGGGCAAGACACTGAGGAAACAGCCTATACACAGAAGAATATCCTCCCCAAATCTCCCCACCCAGAGCTGAAGTCTAGGCCCACATGTGGGACCTGGCCATGCGTCTCACCAGTTTGACACCCTCCCCACGACAGAGGCTCTCATAGATGTCCCTCTCAGGCAGGTAGTCCACAGGCCTCTCATAGATGCTTTCCTGCGTGGCTACCCCAGCTTCTGTCTGATTCGATAACATTTTTTCTCTTTCTTCCTCCAACAACCGTTCAAAGTACCGCAGATTCCCTCCAGCTCGTTCATGGCTCGGGTCTAGAAAGAGCAAGAACAAGAAGGAAAAGGAAACCACAAACATCTGTTAGGTCATTTAGGGAAATTATTCTGTAAGCAATTTTCTCTCCCAGCAGCTCATCTGCACGCGGCGTTCTGCTTTCCACAGCATTGAACCAGGGCTCACTGGTCAGAGCAGAAAGGCCAACATGGGTTCTCCCAGCTTGGCCAGAGATGGGAAAGGAGCCACAGAGGAGGCCGCACAGCCAGCCACACAGGGGACTCTCCTCTCAGGCATGCCTGGAGGGCCCAGCACCGCATGTCTAGAGAAGCAGACTCCTGCCACCTCCTCCCAACTTGGCTGTGAGTCACTTACATCTGTCCCCTAGAGTCCATTACCGGTGACCAGATCACATGCTGGCCACAATGAGAAAGCAGGCTGAAATCCTAGCAAAAAGAACAGCCACACGGCAATGCCATAGCCTCATCTGTGGGCCTCACAACACAAAGGAGCACGCTTGGCGGGATTACCGTGCCACGCCATCGATGAGGAAACCAAGGCCCAAAGATATTAATAGATCTAGGCTAAGGTTAGACCGAACAGGAAGCCAAGCGTCCTGACTTCTAGGCCAAGGCTCTTACTAACATGACAGCACCTACAAAGCTCTCTTCCCCCATCAGTCTTACGGAACACTCATATGGTAGCTGACATAAGACTCAAGGCCCATGAAGAGCAGCAGCCAAAGGCAGCCTTTGCTGATCTGTGAAATTCCAGACTATGATTATCCCATCTATAGTAAGAGGGGGAACAGATAGGTTTTAAAGACACGGTGCTTTGAATCTCCTTCAGTCCAACACCGCAAGACACTTACAACACCGATGCCATAGCAAGTCCCACCAGGGAGACCTCAGACCTCAAGCGAACGGGTCAGGCCACGGTCACTGCAGCAACTGTGAAGCACAGCTTGCCTCCCGAGCTGCTCCTGACCATGTGAAGGCTCATCCTGCAG
This sequence comes from Nasua narica, assembly GCA_028533885.1. NCBI lineage: Eukaryota > Metazoa > Chordata > Mammalia > Carnivora > Procyonidae > Nasua > Nasua narica. Next base: position 22,126,005 of record CM052809.1, read on the forward strand.
AGGAGCGCTTGCCCTGCACTGTGGGATTCCTATTTTAAAAGGGACTGCGTAGAGCCACGGGTCTGACTGTATCCGTAAGCAACCGGGCAAGGGCTAAGGCCAGAAACGAGGTGGGTAAAGAGCAAACTAGCACCTAGACCGGGCCTGAAAGCAGTAGGGCCTGGGTCACTGGCCAGGCAACACGTCAAAGCGGCTCGGTCCCAGAAGAGCGGGCAGGTAGTGGCCAGCGGAGGGACCAGTTCTCCCGCCAGCACCCCCTTCAGCTCTGACCTTGCCCTAGAACTTCCTTACCGAGAGAAAGCAGGCGCCGGGTGAGCTCCAGGGCACGGTGCAGGTCCCCCAGCTGGAAGACAGCGTAGCTCAGGTAGTCCAGCACCTCGGCCTTGGCTGTGGTGGCCTCC
>CM052809.1:22126505-22193668 GCA_028533885.1 Nasua narica
GTCGCCTTCATTGTAAGCTGAGCGGCCCATCCCAAAGCAGTCATCCACACTCAGCATGGCCTGGTACTTGGTTCCTGCAGCAGGAAATGCAAACAATCAGGTTCTAAAGAGCCTGGGGGGGGGGGGGCGCGGGGGGGGGGGGCTCAGTTGGTTAAGTGACTGCCTTCAGCTCAGGTCATGATCCTGGAGGCCCCAGATCGAGTCCCACATCCGGCTCCCAGCTCTGCGAGGAGTCTGCTTCTCCTTCTGACCTTCTCCCCTCTCATGCTCTCTCTCACTCTCTCTCCCCCTCAAGTAAATAAATAAAATTTAAAAAAAAAAAAAAAGAAGAGCCTCTGGGCTGGGGAGAGAGATTCCCACAGGAAGCCTGGGCCAGTGGAAGGGGGCATCATCCCAGCAGAATCCCACCCAGACTTCAGGCCGTGTACTTCCAAGTGAGCATAGTCAGGCTGGGCCTGCCTCGGACTAGAGTTCACAGCCAACCTCCTGGCCCCAGACTCCCCTTCTGCTATGTGGGAAGGGGCCTCTGTTGTGAGGAAGCCCAAGAAGCAGTAGTATTCAGGACAGTATGACGGTCCTGTGAGCCCCAGAGGAGATGTCGGCTGGGCAGCTGGCCTTATGAGTCTGGAAGGTAGAAAAATTAGTTGAATATAAAAAACAGAACTTAGGTGGCAGCTAAAGCCATGGATGAGGAATAACCACTTCTAGCAAGACTGTGAGGAGAGAGTAGAGAAAGTGGCCAAGGCCAGAACCCTACAGAGAAAGGACTAAGAGTAACACTGAGCAGGACCCGAGAGGTAGCAGGAACAGAGCAGGAGCGATGGGAGGTCAGAGCCAAGACTGCAGTGCCAGCTTTGACCGTTAGGTGGAGGGCACCTTGGTGAGCATCAGTTCTGCAGGTTCTGTGACTCCAGGTTATTGGCCATGGGCTCGGCACTGGAAAGTGACCGTGAAGATAGTCTCAAGTCAAGAAGGATGAAATAGAGTATGCTACCTATGGGAAAATGTAGGATGTAGGGTACGGGTGAGGTGGGAAGGACGATGAGTGTATTCCTCGGGGAAGAACAAAAAAGCAGGCCCCATGCAGAGGAAGGAAGGACTGTGACCCTCCCTGGGAAGCAGGGGAGTCTCTGTTAACCCCATTAACAGACACCTAGACATGGGTGACATGGAAGAGCTGCCTTAGAGGGGTTTTTTCCTGCCTGATGTCCAAGGTGGGGCTTTGTCCACAATGAAACCCCTACTGCAATGGGTCTGGTACTTCAGAGACTGCGGTCTGTTTGCGGTGATGGCTCAGCATTAGGCAATGTGGGATAGGAAGGTGAGGAGAGTAAGCACAAGATGGAATTAGTAGACGGGTTAGGGATCAAGGGGTTCCTTGAGCCCCTGGTCATTATCCTTGGGCCCCCACAGATCTCCTTTAGCTATGTAGTTCTCAGGAACTCACGATGAGGCAATACAACACAGCAGCTGAGTCAGCTGGACAAAGCTGATTGTGTGTGGCCCTCGCTGGGGCTCCCACCAGCTGTGTGACGATGGACAAGTTACTGGGCCTCTCTGACTCTCTGTACCCTTACGCCTAGAGTTAATATCATCAATTTTAGAGAACAGGTGGCAACAAGTCAATGAGATGACACATAAAGATGTCTTGTATGATCTCCAGGATGCTAACAGTCAGTAGCTATGATCCACATGTCTCACAGAGGCTGAGAAGGTAAAGAATAGTTCCCAGAAGAAAAAAAAAAAAAAAGAATAGCTCCCAGATATTCAGCATCTTCCCCAGAAGCCCATCAAAAGCCTACCCCTTTGGAGAGCACTTCCTAGAGAGTGCCAGCTGAACTGAGTGCCAAAGGGCAATCAGACATCAGACCCAGTTGATGTGGGTAAAGCTTTTCCTACACAGGCGGTGGGATGGACAAGGAAGCAAGGTGGTGGGCATTTTTGTACAAACTTAATACTTACTATAGACAGGCAAGGAGACCCAGGAGAGAGCACCATGCAAGACCTCAAAAACCACACACAGGAGGAATTTGGGTTTAGCAATTCAAGTTAAGTTTTGCGATCAGGAACTGATACAAACATAGACGCACTTAAGACCACATGAAGAGTGATCTTAAGGAGTGAGCTAGAGAGAGAAGACAAGTCAGAAGGTTATTTCAATAATCCAGTTGAGAAATAAGTGATGAGACTGGAGGCAGGGCCTCCAAGTAAAGACACAAGAGAGGCAGAATCCATGGGTTTTGGATTCTGACTTGGGCCGCCAGCGGCTGTTTGTTCAGGCAAAGAGCAAGCGAGGCGGGTCAACACTTCAAAAGGCAATGAGGATCCCGGTTTGGAATACGCGACTTTGGAGGAGCCCAGGGAACACCCAAGTAGAGATGCCCCAAAGGCATTTGCCTTCAGTGGTTGGAATCTTCGGTGATACGCCTTGATGGGAAACACAGATGTGGATGTCATCCGTGTACATGTAATGGAAATGGCTGGGCTCACCTGCAGAAGGTGCTCAGGGAAAACTCTACCCAAGGGAATCCTGGGGAAAATTTCCCTTCCACCTTCCCTGCCTCTCCAGGACATGCAACGATCTGTTAAATGAATGTACAAGGTCAATGCCTGGGTGTGGCTCCCTCCTCCTACCAACGATTTCAAAAGAACAGGGTGAACACATCTTGCAGGTGCCCCAAGGGGCCTTCTCTCACTGGCTTCATGGCCTGGCTTGATCTAAGACCTGACAGACACCGGAATAAGAAGTCTACACTCCTTTCCATTGGCTCACCAGACTCCTCAGTGCCAGAACTCTGGACCTTGACTAGCCGATAACAGATTGCCTCTTTGTCCTACACACTGTGATTCCCTGGGCTTGTGCCTCCTCCTGGGTCCTCAAGGATGAATGACATCTAAAGTCTAACGGGGGTCTAACTGAACCCCAGGGTTTACTGGCCTCTAACAATTCCCCAAACCAAATATATCTTCTTCTAAACATACTGAGGCAATCAGGAGAAAGGGGCGTGTTAAAAAAAAAAAAATGAGAGCAGAAAGCCAAAAAGAGAAGCAGTAGAGATCAGCACCCTAGAGTTCAGAGAGTATCAGGAAGACCAAGACAATCAATGTGCCGAACACTGCTGAAAAATTAAAGGACGTTATGTCTGAAACCCAATCACTGGCTTTAGCAGTTGAGCGGCCACTGGTGACCTGGCAGGGGCAAGATCAGTGGATGCTGGGCAAAGAGGCCATACTCTGCGTGTTCAGGAAGCCCTGGGAAGCAAGGAAATACAGAGCTGGTGGATGACTGTCCAGCAGCCTAGCCAGGTTAGGCTAACCAAGAGATCCATGAGTACCAGAGACTCAAAGGGCCTTGGATCCTGAGGGAGGGATTTGTAAGATGAGTAAGAAACCACGGTGTGTGAGCTCAGGGGGAAGAGCGAGGAGGGGTGGGCCAAGAATGAACAAAGCAGACAGAGACTATAATTGAGGACACACAGGACACAGGACAGTGAGCCCAGAGATCAGCCTCTGTCAAAAAGAAATCAGAGGGTGTGGGGACAGAAGCAGGTCTGGAAAGAGATCTGAGCGGTGCTCAGGGGGCAGAGGCTGAGGAGCCCTGAGCAGCAGGATGATGAGTGTATTCCTCATCTCTGAGTGGAGAGAAGAGAAGAGAGAGGAGAGGGAGGGAAGGTGAGGGGCTGAGAGGGGGTGGCTGCCACGGGAATGGGGGGGACTGGCACCAACTGGAAACCCAAGAGAGCATCACCACCAGCAGTGATGGTATGCTTGAGGCTAGAGACCACAAGATGGTGGTGGCTCCAACTCTGTCCAGATGCCATAGTAGACACACACCCAGTGCAGGGGCAAAGCCTGGAGTGGTAAGGTACCTGGAAGTTGCCCTTTGGAAATCGTGTCTGGGTCCAGCTTGTATGTGTCCTGAAGTCTCATCAGGGCTTTGGCGGCTCCCAGTTCGTCCTCATCGGTGGGGAAGAACTGCCGCTGCACAGAGAGGTTGGCAATAAAACCTTCCAAATGAGAGTGAGAACAAGAGGTTACCCTTGATCCAAGGGCATAATTCCGCCTGGGACCAGAAAGGTACCCAGTGGAGGGTTTCTGGCTAGTGCAAAATCCCTGCCCCTTCCCTCAAAGGCGGCTTCCCCTTCCTCCAGGAAGCCCTCCCTGGTGGCTCTGGTCCATGAAGATGTCTCTTTTTTTCCTCCTCACTGTATGGACTGCCTGTATTGTTCATTTGGAATTAAACAAAGATGGCCCCACAAACCAGTTAACATGTGGGAGTCTGAGAGTCTTGGCTCCAAAGCACTCAGTCAGATCTGGTGGAGACAGAAGGAACAGAGAACACAGGAGAAGGACACAGGAGAAGACTCAAGGAGGACCTGCTGATCACTTAATGGAGAATGAATTACACGGAAAACCTCAATCCAGGATCACTGTGGGGACCAGATAAATGGACTTCCAGCCCACATTCCAGGTCAAGGAGCCCAAGGGACAGAGGTTGTCAACTCAGGGAACCTAGCTGGCCACTCATCACTGACCACTGGCCCTTATCATCCAGAAAGGTGATGATGACAGTCTTGGAGGGATTTGGTGCTGTCTCCATCCCCCGGCTTAGGGACTGGGGGACCATCTGGCCAGAATAAGCATTGGGGTGGGGCTGCCCAAGCCCAGCGTAGTACACTGAGAGACCACACTGGCTCTTCCTGTTGCTCTCTCGGGGACTCCCACAACTCAGACCTGCCATGAGCTCCCTGGATACAGAGCACAAGACCACAGGCTGGAACCTAGGCCAGCCCCTGGCCACAGACGCGCCCAAGGATGCTGTTCTGGGACTCCAAGCTCTAGCTCTTAAGCAGGATATGCACCTTTTGTATCTCAGGACTCCAGGTGGAGGCCAGGCCCTCCCAAGCTGATTCAGGAGTTTCGATGCTGCCTGTGAGCTAAGAATTGGGAGGGGAACCCCAAGGCCCTTTCTTCCTCAGGGCGGCAGTACCCACGGTCACCGACTCTTGGGACCTCAGGCTGAAACACCCACTTCTAACCATGCCTGGGGACCCAGGGATCAAGAAGTTGTAATCCTGCCTTTCTTGGTGCCTGCCCAGTCAGGGATTCTAAGAGTCTGGAATTCAGGAAAAAGAAAACATGTCCCCAGAAAAAGCCACACCGTCAGCACGTCCCCCTCATTTCAGAGGCAAGAACTCTCAAGTCAGAGGTGAAAACAGCCTACTGCTCTCTGGGCCTGTCCTGTATGACTTTTGGTAATTATAAGGTTTTCTACAAGAACCAGATGTTGACGGTGGGGGCGGGTGTGGAGAGCAAGACTAGGGAGCGGAAGGTCATCCCGCCAGGCAGGCTTATTCTACCCGCCTACCCGCCGGCCGTGGAGTGCCCGCAGAACAACCCGTTCTGAGCTACAGCCCCAGGCTGGAAGACAGGGGGCTGGGAAAGGCAGTCACAGCTTCTGGAGGCAGTGAGCTCACTGGGCAGAGCTCCAGCGGAGCCGAACTGACCAATCCCTCCCCAGAGGCCACCCTGCCCCCAGCCAAGCCCAGCCCAGTCTGGCCACGTGGGCTGAACTGCCTCCGCCAGAGACAACCAGTCTGAAGTTAATCAGCACTCCCAACTGGGGGAGCAGAGGCACTCAGTCCAGGAGGCTGAGCCCAGGGCTGGCTGGAGTCGGGAGGGCCCACCTCCAAGCCTGCCTCACCACCTCCTGCTGAGAGGAAAATGTTAGAGCATAAAAAATACCAGCACAGTAAAAGACACCAGGCACGGTTAAAGCTTTAAAGCTTTGAAAAGTTCGTACTCTAACCTGCAGATACCACTTCTAGGAATTTAAACTAAGAAAACAATCAGAGAGGGCGCCTGGGTGGCTCAGTGAAGCGGCTACCTTCCACTCAGGTCATGATCCCGGGGTCCTGGGATCCAGTCGGCAGCCTGCTTCTCCCCTTTCCCGCTGCCCTCCCCACCCCTCGTTGTGCATTCACTCTCTCTCTCAAATAAATAAAATCTAAAAAAAATAAAATAAATTTTAAAAAGACTGAATTAAAATAATCAGAGGCAGGCACAAAAAGATACACAAAGGTGTATCTTTTCTTAAAAGATACAATTGCTGATAATTTGGAAACAACCCCATGTCCACTAACTTGACCAATTCTACACTATACTGGTCTGACTTATTACTATGTAGCCACTAAAATAATGTCCTATAACATTTAATGGGCATTTAAAGAAGCTGGAAAATTCAGGAAATCACTGTACGCTTATGGCACAAATCCGTCTACAGACGTGTTTTATTTCTAAAAGGTATGAACGGGAATGAATTTAGATGAGGCCCATAATCCCCAAGTCACGCTGGCCCCATCACCCAGCCCACTTGACTCACTTTTGTTAATTCACTTCATCCCTCAAAGCAAGTGAGTTTGCATTCCCTGGACGACATGAACGGGTCATTTCTTCTTTTAATGTAAATGCGAGTGTAGGAAGACTGGAATTTTAAAAGTGCTTATCACTAGACAACTGAGTTAAAAATTCTAATTTCCTTACATCATTTTGTTTCCTAACTTTTCTACAAGACTACACTAGTAAAGCGTGATTTAAAAAAGTATTTAAAAAGTGTAAAAAAAAAAAAAAAAAGCGGGGGAGAATGAATGGAGTAGGACAAGAACTGATTATTATTACATATTAAAAACAAGGACAGCCACAGGGTGTGTATCCACACACCGCACATGCCCACCAACACCGGCAGAGCTAGGACAGGGTCAGACAGATGCTCCCCGGACATGGCCACACGGACCACTGGCCCCCCAAGCACCTGCTCACTGTTGTTCCTCACCTGCGGCCGAGTCCTGCAGGACAAGGTCCTCCAGGGCAGGCCAGTCTGTGTTTAGCCGCTTCACCAGTTTATAGGCATTCACAGGGTGGGCCAGGTAACCTTCAGGGTCAGCAGCTGACTTGCTGGTCAAGGCTTCCATTTTGTCGGCCCAGCTGTGGGAAGAGAGGAAAAGGAAGACTTAACACGCCCACTTGCACAGGTCTTGACCTATGGTAATTTCCCTGGTGAAATCCCCTTTTCTATTGAGAGGCAATATAAAATGAATACAGCAACTCCCCCACTGACACTTGCGGTCCCTTAATCTAGAGAAGAGGTGGGAATCCTCACATATGCAAAAGGCTCTTAAATAGGGAAAAGCAGGGAGTCCTTAGCTGGTGCACTCGCCCACTCCAGAGAACTGGCATGAAGTAACCTCTAGGCCGGCCCCTCACAGCTCTCTCAGGTTTTCCTCCTATGAGCACCCTGGATGGGCTCTGGGGGGTGGGTTTGGGGCCTTAGGACATCAGATACCTCTTAATCTTGGAGAGTTTGGCTTCCTCCACAAGGATATACTGCTTCAGAGACTGCACCAGGTCCTTCTCCGCATAAATTAAGTCAGTCATGTGCCCTGCAGGGAAAGAGAAAAGAGCCAGTAAGAAACGGATGAGGGACATCCATCCCCCTTCCTTGAGACACAGAACATCAGCAGAGGCAAGTCCTCTGGGTCACTGGCATGGCAACTCTCTTGGGATCATGGGGACTCAGGAGTTAAAGGAGGCCTAGGCACTCACATGGTCCTGGCCCCCAGCTTCAGTAAGGGGTAGAGGCTTCAGGGGTAGAGCCCCCCCCACCCCACCTGGAGAGGGTGAGATGAGCACACCGGGAATGCCTTAAGGAAGAAGCCCCAAATCTCATTCTCCTACTGGCACCCAGTTGGGTCATGTCACCAGGGCATGGACATCCTGAGGGCTTCTTTGCTTCGAACCACTCTCTGGCCCTGGACAAAGATGGTCAGAAAGGCCAGGGAGCCCAGGAGCAGCCTGTGCTTCTCAGGGAGAAGATCCAGTTGAGACAACCGGCTTCCAGCAAGGACGCCTCAGAAGGGGAAACAGCAGCTCTGCAAGCCCCACTTTCCCCAGAACTTGTCGAAACCAGTGGGTGAGCCATCCCACCTTGAGTGAGAACAGGTTTCAGGTGGCGACATTCCCTGGTACTTGAGCCAAGGATTGCTCAGGGAGAAGACAGTCCTGTCGGCACATACCAATAGAAGTGAAGAATTCAGCCTGCACACAGCCCAGGGCAGCAAACCAGGCCACCAGCAGCGTGGACACCCCGCATTCCATGGTCACAGACAGCAGTGTCTGCAAGGCATTCAGTGACAGCCACTAGATCAACAGGTGAGAAAAGCAACTTAGGTGAAGGGATACACACACGTGTGCATATAGATACACCGAACATGCCAAAATCCTGACCTAGAACCCAGAAACTAAGGATATTCTGCACCAGCAGTGGAAAGAGGCCAGGGTGCGTGACCAGTGATGTGTGCTCAATTCTGGCCCCTGCTCTGGGAGGCCATGTGCCCTTGGGGACCCCCCTGCCTTCCAGATTCCTAGTAACTGCCAGCAACATGGAAAGGCTAAATGGTGCAGGAGACAGTCCCCTCTGCTTCCAATAGTCAGTCCAAGATTCTGGGCCACCCTTTCTCATTTCACAGATTGCTTGTCTTATTTTGGTCTTTCTTTCCAACACGTGGGTCAGGACAGTGCCAAGTGCTGGGGACCCATAGGTAACACGGAGCTTCTGCCTATGAGAAGACTGAAAAGACAGGAGAAACAATGATAGAAACAGAACATGACACAAAAGGCTCCAGGGAACCCACACCCAAAATGAGGTGTGCAGCAGATGATTGGCCAGAGGGGAATAAAACCGCCCCCTACCAGTCTGCAGCTGGCCCCAGAAAAGGCAGCGGGGCGGGGCGGGGGGGGGGGGGCAGGCACTCTGGGCAGACACTGCTCTTCCTGTCCACCACCTCACCCGACGCCGTCCTCGCTAGCAAGTCACCGTTCACAAATATTTGCTGAAGATCCACACAGGCTATTCACTGAGTTAGGCACTGGGGAAATAAAAACCAATCAGCCACACCAGGCCAAAACCCTGGGATGGGCTGGACTGCTGACAAAGATGCAAGACCAGCTCCTGGCTTCTCGTCAGCCTAGAAATAGCCAGACTCGGCTGTGAGGGCAGCAGGTACAACCTGGGGCAGGCTCCACTGGCAGGGGACCTGAGTACATAACGGAAGCTTTGGACACGGTCTCCCAGCTCAGCCATGCAGCCCAGCACGGAGCTGAGCCCCACCTCCACCGGTCCCTTCTCTTCCTGCTCAATCGTCAGCCACGCCCCATTGGAAATACACTGAGAGAAAACAGAGAAAATGAAGAAAATCCGAATGCTTCTCCTCAAAATGCAAGTCTTACCTGACAGAATTCCGAGTCTGAGCTAATTCCAGTTCATCAGTGTTTTGCCCGCCCCGGTTGGTCAGACACACAGTCATGCCTACCACTCCTCACCTTAGAAGAGATTCCAACCCACTGTGGTTCCAGGTTAGGCTCAGCCCAACCACAGGGCCCACCCCCAAACGGGTTCCTCTATCAGAAGGAGGGGGGGAAGAGGAGATGACAAGTGAATGGCGGCATTTGTTCATGTCCCTACCAGATGTCTGCAGAGCCATCAGCATGGCCCATCGGTGGCCTAGGTGTTGGGGGCCAAGATGCACAGAGCAAGGTCTTTTGGGCCAGAACCTGCTGCAAGGCATGGAGTACCAGACTACGTGATGGGTTATGCAGTTAGGGCAGCAGAGGAAAGCAAGTGCAGGTGAGCAGGCCACCAGCCCCGAGGTGGAGTGCAGGTCCTCCCTGTTCCAGCCACAGGTCTGCTCCCGGGTCTCACATCCTCTGTATCTCCAGCCCAGAATTCCTGAAAACCTCTCGTCGTGCTGACAGGGAGTACTGTCTGTTCCTTTTACCTCAAGAGGCTTAACTAACTCAGGAAAGCACCTTCTATAGGTGAAAAGAAGGAACAGTAAAGGGTGCCTGGGTGGCTCAGTGGTTAAGTGTCTGCCTTCAGGTCAGGTCAAGATCCCAGGGTCCTCGGATCGAGCCCCGAGGCTCCTTGTTCAGGGGGAAGCCTGCTTCTCCCTCTTCCACTCCCCCTGCTTGTGTTCCCTCTCTCACTCTCTCTCTGTCAAATAAATAAAATCTTTAAAAAAAAAAGAAGAAGAAGAAGAAGAAGAACAGTAAAGTCGAGGGCCAAGAGGTTGGTTGGATTTGTGGACAGTGAGGGACCAGCCAACTGCCTGTCAGGCTGGGATGGCGGGAGAGCAGGGCGCCAGCAAGAGACCAGACCAGACATGGCTGGAAGGAGGGGAGCCCAGCGCTTCTCCCCTGCCGTGTCTCCCCCTGCCGTGTCTCCCGCTGCAGTGGCACATCTCTTCAGAGATGGGGTAACAAGTTCAAAGGAGGGAGACATCTCTATGTTCCTCTCAAATCCTCTGGTGATAATGTCCAGGGTTCATGTCTCACAGCACAGAGGGAAAAGCAGCCAGGTTCCTTCATTACACGAATACCAGCTGTCATTTCTCTGGAATGTATTCTCCGGCGTAGCCTAAGCCCATCCATGAATACCAGCCCAGAAGCAAAGCCCCAAAGAATCACAGATGGGGTCTGGGAAATGGCTTGCCAAGAGCCTGTGAAGTCCTATTCTGATGGAGGAGGGGACAATAACTCCACTGGTCAGAGAGTGAGGTACCCCCAAGCAGTCCCTAGACTGTCATCTCAGACAGGGATGCCCTAGAGTCCCAGCATTTCTCCGGATCCTGACCCTGAATGCCAAAGGCTTTGTACAAAAAGTTATCTAATTAGGGCCAGGATGTGAAGAGGCAGCATCCAAGAGGACTGTCCCACAGTATGGGAAAGGCCAAGCCCCTACTTGCCTTGCCCCCAATCCTACCCCAGACCTTTCCTAGGATGGAGTAGGTGGGAATGTGGGTGCATGCCCGGTGCCCCCCCACCACCACCGAGTGTCCAGTGCTGCCAAAAGCCCTTCCAGGACCCTCATAAATCCATGCTGAATAGACCCGGAAATGGGCATCAAACACTTTTTTATGAAAAACAAAACACAGAGTGGCACCAAGCCTAAGAAAAAAACCAACACTGAATTTTATCTTCTCTGCATCCCGAGTTTAGAACAATGTCTCGCCCGTATTAGGCATCCAACAAATAAGATTTCACCACAGACTTGTTCAAGTTAGAAACAACAACAGAAAATGTGACATTTTTTCCACATAATGGATCCTTATGCGTTGTTAAGAATGGACACTGTATGCATATTAAGTCCCAAGTTTGGAACCCCACAGGGAGGTTCTCCAAAGACCACAAACACCCCAGTGACAATGATTCACTCACCAGGTGACCAGCACTGTTTCTAAGCACAGGCAAACTCCAAGACATACAATCAGAGGCCCCAACAAGTCTGCTTTTTGGAAAGTATATTTACAATCTGGCCAAATGGCCATGAAAAGAGGTTTCCAGCTGCAATCCAGCAGCGCCCTTAGCTTCTCCCCTTACCTCATCAGGCATGAACCTCTGCCAAGCTCCCAGCTGCAACCCAAAAGCAACAGCTTGAATTTTAACAATGTATTTAACAGCCTAGAGACCGAACATGGGTTTGCTGAGTACAAGCAGGTCCTGCCTGGCACTAATCAAGAAGCTGCCTGCCTTCTGTGAAAGAGCAAAGACCTGTCTGAAAAGGGCGCCCCCCAGTGGCCCCGCCTCCCAGTGCTGTGGCCAACTCTGGAACACCAAAGCCATGAGGACCTGTGAGTTGTGGAGAGGCTCAGAAGGCCCTGGAACTCGGGCAAGTGGAGGTCCATTCGGGCCCAGAAGCTGAGCCCCGGGGAGGAAGGAAGGCACCCTACTCTCCTTACCTGACATCAGGCCTCAATCATCACCCTGGTCTGAGCCACCCTCAATTCCCTCCCACAGCCATGCTGGACCCTGCCCTCTCATCTGGTGTCCCCCCCAGCTCTGCCCTGCAAAGGAGCCAGCATGGCTTAGTGCAGCTCCTCGTTTGGTCTCTCTCTCCACTGTCCTCAGGATCAAGTCCAAACTCCTGAGCACCAGGGGCCTTTTTGGCTCTGCATGACACGGCCCCATGGCCCTCCCCAGCCCCATCTCGTGACTCTAGGTTTCCAGCTTTGGTTGCTACCTCACATGGAAAAATATTCTTCACTGAGGACTTTCTTCACTGAAACCTCGATGGTCACAAGCATCCATCCTTATACTTCTCTATCAGGTATAGGAACACGTTGATTTGTACCTCCCACGTGCGTACCATCAAAACCACAGCGTCTCCCGCTTCAGTAGCGAGGCAACGAAGGAACAGAGAAGGCTGTGAAAAGCAACATGCAAAACCCAAACTGGACTTTCAGTCAGGGGCTTGGCAGAAGCTTAGCAATCTAAGTGAGACTAACTCTTTAAGAAAGGACTACACATGAGAACACAATCCACACAAGCAATATATAGGATGCCTCCGATGTCCCACTTCACAGCCTCTTGGCCTCACCAGTCTCCTGCGCCTTGGGTTTCTTGCCCGGCCTCAGAGTGAGTGGGGGAGTGTGTGCAGGTCCCGGATCTCTGGCTCCTCCTGCTACTTCCAAACTCCACAGACGGAAGTGCCACACCGGCCTCCTCTGTAGCTGCGGGGGGACTCAGGTAATGCAACCAAGGAGGAAGAGAGAGCTAACTCCCATGCGGCAACTCTGACCAATGAAGACAGAAGACAGGAGGAGGTCACCAGATAAATTCCTTCACCAGGCCTCTGCTGACGAACTGTCCCCCAAAGATATCCTGCATGGCAGCTACTGGCCAGCTGACTAAAGCACCACCTTGTGCCTTCCAGACTTCTCTCCCCCAGGTTTCTTTTCTCTTACCCTTGCTGCCCTGCACCTTCCAATAAAGCATGAAGCACTGCCTCAGGCTCTGCTTTTTTGGGAACTAAGCTAACTACTATTTGTATTTCCAAAAATCTCTCATTTCTACCATCTAATCCTCACCCAAACCCTGTAAACTAGATAATCATCTCCATTTCAGATACAGAAGCTAGATAAGGGAGGCTGAGCGAGAGTTTCCTGCATACCTGACCTGCTACCACAAATCAGTGGCAGAGCTGAGACTCAAACCCAAAGCACACTTTCCATTAGATAATGCCACCATTCAGTCCCATTGAGTAACATCTACTGCCCTTATAGCACAAGGGTCTCCCACAAGGAGAAGGCACTTTGACCTCACAGAGCAGGCCTGCCCAGGTGAAGGACTCCATCACGGTTCACAGATCAGCAGTGTGACATACCAGGCTGGGTCGCACCAAGAGGTGGACAACACCATGGGGCCTCGAGTTCAGGTGAGGAGTCACTCCCGCCTCAGACATCACAGCGCTCAGCAATGACCACCCAGCTCCAGGCGAGGCGGTACTGCCTGGTCAGGAGTCAGACAGCCCCGACTTCAATCTCGGCTCCACCATCACTTCCTGGCTCTGGGACTTTTCACAAGTTCCAGATCTCTTTGGGCCTGTTCCCCGTCAATATCATGGTGATGAGGAGCTATATTTCACAAGGTTGTTGAGAGGGCTGAAGGAGATGGCAGTTATCAGTGGGCAGCCTCTCATCCAGCACAGTGTGTACCAGACATCGGCACCAGAGGGTACTGGATCAGTAGATCTTAAGTGGCCAGCTGCCTGGCTAATGCCTGGCAAAGAAGAAGAGTCCAGTCTAGGGGACAGAGAAGATGAAAACAAGGCAGATACTGGGCAATCTCCACATCCCGCGCAGGCCAAAAGAAATGAAACATACTTGAGGAGAGAGCAGAGTCAGAAATAATGCAGCACACTGACTACCAGGGGATAACCCTGGAACAGGTCAAACAGTGGCTCTAAAGCTCATCAAGGAAAGAAAGCCCTCCGGCAAAAGGCAGGGGACTGAACTGATACTCTCGGATCTCTTGTATGTCCTTACCTCTGACCTACTGGTTCTGAGCTCCTACAAGTACCAAGCCTCAGGGTCTTGGCCATACCCTGGTCCTTGGGAGTGCCAGGTACAGAGTAGGCTATACTCTAGCAAGCACTTCCTGAAAGGTCTAGAACACATACTGGTCTGTGAACAGGCTCAGAAAGATCTAATCTGAGCTGGAGAACTCACTACCCAAATAGTTAATCCTCTGTCCGGCAATGACACCACTTGAACAAAAACTCTCTTCTGGGCTCCAAGAAGTCTAGTCCAGACTTTTCATTCCCCTCTACCCTTTCTGATAATAAAAACTATATCCTTCAGTCCACATCCCCAGCAAAAACCCCAGAGACCACAGGAGCCACTAGCCCTTTCACTGTAAGACAGGCTGATGTTCCACTCGGGGGCACATCCAAACTGCTAGATTCAAGCAATCTCAGTTTACTCGCTCTAGCATTCTGTCTAGGCTTGCACGTGCCTGCATCAAAGCATTTCCTGCCAATGACCATCTGCATAAAATTAAACTCTTGACAGATCCCAAGAGCCAGGGACACACCCACCAGCCCAATGTACACTATCAGCCAGCGTGGCCACAAATCGGCCAAAGTCTTGCATCCAGCCTCAGAACCTCCCATGGACGTGGGAGGGCAGAGTAAAAAGTGAGGCTCTGTCAGGAAACGAGTACACCCCAGATTCCCTCACCCTAGTCATTCCTCAGTGCTGCACCCATCCAGTCCCTCCTTCTGATGAGTAGTCACACTCTGAGCTTCTCCTGTGCCACATGGCCAGCTGCTGGGCTGAAGCAGCAATCTCGGGGAGATGATGAGCTATCTACGGGCAAGGAGGGCGTCACCACCACCTCCTTCTCCTCCTCCTCTCCCTCCTAATTCCACCCCGAGGCACACTCCAAGCATCGGGCAGGCACAGGGGAGGTACTCAGGGAATTAACAGAGATCAGCTGTGCACAGACTAAAGCAGTAGCTAAGTAAGCACTCTCCCGGGCACCCCATCTCAGAGCCTCCTACTGAGTAAAAGGGCCTATCATAAGTCACAGGCAGTGCCTAGTTGTCGTCATGTCTGCCTGCTGAGCTCTCAGAGAACGAGGGTGGCCCAACATGACAGCCTCTCTGGGATGAGGCCCTCAGCCAACTCACTCCATCCTTGCTACGTGGCCTCCTTGGCTGGGCCGCACAGTGGACATACTTGGCCATCTGAGAACAAGAAAGCCCTAGAAGAAAAGCACACTCCTGTGAGTGTGTGGAAGTGGACAGAAAAGGCTGGGCTCTGAGTCCCGGAACCACAGTGAGAGACTGCACCCTAGACACTTCAGCGGCAGTTTGAGCACAAGCCAAAAGAAATCTCGGTTCATTTAACAGAGAACTAAATCACGGAACCTGTTGTTCCAGATGTGATACAGGGTGAGAAGCAGCAGCAGCAGCAACTTGCAAAAACATTTTACAAATTTTTAGGTGGACAGCAGATCTTGGCAAAATCTGAGACATGTGAGCATTTCCTCAGCTACAGAATGATGTCCCCCAACCCCTGGTCTCAGGACCGGGATCCACTGCAAGGGGGCTGAGGCTGTCAGGCCTCAGACAGTTCACATTAAGAAGCACAATATTTAGGTGTCCCTCTATGTAGAAGACACCAGCCTCAGCCTTGGGAGGCACATGAATGTTCCACACCATCTTAAAGGTGTCACATTAGAACAAAAGGCCAAAAGCCCAAGTGTCCTGAAGTAGGAAGTGCCCTGATTCTCATGCTGAGCAGCAACCACATGCAGGACCCAGTCCCAGGCACTGCCCTTTCACTTGAAACTCTTGTGGATTGGGTCCGCGGGCAGCTATCCCCTTAAATGTCCCTTCTTCATCACCTGGCCTCAACCGGAGTGCCCAGGTCTACTCCCACTCACACGTGCTGTTCCTCTGTCCATATTACCCTTTATTCAGCTTTTCTCTGACTATTCCAGTTCATAGATCACCTCCGCCAGGAAGCCCTCTGGCCTGAAGCAACCTGTCCTCTACCAAGGAGCCACAGCCTGGTACTCCCTGCGAGCACAGCACTCACCACACTGTTCTGGACCTGGACTTTCCCAGTCTTCAATCCGTCTGCCTCACTGGGCTAGCAACTCCTTGCAGTTTCTGACACAGAGAAGGGTCCGTTTGTTGAATTAGTTAACTAGTTACCGCAGGTCTGCGCAGCTGCTGAGGAAAAACAAGCATGTTGGAAAGAGATGTCTAGAGAGGAGAAAAAGTTTCTCAACTAAAAGCCCGTTTCAAGAACACCAAGCCGGACCCTGCCCGACCCCGGCGGGAGACTCCCAGCCTTTTGGAGGGAGGAAGGCGGACCTCGCTAACATTAAGCGGCCCCCTGGGGCCCGGCCGACGGCCCCGCCTCCGCCTCCAACCTCTGGGCGCCCTCGGGGCCGGGCCGCCCGTTCCCGTTCCCGGGGAGCCTGACGAGGCTGGGCGGCCAAGTGCCCCGCCCCGCCCGGCCCGGCGCGGACGCCTAGGGACCGGCAGGAAGGGCGCCGCTGACCTCACCACCCTGAGCTCGGGAAGGGCACGCAGGCGGCGGGACAGGAACCCAGACCGGAGGAGAAACAGGGCGGAGGGCTCGGGGCTGCGGCCCGGACTGCGCGACCCCCGACCCCCAACTCCCGGCTCCGCGCGGGCAGCACGCACGGCCGGCCGCCCCAGGCCCGCGCTCGAGCCCGGCGGCGGCCCCGGCGGCCGAGCGGGCGGGGCGCTCACCTGGACACGCGCCGCTCCCGGCGTTTCCAGAACCTCCCGCGGCGACTCCCGGCCCGCTCGGCGCCTCCTCCCCGGGCGGCTCCGCCTCCCGCCGCGGCCGGGCCCCGCCCGCTTGAGCCGTCGCCACGTCCCCACCTCCCGCCCCCCGCCGGCCGGCCCCCGCCCTGGCTCCGCGCCCTGACAGCCGCGGCCGGGGGGCGTCCCCGCCTGCGACCCCAGGCAAGGTCCCGGCTGTCCGGCGCGCGGGGGCCGGGAGCCGGGCGCCGGGAGCGGGCTGGGGGCCGGGCGGGAGCCGCTCTCCGCGCCCTTCATGCCGCGGGCTGCTCGCCGCACGTACACCGCGCCCGCCTCCCCTCGCCCCGCTCCACCTGCGAGACTCTGCCCTCCCTCCTTCTCAGTCCCCCGGCTGCTGCTGAAGGGCCCGCCACCCGATCCCGGCGCCGGTGCGGCAAGGAGCGCCCCTGCCCGCGTGCGGACTCCCTCGGCCTCCGCTCCTGCCCGTCTTTTCAGGAGTCCTGCTAGGCGCACGGGCTCTGGTGCCCCTCCGCAACATCACCACCTCTGGAATTGCAGGGGGGGGGAGCGGGGGAGGGGCGGGGGAGGGGCCTCCGGGCCGGGGGCCGGGTTATCAGTGAGTGGAGTGGATAGACCAGTGGAGAAGACCTTGAAGACGACGAGAGACCCAGGGTCCACCTACAGGACCAAGCTCCCGAAGGGATTCTGCCTGTCCCCAGCTCCTGTGTCAGGCGCCCCTCCTGGTGTCGTTTGTGTGGGTGATGGGTTGATGAGAAGGGGACCGATCAAAGACTAAGCTGGTGGTGGCATACCGGGGCCAACTCTTGGTTTGCCCAAACCTTTTCATTCATCAGGGACCAAAAACAGTGGACACCTCATTTACCTAGGCCGGTGTGTGAGGGAATGACGGCTGGGAGGTAGCAAAAATCTCAGCCTGAGTTGGAGGAGGCCCTGGCGGCCAAGCAGGTTCCCACGCCTGCTCTGTGAACCTTCCCGGTCATGAATGAGGGGAAACACGGTCTGAGAATCTCATCAGGGAGCTAGCCCAGAGTGGGAGGCGCCCAGCCTCCGCCAGGGCTGTGTGGGGATATTCCCTGTGGCACTCTGTCCAGGCTGGCGGCCCAGCCGTCAGGAAGGCACGAGCACACACATAGAACTACATACTGCACACGTAAAATGAGGAACAAGCCACTGTTCTGGCCTGTGTCAGCCACCAGCCAGAGCTCCACTAAAACCAAACAGAAACCTTTCTGCATCTGCTACATCCTGTTAGGCCACAGTAACCTCCCTCTGTCTGCCCAGGTTTCCCCATCCTCTCCCCAGTTTCGGCAGCTTGCCCTGTGGATCATCCCTTCTCTCCCCTGAAGGTTCAACCATCCCCTCTCAGCTGGATCCTTCCCTTGATCTATAAATATATTTAAGCCTCTAGTGTGGAAACAAAACCCTCATTCGACTCCACCAACTACTGCAGTGTCTCTCCTTTTCAACCCCAGCAAAATTCCAAGACAGAGCAGTATGTCAGTCCTTGTCCTCACTTCTCCCACCCCTCAGGCTCCTACAGTAGGCTTTCTGGTGTGCTCACAACACCAAACCAGGTCTGTTAGCTCTCTGTAACTTCTGAGTCTCAAAACCCAACAGCCTGTCTTCAGTTCTCCGCTGCTGAAGCCCCCAAACAGCATTTGACACCCTGGAACTCTCATTTTCCTTGGTTTCCATTGCCCTCTCTTTCTATCATTTGCCCCAGCTTCTTCCCTCCCAGCACATCCTCCCCTCCCCTTCTCCTCCTTACACAGTAAAGTTTGGTCCTTTTCTCAAAGTTCAAGTCTGGACCCATCACTCCCAGCTTAGAAAATAGTTCTTGGGAAAAATCCCAAAGGTGATCTGTAAGGCCCCATATGATTTGGGCCCTGCTCACTTCTTTGGTCACGCTTGACCTTCTTCCCATCCCTCTAATGGGCCATTCTCCCTCCCTACCACATTCCCAGGCCTTTGCACATGCTTTGCTTTTTGTCTAGAAAAATCTTCCCTCCTCCCCAATTAAATCTTTCATGTCCCCTTAGAGGGATTTTTCTTATGCCTGTGGCCAGGTCAAAACCTCCTTTAACAGCCTCTCAGAGCCTACGTGCTTTGTTAACACTTGCCACCGTTGATAGAGTTGAATGACTGTTTGATTAATGTCTGTCTCCTCCACCTGCCTGGAACCCCCAGGAGTACTGTACATTTTTGCCCGTGATCATATGCACGGCTCTGATCACAGAACTGGGCTCAACAAATACTTGGTGACTATATGAAGGGATGGGTGTCTCTTTAATGCCTTATTCCACCACACACCAGTAGTCAAAGGCCTGGCTAAGTCCTTCACAGGCCCTCAGAGTCCTGTACCCCACTCATTCTTTAGTGCCTGAAGTTTCTCTTCTGTCTCATGAGGATACTTGTCATTGAATTTAGGGCCACCTCGATAATCAAGATGATCTTATTGCGTGATCCATAAATTAGTTACATGTGTAAAGTGTCTCCAAATAAGTTCACATCAACAGGGGCCAGGTATTAGGACATGCTCATATCTTTTTAGGGGCCACCATTCAACCCACTACCCCTGATATTCTGTTATGCCCTCCAGGGACTACTGGGTCTGGGTAAATCATGACGCTTAGGTCTGAATCTCTAGCCCAGGCCCGCTCCAGATCCACATAGCCTTTTCTTTGCAGCCACTTGATCTGTGAATTAATTATCTCCCCATACCCTATCCACACCCCAGAGCTGTTTCTGCTCCAGCATTTTCTGTGTCTTAGGAAATGAAATGATTATCTACCAGTCATTTATATTTTCTTCCCCATCACATTCCCCCACTAGAGATGTTACCTGGTGGACTAGGCCTGTCTGCCCACTACCACTATCCCAAGGGAAGGACCTGGTGTCTCCCCAGAAAAGATGGCAAAAATACTTGGATACCTGCTACTCGGTAGATAGGTAACTGGATGAGATGTGTGGGTGCAGTACTTCCCTCTAAACAGAGGCCTCCTCAGACTGCCCCTGATTTCCCCGGCTTACCTATGATCTCTAGGGAAGGGGAGGGGGGCAGACTGCACTGCTTGGCCCTGAGGCCTCACTGGCTGCTAATGACTCTTGCAGATCCTGGCAACCACGCAGGAGTGGTGTTGGCCTGGCCAGGATTTATGAGCACTTAGTCCCACCATGAAATTCCCCAGAGCTGGGTCCCCAGGATCAATCAATGCTGCACCGAAGGCCTTGTATATGTTGACACACATCTGTACATTTGCAGCACATTCAGCATACAGCTCCACTGGACTCTGGGACCACCACCCCACCACTCCAGTTTCTTCCCTTTAGGGACTGAGGAAAGACTAGCTGTCCCAGTTGACCAGTCTTTGACTCCAGGCCAGCAACAGAGGGTAGCGAGGTGCAGTTGGAGTGGGGCCATCTAGTGGTGGCCCTACTGCTTCGGAAATAGGGCCTCCCAGGTACTCTGGTCCAGGACCAGCTTGGTGTGTGACCCAGGAGAAGGGAAAGAGAATCTGGCAGAATCCCCAGGACTCTGTGGGGCCAGCCCCCAACGGAGCCAAGTAGGTCCCAGAAAGTGTTCCCCAAATCCCAAGCCCATGTGGTTCATACAAAAAATAAGACGGGCCCCATGGAAGGTCCCTTCCCAGCTGCCTCCCCCATGGACCTCTGCAGCCCAAAACAGCGGAGTCACCACAAGCTGGGCTGTCATTACAGGGTGGAGAGAGGAGTCCCAGGGCCTTCGGAGCTGTAATTACCCAGGAGGTCCAGGGCAAGCCCTGGTGATAAAGATAGCAGGCTTAGACTTTGGCTTCCCTTCTCACTGCACACACCTCCCTTCCAATCCTTGGCAAGAAACTTCAGCTGAAGCAAATGCCCAGAGGGCTGGAAGTTAGCTAGGTATGATGCTTACAGATCCTGATATTTTGATATATACAGATAAATCACAGTTTTAAAAGTCATTATTATTGTGACACAGAAGCCCCTCATTCCTCCTCCCAGAGCCTGGAGGCCACATTGAGATTGGGTGGGGCTTATGGATGAGAGGATGAGGGGAGGTTTGGGATAGCTATTGGATATCTGACTTAGCTACTTTCTAAAAGGCTGAAAGTGCAACGGTTTTACTATTTTTAGGCCTTGTCAAAAAGTCAGGCAGCCGAAAGAGAAGAAAGTAGGGGACAAATGAGAGGTAAGGCTGCAGAGGTCCCAGGGGCAGCCGACCTGGGAGGAGTTTAGGAAAAGCACCCTGAGGAGAGAGGAGGAGGAGGAGCAGAGCCCGGAGGTGATACGGAGGGAACTGGTACCGAGTTTACATGACAGGTGATGGAGACCCGAACTGAGAAACGGCAATGCATACAGGGAGAAGTGGATAGACTTGACAATTATAAAGAACTAAAATAGGAAGCGCTGTGTTCATTCACTCATTCATTTATCAGCAAAACTTAGGGGCGCCTGGGTGGCTCAGTCGGTCGAACGTCTGACTCTTGATTTCGTGGGATTGAGCCCCACATCAGGCTCTATGCTCAGTGCAGTCTACTTCAGATTCTCTCTCCCTCTCCCACTCACTCACTCCCTCTCTCTCTCAAATGAACGAATAAATAAAATCTTAAAAAAAAAAAAAAACCCAAACATTTATTAAATGTTCCTGCTCCCTATTCTGAGTTCCTTTTTGAGGATGAGAACCTACTTCTCGCCCAGAATGAGAGTTTTTCACCCCTGGCTCCCTCTGCTCTGCACCCAGAGCAGGTCCCTCTGAAGGGAATCAGTGGCAGCCCCCACCCAGACAGCACAAGAACGGGGAGGAGTTGACTACCCACAGGAAACACACCAGCAGCCTTCGAGGTTTCAGACTGACAAGGAATCTTAATCACAATGTCTAGTTTCCTTAATCACCAGACTCCTTCCACCAGGAGGTAACCACCCACTTAATGATGGTTTCAACACTAACTCACTAATGTTACCCTTCTTCTCCCTGTGCCTCATATCCCCTCCTATTTTTCAATAAATGTGTTTCATCTTGCTATAGTGATACATGTTTGTAAGGCACCTTACATCCTTTTTGGAGTGAGATGGCCGTCAGGCCATCTGTGAGTCTCCCTACCCTGGTCTGATTTGTACAAAGTCCGTACTGTGTAAGTGGGGGAGCTCCATTCGCATCACAGACATTATAGATTTACATATTCATTACATCAGCTTTCCAGCAGATCAAAAATAAAGTGAGTTGAAAAGTGGGTATCCTCTGCTAATTGGTACAAAATCACCATATGCTTTTGTAGATCTACCTCCAAGGAGCCTGAGTCACCCACGTGACCGAGGCCTGCTTACATCTGCCTCAAAGACTCCAATCTCTCCTGTGGGCTCTCTCCTACTCTCCACTTTCCTGCCTGTATCGGGTCTGGCGGTGGCTTGGACTCTCCTCCAACCCCTTGTGTAGACACTGTCATCCAAACTTGCTGGTGAGCCCTGTCCTCTGCCCTATGTGACAATGCCTGGGACTCCAACCTGCCCACCACAGGAAGGCCAGAGCCCTCGTTCCTCTAGAGGCCCTGACCACCTAACACCACATCAAACATACTCTAACATACGATATCCCCCAGAAGTACATTTTATCCTTGTCCACCAAGAATGTGGCTAAGCCACAAGGGACTAATTTCCATGACATAATGCTATATTTGCTAGTGTTTAGTATTTGTACTTTCTTTTTGTAGTTTTGCACATTTTTTTTTCCTGGCCCCAGCATTTGTGTGAACCTATGAGAAGCCTGATGAACCCTGTGCCTCTGGTGCCTGAAAGACCCAACAACATGGCTGCAGCTTTTGATGGAAGGGTCCTTTGCCACTAGACACACAGGCACACGCGCGTGCACGCACGCGCACACACACACGCACACAGGAAGGTGGATGCAATGCACGCACACGCTTGTGGAACTTGGCCTCCCACACCAAGAGGAAGAAGCCCTCTGCTCGGTACTCTGGCTCTGCCCTTAACCTTGACCCGGACTCAGAACCTGATGTTGACTTTGAACCAGAATCTGACCTGATACCTGATCCTGAGCCAGCCAGGTGACACTTGGAATCAGGAAGATGTCCACCTCCATCATCTGCAAGAATCAGAGCCTGAAGGTGAGCAGGAATGTCTAGTTCAAGGAGTCTCCCTGGCTGAAGAGTAAGTAATCCAGCTGGTGAAGGTGGAGAGATGGCTTTCCCACAATGGCTGGGCGATGAGACACTCTGGGGTTTCAGCAGTCTTAGAGGCAAGCCACGCTCTCCCACCCCAACAGCACCAGGCCAGGCTGTTCCCCTACCCTCAGCAAGACCGGGGATTTTCTCTTGCTCCATCCTGGGACACCAGCAGTTATCTGTGTCCCCAGGCAAAGACACAGGGGGCCTCAGAACCCTTTGGGTGAATTCTGGTCCTGCCCAGAGCTGCATCTGCAAAAATGAGGATGGCCAGCAGAGGGTGTCTGGAGCCCACTATGGGACACCCAGTTAAAGGAGCAGTCCCTGTCTCCTTCGAAAAGCTCTTGGGGCCTGATCCAAAACCTTATCTCTCCCACCTGACAATGTCTAGCCAGAACCCTTGCTCGGAGCCACCTAACCCGGAGCAACTGAGTCCAATAGAGATGTTTTCATAGACAATGATCAATGCTGCGACCTCTAGTGGTGGGGAAGCCAGGGAGGATGTGGGGAGGGTCCTTCCTCAGCCTTGGGTGACCAGGGTCTTTCACAGCCAGTTAAGCTAACTTATAGCTTTACAGGAGGCTCAGGGCATAGGAGCCAGTAGGCCTAAAGAAAAAAACAAAGGCTAGTAGCGGATTGAAGTTAGGAAAGGAGATAAGGGAGGCAACCGACAGGATTCTGGACATACCTAGAGTATTCTGGCTCCTGTTGAAATGAGCCCCTGGAAGAGGGGCCAGAGGAACAGGAACAGGCAGTCCAAATATGGGTTCTTCCAATGCTCTAAGCTGTTTCTGTGATTGGGCAGTTAACATATGGAGCACTTTCCCTGTACCAAGTGTAACTAACACTTGATGGACTTGGACAGTCTCTGCTAGTCTCTTCAGATCTGTCCTCCTCTCCCACCTTTGTCCCTGCTCTGTGCCCCTGGCTGCTGACCTGTGTGGATGACATCAACGGGTTCTCCTGCTCTGTGACATCTAATTGCGTCCAATCAGTGGGGAATAATAAGGAAATATTAGTCAGAGGGAGGATATGGATTTGGGACAAGTTGCCTGAAGCCTATACTTGTGGGCCTGGATCAGTGACTTGTGTAGCCTCAGGATTGTCCTTGAGCTGCCCTGGCCATGCTAAGGAACAGCTGGGCCCATCTGTTCTAGAAGGGCTTCCACACTAGGTCACTCAGCTTGAGGCCTCGGAAGCCCACTGCACCCTCACTCACCCATAAATTCAGAGAAATTTGTTCACTGGGCTTCTTCTCTGATAATTCCTCCTTTCCACAATCTTCTGCCCCTAAATTCTAGCCTCTTTGGCATTCCTGACTTCCAGACTCACCCCCACCCCCATCCCCTGTCTGGGGGATGAAACTATGAGTGTGAAACTATGAGAAGCCTGATGCTTTCTGCTTGGTCTCTCCCTCCTTCCTCCCATGCAACAATGTAGGAAATGTGGAACTCAACACACATTATTCGCTTTTCTCAAGGACCATAATCTTTCAGTTCTTACCTGTATTGGTTGCCTCCAATGCCCTCAAATGGTTGTTTTATATATTTTGTTCAATTTTTTTAGTTGTTTTTGGCAGGGGGGTTAGTCTAATACAACTTACCATCATGGCCAGAAATCAAGTGTTATTCAGTACAATTCTGATGCCCCATTAGAAAGAACTGGAGATGAGTGGGCCCTACTGGCCCAGCTGCTTTCAGTTAGATTAGATTCCTAGACATGTGTGACATCACATCCACATCCTGAATTAGGGCTCCCTATTTTCCTCGCCTCTCCTCTCCTCTCCTCTCCTCTCCTCTCCTCTCCTCTCCCCTCTCCTCTCCTCTCCTCTCCTCTCCCCTCCCCTCCCCTCCCCCCTCCCCTCCCCTCCCCTCCCCCCTCCCCTCCCCTCCCTCTTCCCCTCCCCTCCCCTCCCCTCCTCTCTTTTAAACTTTTATTGGATTCCAAACATGACTAAGTAATTGGTAATACACTTATTTCCCTACTGTGAACAACTATAAAACTAGATAAAACATTTATAGCAACTGATTACAGGCATTGGACATCAAATACTTTCATCCTTGAGAAGAAAAACAAAAGGTGAATTCCACATTCACTGAAGTTTTGCCCGGGGCATTTTCCAAACCATGGCAGAGGGAAGGAGAACCCAAAAGGTACAATGGTTTCACTGGGTGAAGAAACAGATACCAGAGATAAAGAGGAGCAGGGCATTAAAGAAGAGGGAACCATGTGGACAAGGAGCTCTAGAACTAGGCACAGAGGTTGTCTTGAGATTTCATCTAAGTTGCATGTGAGCGCAGAAAGGACCTATCAGGACTGGTGGATTAAAAACTCTGGGTCAAAAAAATAAATAAATAAATAACAAATAAAATAAAATAAAAACTCTGGGTCTATGGAGTGCCTGGCTGTCAGGGGACCGTGCGACTCTTGATCTCGGGGTCCTAAGTTCCAGCCCAATGTTGGGTGTGGAGACTACTTAAACAAAACAAAACAAAACAAAATCACAATGTACGGGTCTATGAACTAAATGGGGATTCCAGAGGTCACACAGTGCTGAGACCAGTTGTGGCCAGCCAGAGTGGAAAGACCTTGCTGGACACGTTGAGCATTTAATTAAAATCAGAGAAAGTCCATGCCTTGGGACTAAGAACTATCTAGCCATTTTGTATGCACTGCTTTATACTCAGCCAAACAATCAAGCCTAAAATCAAGCCTCAACAGGATCATATTGAGCCTCAAGTAAATTTACTGCCTACCGTAACAAACTCAGCACTCTGTAAAGAAGACAGCATAATCCAGACTCTCAACAATGTATCATCTACAATTCCCAGCATGTGATCAAATATTACCAGGCACATGAAGAAGCAGAGAAATATAATTCCATAACCAGGGAAAAAATAATGAATAGAAATAGATCCAGAGATACTAGAGATATTGGAATTAGTAGATAAAGACTTTAAAACAGCTATTACAA
The DNA here is from genome assembly GCA_028533885.1 of Nasua narica. Classification (NCBI taxonomy): domain Eukaryota; kingdom Metazoa; phylum Chordata; class Mammalia; order Carnivora; family Procyonidae; genus Nasua; species Nasua narica. Next base: position 22,152,316 of record CM052809.1, read on the forward strand.
TATATCCAAGAATTTTAAATGGTTAGATGGATATAATAAATAAACAGATGAGTCATCCCAGCAGAAAAATGAAAACTAAAAAGGAACTAAATGTAAATTTTAGAATTGGAAAATATATATAATATCAAAATTAAAATTTTACTAGGTGGGCCTAAGAGGAGAGGGAACACTGAAGAAAACAAGTACAGTGAACTTGACATCAAACCAAGAGAAATAATCTAAATGGAAACATAGAAACATCTAAATAGGAAGAAAAAGAACTTAAACACAAAAAAGAACAGAACCTCAGTGAAATGACAGTATCAAGCCATCTCATGTACATAAAATTGGAGTCCCAGGAGAGGAGAAAGAGATTGAAGCAAAACTAAACAACAACAACAACAACAACAACAAAATGGCTAAATTCTAAATATGGTGGTAAAAATTATTAATTTAACTTACTGCTGCTAGAAGTTTAGGATAAAGTGGGATAAATGCAAAGGAAACCACACCTAGGTGCATCATAGTCAAATATCTTAATACCAAAGATAACACCTTAAAAACAGTGAAAAAATACAAACAGATGACATTAAGAGGAACAATAATAAGGATTACTATTTGCCTCCCTTCAGAAGTTAAGCAAGCCAAAAAACATGGAAACATAGAATGACATATTAGATATGCTATGAAGTAAAAAAAAAAAAAAAAAAAAAGACCTAGAATTCTATATCCAGAGGAATTATGGCTTTATCTTTAAGAAGGGGATGAGAGGGCGCCTGGATGGCTCAATTGGTTGGGCAATTGCCTTTGGCTCAGGTCATGATCCCAGAGTCCTAGGATCGAGTCCCACATCGGGCTCCCAGCTCCCTGGGGAGTCTGCTTCTCCCTCTGACCTTCTCCCCTCCCATGCTCTCTCTCACTGTCTCTATCTCAAATAAATTAAAAAAATCTTTAAAAAAAAATAAAAAGGGGATGAGAAATAAAGATATTTTGGGATTAATTCTAAAAAAATAAATAAAAGCTGAGAGAATTTATCACCATTGGACCTGCACTACCAGAAATGTGAAAGGAAAATTTTAAGGCTGAAAAGAAGTGATACCTGGTGGCTCAGTGGGTTAAAGCCTCTGCCTTCAGCTCAGCTCAGGTCATGATCTCAGGGTCCTGGAATCAAGCCCCGCATCGGTCTCTCAGGTCAGTAGGAAGCCTGCTTCTTCCTCTCTCTCTGCCTGCCTCTCTGCCTACTTGTGAGCTCAGTCTCTCTGTCAAATAAATAAATAAAATCTTTTTAACGAAAAGAAAAGAAGTGATACCTGATAGAAATTTGGCTCTAAAAAGAAGAACAGAGACTGTCAGTAAATAAAATAAGTAAATATAAAATGTTTTCTTGTTTCTTAAATTATTTAAGAGAACTGACTGTTGAAAGCAAAACCAGTAACTATGTACTATATACTAGTTGATGACATTTGTTCAAGTAAATGTACAAGGACGCTAACATAGGGGAGTAAAGGCAAGTATGTTAGGGCAAGATTCTTACATTATATAAGAAGCAATATTTATCTTTTATTCCTTGCCTTTATTTTCCATGTTGTTATCATTTTTCTACCTAAAACTGTAATACAAACTTATTTATTTGAAATTAAACCTAGATTAATCCACAACCTAGAAAATGTAAATGTTCCAAAGTACTACTGTCAGCAATAACAACTATCAGTAGTTTACACTGTATTTCTGATACTTTCTATCTCTATGTAATAGGAAAACATATTTCACATGTTTACCTTGGGGCGCCTGGGTGGCTCAGTCCATTAAGTGTCTGCCTTCAGCTCAGGTCATGATACCGAGATCATGGGATTGGGCTCCCTGCTAAGTGGGGAGTCTGCTTCTCCCTTTCCCTACCCCACCCCCACTTGTTCTCTCTCTCTCTCTCAAATGAATAAAGACAATCTTTTTTAAAAAACAAAAAAAGAAAAATGTTTGCCTTGATGAAAAAGATGCTCATCATAAAAATATTTATCTGTATTTTCTACCAGCCCTTGTGTTTAAATATATAAGCAGTTTATGAAAATATACGTGTTGGAAAATCAGTGAATCAATTTTTTTTTAAGATTTTGTGTACTTATTTGAGAGAAACCCAGAGTGAGCATGCAAGAGAGAGAAAGCACCAGCCAGGAGAGGGGCAGAGCAGCAGACTCCCTGCTGAGCAGGGAGCCCAATGTGGGTCTCAAGCCAGGACTCTGAAATCATGACCCGAGCCAAAGGCTGACGCTTAACCGACTGAGCCACCCAGGCACCCACAGTGAACGAATTTGTAATTCATTTTATAGTGTGGAGAAGTACATAGTCTGTAGGAGTATAACCATTTTGTGTGTGTGTAGATAATAAATGGCCTCAACCTGATTTATTGAGTAAATTACTCTTTATCCTCTGAATTAAGATGTTTCCTTTATCCTTTGCTGTGAACTCTCCTTTGTTCCACTGATGTGTTTTTTTTTTCTCTGTACAGCCACCACATTCTTCAATAACTTTACTTTAGCTTTATCACACACTGGATGCCTTTAAAGGCAAATCTTATCTTTTTAGTCTTTTGATTCAATTTCTGGTTTTTCATCTTTTGTGTTGCCAAACCCAGTTCCAATGTTGAACGATCCCCCCAACACAACACCAAGTGATTCTCAGACACCAGCAGGGTGTCCAAGAATTTAACTCAATTCTGACACTACCTACCCAGAGATTGCATGAGATTCTACCGGTTAAGGGCTCAGTCCTACTTCAGGCCCTCCACCCTGTACTTCAGATACCAAGTCCTAAGCCCAGACTGTTACCCATGTTTCTGACCTATTGGCTGTAGACTGTGGCAGTTCTATCGACCTCCTTCTTCAGTACTTTTAATTTGCTAGAGTAGTTCACAGAACTCAGGGAAACACTTACTTAAAACTTACCAGTTCATTAAAGGATATGATAAATGATATGAATCGGCAACCAGATGAAGAGATAAATAGGGCAAGGTATGGGAAAGGAGGGCTCAGAGCTTTCAGGCCCTTTGCAGGTACTGAGCTCTCACCCACCTCCCTGGGTTCACCAACCCAGAAGCTCTCAGAACCACATCCTTTCGGCTTTTTATGGAGGCTTCATTGCATAGTCATGATTAAATAAGTCATTGAACATTGGCTACTTAAACCTGTCCCTCGCCATTCCCTGCTTACCAAAGTTGGAGGAGAGAAGGTGGGAGGGAAAGTTCCAATCTTCTAATCACCTGGTTGGTGGCCCAGGCAACCTGCCCCCCCACCCTTGGGTGAAGACCAAAAGTCACCTTCATTAACATAACAAAAGACACACTTATTGCCTCTCTCGATGGAAATTCTAAGGTTTCAAGGTGTGAGCCAGGAACACTGGGTGAAGACCAAATACAGTGGAGAAATAGATTTCAGTCATCTGAATGACCAAATATATAATTTTTATAAATCACAATACTCATATCCATATTAACTCTTTCATTTGATCCTTAGGGTCCTCTTGTCAATTCCTCCCACCCAAATGAAGTTTGATTGGAATTGCATTTATCAATTAATAAATTAAACATTTGAGTTTTCAGGTACATGACCTATCCATCTATTTATTTTGTCTTCTTTTATATCTATCCTAGAGCAAAGTTGATATGCCTTCTGTGTGCCCTAATTGAATTTCCACTTATTTCTCATGAGTCACTGTTATTGTGAACTGTAAATTATTTTCATCATATCTTCTAATTAGTTGTGACTTAGCACTTTTAAAAGCTATTAAGATCTGTACACATATACAAATTTATCTTATTCTGCACCACCTGACTCGATCCCCCTACTAGTCATAATAGTTTTTCAATTGATTCTCCTGGATTTTATGGAGGCAAAATCATATCATCTGCCAGTAAAGATCATTTTGATGCTTCCTATTACTTATTATTTATTTCTTTTACTTAATCATTATTTCTTTTTCTTAAGTTAAGGACATCCAGAGCAATACTGAGCAAGATCAGTGAAGGGGACATTGTTTGGATCTTGACATTAATGAGAATTTTAGAGTATTAAGTACAATAACGGTTTTTGCTTTGCAATATATGCTCTTTAAGTTGCCAAGAGGTGCCTGAGTGGCCCAGTCTGTTAAGTGTCTGCCCTCGGCTCAGGTCACGACCTCTGGCTGCTCAGCAGGGAGTCTGCTTCTCTCTTTGCTCCGCCCCTGACCCCCCAATGCGCTCTCTCCAATAAATAGAAGAAAAAATCTTTTAAAAAAATAATAATGAAAAACTGCCAAGAACATTTCTTTCTCTTCACGGTTTTCCAACTTTTTACTGTGAATGACTGGTAAATTTTATCAAATGCCTTTCAAGATGATTACAGGGTTTCTTTTTTTCCTTTTCTATTAGTGGATTTTCTAATATTAAATTAACCTTATAATCCAAGAAAATCTCCAAGTTGGTAACTATTTTGACATACCATGGAAGCGAATTTGTTATATTCACAAATTTGATGGATCTGTCATTTTCTTGCAGGGGCGATCTTGGTGTTAGAATAATAAATAGATCTCACAAAGATTATGGAAGCTCTTCAACTCTCCCTGGCTCCAGAACATCATGGTTCTGTGAGGGAGAATGTTCGTGCTCCTCTTCTGGGCCAACGATGCTTCATGCGTGAATGCCCAATGTCACATATCTTTGTGGTCAGCTGGTTTAATCCTGGAAACAGCTACTTCTCATGGACTACTGGTCTCAGGGTTCTGGGCAGCACCCATTCCAACACTCAGTGTATCCCTAGTCCAGACCTGCCATTTTCTTTTTCTTCTCCGAGATGAGACAGCTCTTGTTTAATCCTCGGCCCATAGAAGTTGTCATTATACATTCTTTTGAAACGATTCTGGCTTCTCACATGGGAGAGGCATGTCCCCTCCCTGTTGTTTAGGCAAGACTGCGTTCCCACAGATTTCGCTGATCTCACAGGCAGCAAACAACCTGATCAGGAGTCCTGTCAGTGGGGGCTGCAGTCAGATGTTTGCTTCTGCCATTGTGGGCTGGTATGAGAGACGTGGGGTGGGATGTGCAGACCAGAGCCCTGGGGGCTCCGCCGCTCATTCCCCTCTGCTGAGCATGGCTCTGCACAGGTATCGACTCGAACTTAGAAGGGAAAATAAGTGGGAAAGGATTTCGAAGATCCTTGGGAGCCAGGAAAACAGCCATCCAGAACATGAGGCTGCCTCATGGGTCCTGCTCCCGTCCATTCTCACCACAGGCCTAAAGCAGCCTCAGCCCAGTTTCACCCTTGCTGGCCTGGATCTGGCTCTTCCTGCTCTAATCCCCAGGGCCCCCTGCACCTGGATTCCCAGACTCCAGGGCCAGCTGGCAGCTGTTGCACGCTGGTGGCACAGCTCTGCCCCACTCTCCCAGCAGCACAGGTGGCCAGGCCCACACCAGGTGGCCACAGCTGGGGTGTCCCAAAGCCAGGCCCAGTGGTGAGGTCAGTCCGAACGTTCCTGCCAGCCTGTGACTCAGCCACAAGAGGAACCACAGGCACCACAGGGCAGTGCTATGCACCACTGGGCAGGACCCTTCACCAAGACCAATCAGTGACTAAAGGAGCTGGTGCGGCATGGGAGAAAGAAGAAGATATAGAAAGGACAGGGCTGGGAGGACAGGCTGGACACAGGTCTAGGCTGGCCGGACTCCCAGTGAAGCCCCTGCTGCCTCCACGAATCTCACTGTGGGCCACAGAACTGCTTGGAGCAGGGGACAGAGCCTAACCCATACCGATGAGAAAGTCATGAGGGGTGTCCACCTGTCTCAGTTGGAAGAGCCTGTGACGCTTGATCTTGGGATGATGAGTTTGAGCCCCATGTTGGGTGTAGAGATTCCTTCAGTAAAGAGAGAAAAAAGAAAATCATGGGGCGGTGGGGACTATGTAGGTCCAGCCTGAGGATGAGGGCCAGGAAGCCTAGAATTTAAATCTTTGAAGCTATCTCCAAATGAAGCTATACGTTTTATATGTGGGTTACAGACACGTAATTGTTCACACACTAAAACAGTGCCTGACACATAAAAGACTCTCAAAGCTATTTGGAATAGTTTATTGAGTAAAACTGAATAAACTATTTTGTGGAATAAATGAGCAAAGCATAAACAACATAATTCCTAAAACACAATTTTTATGGGTTGCCTGGGTGGCTCAGTTGGTTAAGCATCTGCTTTTGGCTCAGGTCATGATCCCAGGGTCTTGGGATCAAGTCCCACATTGGGCTCCCTGCTCAGTGGGGAGCTTGCTTCTCCTTTTGCCTGCCTCTCCCCCTGCTTGTTTTCTCTCTCTGATGAAAAAAACAAATAAAATATTTAAAATAAAACAATACTATTTTTACATTATTTCCATTTTTATTTTTCTGGGAGCCTAGAACTATGAAGTGGCCTGCACCTAGCTCTCTGAGAGGCCCTGGATCTCAGCTCTAGTGGTCAGGAAGGGGAGGAGGGTCCTCAGCCAAGAGACCAGAGTGCCCTGGCCAGGGCCCTGCTGAATGTGTCTGCGGATGTGCAGACAGGGGCGGGGCTGCAGTCCAGGCCCAGGCAGTGAGTCCCACGCTGACGGATGAGCGGTGTGCGCATAAGGAGCCCCAGTAGCTGGACTCCATGCAGCCCATGCTTGTTTCCTCTTTGTTGTTCCTTTGCTTTTAGTGGAACCTTACCCCCACCTGAGAGCCATGTCTCCCTCCCTGGGCACCCCTGCTTGTGCCAGAGTGTGGTAATGATCAGGCCAAGGTCAAGAGTGCCCAAGGCACAGAGCGAGCACGGAGTCCAGTCGCTCCCCGATTCTTCCGCTGCTCCACCCAGAGGAACTGATTTATACAAGGAGGTACCTTCTCTACACAGGGCCCAGCCTGGCTGGCTGAGAGCAGCCCTCACCTGTCAGGGGAAGCTGGAAACCTGAGAAGCCCTGGGTTGGGCTTCTATTTGGAGGATACAGGTAGAATCGAGACATCTGGTGCCAGGGGAGGCTGGGTAATCTAGGGCAGGCTGCCTGCACCCTCTGGCCTGAATGAGAAATAGGATGAAAGGTAAGGACAGGGGAATCGTCATGGTTGGGCAAGACCATGGTGCCTTGAGAAGCTGTCTTCATGAGGCGGCACAACACTCGGTCCCACTCAATCTCACCACCACCGCCGCCGCCACCGCTGCCGCCAGCCTCTTATGTCACTTCCCTGCCTGAGCTGGCTGAGCTGCCTCTGGCTCTCCCATTGTCTGCTGCCTCCCCCTTGTGTGAGATGGCACTCCTCCCAACACCCTTCGCTCCCAAGCCTCAGGGCCTGGGCCTCCCCGGGCCCGGCTGGGTAAACCTGCCCCTGCCCTGCTCCCTGGCAGCCCCTTTGTTGGGACCCAGAGCAGACAGGTTTTCTCTGGGAGAGTGGACACAGAGCAGGTCTGACAGGGGTGCTGCTGGGGGTTCCAGGTCTGACCGAGTCGCGTCCAATCCCTGCTGCAAGGGGCATGGCCTAAAGCCACCAGGATAGGGTCTAAGCCCCACATCAACTGCTTAGAAGATAGATGAGCTTGGGGTGGTCACGTGCCCTCCTGACAGGAACTGGTTCTGCTTTTGTGCCTGTCCCGGACCTGGCTCAGAGCCAGGAACTAGGCGTCAACTGTCAAAATCAGCTTTGTCTCCCTTTAGACCCACAGAGATCGCCGCCCCCACCTGCCCCTGCCCAGGAAGCCCCTAGCCTCTCAGCCCCCGGGGGGAGATGTGGCAGGGTGGGAAGTCCCCACCACACCTCCAAGTCCTGTTAATCAGGTCTAGGCTACACACACAGCAGGTACTCCGTGTTTGTTGAGGGATCGAATGGCACAAAACTAGAGCTGGGAAACTCCCTTGGTCACAGGCACGCCCTCCCCCTTGTGTTCTGTGGCACCAAACACAGCTCAAAGGCTAGCTTTGTTACCTCCTTGACCGAGTCCTATCCACGCAGGATGTGTGGTGCATCAGCCCTCCACGGGCCCCACAAGCCCCACAAGCCCCACAACCCCAGGTTTCCTTTCAGATATTGTCTGTTGTCCATGCTCCTGGATGCCTCTGTTCCTTTCAGAGCCCCTCAAACCCTGCCTAGGACCCACCTTAGCTCCCTATTACTGTGGGGCCAAGTCCTAGCCCTACAAAGGCCCACATAGGCCCTCCTCATCCAGGCTTGCCACAGATTGCTGTTCTCTCCATCCTGCAAACTCCGAGACTCCTAACCTTGACCAGCAAGGCTTGTGGACAGCAGACCCTTGGGTGACCAGAAGCTACAGGACTGGGAGCCAGGCCAAACAGGCCACCCTAAAATGGGGGCTTCTCGGATTCTTCTTTGGCTGTCGTATGGGGCCCTGCAGTAGTCAGTACTGCGGACTGGGTATCTCATGAAGAGGGGATGCCCCATAGAGGATTTAAATCACCTTGGAATCTAGGCTATTGACTGGGGGAGGAAGCTGGGCCTACAGAAAGGGAGGTATTGGCCTGAGGAGTTGAGCCTGAATGGGGCAGACTCCACCCAGACACCTGTGGCCACTGGGCCAGGATGGGGCAGGTCCAGCTCTGAGCTCTCCGACTAACCTCTAGCACTTTGAAGGAAGGTATCTCCTCACGGGTAGCTCCATTAGCTTCATTTCACCCCCACCCCCAAACCCAGGTCTGCTTCCTATGCTGGGCAGTCCCCTAGGCTGGCCTCACCCCCAGGTTGACCTGAGGTTTTTCTTGTCCTAGTGCTTCCCTCCCCTTCATTGTAGCCTCAGCCCCAAGGGCATCTTCCAAACACTTCTGTTCCTTGCCAGCCCATTGAGGAAAGAGCATTGTGGTTTCTCCTGACCTTGGTTGCTCACAGAGAGCCTGGGCATGGTCCCCTGGGACTTGGGGCCCTTGAGAGTGACCTCCAAGGCAGCGGGAGCAGAAGTCTTCCCCCTTCCTGGCCCCTCATGCCCTCCCTGCCTCTCTCTGGGTGATGGCCAAGGAGTGAGCAGAGATGATATTTCCCATAGAAATGATAATGCCATTGAATAGCCAATGATTTTGAACACCCTCTGTGTGCCAGACTCTCTGTTGGGTACCAGGAAAACATAAATAAGAAGCAGCCCCTGCCCCCCATGGATGCCTTGACCCCAGCCCTGAGCAGGCACAGGCCATGGCATAGGAAAAGCACTCCATATGTCTTTGTTGAACGAATAGAGAGTGCATGAAATGCATTGGCTATACCCAACAGCACAGATGCCTAGCGGTGTGCAGTGAACAAATGAAGTCCACGAGGGCAGAGGTGAGGCATGACCCAGCTGCCACCATCCCCTCCTTGGAGAGGACTCCCAGACCCTGTAATTGCCCTGTGATGCGGTGCCCTGGCATGACAGGGATTCAACAACACAGCAACCCTATTAAGAGTGAAAAGAAATTCTGAAGGCTTCCTGGAGGAAGTACCAGGGATGGTTTGGAAGGACTCATCCAGCCTGCTATTCAGGACACAGGCTATCTCAGGAGTGAGCCCACGGTGTGGCTCCTAAGGTCTGTCCACAGTCTCAGGAGCACAGCCTGCCCAGGCTGTGTCCTGTGGGAGGGCACTGTCAGAAATGGGCCTCTGGTGCCCTCTCAGGTCAAGGATGTCATCAAGGACCCACTGTGCAGCGGACCCTGGAACAGACCCAGAAACTCCACACTGAAATGGGTAAGTTTATGTACAGATTCTGGAAGAGCCCCCTGACCCATCTTCAACCCTGTGATAGAAGCCCCCACAGATGGACTACACTGATGAGAAGAGAAAGGGCTAGGAAAGTCATATCCAGGAAGACTTCTTCTGGAAGGGAATGATATGCTTCCCCCCAAAAGGAAGTAAACAGGAAGGCAGTGAAGTGATTTCAGGATGGGTTGAGGGGGCGGGGGCAGCTGACAGTCTCCGGAGGTGTGTAAGTTGGGTGATGGAAGCAGTGTTGAGGAGTTTCAAGAACCCACTATGGGATGTCTCGGGTAGGAGCTTCCACAGACTCTTAAGGACCCTTTGCCCCAGCATGACTCTGTGCCACTTATATTCACCATAGTTCTTGGGATCCACATAAGGGGTCTCTGGCTACCCAGCCTTTTTGTGCATCTAACCCTTGGACAGTCTGTGATAGGTGATGGTTACCCCCACTGTCCCTGTCCCTCAGTGGGATCCAAGGTCTTCAGAGCCTCTGGCCTAAGGACCTCTGAGAGACCATTCAGAGACCAGCATTCCTGCTGGCCCCTCCACTCTGTCCAAGTCCACTCCCCTCCAGGTCTACGTGGGGCTGAGCAGAAACCTCCACCTCACAGGACTGAGAGCCCAATACTGCAGCTGGAACTCTGTGGATATGAACACTGCCCCCCATACATACCACCCACCTCTCTCTGCCAGCAGAATAGACAGCAGCACCCCATCTCCCAGAGAGGAATCCATGTTCCACTGTGAAGACACCCCCCCCCCCCATTCTTTGGACTACCGAAAGTTCCTTTCTCTCTCTTTAAGATTTTATTTATTTGACTGAGAGAGCATAAGCAAGGGAGCTGCAGTCAGACAGAGAGGGAGAAACAGGCTCCCCTCTCTGCAAGCAGCAAGATGTGGGGCTCAATCCCAGGACCCTGAGGTCATGACCTAAACCGAAGGCAGATGCTTAACCAACTGAGCCACCCAGGCGCCCGAGTTTGTGCCTCTTAAGCAGCCTTCTCTCTTGGGGCTGTTAGAGACCCCATAGACATAACTCACTCCATAGCCTGTTAGTCTCCCGAGGGCAGAGCTCTTACCAAAAGTTGTCCAAGAGAGCACACAGAGTTATCAAGAATGCCTAAATTAGGGTCCTCCTCAGAACCTGGGGGAAACAAAACAAAACAAAACAAACAGCCAGACATGAAGAGTTCAGAGGAGCCAAGCCATGGCACCTGCAAGGGCCGTTCAAGGACATCCCTGGAGGACAATGGCTGAGAGTGAAGACAGCACCAGGAAGGGCCTCAAGCGAAAGCCTGCCCATGATTCCATGTCCCTCAAACACATCACTCCCCTCCAGTGGTGCAGCTACTAACCTCAAACCATCTAAGCGGCTCCTTTTCTAGGAAGCCTGGGGAAGCAAAAACCTTGCAAAGTAGGATGGGAAGAGGCAGTGCAGCCAGGGAGATGGCCTGAGAGGGGAAGGAGTGATACTTGGAAGGACAGGATGCCACCTTGCTTCTGGACTCAAGGCCGGGGGCCACTTCTTCCAGACAGACCTCCTGGCCTCCCAGAACGAGGCTGGGGACCTTTCTGTTCTCACCCCATACTTGCACTGCCTGCTGTCATCCTGGGGCTGTGTCCCTGGCCCAGGCCTCCTCAGGCCAGAGGCTGCTCGCACCACACCAAGGGGTAGGGAGCCAGGTTTGCCTTCCAGGACCTTGAGGAGTTTTCAGAGCAAGGCACGGCCCCATCCCCCATCTGGGCCGCCCCCCCACCTCAGGCTGGGGCGCCGCCCGGTAGATGGGACTTCAAAGGGGCTGTGCCTGAGCTTCCAAGGCTGAGCTCGGGTCCGCGGCCCTCAGAGCGAGGCCAGGGCAGGATCCCGGTCGTCGGGGCTGTCCTAGTCCCGGGGTCTCCGCGACTGCGTTGGGGGTGCCGGGCTCAGCGCGGGAGCTGAGGGGCGGGTCCTCAGAGCCCCCCGAAGTGGGCGGGTCGGGCGGCCGCGGGGCCAATCGGTGCGCGAGGGGAGCGGGGGCGGGGGCCGGGTGGAGCGGGGTTCGGGGGCGGGAGGGCCGGGGGCGGGGCGCGGCGTCCAGGCGGCGGCGGCGGCGGCGGCAGCGGCGGTGGCGGCGGCTCCTGTGTCCGGCTTAGGCTCCGGCTGCGGCTCCGGCCCGCGATGCCCCACTCCGTGACCCTGCGCGGCCCTTCGCCCTGGGGCTTCCGCCTAGTAGGCGGCCGGGACTTCAGCGCACCCCTCACCATCTCGCGGGTGAGTCCAGCAGTCACGGGGTGGCGGGGAGGTCTTCCATCTGAGACCCTGTCCGTGCGATCCACCCGAGACCCAGATCCCCGACGTCCCTGAATTTCGAAAGCCAAAGACTGGCCAGGACGACACACGGCCTCTGGAGGCTTCCAGGCAAGGCAGTATGGCCCCAACCCCCTCCCTCCCTGCGCCGGGCCTGCCTGCCCTATCCCTTGAAGGATCCCCCCACACCAGTTCACACACCAGCCTCCCTGCTGGTCTCATTTTGGGGGAGTTGCTGCAGGCCGGGGAAGGAGCGCACTGGGCCAGGGGTCTGGACAGAGCTACAGAGGCCCAGAAAGCTGCTTAAACTGAACCTAGACTGAGCATTTGGGGCAAAATGACTGAGAGCCTCTTCTCCTATCAAAGGTCCCTGCCAATAGAGCTGAGTGACCCCAGGGAGGTCTGGGGGTCTTCTCTGAATATGAAAAGAAGATCCATCCACTTCCTCACTCTAGTTTTGGTTAGACTCATCTATGACCTCAGTTGTCCTAAGGGGAAGTGACCAAGAGGAATTTTGGGCCTCCAGGGGAAGGGGAGACTTGACTGTGAAATTGTGAGACCCCCTTTCCACAAGACCACACAAGGCCAGGGGCCAGAATAGCTTCTGCCCAGTTCCTCCAGTTTCCAGGGCCATGCACTGCCCCAGGCTTAGGACAGAGGAGAAAGAGGAGTGGGCACAGCCCTGGGTGGGGTGGGGGTGCTAATCTGAGGAGAACAGAGGAGCTGAGGAAGGAATTCAGGCCCTGTCAGAAGGTGTGCCCAGTCTCAGGGAGACAGGATCCTTGTCCAGCCGCAGGGTCCCTTGGTTTGAAGGGCTAAAAAAGGGGAGTCAGACTCTGCCTTTGGGGATCCCAGACTAGGGGACAAAAGAGGACAAAACCCAGGTCCTGCCCTTGAAGGCTCTCACTCTGGAGGGAAGAGCAGAGGGGTCCTGGGGCCATTTGAGGGCCATCGTTCATCCTCACACAGGCTGCCTTTGGGACCCTGAGTCAGGAGAACTGAGAACCACCTTCCCCCACTGTGCTGCCACCTCTCTCTGTGGAGGCTGGACTAAGCTGGCTGGGCTTTCAGAGACTTCTTTCCACTATTTGGGAGGGGGTGGGCACCGGGTGGAGTAGAGAATCATGGAATCCCATTTCTGGGGGCCAGGGTGACAGGCAGGCCCAGCTGTCCTGGGAGGCTTCCCACATCTGCCCTTACCCCACGGCCACCAGGTTCCTGGGGCTGAGTGAGGTGGGCCTTTAACACATCCGGGAGCCTTTCATCTCCCACTTCTCTGAAGGAGACCGCTGTGTGTGTGTGTGTGTGTGTGTGTGTGTGTGTTTTCGTGTGTTCGTGCGTGTGTGTATGGTTGCGCCCCTGTGTCTGTCTGCATGTATGCCTTGCTGTGTGTCCGCCAAGGTGGGCTGGTGGGGGTGCTAGGCCAGCCAGCAGTCCAGGCACCCTGGGCGTGAGGCCGCTGACAGGCTCAGTGGCGGCGGCTGACGGCCACAGGCGGTGGGGAGCAGACACATCTGTTGCCCACGCGGCTGCCGGCCCGTGGAGGAGAGGCCTCCACACGTCACAGTGGCGGCAGCAGCAGCGGCCTTGTTTGGAGCTGACCGGGATACAGGCTCCTGGCAGGCAGGCAGCTGGGTTGGGAGAGGGTTTGCCAGGAAGAACCTCCCCTTGTCCCCCAAAGTCATGCGGCAGCAACTCAGGCCCAAGGAACCAGGATGCCTGAGCCTGGATTGGGGGGGTCTGGGAAGATCTTTGCGGCTGGAGAGAGACAGGCCACAACTTGCCCAGCATGTACATCAAGGGCAGATCTACGGACATGGATGATATGTGGGAGTGTCTCTACCAAGGGGGCTCAAGACCCAACCTCTTCCATGCTTCCAGAGCCTCCCTCTTCCCACCCTGCTGTGGGGACCACCACACTCAGACAGGGAGGAGGCTGGCCGCCTGGTGGAGCTGGGGCCTTACCCCCTCAGCCCATGAAGCCTCGGGAAGTCCCCAAGAACACTGGCCCGGGCTTCTTCCCCTATGAACTATACAGTGATTGCTGGCCCTGGCTGAGCGCCCATAGCATTCCAGGCCCCACCCTGATGGGTGTTGGTACCAGCTCTCCACCACCATGTGCTCAACCCACTGTGGGGGCTTTTTGCCCTGATTGTCTCAGGTAGCCATCGCAAGAGCCCTTACCAGTATGGACTCCCTCAAGCCTCACATTACAGATGGGGACGCTAAGGCTCAGAGAGGCGAAGGTGTATCCAGAGAAGCAGAGCAGGGACAGGAACCCAGGCCTGCCTGGCACTTGCTGTGACTGTATGGGACAATACGGCCCCAGACTCTGTGACTCCCAGGCTACCACAGTGTCTAGCTGGGCAGAGTGGAGCAGGGTCCAGGAATGTAGCTGCTACAGGTGAGGAGCCTCGTTCATGCCCCGGCCTCCTAGCTGACCTTGCTGTACCCCTCTCTCTTCCTTTTGTCTATTTATCCTGCACTCAGCAGCCAGAGAGAGAGGCCTGAGTTAAACTGTGTCCTGTGACTTCCCTGCTTAGAACCCTCCATAGTTCCCAACCACCCGGGAGAAATGCCAGCTTCTCACCTGGGCCTATAAGGCCTGTAGATCAGGTCCCTGCTTCTTCTATGACTTTTCTTCCACTTTCCTCTCTCACTAATGATGCTTCAACCCCAGGATACTGCTTTTATTCTCTCTCCCAGATGAGCCATTATACATGCTGATCTTTTACCTATGACACTCTATCCCCTAGGACACTGTCTCCCCTCACTCCCTTTCTGCAGCAAATCACACAGGGGTTAATGGATAAGACTTGGAACTGGCTGGCTTGGAATGAAATCCTGACTCTGCCATCAATTGAGCATCTTTGGGCACTTCTTTGGACCTCAGTTTCCTCACCTAAAAAATGGGCTTTCCTGGAGGATTGAGACAATGCTTATAAAGGCAGTTGGGAGAGTCACAGTTTCCTGGCCTCATGCCCTCTCTGACCAGAACTCCCTGGGCTAGTGGAGCTGGCAGAGTCCCAGCCACCCCTGCTTTCAAGAACTTCCTCCACCCACAGGGGCCTGAATGCGCCCCTTGTCCTGGCTGAGTCATCCTGCAGTTAGCCGCCCCCCTGAAGAAGACTTCTCTTCAGCGTGGGGACTGCATCAAGGTGCCCCTTCCCCCAAGCCTCCCTTAGTTCATCTCTAGGAATGAGAACAGCCTCTGTCTCATCAGGTGGTTGAAAGGTTGTCATGAACTAGTTATGGGTAAAGCACTAAGCCCAGGCCATGTCACAGAGCATGCATCTACGAAGGAGAGGGGCCTGGAGCAAGGCCTTGAGTGAAGGGTGGGATAATGCCCAGGGGGTCCTTCCCCCAGAATGACAGGCTCGTGCAGGTGCCCAGGCTGGGTGGATGAGCATTCATGGTGGGCTGTTGGCTGAGGGGGTCATGCTCCAGAAAAATGTTCCTTGGGGCAGCCTATTTCAGGGCGGGTCAGCTTCAGCACTGCCCACACCAGGACTCCAGCCAAGGAGCTGCCAGCACCTCGGCTTTGTCCACTCACTACTGAAAACTGGATAGGCCAAGCCTAGCAGGGCTTCCAGGAGCGTCCAATCCCAGCAATAGGAACAGGGTCACTGGAAGCTCTTGAGGGCACCACTGGAGAGGCTGGTTAGGAATGAGGGTGCCTACAAGGCCCTGACTGACTCAGTTGGTAGAGCATGTGACTCTTAATCTTGGGGTTGTATATTTGAGCCCCCTATCAGCATAGAAATTACTGAAAAAAAATTTTTTTTAACGAGGGTGCCTAAAGTCTCTTTCCAAAGGCAGTACTGGAACCAGGGAGAGGGCGAAGAGTGCCCTGTTGGTTGAATTCCCCTGGGCTCCTTACTCAGGCCTCTCTGCTAGCCTCGCCTCAACCCATGGGCCCTCATTAGGGCACCAGCATTATAAGAGGCTCCAGATACGGACACCATTTGCCTGGAGTCAGCAGTAGCACTGGGGCGGCCTGAGAGAGTGTCTGCCGACGAAGTGGAGGTAAAATGGCGACGTGGGAGGGCCGGCGGGCAGCGGGAAGTACGCGGTCCTGGACTTGCCTGGGGAGTGGATGATGCAGACCCCGAATGAGGCACTAACAATGTTAGGGGAGCAAAGTGGTAAAGGGGGTGCACAGAATGCAGGCGAGAGCCTGAAGAAGAGATTCCTAGAGGAAATGGCCTCTCTGCTAAGATGTGAAGGTGAGGAGGAGGAAGCTAACCCTAAGTTAACCCTAAGTAACCTTAGGGTTCAAGGTCAAAGGAAAGAGTGTTCCAGTGAGAGAGGAGAGTATCTGCAGAAGCATGGAGGTGAGGACTCTCCGGGGCTGTCAGTAGCCCCTGGATACTCAGTTGGTCTGGATGGAGTGTGGGGAGGTGGAGGTGAATGTGGGGGGTAGGGATGAAAGGAAACGAGTAGGGAGACAAGGAAATATCAGGTCAAGGGGCTGCTGTGCAGTGTGTCTGCGTAAGGTCCTGTCTATGTAGAGTGGATGTGACATGTCCATGCTTTGCATGTATCTGGGAGCTCATGTGTCCCCGTGTGTCCCTTGCACGTCCTTGAGCACATATGCAGGTGACAACAGTGGCCTCCCACTTGTCCCAGTCCCAAGGAAGGCCCTCTTACATGCCCTCACACCCCAGCAGCCCTTCAGGTGCTGAAATTCGGGGTGTTTACAACAGAGGCTGTGGCAAGACCGCATGGGAATTCAACCGGTCTCTGGGCTGGCCCACCCACCGGTCATATGGGCAGCAGGGCTGCACAGCCCAGGTTCTGAGGTTAGGGGGGCTTGGGGCCGAGACTATAGCAATGACCAACGTCCAGCCCTCTGGCTTACCCCTCTACAGGTCCACGCTGGCAGCAAGGCCGCACTGGCCGCCCTGTGCCCTGGAGACCTGATCCAGGCCATCAATGGGGAAAGCACAGAGCTCATGACGCACCTGGAGGCGCAGAACCGCATCAAGGGCTGCCACGACCACCTCACACTCTCTGTGAGCAGGTACGCACAGGGTAGGCCGGGTGGGGGTGGGATGAAGGGGAGGAGAAGTCAGGAACGGCCAGCATCCTGGGAGAGTCAGGCCCCACACAGCCTCTCCGCCTCAGCTCCGTGGCATCCCGGTCCTAGGAACCTCTGCTTTCCCGGGGGCGTGACAGGCACTGTTTGGAGAGGGCGGTGACTTAAGAAGGAAAGAAGCCAGTTAACTCAGGACTGGAAGTCTGCTGAGGGACTTATGGGAACGGATAGGCAGCCCAAATCAAGGATGAAACAAGACCTTGAGTAGCCTCTGGGAATGGGGAGGTGATTTCAATCTTCTTCCCACCCCAAGTGAGCCTCTTGATGACCTTTTCAAAGTGGTTTCTTATCTCACACCTCATTTAACCTTTAGACCTGCTTGATAAGATGGAAGCTGGCATGGTCCCCACATTACAGATGAGATAGCTGAGGCCCAGAGAGGTTAGCGGGTGCCTAATGTCACACAGCAAGGGAGTGGGGAAGCAAAACTTGTCCTCGGGTCTCTCTCACTCCTAGGAGTGGCTGCCGACCACCCCTGCCGCCCCATGCTGCCCTGTCTCGGCTGGCCCCGTCATGCCCCGTGCCTCTGCCCTAGTTAAATCTGGATGCTAGGGACTGTATCATGCCATATTGCCTACATAAAGGGGGAGGATTGGGGCTCCCCAGGCCCCGTGTGTGCCTTATAAATGATCTAGGATGGAAGGTCCACCTGAGGCGTCCACAGCCCTAGCCAGGCCCTGGGTCTTTGTTCAGCTCTAAAGGCAGCTGGCCAGGTCCTGGCTGTGTGGGATCTCCCTTCCCCCTATCTTGCTTGGATCCAGAGAAGTCAGACAGAATGCCTCAGCTCTGCCACGTTCGCTGCTAACAGGGACTTTCCATGACCCCCCCTGTGGACGCATGTCAGCAAAGCCTCCCCAAACCACAATACGGCTAACTATGCGTTAGAGCTGGCAGGGCTGGCAGCCCTTAAACATGTTAGGAAGGCTTCTGAGACAGCCTTCATGTGTGTCTGGCCCGGTTGTGGGTCCAGGTTGGGGTCAGAACCCCTGACTGTGCTCTTGGAGCTGAGTGCAACTCCAAGGGTAATGGGCCCTGGCCTGGGAGTTCAGCAGAGCTGGTTCTAATCCAGACTGTGTGGGATCTTAGGTACATCAGAGGAACTCTATGAGCCTGGGTTTCCTTCTCCACCAAACAGGATCACACTCATCACCCTCTCCCAGACTGAGGTACAGTCTGGCTGGGGGAAACAGCACTGCTCTGCCCACGAGTGGCCTCTGTGGCCACCCCACTTGGCTGGTTTCCTGGGCCCTGACTCACCTCCGGCCTTGATTTTTTATGGCTAAAGAAGGGAAGCCCTAGTAGTAGTGGGGTGGGAGAGGCAGCGGGGGCTTGTAAGGGGCCTGAGTCAGGAGGTTCCCAGAGGGAATGATGTCAGGCGAGGGTAGCAGGATGGGGGCAGGGTGGAGGTCCCCTTTCCTTCCTTCCTTCCTTTCCTGGTCATTTGTTCCAAGCCAAGCATGGAGGGAGCCAGGGGTCCCCTGACCTGTTCTACTCTGCTCCCAAATGCTGCCTGGCCATAGAGCAGGTGAGAGCATATTCTCTACTATCACAGTTCTGGGTTCAAGTCCCAGCTCTGCATTGGAGAACTGTGTTGTCCTCCAGCAAATGATTTAATCTCAAAGCCCTCAGCTTCCTTAACTCCAAAATGGGACCATCTTATGCTTAGGATTACGGGGTCTGCTCAGGGTGAAAATCTGGGGTCCTGCCCTCCAACCCCCATCCCCCTTCTCACACATGCAGATTTCTGGGAAATCAAGACATGAAGGCCACCTTGACTCTCTGGGCCAGCATTTCTGTTCCTGGGCACCATCTCTCCTGCAAGGCCTCTGACCCTGCTCTCTGTCCTTCCTGCTAGGCCAGGACCTATGCTCCAGAGACCCGCTCAGCGTGGTTTCTGTGGAGGATCAGCCTGGTGAGATGACTGGAGAGACCTATTCTGTGCTCCCACTCCCAGAGTTTGACGCAGACCAGTTCCCTGCCTGCCCTCTTGTGTACAGAGGGCTCTAATCCTCTACAGACTTCACAGGATGAGAAGTGAAGGAAGGGCCCAGCTTTCCTGCTATGCTTATTTTGTTTAGAACTCGGAGCCAGTTATCCAGCAATCCAAGCTAACTCATACTTTCTGGGCATGTTCTGTAGGCCCAGAACCTTCCTGGCATCAGCTCCAAACCCGGGCTTCTGGTGAGGTCTGTGTTGCCCATTGTGTACATTACAAGATGCATTTACATGGCCCACCCTTGGGCTGTCATTTTGCTTAAAGATGGTAGATGTTGCAGCCTGTCGGGCCTGAAGTGAAGGCCTATGGATGGAGATTGAATAAACCCTTCATTCTGATCTGCTGCCTTGGGTCATACTTCTTGCTCTGGGTACTTTGTGCACTCTGACCTCTAGACCACAGGCTTGTACTTCTCTTCTGGGCAGAACTTCAGGGAAGTATAAGGCCGTCTTAGCCACATGCGATGTCCTAGATTGATCCCAGCAGAGTTCCAAGCGGGGAGAGGCCATAGGTGGAGGTGTGAGTTAGGGCAGTCATGGGGAGCCTGGCTGAGAGGGCCGGGGCCAGGCACCAGTGGGGATGGTCTTGTCCTCGGGCAGCAGAGCCTTGGTGGCACAGGCCTGCAGAAGGCTCTGGGAGAGAGGCTAATCTGTACCGGGTTAAGGAATGGGCCACGGTGAGGAAGTGTAGAGGGAGTGTGGTCTACACGTGCAGACAGATAGTTAAAAATCCTTCAGTGAGTTGCAGGGAGATAGGCTGTGTTGAGCTGCTGGCCCAATGGTGAGTTCTTGGAAAGCCTCAGGAGGCCTTTTGAGGTGAATGGGGACATTATTCCCTTTCGGTCTAATGGGCCTCCCTTCACACCCACCTGTCAGCCCAGGGTCCATGCAACCTTCTGGCTTGCCTCCTCACAGGGCTACTGAATGGCAAGACTGGGCCCTAGGCCTGTAGCCTCTCAGCCCCGCCTGCCCCGCCGCCCCACTTATGGCAGGTTTATGATGTTTTTCTCCCTCCTGAGTGGTGTTTGGCTTTTGGTTTCTATGGTGAAGCAGGAATTTCCTAATGGCCTGTTTCCCATCTGGGCTGGGCAGACATTGGTGATGACTCTGCCGGCAGCCAGAGGGGAGGCGCACCCCTCAAAGCCTTTGTGTCACCTCCCCCAGAGCCCATGGATGCCTGACCTCCAGGCCAGGCCAGAGGCTGTGAATGGAAGAGGAAAAGCAGATGGGCTCCTCGCTGATCCATGTGTGAGGCCTGGCACGCCCTGCGATGAGCTCGCCTTCTTTTAGCTGAGGCCACGGAGAGGGTGAAAAAGTGGGGAAACTGAAGGGCTTCTGTTGCATCCTGTCTGGGAATGAGACCAGAGAGGCCTGGAGCAGCTGGTGGGGATGGAACACACAGCCCCGCCCGAGGCAGGTGGCAGGTCTAGAGTTCTGTCTTCTCGCCACAACAGCCACCATCTGGTGCAGGAGCAAGTGCTGCGGCGGTATCCTCTGCCATGCAGGGCGCCAGGCCTGGTCTTGGGTGGCTCTGGGCCCCAAGCCCAGCCCCTCTTGGTCCTGGTTCCGGTCATGGTAGGCACAGTAAGCAGACCTATCTGACCATCCTACTTCCTGTCACAGACCTGAAGGCAGGAGCTGGCCCGGTGCTCCAGAGGACAGCAAGGCTCAGGCACAGAGGATCCACATTGACCCTGAGGGCCAGGTATGTATGACCCCACCCAGCCTGGCCTGGTTCAGAGCAAGCCCAGGGCAGAGGGGCCAGGCCTGCACTAGACGTCTTGCTGTCTGGCTTTCAGATGCCCAGGCCAGAGACTGAAGCAGCAGACTCCTCTGGGCCATGTCCATGCCCAATCAAGCGCTCCCCAGGTGATAAGCATCTGCTGGGGGCTCTGTCTGTACTCTCTAAACAGTTCTAGATTCTGCGACAAAGGTACTTAGAGTGAGCAGCAGGAACCAGGCTAGGCCTTGGCTCAAGGCTACCACCCCACCCCGCTAGCTGGGTTTCACTCTGGTGCCTAGCTGTGCCAGACCCAGAGCAAGTCACTGGGCTTGGGGGCTGTGTGGGGGGAAGCTGTGGGCTGTGGAGTGACCTCAGGCTGTCTGGGTACTCTTCTGTCTCATCTTAACCTTGGACACCCACGTGGCTAGAGTCAAACTCGGGCCTCAAGGCTGACCTTGGAATATAAGGCACTTCAGTGCTCTGTCTGAGGCTGAAGTTTCCTCCCGGCTGTCCTGTTATTGCACCCAGCAGACCTCAGGCCACAGACACCTCTACATGTCTGACTGGAGTCGCAACTACGATACTGTCCTCAAATGCGGGAGGGGGGCAGGAAGAATCTGCTCTAGGGCCTCATTTTGCCATGGACGTGAGGGGCTGCCAAGGGGGCAGGGCTGAGGTATCCAGAGCCAGCTCAACATCTCTGGGCTACAGAATTTGGGCAAGGTGGAGATCGGACGGGTCTGTGATGGAGCCAGAGCTGTGGGACTCAGCGTGTGGAGCTATGGCCGTCTAGGCTTGCTTGTGTCTACTTTCTCACCGTGGAGGCTTCCCTGTAGAGAAGGCCATCTCCCTCACTGTTTATCCCAATCCTCTCGTTCTCGTATTTTCTCCTTAACTTGCTTTTGCTGGAATCTTGGAGGCCAGATGCTTACTACATGCCAGATGGTGCCCGTTATGAAAAGGAAGAGGTATATAACAGTTCTGGAATGGCAGAAGCCAAGGGCCAAAGGAGGCCAGAAAGGCACATGGTTCACCTAAAGGTTTAGAGAGGGCTTCCTGGAGGAGGAAGTATCCAGGCCAAGACCTGCAGGACTAGAAAGAATCAGGCCAGCAAAGGGGTGTGGAGAAAGACAGTGTGCAAGGAAGCACATGCAAAGGCGCAGAAGTGAGATCGTGTATCACAGGTTCATAAAAAAGGAAGCTCCTGTGGTTGGGAGGGCAGAGGCAAGGGATGAGGTGATGGGGCAGAACCACAGACAATCTCTTGGTTTCCTCTGTCCAGGACCTCAGCTATCCTTGCAGAGATTCGTGGCCACACTTGTGTCTCCACAGCTTGCCCTGGTCCATGGGGCCAGGGGTGAGCCGAGGTTGACAAATCAGCCAGGCTTGATGAGGACCAGGAGGAAGGCGGCAGCACTGTGCAGGCCCCCAGCACATCTGTGAGGCCGGCTGTCACGTGTGAGTGCAGGACGGATAGGGCAAGAGTGCCTGAGTTTTGGAATCTGAATCTCAGCTCTAGCCCGTCCTTCAGGAGAGACTCAGGGCCAGGGCACCTGGGGGCGGGGGGCTGGAGAGCAGCTGCCCCTGCCCCCACACTTTCCCTTACTGACCTCCTCAAGGACCAGGCTGCCAGTGGCTCAGGCTGGAGTCAGAGGGATTTTCTCTAAGCAACAGGGCTGCCCCCCAGCTGCCTTCCCCCTCTTGTACTTAAAAGTCATGAGCTCCATGGGTGGCGACAGAAACACTCCCACCCAGCTCCCGCAGGGTCCTCAAGAACACAGACACAGGGCCCATTGTCTCCACAGTGCTCCCAGCCTCTGCCTGCAGCAGGCAGTGGGTGGGCCCAGCCAGAGACATCAGAGGAGGAGAAAACCACAGTTGGTCCTAAGACCAGCACAAGGTACCCTGGCATGCACCCCTGATGCAAATAGGTTCTGCAGGTCATGAGGGGCATAGGGGACCCTACTTCCCTCACGCCTTACTTATGTGGGAACACAAGAGGCATTTGTCCAGCCCAGGGCAGAAGAAGGATGACGATAAGGGAAGGTTTCCTGGAGAGGATGGCATTTAAGCTGAGAACCAGGTGATGGGTTAAGGCAAGCCAGGTAGAGCAGGTAGCCTTTGTACACTCAGCCTGTTCTCTTCAGACCTGCAGGGAGCTGGGGTTTGACCTCCTGGAAGTGCCACCTGGTCCTCTGGACTCAATGCCCACCTCCATCCAAGATCCAAGTCGAGGGTCCCAGATTCTGGGTTTTTTGTTTTTTTTTTTTTAAGATTTTATTTATTTATTTGAGAGTGAGAGAGAGAAAGCGTGGGCAGGGAGAGGGAGAAGCAGACTCCCCACTGAGCAGGGAGCCTGATGGTGCCTTCATCCCAGGACCCTGGGATCATGACCTGAGCCAAAGGCAGGTGCTTAACTGACAGAGCCACCCAGGCGCCCTGAGTGTCCCAGATTCTGACCACGGTCACGTGGGAGCTGATGAACAAGCAGCCAGTTACCCTCATTCTGCTGATTATCCCACTGAGGCTTCAACAACCAAATCAAACAGCTGGCAGATACTCAGAGAGGGGGAGCATGTGGCACCAGGTGCACTACCACACAGAACAGAGGACATCCAGGAATAGGAATAAGAACTCAGGAATGCCCATGACAGCCCTTCACCCAACAAGCATCTACCGTGTGTCAGGCACTACGCTAAGTGCTTCGCACGCAACCGTCTCATTTTATCCCCAAAAGGAACTTAGAATGTAGAGACCATCACATTCCCCATTTCACAAATGAAGAAGCAGATTCAGAGAGGTGCTGAAGGTATGGGACTCACACCGAGACTGAGGTCACCAGGTATGTCCTAAACACCAAGTTCAGACCGAGAGAGGCAGCTGCATGGGTGGCCTTGCGGGGAGCAGTGGCTCTGATGACCCTGCAGTGGACTCCCACAGTCTGAGTGAGGGTCTCCTTCCTTCAGGACCTTCTGACTCCCCTTCCTGTCACAGCCTCCTCCCTCCTTACCAGGCCCAGCCCTGCCCCCACAGCCCTTGGCCCATCTGGTCCCCATTACTGGCCAGGCCAGCCTTGCCTGCCCGCCTGCCCGCCTGCCCTGCAGACACATGTGCAAAAGTGCTCGGGTTTCTCAAGGGCTTTTGTTCAGTCCAGCGGGGAAAAGGGTTTTCCTGCTGTGATTGCCTCATTGATAGAAGCCCGCCTGGGCAGGGAGAGACCCTCCCCTTTGTCTGTGGAGGTAAGGGAAATGGGGCACCACCCTCACTCAGTGGCTGGTCTGCCCATTCCCCAAGCTGCCAGCCAGATCTGAGGCTACAGAAAAAGCAGGGGCAGTGGACAAAGCTCTGCAGGCTCTCCTGTGCCCTAGTGCTGGAGGCTGCATGAGACCTGCACAGGCTCTAACCCCTAGAGTAAGCATCTGGTCCCACCACCTAGTCTCCTTGTCCCCAGTGTAGAGTAGAGGGCAAATACAAAAGTCACCTCTCAGGCTGAGGCTGAGTCCCACCTTCATGGCCTGGATTCCTGTGCCTTATCCTAAAGCCGGGGTGCTCTACTACTGTGGTCGCCCCCAGGGTGATCAGCATGGGCCCTGAATATCTGCAACTGTGTCTGTGTAATTAGGTATATGTCGGTGGACTGGCTAGACCTTGTGTGTTGTCTTCGTGCATGTGTTTGTCTGTGAAAGTTCTCATGAGAGTGTGCATGCCTCTGTGTGCCTGCAAGCTAGGGGCGGCCTAGCCCTGGACTCTACAGAGACGAAGATCCCCAGTCCCCATTCAGATCCACACCCATGGAGATATGGCCCTTTTCTCCTGAGCTGAGGAGACATGGTCAAGGCATTTCCCCAAATATTTCAGCCAAGGGCACCAGGCTGGCCATGGAGTCGAAGGGTGACGAGCCTTGAACCCTGGCCCAGCCACTGGCCCTCATCTGCTTTGCCTGTAGAAGGCCACACATATTGCCTTGCGGAGCATGAAATGGAGGCAAAAGGACAGGCCTGAAGGGGGCTGACCTCACAATGACGCCTTTGAACCTCAGTCTGCCCCTCACCCCCATTGTGTGCTTTGGGCACACAGTGACTGAAGACTATTCCTGGCTGCAGGATGGGCCTTTCTTTTTCATGTTCCCAGCTACGGGCCCATACAATACCCAGCACAGTTCTGGCAGGTGAGAAGTCCTGGCACCAGGAGCATCTCTGCAAGGAACCCACAAACTTTGCTCCAGTCACACTGGCCTTAAAAGGCAACTTGGAATGGTGGTGCCCCAACACCATCCATCACAGGCACTGGTGGTCAGAACGACTACATGGTTCATGTGCCAAGGTTGAGTCTCAGGCACTTAGGTTTCTGTGTCTGACTTTCCATGGGCATTTCTCATTTCTTTAGGGGTTGAACCAGGCCCAAGTTGCAGCCCTTCCCTGGCTGTGCACCACAGCCCAGAGATGCCAGAGCAGGGTAACCAGCCAACATCCAAGAAGGCCTGGCATAGTGGGACAAGGACAGAATGTATAAGGAAGGGCCAAAAGCCCTACCCCAGATGGTTTCTCAGTGCCTCAGGCCCCTCTCTCTCGTAGGATGGCAGTCCAGCGACCAGCAGGAGGCCCTCCGCCACCGGAATTGGGCTAGAAGATGGCAGACCAGGCCTGGGACCTCCTTATGGGCAGCCATCTCACCTCCCCTTCCATCACAATGACAGCAGCAGTGAGGCTACCTTACTGACCCAAATGAGCACCCTGCATGTGTCTCCACTTCACAGGTAGTACAGTGAAGTGGCCTTTAAAGCCACACCCAGATCCCATCTTAATCCCAGATCTCTTCTCTCACTGGGTCACATCTTGACCCCCTGACACTTGATCTTTGGGTCTCAGCTGGTTTCATTCTGAAAAACCTCACCAGACCCCTGGGCTGGCAGAGGGAAGGCTGGTACCACAACTGTGTCCCTTGGTGCATCCCTTTTGCCCAGCATGGACACAGCCAGAGGCCTTCCGCGGAGCCGTGACTGCGGAGTGGACCTGGGCTCAGATGTGTACAGGATGCTGCGGGAGCAGGCTGAGCCCTCGGCTTCGGAGCCCAAGCAGTCAGGCTCCTTCCGCTACTTGCAGGGCATGCTGGAGGCCGGGGAGGGCGGTAAGATTCCCGCCACCTTGCCCCACCTGCCTACCACTCCCTCCGGCGCCCTGAAGAGCCCCGCCCCGCCCCTGCCCCTTTGCGTCTCGCCCTTCCAGCATCCCAGCCATCTACCCCTGCGGCGTCTCTTCCGAGCTTCCCACACTCCTCGCCGCGCCTCAGGGTTCCGATTCCCACTCCATCCCTGTCGCGGCCGCTCCCCCTCCAAACTATGTCCCCAATCGCAATGCTGGTGGTCCTGGAAGCTGGGTCCATCCCACACCGCGCAGAAGTAACCTTTTCTGACCCCCGCACCGGGCTCTTGCCGCTTTCAGGGGAGCGGCCTGGGTCCAGCGGTCCCCGCAACCTCAAGCCCACGGCCAGCAAGCTGGGCACTCCGCTGAGTGGCCTGCAAGGACTGCCCGAGTGCACGCGCTGCGGCCACGGCATAGTGTGAGTACCCTCCCCTGCTTCCCCCACCCCGAACCCGGCACGCCCCTGGCCCCGCCCGAGGCCCTGGTTGCGAGCGTGCTCGCGAATCCGTCAGTCGCCCGAAGCAGTCCTCTCCCGGTTTCCCCGTCAGGGGCACCATCGTCAAGGCGCGGGACAAACTCTACCATCCTGAGTGCTTCATGTGCAGCGACTGCGGCCTGAACCTGAAGCAGCGCGGTTACTTCTTTCTGGATGAGCGGCTCTACTGCGAGAGCCACGCCAAGGCACGCGTCAAGCCACCCGAGGGTTACGACGTGGTGGCAGTGTACCCCAATGCCAAGGTGGAGCTCGTCTGAGCTGCTCCCAGAACCTCCCGTTCCCGCTTCTGCTTTTAATGTCCCCGCGCCGCCCGTGTAAATATGTGTTTGCCCTCTGCCTCTCTAATAAATTCCCTCTGCTCAGCCTTGAACATGTCAGTGCCTCTGTTCAGCTGCCAAGTATGTCCTAGGCACTGGGGGCATTGGTGAGCAACACAGGTTGCTGTGCTGTCTCAAGGAGGCCACAGCCTAGATGGACCGCAGACATAAATCACAAGGGGTGGTTATAGGGAGGTGAAGTCTGGGGTGCTAGAAATGATGTCACACCAAGCGGTCGGACCTCATTGGAGTCAGGGAAGGTGTCAGCTGAGAACTAAGTGATGAGGAGGGAATTGCTCTTCAGGGTGAGGAACTTTGTGTGCAAAGGTATGACAAAGATGGGCCCAGACTGGAAAGGTCCCGTCTGGCCACCAGCAGAGCGAGGGCAGCCCCTAGGGCGCTCCGTGGCGATCACCAGGACTGCCGTGGGCGGTTATCTGCCTCCTGACCTTCTTTGCCATGGCGTTCTCATGGGTTTCTCCCTCTCTCCTTTCAGGCTCCCGGCCGGCTTTATACATGCCCAGACCCGATTTCTTTCCTCTTCCCCTTTCTCCCCAGCAGGGGGCGTGCTTAGAGAGTGTCGCTAAGGGGCAGTGGGAGACCGGAGGAGGCGAGGCGAGGGGGGCAGGGTTTGGGGAGGGGGCAGATAGGAAGAGGGCCTAGGGCCACACCCTTCGCTTAGCTTCTATTCCCAAAGCCAAGGGTAAACACAACCTCTTCTCTGAGGCCTGGCAGTTGCAGTGTGGTGGGGTGACCCGGAGCCTTTCAGGGCTCCATTGCACAAGCCAGTACAGGTGCTCACTTAAAAATATAAATGGTGGGGGGCCTGGGTGGCTTAGTGGGTTAAAGCCTCTGCCTTCGGCTCAGGTCATGATCTCAGGGTTCTAGGATCGAGCCCCGCATTGGGCTCTCTGCTCGGCGGGGAGCCTGCTTCCCCCTCTCTCTGCCTACTTGTAACCTCTCTCTCTGTCAAATAAATAAATAAAATCTTAAATAAATAAATAAATAAATAAATATATATATATATATATGGTATCAGAGTTGGTGAATTATAGCTGTTGACACACAACAAACTGTCCCAGACTCCAGGTCACACGGATCTGCGCTTTCTACAGCGAGCTCAGTGGGAAGGCAGCGTCATTTACTTAGCCCCAGTTTATTTAGGGAGCGCCAACTAATGAACGTTTGTGCTATTTTCAATTTTGTACTATCGCAAACCACATAAGACTTATCAGTTCACACTCTTACCATCAGCACACGACAGTACCCTTTTCCTTCATGCTCTTGCCAACACAGGATACTATCTTTTTTTTTTCTTTTTGGCAATCTGATAAGTAAAATAAGATATGTACTTGCTTTAATCTGCACTCCTCTGATTACTGATGATGGGCATTCATTCGACAAATACTTCTTGTGCTTGCTGTTGGTCGCTGACAGAACAGTGGGGAACAGGATGGTCTTCTCCCTCCAAGAGTTCTTGCGTGAATTGACCTAAACCCTTCACTCATTTTCTGAGACTTATTTAACTTCTTAGTGATAGGACCTTTTCATATTTTTCTAAGAGTCTGTTCCTAGACTCGATTCCACTGACACCATCGCCTTGATTTAAAAACTACTGTTGTAGAGTTTCATATGCCAGTCTCTCCTTCTTGTTCTTCATTTACAAACTTGTCAAGGCTGTTCTTGCACATTTCCAATTGTCAAGTTGTAGACTCAGACTCAGTGTGTCAAGCTCTGGAAGAACAAACAAGCAAAATTTTTTGAACTGTGACCCTGTCTCTACACACTCACTGGTAAGAACTGCCCCGTCCTGAAGAATACTGTGATCCGTGCTTACTCTGCATTTTCTCAGGAGTTGTGTACATAATTCGTAAATTTTTACTTCTGCTTGCTTCTCGTAGACATTGTGCTTCTGCTTTAAGTCGTTATGAGAGGCGCCTTCTAAAGGCTCCTCCCGCCGACTCCTCCCCTCCCTGAGGGCGCCCAGACTGGGTTAGCGGGCAGGCGTCCCTGGAGAATTGAGGCGGGAAGAGAAAGGGCTGGAGTCCTGGAACCAGGTCCGGCAGACGACCTCGGGCCGGTCCCCGCAGGTGTCTCCTTCTGCTCCGCGAGGAGTCAGACGGTGAGCAGGGAGGGCGAGTCTGGAGCTGACCGAGCGCCCGCTCGGCCGCGGCGCCGCGCGTGCGCACGCGCATGCGCAACCGTACCCTCCCACTCTCGCCCCCTAAGGCCGCGTGCGACTCGGGTGGGATGGTAGAGACTTCTGCCCTTTCCTCCCCACCGCGCCTCGCCTCGCCCCGCCTCGCCTCGCCCATAGACAAGGTCCGGGCCCCACCCTGTCCTAGGCGGAGCAGAAGGGAAGACGGGCAGCCAGGGAAGCCATTCGGTGCAGGATCAGGTGGAAAAATAAATACCAGAGCCACAGAGACGGGCCCCCAACCGCTTGGCGAGGCTCAAACTTGCACACTCGGCTTCCCATTCCCACGCACCGCTGTAGATCCACCAGGCACCTGTGCTAGCCTTAATCCCCGGATACGCAGAGAGTGACTGCGTCACAAGTTTTCTGTGATCCAGGGGCCCAGTTCTGAGACAGGGCAGCAGACCCTCAGGAGGAGACACAGGCCCAGGATCCCCAACTCAGAGTGTCCCAGCCCACCTGGCCCAGACCCAGCGCCCATTACTGACCCAAACCTGCCCCTCTCTCAGGTCCTTACCTCAGACGTCTTCAAACCAGAAATTCGGATATCATCTGCACCCTCACCCCAACCATCACATCTTACCCATCACTGTGTCTGGGGTACTGCCTCCTAACCATTTCTGGGGTCTATTTCAGGGAAGCTGGAGCATTCTCCCACTTCCTTGTTTCATGGACCCTTTCATGGCCCCCAGAGCCCTCAGGATGGAGTCCTTGATCTATCAATTGTAAGCCTAGCATGTCAAGCCTCTCTGACTCATATTGCTGACTGCTTGGTCTCATTTCCTCTGCTACACCATACCATCCTGCCTTTTCATACCTGTCAGATTTTCCCTCAAACTCAAAATGCCTTTATTCCTTCTCCTCCATCCAGCAAACTCCTACTCACTCTCCAAGGCCCAACTCCGCTGCCCCATCATCCTATCCCTTAGAGCAAAGCCTTGGTCCACGCATCCCCAGGCAGAGTAAGTAATTCCCACCCACATGTCCTCTACCGCACCCTTTCTATTCCTACCCCATGCTTCTGGGCACAACCAATTATCTCCTTTGTCAGAGCTTAGCCCAGACCTGTGTCTGTCCTACCCAGACCCTAGGCCACTAGGAGCAGTACCCCATACCCCTTCCCCTACACACACACACACACACACACACACACACACACACTCTAGGCCTCCGTGCCTTCCACCATCTTCCTCCTCACCTTGCTGTACTTGTTTCTGCTGACATACTTCCTAAAACCCACTGGGAAGGCAAGGCCTAAAGGACAACTATATCCCTCCTATATCCTCAGCCTCCCTCTGGCATCCTTAGTCTCAACTCATTCATTCAACTAATTATTTGCTAAGAATCTGCTATGTTCCAGGCATTGTGCTTCATCTGTGGAAAACATTTTGAACAAATATAAGTACAGATTATAAAAAATAAATAAATAGATAAACAAACAAACAAATAAATACATAAATAAAAGAAATCAGATACTACAGTAGAGAATTAGTGATGGCTTTGTATAGGGAACTGAGAAAGGTTGCACAGTTAAGGTGATGTTTAAGCAAAGACCTGATAAGGGAGATAAGGGAGAATCTGTGTGGGTATCCAGGGAAATTGCATTGCAGGCAGAGGGAGCAGGAAATATTGCTGTGTGGGGCAGGGGGAGGAGGCGTGTGCTTGCCATGTTCTAAGAACAGTGAAGAAATGGTTGGGGTAGTGTGAGTGATATGCCTAGGAGCAGTAGATGAGGCCAGACAGATGTGGGGGCAGTAAAGCTGACTCTGGTTGACCCTGGAAGCCACAGGAAGGACTTTGGCTCTTCTGAGATGAGAAGCCAGAGGAGTGGCCTGACCTGGACTTTTATGTTTTAACCAGAATCACTCTGGCTGCTCTATAAAGAATAGACTGTAAGGGGCAAAGGTGGAATCAGGGAGACCAGTTAGTAGGCATGACTGCATTCATCCCTAACTAATCCCTAACTAGCCCATTTCCCTCTGCCTCCATAGCTCAGAGGAGCTGGAGGAGGAGTCCATGCCCCCACATTCTCTTGCCTGGGTGATGTAATAGCCTCCTGCTTGACCTTTCTGTCTTTTGTCTGGACCCTCAATACTTTCTCCACACAACAGCAAAGGGAGCTTTTTAAAATGCAATTCTGATTACGTCACTCTTGTCTATTAAAGCTTCCATAGCTCCGGATTGGTCTTAGGACAAAGTCTAAACTCCCAATCTTCAGCATATCTCAGTGGAGGTGGAAGTCTAAACAGGATTGAGGGTAATAAAGGGGCCTCTCTAATAAGCAAAGACTGTCCTCCTGCTCCCCCTTTACCACGAGTGGGAAATTCCATTTGAGTCCCCACAGAAATCAAATTTCTTCTTTACTACTAACAAATGATTTGCAACCACTTGTGGTTGAAGGCAGAGGCCAGAAATCCCAGGAGAGGCTGCTAGAAGCCTCACCTACTCTCACAGGGTCTGGGGTTGGCTTTAGCCACGCAGGCTCAGGAACCTGACTGGCCAGCCCTGTGAGGGGTCTGTCTCCCCCATCAGAGCTGGTAGCCAAGCTCGGAGGCTGACGCATTTCTCCCCCCACACATCTGCACCAAGAAAGGCAGCCGTAGAACGACACTCAGCTGCTGTCCAGGGCATTCTTGGCCTAAGGGCACGTTTTCATGGGCAGCTGGAGCACAGCCACAGACTTAGAGAAAGAGATGTGGGCTGGATAATAACTCTTACAAGAGCTGATGTGTCCCAGGCCCTCATCCCCGAGTCCTTGGTGAACTGATATTACTCTTCCTTAATCCTCACTCACATCAACCTGAAAGGAAATTATTCTCCACATTTTATGGATGAGCTCAGAAATGTTAATAAACTTGCCAGTGTCACATACTGGTTAGCAAATCTTGATGACAAGGGCACTTAGGGCAACCACAAGTACTTGCCTGCCCTGGAGAACATCGCCTGCCCTCCTAATGATCTGGTGACTCCGACTAGGTCACCTCTGAAGGGTGCTAATCTGTTTCTGCTTGGCAAGGTCTCCAGAAGAGGCCAGAGTGCAGGCTTCAGACTCATTCTCTCCTCACATGGGGTTGAGCTTCCAACCCTCCATAGGGCATGAGATAGTGCCAGCTGGGCTGAACCAAGGTGACCCCTGAAGCTTTGGGTCTGGGTGTAGACGAGGCTGGTGTCCGCAACATCTCATCCTAAATTGTGGCATGCATGAACCCAACCCCAGGCCTGTTTCTGGGGTCAGTCATGATTCCTGCTAAACAGCTGTCTGCTGCTCACCAGCTCCTCAGTGGTTCTTGGCGCTACTGAGAGAGAGCTGGGAATGGCCCCCTCCAGCTCCCAGGGCTCTTGCTGTGACCCCTAGAGCCTCCCTCATCACCCACAGAGAGATTCCTGGTGGGGAGCAATCTCTTGCTCCAACCCCTCAGGCCATGCTTTCTCATCCTGTGTTCCTGCCCCTCTCCTGCCTGTCCCTGAGGCACCCGCTACACCAAGACTCTGGCCCAACTCCTCCCGTCCTCTCCAGAAGCTCATTCTCCACAATGGCCTGGGTTGTTTGGGCTGTGTAATAGCTAGACCCCTTCCAAATTGCCCTTGCCATCCTTTCGTCGTCCCACCTCGTCTACTGCATTTGGTCTGGGAGGACAGAGAACAAAGGACACCCTAGCCCGGGCAAGGGCGGGTTCTTTCTCTAGGCTGGATCTGAAAGCGACTGTCCTGCTCAGACTCCACTTAGGTTTGTTTACTTCCCAGCACCCAGATCCGCCTCCGCGGCAGATTTCTGCTTATCTCTGCCAGCTGTCCAGCTTTCCCATCACTCCTCGGAGTCTGCTTGCCGCCAGGCACCCTGACTGGCTCCAGTCCCCGGTGACGGGACCTCTGCCGTCATGAACACTCCCAAGTGTAGTTTCTCCAGCCCAGACCTCTGACTGGCTGTGCCTGTTTTCCTGGATGTCCCAAGGACACCTCAAAGTCAAAACATCCCAAGCCCATCTCACCATCTTCTCTCAAACCTATTTTTACTCCTATGCTTCCATCTTACACAAAGACAGCACCCCAGATCGGGCATCTTCCCTGCCTCCTCTCCCTCCTGTATGCCCACGTCCAGAGAGTCATCAAAACCTGTCTTGCCACCTCCTTCAGAGTTCCCGAATCCATCTCCGGCTTGGCCACCACCACCATCACCCTCTCCAACACCTGCAACAGTCTCCCTGGTGCCTCCGCTTCCGCCCTAGCTCCCTTCCCTGCATTCTCAGTTTGGCCACCAGAGGGAACTTTCTAAAACACATTAGGGTTTGCTGGGACTCTCCTTGGCCTCAGGATTAAAGCTAACACCAAGTAATGAGAATGTTTAAGGTCAAACATGGTGTAGCCTCTGCCAACCTTTCCAAACTCATTCCTCTGCCTTCCCCTACTCC
Source organism: Nasua narica (assembly GCA_028533885.1). NCBI lineage: Eukaryota > Metazoa > Chordata > Mammalia > Carnivora > Procyonidae > Nasua > Nasua narica. The sequence goes on from CM052809.1 coordinate 22,185,657, forward strand.
TGGTTTAGTGCTCACATGGGAAGGGTCTGGGTTGGATCGGATTGTTCCGGTGCCCAGAGATGGCCCACAGAGCCACATTTGTCGCCTGCAAGCCCTCTTGGCCGGAATGAGCAGAAGCGGGAGTTCACCTTTTTAGAGAGGCTGCCGGGGGCCTGCCTTGCTAATGCTCCTGAGCAGCATCCAGTGAAGAACAGCACAGACTGTGTCCTCCCCACTCGTATGTATATATACAACTAGGATGATGGAATATGGCACCTCCCCCTCGCCATTCAGACCGTCCTGGCCTCCTGCTTATGGCAGCCGCGATGTCCGAGCTGGCCCAATCTCAGTGCGCCGCTCACTTCCCACTTGCTGCTCCTGGACGTCTTTGACCCTGAGGCATAGAACACATATAGAAAGCTGCTCAACACTCACACATGTGCCATCTGAACGTGTGGGGGAGTTAATACCCAAAGCAGCACCCCCAAGCCCAGGAGGGATAGAAACCTATGGGTAAATGCTGCCTACTTCTGCACCGGAGATGGACATTTCTAAGGCACCGTCCTCCGGTCTCCCACAATTGGGACAACCCTATGCTGTACCCTTGAAGCAGCTTTTCTTCTCTGTTTCACTCTCTGCAGTCCCTTACTCCTGTTCCCGGAGATCCATTCCCAGATGGAAGGCAGACTTGGAAGGGAGGGATTCTACAACTGGAACACTCTCCTTTCAAACAGGGTTAAGGAGCCCATTACCGTTACTAAGTAGGCTGGTAGTGATCCCTGGCACAGGGTGGCAAAACTCCCACCCATGGAAGATGAGAAAGAGAGATAAGTGGAAAGTGAAACACTGGCTTACGTCAGTGTTTTTGAACCAGGGGTGATATAACCTACCCATCCCAGTGCACTTTTCTGATGCCTAGAGATATTTTTTTAAAGATTTTATTTATTTATTTGAGAGAGAGAGAGAGAGAGAGAGAGAGAGAGAGAGCGCACCAGCAGAGAGAGGGGCAGAGGGAAAAGGAGAAGCAGACTCCTCGCTGAGCAGGAAACCTGATGAGGGGCTCCAACCAAGGAGATCATGACCTGAGCAGAAGGCAGACACTTAGCCAACCCCAAATACCTGCTTTTCAAAAGACAAATAGCTCTCTGCTACAGAAGACATGACCTTGCTCTGGAACTCTAGAGATCTGTACTGAAATTCTTTTATTACAGCTTCTCAGAGACTACCCAGCATTCTTCTCACCATGAACACCTCTAGCACCATTGATTTTGCTCCGTCACACGGACCAAATGGCAGGGAACCTAGTACTATAGTTGGACTCACTGTAGAGCTCTCTCTTGCTCTGGGCTTCCCCCACAACTGGGCGCCTTCCAAGGCACCCAATAAATGGGTCAGAGTAGTATTCTCACCAAGCCCTATGACTTTATTACTAGTGGAGGGGACAGGGTGCAACAACTTGACTTTATCTCACAGGGAATCAGGTGGCATACTCCACACTACTGGTCCTCTAATAACTTTACCAATTTGCTTCAAAATAATATGGGATGGATGAAGCAACTGAGGATATAGATGAAATACGATTGGCCATGATGGTGGGTCCAAGGGTTCATTTTCTAGTTTGTCCATTTTTATATACATTTAACTCATTCCTGAATGAAAAGGTAAAGGAAAATGTCACCATTATGGAAGGCCCTGAATCTTTACACTTTTTATTTCCCACATTCTGGCATGTGTATGCCTTACTAGGACATCTAGGGTACTTGTTAATTCTTTCTCATTAAGTCTAATTAGCATTATATCATCAATACAGTGGCTATCATGATGTTTTAGGGAATATCAAGGTAGCTAAAGTCACCAAGTACTATACGGTAACAGAGAATAGGAGAATTGACATAGCCAAGGGGCAAGAAAGTGAATATGGGGGCACCTGGGTGGCTTGGTCGGTTTAGTGTCTGCCTTCAGCTCAGGTCGTGACCCCAGGGCTAGGATCAAGCCCTGCATTGGGCTCCCTGCTCAGCGGGGAGTCAGTTTCTCCCTCTGCTTCTGCTGCTGCTGTTGTTGCTTGTACTCTCTCCCTTTCTCTTTCTCTCTCAAATAAATAAATAAAATCTTTTTAACAAGTGAATATGTACTGCTATTCATCCCACAGAAAAGCAAATAGCTTTTGATTCTCATTACTGAAGGATTTTGAAGAGAAAAATCCATGATGTTGGTGCTCATCTCACAATTCCTCCCAGGATGTGATATGACTTCTGATTTAACAAATTGATCAAAAATGTGGGCATGGTAGGGCGCCTGGGCGGCTCAGTGGGTTGAGCTCCCTAAACTCAGGTCATGATGTCTGGGTCCTGGGATGGAGCCCCACATCGAGCTCTCTGCTCAGCAGGGAGCCTGGTTCCCCCTCTCTCTCTGCCTGCCTCTCTGCCTACTTGTGATCTTTCTCTCTCTGTCAAATAAATAAGTAAAATATTTTTTTTTAATGTAGGCATGTTAGAGGTTTCTATTTGTCCCTACCTGCCATAATGGCTCTTATTTAATAGGGCAGAGAGTAAGTATTGGGTTCTTGCCAGCTGCTAAGCCTAGCCATCCCAGCTACGCATTTAGGGCCCAGGTATACACTTAGGGACACCACAATATGGATCTTTACGTCCATTAGATCTATTTGAATGAGAACTCATTTACCACCCAGCTTTCATGAGCCTCCAGTCTAACTGGGGGACCATGATGGTGTTTCCTAACCCCTGAGAGCAAAGCTAGCTCATACTCTGAATCCAACAGCCCTTGAAAGGTCTAGCACTTTCCCTTTTCTCAGGCCAGAGTTTTTCTGGTAAAAGATCACCACTATGGACTGAACTGTGTCTCCCCCAAATTCATATGTGGAAGCCCTAACCCTCAATTATATTTGGAGATGGGGTCTTTGGGGACTAATTATGTTTAGATGAGGTCATGAGAGTGGGGGTCCTTGTGGTGAGATTAGTCCTTTTAGAAGAAGACACACCAGGGACCTCATAAGAAGGTAGCCATCTACAAGCCAGGAAAGAAGACTCTCATGAGAAACTGAATCTCCCAGCACCTTAATCTCAGACTTTCCGGCCTCCAGGACCATAAAAAATAAATTTCTGTTGTTTAAGCCTACCAGCCTGTGGTATTTTGTTATGGCAGCTTGAGCAGACTAAGATAGCCACAGATCCCTTGTGGGAAGAGATTAGAGAAATAATTATCATATATACTTTTGGCAGTATAGGAGACTTGGCCTCCTTTTCAATCAATAGGCTCTAAGCCTATGAACTGGCCTACATCTGGGAAATTAATGAGAAAATACTATTTCCCATTATGGCAGCATCCATCAGCCTTCTGCTTACTAGCTTTTGCTTTTGGAGGTGAGTTTGTTATACAATTCAAGGAACACCTGGTCATCTGCCTATTTACTTAACTCCTAGGAACACCGTGGTCATTTAGCCATCACCACCACACGGCTGTAGGACTAAGCATGCTGGTTGCTACTTCAGTCTTGTAATGACCTCCACCCTGCCCCTGTTGATTGTGTCACCATCCAACCTCTGCTATTCTAGAATCTTATCCTCACTGACACAGGAATCCTCACCTAAGTATTTTGTATTGCCTTAGAGAAGGAGTGTCCTCAGGACGTGCCCTGGGAATGCAGTCTGGTGATATGTTCTCCGGTCTGGCATGATAAATAAAATCTAACACTCTCACTCTCACTGAGCCTTCTGACTCCTTTTGTACTCAGTCAAAAAAGTTCTGGCATCCCCAGCTTCTTTCAATAGATAATAATTGTGTCCAAAGAGCCATCTCAGAAGAAAATGGATATGTTTTTCTGTATCCTTGCTCCAACGGGAAACCCAGCATTATGACAGAGTGCTCCTAGTTTAATAAAGTCCCACATGTTACCCCTGTTCCCACCAAAACATAGGGCCTTTTCCCCCCAGTGAGTATGCCACTTCCTTGTGGATCAGGGTCTGTATTTCCCCACCTAGGCTGTGCTGAGATTTAACCCTAGGTGTTGGTCTGGAGGCAGTGGTGGGGGGATGGCCAGAGGAGGATCTTGAGGAAGATAAGCATCATCTTTGAAGCCCCCTGCCTCTAGAGGATTCTTGGCAGGGATTCCCATCAAGGAGAAGTTACTCTCGTATAGGAAGGAGAAGAGAGCTGCTGTTGCTGCTGAACTTGAAGGATTCAGAGAATTCAGGACTTCAAAATGTTCACATTAATTTACCAAACGTTTCTGTTCCATGTTTCAGGATTGTATGCATTTCCTATTAGGGCCATGACTTTGTCATAGAACACCTATCAAAGCTGGGCAAGCCAGAGTGCCTAGGTGACTCAGTTGATTAAGCAACCAACTTTTTTTTTTTTAAAGATTTTATTTATTTATTTAGCAGAGAGAGAGAGAGAGGAGAGAGCAAGAGAGGGAACACAAGCAGGGGAAGTGGGAGAGGGAGAAGCAGGCTTCCTGCTGAGCAAGGAGCCCCATGCAGGGCTTGATCCCAGGACCCTGGGTCATGAGATCCAGTGAACCCAGCATTGGGTTCCTCGCCAGGCATGGAGCCTACTTAAGATTCTCCCTCTCCCTTTCTCTCTGCCCCTCCCCCGCCCCCTTGCTGATGAGCAGGTTCATGCTGTCACACTCCCAATCTCTCTCTCTCTCAAAAAAAAAAAGCTGTGCATGCAGCCGTTTCTTGTAGCTGTCCTACTCTTACAATTTAATCAGTTAAATTCTGCATTTGATTTCCATCACAATCTTCTCTGAGGCTGCAGGATATGAGGGCTTCACTGACAGTTGCCATGGAGGTTTCCTGGCTTATATAGTGTGCTTTCAGTTTATAGATGGCTGACCTGGGCCTATCATTTTCTGTGGATGGTTTTATTTAAGCTTTTATTTATTTATTTATTTATTTATTTGAGAGAGAGAGCACACATGTGAGAAAGAAAGAGAGCAGGAGGAGGGGCAGAGAGAGAGAGAGAGAGAGGGAGGGAGAGAGAGAATCCTGAGATTACAACCTGAGCTGAAGCCAAGAGTGGGTCACTTAACTAAGTGAGCCACCTGGGCACCCCTGGGCCTATCATTTTCTTTTTTCAAGGCTCTAAAGCAATTAATAAAAGCCATTCAACTCCATGATCCTTATAATCACCATATAATCCTTACAATCACCATGATTGGGGTTTCTTGACTTTGGTACTATTGAAGTTTTGGGCCAGATAATTCTTGTTATGGGGGCTGTCCTGTGCATTTTAGGACGTTTCACAGATCTCCGGCCTCTGCCTACTGGATGCCAGTAACACTTTTCCTTCGTTGTGATTAAAAAAAAAAAAAAAAAAAAGGTATCTCTAGGGGCACCTGGGTGGCTCAGTTGGTTAAAGGTCTGCCTTCAGCTCAGGTCATGACTTCAGGGTCCTGAAAATCCATGGATCTATATAAAAATCCATGATCAACAATATAAAAATTTTAAGTAACGATAGGATCAATATTATTAATTTTTTCCCTTGGCTTTAGGATCCAATATATTTCAGCATAACATAATTACTGGCCGGGGTGCCAATAACCTGCTCAATTACACAGTCTTTGCTGGCTTTACCTTCTTCCCTGTTCACTCTTCCTAGTCCCTCACTCCTTTTCCTGGGATCACTACTCAAAATTAACTATCTCCACATAAAATTTCATCTCAAGCTTTGCTTTTCTCTTGGGGGAAAAGGGAAGGATGAAATTCAAGCTAAGTAAGCCAATAATGACATAGATTATTGTTTAAAGGATACTTTAAAAAAAAAAGATTTCTTTATTTATTTTAGCTGGGGGGGGGCAGGGGGAGAGAGAATCCCAAAGCAAACTCCCCACTGAGTGTGAAGCTTCCCAGGGGTGTAGGGGTGTCTAGTGCCATCCCAGCATCCTGATGAGATCATGACCTGAGCTGAAATCAAGCGTTGTGTACCCAACCAACTATGGCGCCCAGGTACCCCAAGAATACTTTCTAGGGGCGCCTGGGTGGCTCAGTTGGTTAAATAACTGCCTTCGGCTCAGGTCATGGTCCCGGAGTCCCGGGATCGAGTCCCACATCGGGCTCCCAGCTCCATGGGGAGTCCGCTTCTCACTCTGACCTTCTCCCTTCTCATGCTCTCTCTCACTCTCTCTCTCTCCTAATAAATAAATAAATAAATAAAATCTTTAAAAAAAATACTTTTTAAAGTAAAGAGATGTGCTATTAATAATTTCACAGGACCAACAGGTATAATTAGACCTGTCCTGGCACAGAAGGACATATGGTCTTTTTTTTTTTTTTTTAAGATTTTATTTATTTGACAGAGAGAGACACAGCGAGAGAGGGAACACAGGCAGAGGGTGTGCAAGAGGGGGAAGCAGCCACCCCCCGCCCCCGCCAGGGAGCCCGATGGGGGGCTGGATCGCAGGACCCTGGGATAATGAACTCAGAGGAAGGCGGACGCTTAAGGACTGAGCCACCCAGGCGCCCCCAGACATAATGTCTTATCACAAAAAAGGAAACAGGTTGCAAAGGAGTGAGAAGCCAGCTTAAGAGGAGGGTTCAGGCCGCAAGCTATGAAAACTGAGGCAGAAATGTCCCTCAGTCTCCTAACTGGGGCCTGGAGAAGCGCATGCATTTGTACACAATCTCCAAACACCTCTCAATCTCATCCGATGGCCTCAAGAACTCCAGGACTCAGACCAGAGTCTCCGGCTATCTCACGCAACAGCAGAGGGCCCTATGCCTGGGCACAGAGCATTGTGTGGTCCCTGCTCTGGTTTCCCTGCCAGATCTGCCCAACTGGACCTTCTCCTCCTCCCTCCCCCTGTTCCCAGAGTGGGGGTGGTGCAACCTAGAGGGCTTCCCGTCCAAGAAAGCTCTGGCAGTCAGCCCCAGTAAAGAACCCTAGGGCATGGGGACAATGAAGAGATCCAAATCAGACCCCAGAAGTGGTGAGAGGGGCGCCTCCGTGACTGCTCTAAGGCCAGGCTCCGTGTGGAAGTCTGTAGAAGCGCCAGCGGGATCATGGGACGACCCGGTAGCCCCTGCTCCTCACCTCCCTTCTTCAGAGCCTGTCACTGACGCCGCGTGACCTTGCTCATCCCTTCCGGGCTCTGGGCTTGCTTCCGCCTTTTCTAAAGGTGAGGCTCCGGGCTGCCCCCAAGACGCTTTCCCAAGCGGTGCCGGTTAGTGACTGAACCCAGCCCTCCTCGGACTGTGAGGAGTGAGCGCTCTGGCGCCTGGTGCCGGCCACTTGCGCCGCGTGCGTGCCAGCGCAGAGGTCGCACTCGCGTCACCCCTGCGCCCGCAGAGGCCTCCCAGGAGCTCCGACTCCACGGACTCGCCCGCCTGCGCTCCCCCCGAGGCCACCTGAACTCAGACTCCGGACTGGACGCGCCAAGGAGAGACCCCTGTGGGTCTCAACATTGGACACTCTCTCCCCTGTGGGACCCAACCCCCGGCTTGGGTCTGGGAGCTCAGCATTTGGGGTCGCGGGCGACGCGGGGTGCGCAGGAGCGGAGCTTCTTCTCCCTCAGGCAGGCTACACCCCGGGCGGGGTCGCGGGGGCAGAGGGGCGGAGCCAGAGGAGAAGCCGGCCGGGAGCCCCACCCCCGCCGCGCGGCCGCCCTCCCCTCCCCTCCCCGCCCCGCCCCAGCCGGGATGGGGGTGTGGTTCCCAGTGCCTACTGTGGCTTCCAGCCTTGCGCCCCGCTCCCGAGAGCGCTCCAACGCGCGCAGCCTGTTTCCCGGGAACGCTTACCGGGCTGTGCGCCTCAGTCTTCCGCAGGCTGTCTGGCCGCCGGGAACGTTCTGACACCCTCGGGGAAAGCCCTTGACCGCGCGACTCTGTCCCGGGACCGCTCTCAGCACCCCTTGTTGCAGCCGCGGAGCCGCGGTGGGCAGCATGAGGGACTACGACGAGGTGACCACCTTCCTGGGCGAGTGGGGGCCCTTCCAGCGCCTCATCTTCTTCCTGCTCAGCGCCAGCATCATCCCCAACGGCTTCAATGGAATGTCAGTCGTGTTCCTGGCCGCC
>CM052809.1:22194168-22234696 GCA_028533885.1 Nasua narica
GGGGGAGGGTAGGGTTATGGACATTGGGGAGGGTATGTGCTATGGCAAATGCTGTAAAATGTGTAAGCCTGATGATTCACAGACATGTACCCTGGGGCAAATAATACATTATATGTTAATAAAAAATTTAAAAAAAAAGAATATTTCATATATGTATATATAGAGAGAAAGGTGTCACTGAACACACATGGAAATTTTTTTGCAACCTCCCTTGAGATTTTGCTGACTTGACTTAATTGAAGAGCTGAGAACTGAAGTTCTTGCTGAAGCCCTCATTTTATGGATCCACCAGCAGGCACTTGTTAGGGCTACAACAGCCCACAGGCCTTGGGGAATGGGAGGAACCACCCTTCTGGGAAGGCTGGGTGGGAGGGAGTGTGGAGGAGTGTAGAGGGAGATAAAGAGCACTGGAGAGGTGTAGATACCCACCCGACCCCCGCCACACAGTGGGCCCTGAAGTCGGGTCCCAGGCTTGGCCTGTGGTGTGAATGGAGCAGGGAGGAGAGGGTTTTCTGGAGGAGTCTGCTTAGAAGATATCATCACAGACCACTTGCACTTCTCACCAAGGCAGAGGAAACTTCTAGGCCCTGACCAAGTGACCACGCTTTTTGCCCTGCACCTGGGGAGTCTCAAACACCTTCCCTCCAGGCTTGGACACCTTCTGAGGCAGAAATACTACCTTGCTCCATACTGTCTTGCAGCTCAGGGGTCATCGGTCACAGCCACGGCCTCGCTAGCTTCTCCAGATGTGAGGCAAGCAGAGAGCTGAGGTATCACCCTCTCTTATCTTCAGAAGAGGAAGGGGGGTCTCAGGGAGGACGGTGACTTGCCCCAGTAAGTGGCAGAGTGAGGCGTCAAGACCAGGGCTGTGAGGTCTCTGCTCTCACCACAAAGCCAGCATCCTGTCACAGTGGGGAGAGAGCCTGCTCCAACTGCCATGCGAATCCTCCCTGGGCGCTGGGCTGGGGCTAGGCCTGGAGGGCTGGGCTCACACCTCCTGTTGTCTTCTCTGGCAGTGGAGTCTAGTGTGTGAAGATGACTGGAAGACGCCCCTCACCTCCTCCCTGTTCTTCGTAGGCGTGCTCCTTGGCTCCTTCGTGTCCGGGCAGCTATCTGACAGGTAAGGAGGCTGGGAGGGAGGAGAGGTGCAATAGGGTCCCCTTGTCAATTCACTGCCTATCTTGGGGTCGAACTGAATTGAAGGTATTTCTGCCCAGAGAAAGAGAGGCCCCTCATACCAACAAGTCAGTGAAAGGAGGAGCCATGACATATCATGGTTTCTGTTCCCTCCGTCCCTTGCCGGAACCTCTTTTGTTAATTTCTCCCAGCCGTGCCCTGCCAGGGCTTTGGCCAATGGTCAGGAGAAGGCAACAGTCCCACCGGAAGCTGGTCCTTTTTGCACCAAACCTTTCAAATAAATACGCTGCTGCCATCACCACTGCCTCCCCATCCCACCCCTAACTCTTAGATGGCAAGGGATCTGTCCACAAACAGTCATCAGGCAGAGTAAGGGGCAGACGGGGGGTACCTGCATTGTTGCTGGGGGTCAGGCCCCTGGCAGGGCCCCAGGGCCGCAAAGCTGACCCATGCTGGTTGTGGGCCTCCTGGAATGCAGAGTCTGGAGGAGACAGCACCACAGCTCCGGGAGAAGTGCCCCGCTGGCCCCTGAATGTTCTAAGGGGACCAGAGCAGGAAGGTGGGAGTGCTAAATAGCAGTGTTGGGAAGCCTTCCCAGAGGAATACTTGTCCCTCCTCCCGTTACAAGGTCCCAAGGAAACGCAACCCCAGCAGTCAGAGACCTGATTTTGGAAAACGGGGTAGGAGACTGTTCTGCTCACACCTGTGCTCCCTTCTACCCCCTCGGGGCTTGCCACACGCCCTGAGTACCAGCTGCTGTGGCCTGCGTGTGCCACGCGTTGTGCTACGTTCTACAGGTTTGGCAGGAAGAGCATCCTCTTTGCAACCATGGCTGTGCAGACTGGCTTCAGCTTCCTGCAGATTTTCTCCATCAACTGGGAGATGTTTACTGTGTTATTTGTCATCGTCGGCATGGGCCAGATCTCCAACTATGTGGTGGCCTTCATTCTAGGTAGGAATGGTCTCTGACTCTCAGAGCTTCTCCTTCCAACCCTCTGAGAGGCCCCGGGGGAGGGAGCCCCTGCAGAGGGCCTAGCGAGTGCTCTTAGCACTGGAAGGAAGCACCTCAACTCCTGGGCTGTGCTTCTTTCTACAACAGGGGCAGCCTGGGCCATACCGCTGGTGGTGCGGGTGCTGTGGTCTCGGGGTCTTTGATCTGGTCGCAGGCACGGCAGGCGCTCACAGCGAGCCTGCTCCGTGCTGGGGCCTGAAGTGTAGGGGTGAAGAGAAGCTGGAGCGGACCGGAACCACCCGCACAATAACGGAAACACGTTTCAGGAGCACAGGGCTTGGGGAAGCACAAAGTTGGGGTGCTGGGGGAGGAACTACTTAGAGAGGTCTCTGGTCTGAGTTGTGAAAGCCTGGAACTTCTGCCGGGGCCAGGGCAAAAGGGTTTCTGGCAGCTGTGCACGGCCCGGGGGAACTTAGAGCCGCTGGTGTGGCCAGTACACAGGTGGAGGAGGCAGGTGCGGGCAGGAGTTCAGCGCCGGGTCCGCCGTCACCGGGCAAGGCTGGTCTCCCCCTGAGTCACCGTGCGCCCCAGAGCCTATCAGCTGTGTGCAGGAAGGACTATGTGCTCTGTGGATAGGGGTCCTGTCTCCTAGCTGCAGCCTTGCTTCTGGAGCATCAGGCAGCAGGAAGGGGACGCACAAGCTAAAGGACGTGAGGAGGTCCCCGGGGCCCTTACCAGAGCTTCCTGGGAGGAAGTGAGGTGAGCTCCAAGCGGCCTGGCCAGGGTCACCCACAGGAGCAAGTGTCCCCCGACATGCTGTCTGTGCCAACCTGCTCTCTGACCGCTGAGAATGGGGGGGAAATGAGGGCCACCTCTGGGACAGCAGACGCCCATTCCCCTTATGTAACGTATACCTCTGGTGGCTCAGTGCTGGCCTAGTTTGTCCCTGTTATCACAGTGTAATTATTAATAGTGTCCTTTTATTATCAGTCTAACAATTCTTCCTGTCTCAAAAGTCTAAATCTGTTAAGATGGAGTTGGATGGCTTTTAGGATTCTGAAGGATCCACTAGCTTTGGAGATGCTGTGCTCTCTTAGTTGAGGAGGTGAACACTCTCTGCGAGGTTGCCAAGATGGGATTGCTCACATTCCACTCCTTTAATCATTTGTGAAGAGCTCCTTGCCACAGCCGAGGTGTCTGAAGAAGGGTGGGGGGAGGGGAGAGCGTGCTGAAGCCACATGGGCCTGGCAGTTAGCACCCTCTCTAGCAGGTCCCGGCAGGAAGGGGGCCTCTCTCCCCGCTGCCGGGAAGAGGGGAACCAGATGTTCTCAAAGAAGGTCCTTTGTGTAGACGACACAGAGCTTCAGGCCAGTGGTACTAGAAACTAGGGATTAGAGGAATTTGGGATGGAAACTGCAAACTCCTCATGCCTGGGTGGCCCCAAGGACACAGGGTTCTTGAGTAAAGCCTAGGTGTTTTCAAGGGCAAAATCTCCCAGAATCCATCTTCCTAGTGGTAATCATCCCTAAACCTGAAAAGTCTAATTCGTGGCTCTGCCTCTGGACAGACATATACCAACATACAGACACGGACAGACACATAGGGGACTGAGAAGGCCTCCTCAAAAAAAGGGATTCTGCCTGAGGCCGGCAGAACGTTTTAAGGAGGACCTAAAGGACCATCTGATATGGAAGGGCAGGAAATCATAGAGAAGCTCCATCATTAGGATTGGGAGCCAGAAGGGGTTTGTGCCAGGCATGGCATCCCTACTGAATGGCCAGGATCGAATCCTTCCTTTCCAGGGGCACGGGATGCTTCTGGATTCTTGGAACCTCCCCTGTGAGAGTGGATGAGGCTGGGAGAGCCCACCCCAGGCCTCCTGCTGGGAAATTCTGCCCCACTGGCGCTGGCGCTACAACCCGCTCCCCTCCCTGCTCCCCCTGTCAAGGGAAAAGTAAGATCTTGTAAGATCCATCGGAGCCCAGATTTACAAGCCAACTATAAGTAAGCTGGATACTGAGGGGAGCGGGCTCCCCATCAGCCTGGGTCCCGGAGTCTCCCTGGCTGCCGTTTTACTCCACTGTGCTCTGGGAAACTGCTGACTTTTGTGTGCTTGTATGAGACTCTTGGTGTTGGGTTCTCAGGTTTGGGCATTTAAGAACGTCAGTGAAAACCGACCCGCTCCCCCCCTACCCCCCAGCAGCCAGAGTCCGGAGTCAGGGCCTGGAGCGGGGCGGGGCGGGGCGGGGCGCAAAGTGTCGGCGCTGGGCGGCGCCCTGCTTCTCCGCAGCGCAGCAGCGCCCTCTGGCGTCCCAGGGCTAGAATAGTGAATTCTGGGTTCTGAGTAAAATAAAGGAAAAGTTTAGGGTCTGGGCCTTCTCTTTTGCCTTCTGGCTTTAGGGAAGGGTTGGCAAGACTCTATGAAAATAATCTCAATTTAAGGGACTTCCCATTAGTTTGGGAAACTGAATTACTCCCATTCTCAAAACGATGCAGAAATGGATCCTTTCTTTCCTTGTTCTACTTTTTAAAAATTATGAAGCTTGCCAGAGTCATAGGAGACAAGAAAAGGGAAGGAGGGAACAGTGCTAGCCAAAGGAACATAAATGGGATTCACCTGGTAGTGAGGTGAAACTCAAACATTCGCAGTTTTACTGGTAGTGAGGACTTTGCCAAAAAGATGCTGGTTTAGGAGGAAATGACCACTCAGGACCGACGACACTGCCCTTGCCTGCATTCCAGCTCCCCCTCACCATCTCCTACTGTTTCCCAGAAATAGTGCCTCCAAGCTGTCCACAGCCTTCTGAGTAAAATGCCAGGGTCTCCTCCTTTGTCCCTCCTAACTACCTGCTCAAATTTATTTTGCACAGTTAATTGCCTTCCTGTCTTTATCGATCCACTAATTCGGTATTTTCCTAGTACTCCTAACATCAACCTCCTGTGCAGTATTTGTGCCAGCATGCTGACCTGTTTGAAATTCTGCTTCCTCTGGTGAATAGATATGTGCTTCCTTTCCAAAAGTATGTAAATGATGCCATCCTCCTTTATAACTCTCCCTACCAGGGAGACAGGCAAAATCGAAATTTAACTCTGTCAATCGTGCAGTCTTTATCAGCCAATTACTTTTAAAGTATTTTTAAATTGAGATACAATTTGCATACCATGCTATTCACTCTTTTAAAATATGTAGTTTAGTGGTTTTTAGTATATTCGCAGTTTTACAACTATCAACTCTTTCTAACTCCAGAACATTTTAATCACGTCCCCAAAAGCCCTGTGCCCATTAGCAATGACTCTTCGTTCTCCTCTTTTCCTAACCCCTGGAACCACTAATCTACTTTCTGTCTGTATGGTTTTATCTATTCTGGACATTTCAGAGAAGTGGAAACACAACCTGTGGCCTTTGTGACTGACTTCCTTCGCTTGGTGTTTTCAAGGTTGGTCCATGCTGTAGTGTGAATCACTGTACCATTGAATGGATTTACTAAATCTTCTTCATCTATACATCAGTTGATGGACATCTGGGTTGTTCCTACTTTTGGCTATCAAAAATAATGCTACTGTCAACATTTGAGGACAGGTTTTTTTTTGTGGGTATGTGTTTTCAGGTCTCTTGGATATGTACCTAGGAGTGGAGTTGCCAGGTCATGTGGTAATTTTATATTTAGCCATTTAAGGAACTGCCCTACTGCTTTTCAAGGGGATCAGTTGCATAGTTTTTTCTTTTCTCCAAGGCAGAACTTTTGCCTTTCTTTGTATTTTACTTTAATGCTACCGTTACCTTATTGTTTTCGAATTATAAGGTACTTCGAAGACTTCAAGGGATGAGATGGGATATAAATACATTAAGAGGATGCAGAAATTTGCTGGCATCTTTTGTTTGCACTGGACTGTGTGAAGAAAGACATTTTGGGATATATGCAAAGATAGTAAGGGTTACTTTTAACTCGAATGATCTCTTTAGGTTCGTGAGAGGAGAGAGGAACACCTGAGTAGGGGAATGTCTGCTAATTTGGAGAGAGTTCTGAGTCTTTCCAGAGAGCAAAGAGAGGTTCTGCTGTCTTCCATTGAGTCTTTCGGTCAAAGGCACTGTACTTTCTTCATTCCTCTGACATTCAGCACATTTCAACTGTTGGACCAGGATAAGAGAATTAGCTATTCCTAAGCACCTACCACATGCCAGAAACTCTACTAGACTCTTTACACACAGTATCTAGTCCTCATAATAAAGACCTCCAGAAGTAGGACTTATCAGAGTCACTCTAGTAGCAAAGGAGTGTCAAGGAGTCTCTCCTCAGATGCCTCTCTGCACATGGCCTCTCTACTCACAACCCAGGGGACCCTGGCTCCTACCGCATAGCCTGGCAATTGTACCATCTTCTTATTTCTTGAGCTGGGGTCCGCTGGGATCTGCTGCAGGCCTCTGTTGGCCATTCATGGAGAAGCAGGGCCTGCCTTCCTGTGAAATGGATTCAGAGGTTCCTGGGATATCGACCGGAGAAGGGCCTCGATCAATGTGGAAGTGAGCCTAGCCCTCTCTGAGTCACTCCATCTCAGAGAGAGTACTTGGATTGGGGTGGTAGTGACGGGCAATGGACGAACACTCCTGATCAGGACATGCCTGTCTCGATTCGATGACAGAGTTCACTCCCCAGAGGCACTCTGAGGTCCAACCAGACCAAGACTCACTAGTAACAAAACCCTAGGAGGTAAACGAGCCCAGACAGATATCCCCAGCCAGCAGAGCCCGAAGTCACTGCTGTCATCTATTGGGCAGCCACAGGCCATGGAAGGTTTGCAGGAATCAGGGCTCCTTTCCTAGAGCTCCTCACAGAGGGTGGGTCGGCTATCCGTGGGTTCCAAGACTAGCCCAGGAAGGGAACACGCACATCCTCACTCCTTGAAAGAAGGGGCTGTCCTCGCGCATCTCCCATCCATGTCTCCCTTAGGAATCTCAGTGGAAGGAATGTTTGATAAGGCCCAGGCTTTTCCTCCAGGTGATTTTTTTTTTCCTAGATGGTATCCATAGTTCAGACAGATCAGGCTTAAATCCTTGCTGCCCTACCTACTGCCGCTGTGTGAGTTGAGGCAGTCTGCTTCGACTCTTTAAGTCTTAGCTGATTATGTGTAAAACAGGAGTAATATTAGTTGTTTTTTAAGATTTATTTATTTATTTTAAGATTTATTTATTTATTTTTATTTACAAAAGCGAGCGAGGGGGAGGAGCAGAGGGAGAGGAGCCCCAGGTGGGGCTCCATCTCAAGACCATGAGATCCTGACCCGAGCCGAAAACCAAGAGTAGGACGTTTAGCCGACTGTGCCACCCAGGCGCCCCAGAAGCAATATTAATTCTTGCATAATTATTGTGAAGCCTCAAAGAGACGATGTATGTAAACAGTCTAGGACCCGCTCAAAAACAAGTGTTAGCTGGGAAGACGATGCTGGTGACAACGACAATCATGTGTCAGGAGGGGTGGTTGTCTAAAGGTCAGAGGGCAGGAAGTCGTGCTAACAAGGCGCTCTTCGGGGTTGCGCCATCCGTGTTGTTCCCCAGAAAGGCAAAGGGGTAGATTTAAAAGGCTTTGTCCTCCATGGGTACTGTGCAAAGTCAGAACAACTCTGTTCTGGCCTGAGACCCGAGCTTAGAGACAGAGGTTATCCAGGAATCCAGTGGTGTCTCTTCTCTCTCTTCTCTTATCAGGGTCATGGAAGCAGGGGGGAGCTCCCCTGGCCTCACTATTCTACCAGATTCTCGCTTGGTCCTGTGCACTTGCTCTTTTCCGCAATTGAATCCTCTGCTGCTTCACTTCTGAAATTCTGCTTAGGAACAAAGTGCCCCCTATTCATTCCCACATCACGATAATGACAGCCAAAGTGTTTAGAAACGTGGCATGGTGAGTCCACCTCTGGAATGGTAGGAGGGTCATTACTGAGGTAAGAAAAGATCTGGAAATAACTCGTGATCCTCAAAGAAGTCAGGCCCTGTCTTTGGAAATTAGCAGAGGGGCTGAAAAGTGCTCTAGGTGGTGAGGCCCGTTGCCCACAGTCCGGAATGTCCGGAAGCACAAGTTATTGGCCATTTCCGTCAGTCCGAGTTTTAGAAATGGCTGTTCAAGAGGGAACCACTGAGGCATACCTCTTAGTTATGATGAGTGACAAAGAAATTGGCTGGGGATAAGGACCAAGTAGGCAGTGAGAATGGGAAACTAGCCGGATATAATTGGCCCATGATCAATTGGGTTGGGGGGGTTGGGAGGTTGGGGCACTGACCACCCTTCACCCACACGGTCGTAAATCCGCATGTAACTTTTGGCTCCCACAGAACTTAACTACTAATATAGCCTACTGTTGATCAGAAGCCTTACTGATAATGATGTGGGAAACAAAAGCAGAAGAAAAATTATTGAATTTCCTTACTACCTACAGCCCCTTGAAAGTCCCTGAAATAGGCAGAGTGACCTTCCTCTAGGAACTCAGCTGCCTCGATGTTAATACTGTGCTGAGGGCAAAAGACACTAATAGCCTTATACCTCCTACCCCCCAGGGTCCTATAAGTCTACTTAACATATAAAATTTCCTTTAGAAATTTCCTTTATCTCTAAACCCCCCAACATCCTCCAAGCACATGGCCCACTGATACACACCTGAAAGGTCTCATGACTAAGGTTTTATTAGACAGTAATAAATGACCTTGTCCCAACAATAGCTAGCCCCCTCAAGGTCCTGGAAACCTTGCTTCCAAATTCCTTAGAGACTTACACTATCCCAAACCCTCTCTCAACTTAAAAGTATATAATGGGCCACTCCTCATAACCCTGGTCCAGCTCTTTCTGCCCACAGGTCCTGTCCCCTTGCATTAATAAAATCACCTTTTTGTACCAAAGACATCTCAACAATTTTTTCTTGGCCGTCGGCTTCGAACCCTAACATTCTTTCCTCCATCAATAACACACACAGTCGATGAGCGTGTATTTTGTATGTTATATGTATTATATACTGTATTCTTAAAGTAAGCTAGAGAAAAGAAAATGTTATTATAAAAATCGTAAGGAAGAGAAACACATTTATAATACCGTACTGTATTTATTGAAAAAAAAAAAATCCTTGCATAAGTGGACCCAGGCACTGTAGTAATCAAACAGCCCCTCTGGAATTAGCCCTTAGTTTCTTAGCCTATGCTCACGGCATATAAACACAACTGAGAAAATACCTCCTGAAAGACGAGACTGAATGGTCCTTTGACTGTTCTGTTCTATGTTTCCTGGGCTACTTTTCTATAGTGGTGGGCTGATCTCAAACAAAAAGCAGAGCTGTTGCCATTGGCCAGATCTCTGCGTGGGCGGGGAGGCTAGGGCGAGGCAGAGGACTGAGAGTAGGTTTTGGAAAGGGCCTGGAGCTCTGTGCCAACAGAGGAGCTTGTTCTTGGACTCCCCCATTGCAACCGGGAGCTCCAAGGGGGGGGGGGGCACTATCTCTGGAAGACCCGTGGCACTGAGCAGAGCAAGAGCCAACAGTCACCTGTGCATCCTGTCCCCAAACAAGGCCCAACACCAAGCAGTCTTGGGCCTTTGTGGTGTTCTGGAAAAGCTCTGTGAAGTTCTCTGGGTGTGTGGCCAACTCTAGGGCCACCTGCCGTCTGCTGGGCCTGCAAAATAGCTCCTTCTTTTCTTTTTGGTCTGAATAGACTCTGTCTGCCTGGGCCTGATCTCTGGGTACACTGTGGCTGCAGGGAATTCAGCCCCGGGTGCCTGCGGAGGGGTTGGGGGGGCTGCTCTGTGTACCTCCCCAGTCAGCTGGATTGCAGATTCTCAGGGCTCAAGGGCGGCTAATGGTGTCCCAACACGACTCTGTTAACTATGAACTGTCCACAGTTTCCCGAGACCCCGTGGCTGTCTGTTTATAGTGGGGACATATGGGAAAGGCTACATGCATCGTGACCCCACAAAACCCTTGGGAAGAGCCCCCACTGTCTCCTGAGACACCTGTCTGTTCCTCACCCTGGGCGCTTATTTTGGAAATGAGGCCTCCTCAGAAGAGATGACCTCTTGGGGCTGGGGATGAGACAGCCTGCAAAAGATAAATCTCTGGCTCCTTTAAAATCTCACGAAAACTCATCCTCCTCTAAGGGGGCAAGTCTTGGATCGCCGCCCACTTTCCTTCACCCTGATCTCACCGCCTCTGGGCCCAAGATAAACACCTTTTCCCTTTTCCCAGCAATTGTAGTTCGAACTCTTAACTGCCAGGTAATGCTATAAAACGGCAAATATTAAAGTGAGTTAAAATGCTAATACTCCTCCCTTGTTTTGAACAGGAACTGAAATTCTTGGCAAGTCAGTTCGTATTATATTCTCTACGTTAGGAGTGTGCACATTTTTTGCAGTTGGCTACATGCTGCTGCCCCTGTTTGCTTACTTCATCAGAGACTGGCGGATGCTGCTGCTGGCGCTGACGGTGCCTGGGGTGCTGTGCCTCCCGCTGTGGTGGTGAGTGTGGCTCGGTCCCAGACGGCCCCCTGCCTCGGGCCAGCATGCCTGGAGCTGGCCCCTGGTGCTGACCCTCTCGTGGGCTCAAGTCTTCTCTGTGGAGCTGGCCGAGGCCCAGGCTTCCGAGCCCCAGGCGTGTTTGCGGGTGGGCCTGTGTGCTGAGGTCCTCGGATTCTCCGTGGTCCCACCCATCACCGTTCTCAGGAAACCCTACCCCACGGAGGCCCACCCACTCTTGTCTGCTGTTGGTTGTTGATGTTGTTTATGGAGACGGTAGTGGAGGGTTTTGTTTTTTGTTTCTAACTCTGCCCCACCCTGCTTTTATGGCACTTTTCTCTCTTTAGGAAATCTCTTTCTCCGGATGGATTCAATTAATGTAATTTCCTCAAGCTTCCCTATCACGGGGTGATTAACATCGAGAATGTGCCTGTTTATCTGCTTTGTTTTTTTTTAAAGATTTTATTTATTTATTTGTCAGAGAGAGAAAGCGCGCACAGGCAGGGGAGTGGCAGGCAGAGGGAGGAGCAGGCTCCCCACTGAGCAAGGAGCCCCATTTTGGACTGTATCCCAGGATCCTGGGATCATGACCTGAGCCCAAGGCACTTAACCATCTAGGGCCACCCAGGCATCCCTCTGCTTGTCTTGAAAGGCGAGAGAATTACTTTCATTTAATGAGAGAAATGCTCTTTCTTTCCTCAATCCTGCCACCCAATTTTGACACATCAGTATGGGATTAATTAAGTTTGGAGATACTGGCCCCAGTTTCACACAATATGATTATGTGGTAATTTTCAGGTGAGAGAAGAGATTACGGTCCCAGCTGCACCTTCTTTTGGGGGATTCCCCATTTCTTTGTTTTTTGTTTTTGGGGTCTTTTTCCTCCCGTATTGAAGCGAGAGGAAAGGTGATTTCTTCTATTGGTGGGTCTCTCTCTCCTCCTCTTTCATTAATTATTCTTGCTTTGGTTTCATATCAATATCAGATCTCCCAACAGTGATAGGTTTTACTGAACTGCTTGATCTCCACCTACTTACGCACAATGAAATTTACTTTGACCATTTTTTAAAAACTTATGGTTTAGACTCACCCTTATGGTTCGCTGTCCTTTGTACACAGCCTAGGAATTTGTCAGAAGGTCCTTTATCTTGCCGCAACTATCAGGCAGCCTTAGAGGCTGACAGGTAGCACATTTTGGCCTTGTTGGACCAGTTAGCGCAGGTTGGACCCTCCCAGTTACGGTCTTCTTATCATGCCTAAGACTGCTGTCATTTTTCAGTGTAAATTCTTGGCATGGATGTGCCTGGGAGGAGAAAGCACTTTTCCCCTCAGTTGCGAGGAATTTGAGAGACAGTGTGTTGAAGGCGAGATACTATTCTGGTTTGGAGGTTTCCTCTGCAACCCAATGTGAGGGTGAGGAAAACTTACGGTAAATAAGGACAGGCCATTCACTCCACAGCTCTGTCTCCAAGGAACCACCCTAGATTTACAAGAGCAGGGCAGTTTTCTGGAATGAGAGCCATCATGATCATCGTCATAATCACCAACATCAGCTTTGTCACGTCTTCTGACCCTCCTTCCACAATTCCTTTGCTGACTGAATTTGCCGTAAACGATGTTGGTGACCAGAGGTTCTCTCAAGACACCAGACGAGACTATTCAAAGGTTATTTTCTGCCTCCCCAACAAATGATGTTAATAATCTGTGGTCCCTGGCTCTAGCTGCCATTTTGGCCCAAGAGCCTAGTACTTCTAAAATATGTTATAACCAACCTCATTACTGTGTGATTCTATCAGAGAGAGAGAGAGAGAGAGAGAGAGAGAGAGAAAGAATAAAATAAAAGGGCCCCGACTGACTATAAGAGATTAGTAAGGATTTTAATTTCTAGGGCCTGGACCTTTGCTTCAGGCCCCAATATTGCAGCAAGGAACAACTCGGATAAGTCAGCCCCTGTGGTTTCTAGTAAAGACAGTCCGTCCCATGAGGAGCTGCCTTACCCTTGCCCTAAGGAGAGTTCTCTCTTCTCTTACCCCCCGCACCCCCCTGCCCCGGCTGGCTCGTGAGCACTCCGGGCTGTGGGCACACTGTATCAGGGACAAGACTGCCCCAGACAGAGGGCAGCCCGGGGACAGCACTACAAAGCCGTGTGCTTGTCCTAAAAGTTTAACAACAATTGTAGCATTTTCCTATAAAAACAAAATAGCTTTCTTATGCACACCTAGTTCTTGAGGTGGGACTTCCCGAAGCTATGCACGTCAGTCTAGGTGGGCTGCGGTCATAGGGGTTTGGCTTTGGGCTGCCGTGCTCCCTGCTGCCCCCTCGGCGTATGACAGAGACTCTCCGACAATGCCCTGCCCCTGTTCTATTTGAATTCAATATACAGAGAGGCTATAGCGTACAACCTTGTTTGGTGCTCGGCTAACTTCTACAATGATCAGCTAGACTTGTTTGTCCGTCTAGGACAAAAGTCATGGGCAAAGTAGAGATCGTGGCACCCTGAGCACCATGGGCTGGAAAGGGGAGTAAGCTTTGCAGGTGGTTTGGGGATTTTTATATCTCAGGTTCCCTCTAAAAGGTTTGGCAAGAACGGACCACAAACATGAATGGAGTATGTGTGTAGGAGGTGGGGAGGGAGCCCATAGACGCAGCATGGGGGAACCTTGGCAATATCTAGCCGACTAAATTTTAGGAACTTGAGGTCTGTGAGGGCCCTGAGAGCCTGTGGGCAAAAAGGTAGGGTATTTCTAAGAACAGCCTGGTGGAGGAAAGACATGGCTCAGAATTAGAAGTGAAGTGTACATATGTGTGAAGTACACAGTGGCTGGGAAGCAGGAGCTTCTGCCCTAAAGCGGTAGCCAGTAGCCACATGCACATCCTTTAATCAAGAGTAAATAAAATAAAAAATTCCTTTGCTCATTCACACTACTTAAACCATTGCAAAAGCCCCACGAGGTCATTGGCTCCGATATTAGGCAACGCAGCTACAGAGTCCCGCAGAAAGCTTTCCTGGAGAGCGCAGCTCTAATTACTGAGGGCCCGTGACCTCACATCATCAGAGTTACTACAGGGACCAACTAAGGGTAAATTCCAAAGTGACACAAACTGGGGTCCTTTTCAACCCATGTGCTAGTAGCCTGGGGAAGGGAGCTGCGGGCTGGCCATTTGACAAGTTGTGTTTTACTCTGAGGTTAATTCCTGATGAGGCTTTGGAGGGGCCCATTTAATGATAAATGGGTCTGTGTCTGCTAGTCACAGACTCTGCGTTTGCTATATGGGATGTATTTTCTCGGATCCCCGAGTACTGACCGATAGGTAAGAAAACCAAGAGCTGGCAGAAGAATGGCTAAGAGATACTGAGAAAGAAAAAGTAGGAAAGACTAGAAAAATATAAATAAATATAAGTAGAAAAAGAAATAGGACTAGAAAAAGAAATAGAAAAAATAGAAAATTAGGAAAGAATAGAAGTGAACTGTGTGTAATAAAAAAAAATTAAGTTTCTAGACATTAAAAAAAAAAAAAAAAAGCCAACATCGTCTCCCAAAACCTCCTTCAGTTACTCACTGCCCTGGGAATCTGAGAGCCACAGGGACAGCCTACGGCGGGAGCGGCGGAGGGGGGGGCGTCCATGTATCCACCTTCTCCTGTGACTCCCAAGAAAAGCCCAAAGAGCACAGATGCCTTGGCCACCTTCACTTGGTAAATTTCTGACCACCGTCAGCTGGGGCACCAGGAATTCTCCAAGGGACAGACGCACTGAAAAGACACTAGCTTGTATTTCTTTAAGAGCCACACTGGCTATTAAATTTGAAATGACTTTCCCCCACGGCCCTGGCTTTCAGCACTCACAGTTAATGTTACCCTTTATGGTCTGACCCTGCCTTCAAGTTCAACTGATGATCAGCCTTGTGATTTGACCAGAACTTTGAAACTTGGAGGTGCTTTTATTTATTCCTATTATCAACGGAAATCTTATGAGGCCTCCTTCCTGATCTTTTTAAAAATAGACAAACTGCAATCTGACAAAATAAAAATTACTTGGGGGCAACTTGCGGTGACTGGTATTAAAGCCCGCTATTATGCAAAATTATAAACAGTTACAAATTTATTCCAGGTTTATTCCCGAATCTCCCCGGTGGTTGATATCCCAGAGAAGATTTAGAGAGGCTGAAAGTATCATCCAAAAAGCTGCAAAAATGAACAACATAGCTGCTCCAAGGGTGATTTTTGATCCTATGGAGGTAAGCCTTTGCAGATGTGTCCTCTTAAAGTCCGCTAGGCATTCTTGATTTAATTGAATCCGACGTGTGCCCACTGTGTACCAGGCTCTGTGTGAGCCCTTGAGACCCTGTGATGATTCATTGCTGAGGTGAAACGCACCTCAGAGGGCTTCGTAGGAATGAGATGCGATCATATATGTAAACTGCTTAGCTTATAGCAAGTGTCGATTAAATACTAGTCCCCCTTCCCTTTGGCAAGTTTTATCTCCAACTTTATGTTGGTATTGCTCCATACCACTGGTGTAGTTACATACCGGTGATTTCTCAAGGTCCGGATGAAGTGGAAAAAACGGGGTTGAGGAGTGTTCCATCCGCGGATGTCTCCACCGTACTCTGAATCGTGCCGCAGCTGCTTAGGAAGCTGTGTTTGCCTTTAGTTCGCTGGGTCGTGTCTACATCCTAAAGGCGTGAAGGCACAGGCTCGAGGGGTCACCCCTGGAGGCGAGAGGCCCCACGGGAAAAATGATATTCTGTGGAAGTGGCCGAAATTGCTGACAGTCAGTGGGGACTCGCAGTCTCCCCATCCATGCCCTGTGCTGGGTCCTAGAGAAAGTAAGAAAAGTTAAGACACATGCTTAAGGAGCACAGCATGTCGCTAAGATGGTCAGCAGGATTAGATGTAACATAAATGATGCCAGGAGGGAGGAAATGCTAAGCATCCAAGGTGTGGATTCTGTGTAGCAGCAGAGAAAAGGAACAGATTGACTGTTGGGCTGAAAAGGCAGGTCCAACCCAGGGGCTGGGGCTTAGATGAATGGAGAGGATGGGGGCAGGGCATTCCTGGCTAGGAGAAGGGCAGGGGACTGCTCAGGATACCCCAAGAAGATGGGGACAGCTGCAGTGACCCTATGCCTGCCCCGCACTCGAGTCTGCACAGACTCAAGTCTGGCCGCCTCAAAAAGCGGGACTCTGTGGCGAGTGGGGGGGCGTTCCACGGCTCCTCCATCCCTGGCCTTCAGGACCTCTGACAGAAGCAGATAGCCTGGCAAGAGCCGAATGACTAATTACAGGGCCATGAACTCAAGCTCTCAGAGGGCTGCCAGGGCAAATATCTCTTATTAATCCTTTGCTCTCCAGATCAAGAATTGCGTTCCCAGCCTTAGATAATGTACTGGACATCAGGAGTATCCAGTGGACGCTTCCGCATCTCAGGGCGGTGCTGGTTGTTGGCTGATGTTTATGGTGTCTGTAATCTGATTCCTGTCTTTGAGGAACTTAGAGTTTAGTAGCGGAGGTCAGACCGACATGGCTGGAAGCCATCATAAAACATACAAGAGATAGCTATGGGCAAATAAGAGTAAAGTCCAGTGTCAAAACACGTGCTTCTGAAAGCACCTCACCTCTTCTGGCCATCAGGCACGCGGAGCCCGAACTGCCCGAGCCCGCTGAAGGAAAAGGGAGCTTGTGCTCTTCTTCGCCGCTCACCTCCTGGCAAAGCGGGGAGGGTTCTCTCTTTCGGAGAACCCAGAGAGCCCTGTGCCAGCACATACAGCCGACTCGGAATGACAAGGGAGGGTCTACCAGATGTCAGGCACGGTGTTGAGCTTCTTTGATGTTTATGCAAGCCAGAGCTCATGGGTGCTACTCCAGGCCCTTTTTCCCAGGAAAGGACACCGAAGTACAGAGAAGCTAAGGAATTTGCCCACAGTCACATAGCTAGATATCTCACTAGGTCTGTCTGGTGCCAAAGTACATGCGCTTAACAGCATGTGATTTCTTATTTCATGTTAGAGGCAGTGGACAGGAAAAAAATACAGAATAGTGTCATCTTGGAAAGCTATCTTGGGCTTCTCTGGCTTTCTTTCGGAAACACCTTCAGCCTGCTCATGGCGTCTGGTCCAAAGGTATTTTGGGGACTGTATAGGCACAAGTACTGGATATAAGACTATTCTTGTCCTGAGTTTTCTAAAACTGGCTGTTATCAAAAATCACCCAAGTAGCTTTAAAAATACAGAGGTATTGGGTGCCTGGGTGACTCAGCGGGTTAAAGCCACTGCCTTTGGCTCAGATCGTGATCTCAGGGTCCTGGGATCGAACCCCACATCGGGCTCTCTGCTCAGTGAGGAGCCTGCTTCCCCCTCTCTCTCTGCCTGCCTCTCTGCCTCCTTGTGATCTCTCTCTGTCAAATAAATAAATAAAATCTTTAAAAAAAGACTTCTAGTTCCCACTAGTTCATGCAGGGGCTTTACTTTGGTTGTGATAATAGGGTTATGCTGCCTGGGGCATGTTCTAGGGCTGTTCACCCCAAATCTCGTAGAAGAAGAAAGGTAATGGGTCTGCGAGCAGCAGGAGGGAGTGTCTGGTTATTCCTGGAAACAAGGATGCTCATATCCGGGGAGCACCTGCTACAAAGGCAGGTCTAGCTGTCTCGCTCCTTCACAGTAGACATTCCTTCCTAAGCCTCTGATTGCACACACACCGTGTCCCAAAGGGATTCCGCACCTCAGCGCCTCGTAACATTTTTACAAGTTTCCATAAACTTGGTTATCTAGATTCCTACCATATGGCAAGTTAACTTTAGGAAATTAAAAGTAAAGGAAGGAAGCCCATTGACAACAATAAGAAACTGCCACTAACCAGATCGTTAGCCTCTTTTCCTCAATGGGGTAGGTATAGTAGTAATGACAGTTAAAACGGGTTCGACATCTACCGTGGTTCAAGTACTATGCTAAGCTTATTTATATATATATGATCTCATTTAATCTTCTCAACTCCCGATTATTATACCTTTTAAATTTTCAATTTTTTTAAGGAATTTATTAGCTTGAGAAGCACAGTAAGAGAGGGAACACAAGCAGGGGGAGTGGGAGAGGGAGAAGCAGGCTCCGTGATGAGCAGGGAGCCTGACATGGGTCTCGATCCCAGGACCCCGGGATCATGACCTGAGCCAAAGGCAGACGCTTAACTACTGAGCACCCAGGCGCCCCTATTATTATACCTTCTTAAAGGAGAAGTAAACTGATGCTCAGACTTCTTGCCCAAGGTCCCTCAGGGAACCCAAATCTGTTCAGATACTGAGACAACAAGAAAAATGCAAAAAGCAGACATGGACCTCTAGGCAGTTGGGGCTGTTTGGCCCTATCCACTTGACAGGTCCTAAGGATCACAACTCAGTGGGATTCAAGTCACCACAGTGACGACCATGAGTTAAGAAAAGGCTGTTAGCAGTCAGGCTTTCTATAAAGAGGCAGTGAAGCCAATCGTATATATTTCAAAGGCTCTGTCTAAAACGGGCCACAAGTGTTTTATTTTTTTTATTATTTTTTATTATTTTTAAGATTTTTATTTATTTGACAGAGAGAGAGAGAGAGATCACAAGTAGGCAGAGAGGCAGGCAGAGAGAGAGGGGGAAGCAGGCTCCCTGCTGAGCAGAGAGCAGAGAGCCCAATGAGGGGCTCGATTCCAGTACCCCGAGATTATGACCTGTGCGAAAGGCAGAGGCTTTAACCCACTGAGCCACCCAGGCGCCATCGGCCACAAGTATTTTAAAGTGTTAGAATAAGCATCATATATGTAGATGCCAAGAGGCATCTTCCCCTCAAGTTCCAGACTTCGGAGCATATTCAAGGTGAAGGAGCATTATATGCATATTAGGTCTTTCCCACAATGTAACGGTTGAAGATATCTCCTCATTACCTCTTAATCTCATGGTTATTTGCATTATTTTAGCTACAGGAACTAAAACTCCCAAGTCAGCAGAAAGTTCTCATTCTGGACCTGTTCAGGACTCGGAATATTGCCACAATAACCATTATGTCATTGCTGCTGTGGTAAGTAATAAGTGATCTGTGAATGCGACACACAGCACCTAAGGACACAGCTGGTTTTCTCTAATTCACAGCAACGTCAGGGCACGGGCTGAGACTTCCTGAGACAAAATAGAAATTCTAGAATTCTTATTTGGAAATGGCTCCCTTCACTTCATAAAACTGGATGCTGAAAAAAGTCACAGAGAACAACATTTAAGCCTACAGTACTGTGGCCCACAGTGAAAGGGTCCCTCCCCTCCTAAAGTAATTGGGATTCATACTCACAATGTGGCTGGTTCCTGAAAGCAAGAGGCTAATTCAGCTCCTGCTTCCCGAAGCTGTCCTGTCAACAGAAGGGTGATAATAGAGTAACCATGTTCCCGAAAACGTTTTTCAGCTATCCTCTGCTCTTCAGTCATGTTAATAATAAGCAAGCTTCTACACAGAGGAGTCTGCAAGGTAGTTATTTTTGCACAGACGAGCTTTACGGTTCTGTGGAAGTTAACCGTAACGACAGGGTACACAGTGTGTACTGTCTCATGGGGCTTTCATTCTCTTCCCTAAAGTGAGTTTTAATAAATCATTGGAATTCACCGAAAGAGAATCCCGCAGTATTACCGAGACGTCTTCATTTTTCTTTTGGATAAGAATAAGATCTGGATTTTGTGTACGCTGACATGACTGACGGTCTTTCTTCAAGTAATAGTTGTAAGGGAACGAGGATGTACAAACTGTTCAGGAAATATTGACATGTGAAAATAACTAGACCAGGGTAGGTGTTGTGGAATGTTGGCATATCTAGGCCAGTGCCGGGCAAGAGAACTTGCCACAACAATGAAAATGCTTTATGTCTGAGTTGTCCATTGAGGTAACCACTAGCCCACATGCAGCTCTTAAGCAGGTGAAGTGTGGCCAGTGTGACTAAAGAACTGAAATTTTAACTTAACTTTAATTGACTTACGTTTAAATAGCCGTATGTGGCTAGCGCCTACTTGCAGGACAGAAAGATGGAGATGATTTCTTGACCACCATGGAATTAGTGAGCGGTTCAGGCTGTCCTCTTGGCATTTTTGCCTTTTTTTCTTTTGTCTTTCAGGATGCTGACCTCAGTGGGTTACTTTGCTCTGTCTCTCAACGCTCCTAATTTACACGGAGATGCCTACCTGAACTGTTTCCTTTCTGCCTTGATTGAGGTTCCCGCTTACATTACAGCCTGGCTGCTGCTTCGAAAGCTGCCTCGGCGCTACATCATAGCCGGGGTGCTGTTCTTGGGAGGAGGTGTGCTCCTCTTAATTCAGTTCGTACCCGCAGGTGAGAAGTTAACCAATATTAACTTAGCGGGAAAGGTCCACACCTTGACTAGACTAATCATTAGTCACTGCCCCCTGTTCATGTTGCCTTTAGATCATAAGCTCCTCTTAGTTAACTGGACAAGCGGTAGCTAACTACGACATTTCCCATGTTCACAACGACTCCCCTGAAATGGGAGCCAGCCTTAAGGGATCAGAAATCACTGCCCGGAGGAAGCCTAATGCCGTCCGTCTGTCGTTCCCTTGGTACTTTCAAACCTCTTCTCTGAGGAGCATTTTCCAGTGGTGCAGCGTGGAGGACTGCCAGTTCTGATATAAGGCAGTGATTTTTAGGGCCTGTAATCCTTAAGCAGTTGAAGAGCCCACGAAGACATTTGCTTCTTTTTTTCTCCTTAGGCCCAACGTTCTCATATTATTACAATGTTACCAATAGATCATTGATAACGTAGCATTATACATAGAAACATATACTTCTTTAATAATTATAAACGGGATAGAAAAGATCGGTCCTTCTCTTTGAAGATTAAACCTAACTATATTAACAAGCTAACAAACTTACTGTGAAACTGCTGGAACAAATGAAAGTGGACCAAAGGTCACTGAATTCATAAATGATCCAGAATAACAGTGGAGCAGAGCCCGTCACTCCCCATCTTTGTTTGTGTCCAACGATTACGGCATTTGAAGAGAAAGTGTTACTTGGGGAATATCTTCTTTTTTGAGAGAGAGAGAGAGAGAGGAGAAAGGGAAGGGCAGAGAGAAAGGGAAAGAGAGAATCTTTTTTTTTTTTTTAAGATTTATTTATTTATTTATTTGACAGAGAGATCACAAGGAGGCAGAGAGGCAGGCAGAGGGAGAGGGGGAAGCAGGCTCCCTGCCGAGCAGAGAGCCTGACGTGGGGCTCGATCCCAGGACCCGGAGATCGTGACCTGAGTCGAAGGCAGAGGCTTAACCCACTGAGCCACCCAGGCGCCCCGAGAGAGAGAGAGAGAGAATCTTAAGCAAGCTCCACACTCAGTGGAGAGCCCGGCACATGGCTGGATCCACGATCTTGAGATCATGAGCTGAGCTGAAATCAAGAGTCGGAAGCTTAACTGACTGAGTCACCCAGGTGCTCTGCAAATATCTTTATATTATTAAAAACATTGCTGTACAAGCAGAAAGGACAATGAAAGCAACTGAGCTAACAAAGTCTTACTTCTAAAATCACCTCTATTTACCCTGGTTCTCTTTTCCAGATTACGACTTCCTGTCCATTGGTCTGGTGATGTTAGGGAAGTTCGGGATCACCTCTGCTTTCTCCATGCTGTATGTCTTCACTGCAGAGCTTTACCCCACCCCGGTCAGGAACATGGCTGTGGGGGTCACATCCATGGCCTCCAGAGTGGGCAGCATCATTGCTCCCTACTTTGTTTACCTCGGTGAGATGCATCTTGTCAATTTGTTCTTTTTTAAAAAATATAAAGGAATAGATTTTTCATTGTGAAAATGCAAACAGCACAGAAAGTATTGGAAAAAGTACAACTTCACCTCTTCTCCCTCGGCTCCCCAGACTGCAGTCCTAGAAGTAGCTAATATTAACACTTCGGTGAGTAGCCCTTCAGACATTTTGTTTTGAAAACATGTATATACACAATAAAATTAAACACACAGGCAAAATTATATATATTGTTTCACAGCTTTTTTTAACTTAACATTGTATCAGAATATCTTTCCTTATTAGTGTATATAGCTTTTACCTTCTTTTTAGTTAGTATATATTCTTCCAATGTATGTATATACATAATTTGTTTAACTAGGCTCAATGGATAGACATTTAGGCTATTTCCTGGTTTTTGTTATGACACATAACACTGCAATGAACATTCCTTTATCCCCCTAAAACCCTTTGTTCGTTTAATTACATACACTTGGCTTCGTGGATTGTTGGAGCAAATTGAAATTTTCATAGATATTGCCAAACTGGCCTCTAAATATTGTACTAATTTACAATCCAACTATCAGTATATGAAAGGGCCTGTTTCTCCCTATCCTCACTAACAACAGGGATGATCCAATTTTTTTAATCATTGGTAATCTATTATCTGAAAAATGGATATCATTATTGCTTTCATTTCTAATTCAATTATAAATAAGGTGGGCATTGTTTTAAAGATTTCTTTATTTATTTGAGAGACAGAGAGGGTGCAGGAGCACATGCTCATGTGAGTTGCAGGGAGGGGCAGAGAGAGAGAATCTTCAAGCAGAAACCCCTCTGAGTGCAGAGTCCAATGCAGGGCTCCATCTCAAAACCCATGAGAGTGTGACCTGAGCTGAAATCAAGAGTCGGATACTTAACGGAGGGCTGAGCCACATAGGCACCCCCAATTTGTGAGAGCTCTTCGTAATTGAAAGGAACTAGCCCTTTGCATATATGTAGTAAATATTTTTCCTAGTTCGTCATCTACTTTTGACTTTATGATATTTTAGGAAATTTTAGTTTTTATATGGTCAGATTTCTCAACCTGGAATAATACCACAGGAGGACTTCGATGGGTTCCTCAAAGGATGTAAGATCTCGCACTCCAAGCCTAAGCCCCATTAAAGACTCTGACAGTGAGAGATGCTGATACACCTCCTTATTCTTCCTAGTCATCCATTGGTTACCTACTGGTTCAAACCTACACACAAACAAGTACTGAATCTGAATTCTCACAAAAGGTACACCCCAATTTTTGCAGAGAAAGTGAAATATTTTCGTATCTTAAACGTACTCTGCATTGCTGCCCTGAACAAGCCCTAAGAAAGCCCATTATAATGTAGAATGATGTCATTTTCCCTTTGTTCCTTCTTCGACTTTCAAAGCCCCGCTCACTTGGTCTCAGGTCAGACCGTTGGTACCGATGGAAGGGAGGAGTCTGAGACAGCTTTCTGTCCACAACAGCTACTCCTGTTAGTGACACAGATGCCTTAGAGAAGCTTCCAGATTAACATCTTCAGCCAAGTAAAAGTCTTGGGTGTGTCGTTCCTCTGTAATCTCTGTTTGCAGAAAGGAAGCAAGACGAGGATCTGTTATCCTCCTGTGCAAGTAACGCCAGATGGGGACGAGGTGGAACCATTCTTACAAAACCAAGACACAAAAATGTTATAAAAAGAAACCAAAACTGGGTATATAGTACATTCACGATGCCTGACATTTAGTGATTGAAATTGGATTAAACATAGTACTTAGGGGTTTTTTTGTTTTTTTTTTTTAAGAATTTCATGGCTCTTTGGACCTAGCTGTCCACTGCAGCCTACTTAACCAGTTCAGGCAAAAGCAAAAAGCATCATACCAGTCATAATGGCCGGTACCTGTCCCTGTGATGTCCTTTTTCTCCTTGATGTCCTCTCATCCCCATCTCCAGTGACTTCCACTTTGAGAGGGAAAACTTGAGAAGCAAAGACTTCTGTCAAAGGAACATCTGTCACATGTGGTTAAATAGTGGCTTAGAGAAAGCCTACCGGCATGAAAGACCTTATGATATTGCAAAATCATGTAGGGAAATGATTATGGAAATCACAGAGGCAATGGGTTCTGCCAAAAAGAAACTGTGATCTTTTGCATACCTTTTTTCCTTCTGACAGTGTTCAGGTTTAAATATTCTCAAATACTGTTTGCCACCATTACAAAGTAATTCCCAGGAATATCTGGAGAATCCCTGTATCCAATTGATGTTCTTTTGCCTTCCAGGTGCTTACAACAGAGTTTTGCCCTACATTGTCATGGGTAGCCTGACTGTCTTCATTGGAATCATCACCCTTTTCTTCCCTGAAAGTTTTGGAATGACTCTACCAGAGACCTTAGAGCAGATGCAAAAAGTGAAAGGGTAAGTGGAACTTTAAAAACTGGTAGCAAAATTCCTCAGAAGGAATAAACATGCAAGAATAGCCAGGAAATTTCCAAAAAATCAGAGTAGAACGTAGAGAGTAGCTCCATCCGATAATAAAGCATATTACTAAGCAAAGGTAATTAAAACCATATGATAAGGGTGTAGGAATAGAACTCACTGGAATAGTATAGACTTCAGAATTAAATCCAAGAACCTATGAGAACTCAGTCTATGCTAATAAGTAGCAATCTGAAATCAGTGAGGAAAAGTAGATTATTCAGTAAAGGGTGTTAGAGAATTCAGCTAGCCACGTTGGATACATAAAAAACTTGCATCCTACTTCAGAATAAATACATCAAGATAAATTTTAGAGTGATTGAAAATTGAGGCCTAAAATGTAAAATCATAAATGTACCAGAAGAAAACATACATTTTTTTTTTATGTTTTGCTCAGAGAAGGCCTTTCTGAGCATGCTATGAAAAGCAAAGAGACATAAAGGAAAAGCTTGCTACCTCTGATTATGAAACTTTAGAAATCATTGGCACAGCAGGAAAGGAAACCGTAAATAAAAACAAAGGTAAAAAAGCCGGGGGGGGGGGAATATTTGCAACACACAATATACACATGGGGCTAATACAGCTAATATACACGAAACTCTCAGCAGTCAGTGGGAAAAAGACAACTTGGTAGGAAAACTGGCAAAGGTAACTAACAACCAGTTGACAGAAAAGAAATCTCAGTGGTAGGTATATCACAAAAAATAATACTTGTCCACATTAATAAAGAAATATGAAATAAAACAATTTAATATCTTTGGGAGGGGGGGCTATGAGATTGTATGAGAGTTTTCCCTCCTAATACCCACCATTTCTGACACTAGGTATCCTACAATTTCATTCAGTTCCAACATTAACCACCAGAGTTTGCATCAGAATCCACAGGTTTTTAGAGCATAGTCCCGCAAGACTGCCCTCCCTTCAGATGCCGGTGGTAAATATCAGGTCCCCAGGTTATCCATACTTCTATCCAACTTGGTTGCAAAGTCTGGTGTTTCCACAACCTCCCCTCCCCCCCACTCAAGTTCAATAATTGGCCGAATTGACACACAGAACTTGGATAACAATTTCCTTACCATTTCAGGTTTATTGTAAAGGATGCATATGAATAGCCAGATGAAGAGGTACAAAGGGTGAGGTCCAGAATGGTCCAGAGTGCAAGAGCTTCTGTCTCTGGGCGGTTGGGGAACACCACCATCCTCACATATGGACATGTTCACCAATTCAGAAGCTCTCCGAACCTCAGTGTTCAGGGGGTTTTATGGAGGTTTTATCATGTCAGCATGATCCATAACTAATCCAACCTCTAGCCTCTCACCTGTCCTTGGAGGTTGGAAGGTGGGGCTGAAAGTTCCAGGCTTCTAATCAAGGCCTGGTCTTTCTGGCGACCAGCCTCCATCCTGAAGCTATCAAGGGGCCCTCCAAGACTTGCCTCATTAGAACAAAAGACAAAATGCTCCTATGCCCCCTATCACTCAGGAAATGACAAAGGATTTAGGAGCTCTGCATCAGGAACCGGGGACAAATATCAAATATCTTTCTACAGTATCACAGATTGGCAAACAATTAAAGATGAGTGAATTTGTAGGAGAAGTTGAGATTCTAGAGTGGAACTGTCTAGCTTCAAATCCCAAATCTAGAGCATGAATTTTGGAAAATTGCTTAATTTTCACTAAACCTTGGGATTCTCGTCTGTTACATAGGAATAGTTCATACAGCTATCGTAAGGTTCTGTACGATAACATGTCTTTAGTGCCTGGCCATGAAAAACATAAGTCTGTATATGAATGAATGATTCTGATCTCTGACAGAACATGTATAACAAAGTGTGCCCCAAAAGTTGTTTTCTTCTAATGTTATGACTATTTCAATATCAACTTTAGCATGCTGAGAACTTCATGTTTACCACTCCATCCTTTCCTTAGGGAAATTGCAAAATTAGAGAACATAAGCTCTAGACTCCTGAGCTATTATTAGAGTTATGTTCATTGACTGGATAAATGTTTTTCTTTCTTTTCAATTTTAATTTTTTTTTCAGTGTTGGATAAATGTTTTTCAATGTCAGTCTGGCATTCTGAAGAGGAGAATCTTCAGTATTAAATTTTCTCTAGCACTTATTTTATTTTCAGGTTCAGGTTTGGGAAAAAACCAAGAGATTCCGTGGAGAAGGAAGAAAATCCCAAAGTTCTAATAACTTCGTTCTGATAAGATGTCCACCCCATTTGGTGACCTGAACACTAGATGCATCAGACTCTGTGAGGAAACCAAAGCCTTTCCTGAGGTTCTGGACCAAGCCTGAAGATGAACACTAAGACAATTCTGCTGTTGAGAAATGCTTTTCGTAGAGTGTGCTCTATGACACTCTTCCAGATAATCTTGTTATAAAACAAACCATTTCCAGAGAGTCCATCTTCCTAATGAATTTGACAAAATGGGTTCCTAAGATTTTTTTTGAAAATGTGTTGGTCAAGGACCGGTAAATCCATACAAATATTAACACTCATTTCCAAACATACAAATACTATTCAAATAAAAAGAATGTCATTGTATTAATACAACTATCAGGTGACAGCAGTATGTGTGTGTATGTGTGTGTGTCTGAGTGAAATAGCACATTCCAAATTATAGTCGTGTTTGAAGTGAACTCATATACTACTGTAACTAAATGATTAGATGCAGTAGTCCCATCCAGAAAATTTTATACAGTCCTTTGAAGGGAATTGATGGCAGATATTAATAGTGTTTTACAAGTGAAATGCCGCAGGAGATCAAGTAGCCTGGGTCATATGACCCACTGGCCTTTAGGAAGGGAACCCAGACAACTCCCTGCTACAGTTTCAGCGGCTATAACTCATGGGTCCGCATTCGCTGTGATCTTTTTGAGCACGTGTTTAAACTTTCTGTTTCCTTAGAGCGGCTGACGAGGTGTCTTGCTGGTAAACAGAGAATCAGGAGAGCCACAAACCAGTTAGGTTGGTGAAGACCGTTCGTATGCCCTGCAGCCAAGAGCTCCCGGCCCCCAGGAAGGAAGCTGTTTCAAGCCAACAGTCTGGAGGGACTTTTAAAACAGTTCTTTCCATTAGTAGATTCCTTCCTAAGCTGCCGTCTGCAGCTGCTAGTTTCTCCAACTGGGGCTGCATCTGGTTTCAGTTACACGAGTAAGCAGGCGGGGGAAGAAAGCTGGGGTCGTGTATTATCATAAGCTCAGGAGAGACTGTCTCAGCAGGTTTTAGGCACGCTGAGATGACAACAGAGCAGGATGTTACTCCTGGACGCCTGGGTGGCATGCTTTCATTGAAAGTGGCCTCTCCGACTGCAGCACAGTGGTAAGCCTCCGACCCTTTCCTATACCCTGCGCTACGTTGTGCATGTAGAAACAGATAGCCATTGGTTTTAACGTGAGGCTTGATGGCATCAGCTCCCAAAGACTTATCCCCAAATGTAAATTTTCACTAACTATTTTTTAGAGGAAACTTGGATGTCACATTTCTGGTAAATAGTTCGTATTATTTCGAGTTCCTTATTTTGAACTTTTCTGATTAACCCCTAATTTTTTTTCTCCCTAGTGCCATATTTCTAACCCATATTTTACATCCTACTGACACACCGATCCTACTTTTTGATTGTTACTTTGAAGTCCACCAGAAGATCCTAGAATAATTTATGTTTTGTCATTGGAGACAGGTGCATAGCTTCATCCACCCAGGGCTTTTATCTGCTCCCTGGATGCAGCCTGTATGGATCAGCTTTCCACCTCCCTTGCTGAGCGCTGGGCAGCCTGTCCTACAGAGAGCATGGTCATGCTGCCTCCCAAGGAGCTCTTCTCAAACTTTCTTCCCACCAGCAGTGGCTGTTCCCTCCTCTGAGCTCTCCAGGTACTTGTTAACTCTCCCTGAGTTGGGCTCTTGTCTTAATGCCTCCACAGGCCCCTAGCCTCTGGGAGGCTAGGGACCTTACCTGGTTTCTCTTTTTATCCTCTATAGATCTGTTTAGCACAGTGCTTTCTTGCATTTAACAAGCATTGATAAGTACTTTTTAGTTAAGAAACTTTGTAACTCCAGTTTGGTGAAAATGTTTGCTATACAGACATTAAAATTCTTAAATGCCTATTTACAAAATCCTCTTAAAGCTTTTTCTAAATATAAGAAATAAGGATGTGATAATTACCTTTTACGGTTGTTTGTACAGATGCTTTATATTTTAAAATAGTAAGAGATGACTTTTTAAAATCTGTTCCTATAAAGGCAACAAGTACACAGATGATTGTCTCTTTGGTGGTTCAAACACCGAGTAGATCAACAGATGTCAAAAGAGCATTTGATTAAATCCAAGATACATTTCTGATTTTTAAAAGCTGCTTTTTTTTTTAATTTTTTTTAAGATTTTATTTATTTATTTGACAGAGAGAGAGAGATCACAAGGAGGCAGAGAGGCAGGCAGAGAGAGAGGGGGAAGCAGGCTCCCCGCTGAGCAGAGAGCCCGATGCGGGGCTCGATCCCAGAACCCTGGGATCATGACCTGAGCCGAAGGCAGTCGCCCAATCAACTGAGCCACCCAGGTGCCCCTAAAAGCTGCTTTTAAAGTTAGATCTACAAGACAGCATCCCACACTCGCTTATGAATGGTAGTCTCAGACTGGCAGCCAATCTGACCCTGCACGTTCTAGAATCTAGTGTCTTGCCTGGATTCTGTTAGCTTCTGAACAGCCCCTCCTCCTTACTTCTGCTCCTGCCTGGCCCGAGTCTGCCCTCAGCCCAGCAGGCTGAGTTATCCAAACGAAACCTTTTCCACTCAAAACTTTCCAATACCTTCCTGTCCCAGGTGCTCTTCTTCCCCCTGTTTACAGTCTCACAGCACATGCTTTTGTTTATTTACTTACTTGTTTATTTTTTAAAGATTCTATTTATTTATTTGACAGAGAGAGATCACAAGCAGGCAGAGAGAGAGGGGGAAGCAGGCTCCCCGCTGAGCAGAGAGCCTGATGCGGGGCTCGATCCCAGAACCCTGAGATCATGACCTGAGCCGAAGGCAGAGGCTTAACTGACTGAGCCACCCAGACGTCCCTAAGTTTTATTTTTTTAAGTAATCTCTACACCCACTATGGGGCTCAAACTCATGACCCTGACATCAAGAGTCACATGCTCTCCCAACTGAGCCAGCCAGGTGCTCCTAAAAATTATTTTTCATAACATGATAAAATATTTATGATACAATGCAAGCATTAAAAAACAAGATATAATAGTATTAGCCAAATAATGAGCATATACCTGAATAAACTATGTTTAAAACATGAAAAAAACAACTAGGAGGAAAGATCTCAAGGTATTAACAGTAGGTATGTTTGGATGGGGGATGATGGATAACTTCTGTTTTAGGTTCTTTTTGTAGTTTTCCACACTGCACAAATGTTGCACTAAATGTATTGCTTTTATAATCATAGAGAAGTTAAAAAATAAAAATTTGTATTAAGTGTGAACTAAGTGTGAGGTCTCCGGAAAAGCAAGGATGAAGAACATGAGGAATGCAGAATTCTTGCTCACAGCGGGCTCGGTGTAGCCAGATGATAAATTCCTGTCTGTGTGGCCTCAGCTGCTAGCCCAGTGCCCTGACCTGGGGCCGAGCCCCGTGGAGCTGAAAACCCGGTCAAAGTCATTTTCTCCCATCCAGACCTGGGCATTTTTAGATCTCTCTGCTTGAGCAGTAGTCACGTCTCCTGCAATTGGGTTTTACCAAGCCACAGTCACTCTTCTGAAGCAAACTACCTCATTGCTGGGGGTATAGTTAACAGATCATAAAAATGGATTATAAAAAATTATGAGGATTTGCAAAAAAAAAATTATGAGAATTTGAACTACTGATGCCTCTTTGTTGACACAGAAAAGTCTTAAACCAGAGAGTGAGAAGCTCGAGAACTCCTTTCTCAAGCACTGCAAATTTGACCCTCCTTGTCACTCTGATTCCAATGTCCCTCTGTGCTCCCTGTCCTTGCAATGCCCACCACCTCCCCCTTCCACTGTTGCCTTCCCCACCGCTGAGTTCCACTGTAGACAAACACCTGTGGTCCTGCACGCATATCCCTGGGTGCTGTTTCCACATCTCTCCTTACAGAGATCTGGCTGTGCCCTGAGCACCCCCATTTCCCTCCTGGTCCTGTCTCAAAGGGAAGCTATTTACTTCCCCCTTCCTTTTTCTTTTTTTTATTAAACATTTTATTTATTTATTTGACAGAGAGAGAGAGAGAGATCACAAGCAGGCAGAGAGGCAGGCAGAGAGAGAGGGGGATACAGGCTCCCCGCTGAGCAGAGAGCCCCATGCGGGTCTTGATCCCAGGACCCTGAGATCATGACCTGAACTGAAGGCAGAGGCTTGAACCCACTGAGCCACCCAGGCGCCCCTCCCTACTTCCCCCTTCCTGTGAACTTCAGAGCCACGTAAGTTCTCAGCACTGTCCTAGTTGCCCATTGCCAGTTCCAAACCACAACTCCTTCACCTTCATATACATGAAATACTTCCTTCAAGGTTTGGGCTGTACACTTCCTGTTGATGTTTCCAACAATCTGCCCGGTGGCTTATCCACAACGAGCTCTCTGGAATCCAGCTGCACATATTGATGACTTTTGTGCTCAGGAGCGTGAGTAATCCTACACCTCGGTCTCAGAGTACTTGACCTTTACCTGTACTTCAGTCCCTCCCTGCCAACAACACAGCCTGGGCCCTGTCTACCTCATTCCAGTCCGTTTCATGTTCCTCGCAGCCCTTCAGCTCTGACCTAGACACAGTTGGTTCCTTTTCCTTCTAGTTTCTACTTCATGATCCCCTCAATTCACTCACCCACTACCCTGGTCCGTTTGTTTATTTTTCTTGCGAAATCTAAACGAAAATAAGTCAAACTATGTTCCTCTTCACTCTCAATCCAAGATGCTGAATTAAGATATAGGAGAGGGGAGGTCATTCATGGGCTGGGGGAACATGTGGGTTGAGAAGGGGACGAATGGGTTGAGGGTCCAGCTGTGATTGGAAATGTCAGTGTGTAGAGATGCCAATTCACATGGTTGTGTGATTTTTTCCAGAGTCCCAGGGTAGCAATAAAATGCACACATGGTTGGATTTGGGAGTGGCAGTACCGGGGAACAGAATGACAAGACGGTGGAGGAACTGAGATTGACAAAAGCAAAGGACCATGGCATTTAGGTTGAAGAGGAAAGGGAATAAAACATGACCATTTCTGCTGTCCTGGTATGCTGTGCACATCTACTTTTTTTTTCTTTATTTGGGGTATGTGAGAACCTGGCACAGTGTTAAGATCCGAGTGTTCAAAGGAAGAAGCTACGGATCAGCCCAAGGTGGTAGAATCTTCCCCATCTCTCTTGGACTATTCACCAAGGATGCGACTGTGTTGCTATGAAACCTGAAGAGACTGGAGGCAGGTACTCGGTAAGGGCCAAGGGTTAGATTCCATTTTTTAGCATAATGAGATGTAGCATTAATAATTAAGAGTGTAGGCTTGGAGGCAGACCGAGCAGAGTTCTACTTTGGACCTGCCATATACTAACTCTAGCAACTGGGCAAAGTAACTTCTCTTCAGTTTCTTTGTCTATAAAGTAAGGACAATAAGAATATCTATCTCATAGAGCTGCTGCGAGGACTACACGATGTCATGGGCTATTGTTAGTATTACTGTTGTAATAATACAATAACAGAGAGGACAGATGCTTGACCAGGACTAATTTCTACCCTAACCCAGCATCTAGCTCAGAAGATTAAGATCATCAGTAACTTAGATTATCCGAATCTAACTCAACCAAAGCCTCCTGATATCTTCCTATGGAGTCTTACTCCATATGTCACATAGCCCATCATATCTCATAAGGAGACCTACATGTTCCTATGTATCTTTTCTCTTGGGTGATCTCGTCCAGACCTATGACTTTAAATACCAACCATATGCAGATAACTCTCCAATTTATCTTATTCTGATCTCTCCTATGGACTTCATACATACACAAACAACTGTCTCTGAACTTGTACTGAAATATAAGTTTGAAATATTAATATACCTAAGTATAAGTTCATTTTTATATTTAAAATAAAACTCTTCTACAGGCTACAAAAGAAAAAATAGATAAACTGGACTACCCCAAAATTTAAAATCCTTGTGCATAAAAGGACACAGTCAACAGACTGAAAAGGCAACCATGGAGTGGGAGAAAAGATTTGGAAGTCATGTATCTGATAAGCAGTTAATTAATATCCAGAATATAGAAAGAACTCCTACAACTCAACAACAAATAAAACAAACAGCACAATATAAAAACGAGCAAAGGACTTCATAGACATTTCTCCGAAGAAAAGATGCAAATGGCCAAAAAGCACATAACATGATGCCCAAGAACACTAATCATCAAGCAAATACAAATCATAACCACAATAAGATATCATCTCCTACCCATTAGGATGGCTACTATTTTAGAAAAAATAGAAAATAACAAGTGTTGGTGAGGATGTGGAATAACTGGAACTTTTGCGGGCCATTGGTGGGAGTGTAAAATGCTGCAGTCCCCAGCGAAAAGAGCATGGCGGTTCCTCAAACAATTAAAAATTGCACTGCCATATGATCCCATGCTATCCCGCTTCTTGGTATAGACATAATGGAATTGAAAGCAGGGACTCGAAGAGATATTTATGTACTCGTGTTAATACAACAACATAATTCATGGTAGCCGGAAGATGGAAGCGACCCACGTGTCTATTGACAGATGAATGAAAGAACAAACTGTGGTATATACATACAGTGGAATATTATCCACCCTTACAAAGAAGGAAAATTATGACACATGCTCTGGCAGCACACGTGAACCTTGAGGAGACTATGCTTAATGAAACAAGCCGGTCACAAAAGGACAAATACTGTAGGATTTCAGTTATATGGGGTACCTAGGGTGGTCCAATTCACAGAGACAGACCGTAGAAGCATGATTGCTAGGGGCTGCGGGGAGGAGGGAAAAGGAGGAGTTATTGGTTAATGGGAACAGAGATTCAGTTTTGCAACATCAGAAGAGTTCTGGAGATGGATGGTGGTGATGGTTATACAAAGATGAATGTACTTAAATGCCACTCATCTGTGTTCTTAAAAATGGTTAGGATGATAAATTTTAGGTCAGGTGTATTTTACCACAATAACAAATTTTAAATTAAAATGAAGTAGAACTCTTAATTTTCTATGCCCCCCCCCACCCACCCAATTTCTTCATTCTAAAAACTGACACCAAGTTGCGTAGGCCAAAAACCCAGGATTCATCCTTCATTTCCTTCCCTCTCGCCTATGTCCAATAATAAGTCATGTCACCTTTTACTTTTACTTCTGAAATATATTCTGAATTCATCCTTTCATCCCTTCTACAGATACTGCTCTTCTTCAGGCCCTCATATGCTCTGGTCCGTGCTGTTGTAATAGCTTCCTCACCAGTTGACTTGTTTTCGTCGTCGCCCTCTCCAGTCAATTCACAGAGCTCTGAGGGCAGTGCTCTGAGTGCCAGAGTGCTCTGTTTAGGGTAGAAATCACACCTTAACCTTCCTCTACTTAAAATTACTCTGATAGCTTCTCACCACACCTAGAATAAAATTCAAACTCCTCACCACTGTTTACAGGGCACTCGATGATCTGCTATCCATACACACTGGCCTCCTGCCAAGATCTCTGACCTTATGTCCCATCACCATTCATTTTGATCACTATGTTCCAGTCACGCCAGTCTTCCCTCTGTTGTTCCAACACCCAAGCATATGCCCTTTCCTTGCAGCCTTTGCATTTGCTGCTTCTCTGCTTGGTACACTCTCTTCCCACATCTTCACATGATAGGTTCCTTCTGGTCCCTTGCGTCTCAGCTTAGTTATTGCCTTCTCAGAAAAGTACTCATTTACCATCCAATCGAAGGTGGCCACCCCCTGACTGTCACACTTCATACCGTCATACCGTCTTCCGTCATTATTAGAAATTCGTGTTTGTTGTCACAAGTTTATCAACAGCTTCAACATCCTCCAACTAAAGTGGGAGCTCTGTGAGAACAGATAATCTTGTTTGTTTCTTCAATTCCCAGAACCCAGAACACTGGGTTCCTAGTCAAATATTTGCTGACTGAAAGAAAAAGTGAATAACATTAATGACCCAATTTTCCTTCTGTGTCATATATATATGAATATGTATGTACATATGTATATGAATATCTATAATGTGTATTTATATATGCATATGTATATATGTGTGTTTATACATATATATGGCTTTTGAGAAAGGGTATCTGGGTAGCTCAGTCAGTTAAGCAGTTAAGCTTCCTCTTGATTTTGGCTCAGGTCATAATGTCAGGGTTGTGAGATCAAGTCTCAGGTCAGCTCTGTGCTGGGTTAAGATTCTCTGACTCCCTCTGCTCCTCCCCATTGTTTGTGGGCTCTCTCTCTCTCAAAACAAACAAACAAACAAACAAACAAACAGAAAACCCACCTTTTGTGTAAACCGGTATTTCTAACATTAGACATCACCAGTGTTTTTTCTATCTATTCTAGAATGTGGTAACCAGTCTTTAACATGTAAGCAGCATATCTGACATTTCATTTTATGTAGGTATTTACCCTGAAGGGAACAAGTTTACTTTCCTACTCTGGCCCAAAGTGTAGCAAAGTGTAATTATTTATAAGGAATTTTAAAATTGTCCTGTATTTCTTAAAACGAAATTGTAGGCGTTCGTATTGGAAATTACACTCATTCAAAGTAGAAGTCTGGACATTGAAGTCTTTAAAAAATTGTTCAAAGTATTTCATCACATACTTTTTCTAGTCTAAAGAATATTTCAAGGTTCATTCTCTTCATGGTTAGAGAAGAGAATACTGACTGTCCAGGCCAAAATAGACTGGGCTTAAAAGGCAGGAGCATATAGTAGCATAAAGGTGATTTCTCTGGGGGTGCCTGGGTGGCTCAGTGGGTTAGAGCCTCTGCCTTCAGCTCAGGTCATGATCTCAGAGTCCTGGGATCGAGCCCTGCATTGAGCTCTCTGCTCAGCAGGGAGCCTGTTTCCTCCTCTCTCTCTGCCTGCCTTTATGCCTACTTATGATCTCTCTCTGCCAAATAAATAAATAAAATTGTAAAAAAAAAAAAAAAAGTGATTTCTCTAGCCATTCAACTTAGGCAACCCCAAATCTCCTTCCAAGTCAAACTTCTAACCACAGTTGGGCTCATAAGTATAGACCATTCTGTCATTCTTATTTTTTTTTTTTTACTTTTCATAAACAAAGTAAGACTTAATTAAGAGATTTAAAAAGATAAAACATTCAAGGGAATATTCTTTTTTTTTTTAAAGGTTTTATTTATTTATTTATTGGGAAAGAGAGCGTGAGAGAGAGCATGAGAAGGGAGAAGGTCAGAGTGAGAAGCGGACTCCCCATGGAGCTGGGAGCCCGATGTGGGACTAGATCC
Organism: Nasua narica; assembly: GCA_028533885.1. Taxonomy (NCBI): domain Eukaryota; kingdom Metazoa; phylum Chordata; class Mammalia; order Carnivora; family Procyonidae; genus Nasua; species Nasua narica. The sequence goes on from CM052809.1 coordinate 22,229,448, forward strand.
CGGGACTCCGGGATCATGACCTGAGCCGAAGGCAGTTGCTCAACCAACTGAGCCACCCAGGCGCCCTCAAGGGAATATTCTAATTGAATAGTTCAATTATGGATTAGCTTCCCATAAACTGAATGTTCAATCCATTAAAAGGATCATTCCTATAGGAAAGTGATTTAGCTTCTATGCTCCATTTTTATATGAATAAAAGAAAAGATGAAAAAGTATCACCTTGATAATAATATTAGTAATAAAATGGTCTTAATGAGATAACGTTAAGGGTTTCATTGAGACCTTGTAACAAACACATTATAGTACACCATAAAAATCTCTAAAATTGCAATATTTAACTGGAAATAGATAACTATTACTTACTCTGTAATACAGTTATACTGAATTAAAAAATTAAGGGAAAGGGGAAAAGCTTGAGTCTAAATTTTATAATAACTATTCAATATTATAAGGAAATATTCTTATCTGGACTCTGTCATTAATATTATAAATCTAGGGGCAGCACAACAATTTTGTGTTGGCTCCATGTTAAAATGATGATATTTTAGACATATGGGGTTGAATAAGACATTATCGGTCATTATTTTTGAGGTGTGTCTGCAGCGGACAGCAGGAAAACGGCACAAAACTGCTACATTCCCACTGACAACTGAAGTCCTGCTATGCCAAGTTCAACTGCAGTGGCTCTGGTGGCCCCAAATGCTGATATGCATGGGTATAACATGCCACTTGGGATGTTGTCTGATGAGGCGGACAGACTCCTGTTCTTCCACTCTTGAGTCACACTCTGATGTTCTGAGGCCAAGGCAAATAAAGTCTCACAGAGATCTTGGCAAAAATAGCTATTTCAGATTTTACTCAAAGCTCCCTTTCCATAAAAACTGTACGTGATCTGTAGAATCAACAGCCGAACCTGGGTAGACCCTCTGAATCATCCTTTACTTGGATGCTGAAGTCTGGACCTCCTCTCTCTTTTCCCAAGGGAAGAGTTCTTTCTTGGGAGGCTTCCCCTTCTCCATGCAAGGAAGGGCTGACTGCTTCAGCCCACATAACTATAAAAACGTCCAAATCTGTGGAGAACACATAGTTCCTAAGGCGCTTCTTTAGAGTTAATAATCACAATAAAAATAATGACTATAGGTAATAAGTCTGTCACACTTAACATGCGCTAGGTGGAGAGCTAACCACTACCTTCTGGGAAATTGAGGTTTGCAAAGTTTAAAACCTTGCCCAAGCTTACAAGCTAGGACTTGAAGGAGTCAGCAACTGAATGGTGACAGCTATGCCCAGAGGCTGTGCTCTTAACCAATACACTGTATTGTCTCTTATCCTAGAGGTAATTACAAGGTCTGTAAAATTCTATCCTGTTGAGTCTATGGTAAAACAAATCAAGGAGGTATAGATGTTTATTCTTCCTTATTTTATTTATTTTATTTTTTTATACCTTATTTTTTAAAGATTTTATTTATTTGCCAGAGAGAAAGAGAGAAAGAACAAACAGGGGGAGTGGCAGGCAGAGGAAAAAGAGCCTGATGCAGAACTCCATCCCACGACCCTGGGATCATGACCTGACCCAAAGGCAGACACCTAACAACTGAGTCACCCAGGTGACCCATAGTCTTCCTTGTTTTAATTCAACATATTGTTTAATAATCTGTGTATTATTTAGTGCTGCATAACAAATCACTCCAAAATGTAGCCGCTTAAAATAACAAACATTTATTACCGCTCTCAATTTCAGAGGGTCAGGAACCTGAGAGCCACCTTAGCTGAGTGGTTCTGGTGCAGGTTCTCTCATAAAGTTGTGGTTAAGCTGTTGGCTAGGGATGCAATCATCTGAAGGTCTCAACTGGTGCCTGGCTGGCTTTGCAGTAGAACGAATGACTCTCGATTCCAGGGTTCTGAGTTAAAGACCCACGGAGGGCGTAGAAATTACTTAAAAATAAAATCTTAAAAAAGAGAGAGAGGGGCACCTGGGTGGCTCAGTGGGTTAAAGCCTCTGCCTTCAGCTCGGGTCATGATCTCAGGGTCGTGGGATCAAGCCCCACTTCAGGCTTTCTGCTCAGCGGGGAGCCTGCTTCCCCCTCTCTCTCTGCCTGCCTCTGCCTACTTGTGATCTCTCTCCTTCTGTCAAATAATTAAATAAAATCTTTAAAAAAAGAGAGAGAGAGAGAGAGAAAGAGACTCAACAGATGCTGAAGTTATCACTAACAAGCTCACTCACGGGACAGAGAGCTGCAGTTCCCCATTGGTTGTTGACATTAGCCTTCCTTCCTTGGCCCCACCTGGGCCTCTTAAAGGGCTACTTCCTACATTACAGCTTGATTGTCCAAAAGAAATAGAAAGGGGGTAGGGGAGAGTAAAGAAACAAAGAGGAAACACTTGAGATGGAAATCTTATAAAAGGTAATCACCGAAGTGATGAAACATCACTTCTTCCCTTTGCCATTGGTCACAGAGACCAATCCTGGTACAAAGTGGGTGAGGCCTACACATGATACGAATATCAGTAGACAGGGATCACTGGGTGTCATCCTGGAAACCAGCTGCCATGTCTGTTAGCACTTTAATCCATTTAAACTAGGGTTCTAACCCTGAATCTGCTGTTTACCATGTAAATTAGTTTTACTTTCTATTATTTATAAAATGGGAACATCCTGAACTCAGAATCTTGAATGTTGGAAGGCCTCAAGTAACTGATTCTCTGAGAGTGTAAGTTCACTCTCTCTTTTAAAAGAATCAATTTCAATAATAATAACATTCAGATAGTAATCACTGCCCCACCTAGAACTGGAAGATGCTGTTTTGCTTTGCACACTTTGACAAGCAGTTTTTGGCAAAAGGTTTCTTTTCTTAAGACCCGCAACTTCTCCCATAAACTACTGAATTGTTTTCGAACCCTTTCAGGAGTGCTTTCTGATGTCCAACTGATGTTTCTTAAACTAAGACTTTTTCACATTGTTTGGTCTGGACACAGGTCAGCATTCTTCTCATAGAAGCTCTCATTTATTTTGAAATACTGAAACAATTTTGAGAATTGATACAAGAAACAAGTTTATTTTCAAGACGGTTGGTTTTCCTTTTCAGTTAGTTCCAGAAAAGGACTGCTACTTGAGATAAGATGTTAGAAAGGATTAAGTGTATTTCTGAAGCCAAAGTCAGCCATCTTCTGAGGGCAGGAATACTGAACAGTAAGTATAAACAAAATGACTAATACCTGTGTTAACATTTTTATATAATTTTTTAAAAATTCTATTATGCTTTAAGGAAATTTTTTATTTCCCTGCATAAAACATGCTGGCTTGCCCTTCTATATTTTTATTTTCAATTTAGAACATAATCACTATTAAATAGTGTTTATCCAATAGATCACATTTAAAAATGTACGTTTAGTTCTACATCACTAAGCCACTGTTATTACAAAAAGGAATATGCTGTAATGTTAAATTCACAGCCCTCGTTCTTTTTTTTTTTTTAAGATTTTTATTTATTTGACAGAGAGAGAGAGAGAGAACACAAGCAGGGGGATTTGGAGAGGGAGAAGCGGGCTTCCTGCTGAGCAGGAGCCCGATGTGGGGCTGGATCCCAGGACCCTGGCATAATGACCTGAGCAGAAGGGAGGTGCTTAATGCCTAAGCCACCTAGGTGCCCCTACAGCCCTCATTCTTAAAGGCTTTAGAACAGTGCTGTCCAATAATAGCCACTAAAGCTACATGTCGCTACAGAGCACTTAAAATGTGATTAATACAAACTGAAATGTGCTATAAGATACAAGCCGGATTCTTAAGATCAGTGGAAATGAAAAGGATGTAAACTGTAAAATATCTCAATAATTTCTATATTGATTACATGATGAAATAATGTTGGATATATTGGATTAAATATATTAACATTAATTTCATCCATTCCTTTTTACCTTTCTTAATATGTAGGGTTGCCAGATAAAAACACAGAACACCCAGTTACATCTGAATTTCCTATGTCCCTGCTCATATTTTAATACTATAAAATTATTCTTTGTTTAACTGAAATTCCACATTTTAACTGGGTTTTTATATTTTTATATTTTTATTTGCTGAATCTGGTAACCTTATTAATATGACTACTAGAAAAATTTAAATTACAATGTGTTCTATCAGACAGTGAGGCTTTAGAATTATTCAGTTTTTTTTAATTATTCAGTTTTTTGTTTTTTGTTTTACCAACTATTGAGTTAACTGTGCAGAAATGCCTAATCTGAACATTTAATCCTAGATTTGGATCGACAATACTCTTGAAGTTAAATTTTTACATGTGTTTTAACAAGTTAAAGGTCAACAAAGGGGATATGTCTCAGACCAAAGTATGGAAAGGGCATTTGGATTATAATTAAAAGTCAATGCTCCGAGCCTCTCCATTGGGGTAGTTAACGGTTCCAGTTTCAAAATAATCTCTGCCACTCTCACACGGAAGGGTGCTGTCAGGGGCAGTGAGACTCTGGGCTAGTCATAGTCTCTCAGTAAAAAGTTGGCGGGGGTGAGGGGGACAGTATTTATAATACTTGAGCCTTGCACCCTGCTCGTCTACACATCCCCTCCTCTAGCTCCGCGCTGGGCCAGCGACCTGGGCCTCAGACGCCGGAGCTCCGACTCTTACTGCATTCCTTGGCCGAGCCAGGGTTACCCGGCCTGCAAGCTGGAGGGTATCGGCCCCAGGCTGCCAGACCCCGCCGCAGCTGCCCCGCGCGAGCCCCAGGTGCGCGCGGCGGCCCGGGCCCGCCCCCCCCCCCGCCGTCACGCACAGCCCTAGCCCCGCCCCCCGTCCACGGCGCACAGCCCAGGCCCAGAGCCCGCCCCGGCCTTCAGCTCTATGTAAGGTCGGTCGCTGGGGCCGCGGGAACTCGCGAGCCGGCTCTAAAGGAGAGCGGTCCTGCCTTCCGTCCTGCCTTCGGTCGCGCGGCGAAGGCCCGGCGCGCAGGCGCGCGCGCGCGTCCCGCCTCTGTCCCCGCCCCCGCGCGGCGCCGCGTCCTTCGACCCCGGGCCGCGCGCCGCGGGCCGCTGCCGGCGGCATGCGGGACTACGACGAGGTGACCACCTTCCTGGGCGAGTGGGGGCCCTTCCAGCGCCTCATCTTCTTCCTGCTCAGCGCCAGCATCATCCCCAACGGCTTCAATGGAATGTCAGTCGTGTTCCTGGCCGCCGTCCCGGAGCACCGCTGCCGGGTGCCGGACACCGCGAACCTGAGCCGCGCGTGGCGCAACCACAGTATCCC
>CM052809.1:22235196-22418237 GCA_028533885.1 Nasua narica
GGGACTACGACGAGGTGACCACCTTCCTGGGCGAGTGGGGGCCCTTCCAGCGCCTCATCTTCTTCCTGCTCAGCGCCAGCATCATCCCCAACGGCTTCAATGGAATGTCAGTCGTGTTCCTGGCCGCCGTCCCGGAGCACCGCTGCCGGGTGCCGGACACCGCGAACCTGAGCCGCGCGTGGCGCAACCACAGTATCCCGCTGCGGCTGCTGGACGGCCGCGAGGTGCCTCACAGCTGCCGGCGCTACCGGCTGGCGGCGATCGCCAACTTCTCGGCGCTCGGGCTGGAGCCGGGGCGCGATGTGGACCTGGAGCAGCTGGAGCAGGAGAGCTGCGTGGATGGTTGGGAGTTCAGCCAGGACATCTACCTGTCCACCATCGTGACTGAGGTGGGTATCAGCCCTCGCGCCGAGACCAGGGACCGGAATGTGGGGAGGACCTTCGCACTCCACCCCACAAGGTGCATGCTGGATGCTGTCCTTCTTTCCCCCAACACATTACATACCTCAAAGTGGGCATCCTCCAGGAACCACTTTGCAAAGTGACTTCTAACCAGACCATGCCCCTCATAGCGCAGGTGTCCTCCTGGCCACCTATCTTGATGGTCACCTCGAAGAGGGAGCCAAGAAGGCCGTGGTGGCCCCTGGTAAATACTCGAAGACCCTGAATTATCAAAGACTTTTTCTAGATAGAGGTGAGAGTGTTGAATAGAGCGCAGCCAGAGCTTGGGCCACTGGACTTTCACAGTATTTCCCCTAGTCTTTTGGCATCTGTTCAGAGAGAGAGAGAAACACTCCTTTCTTGAAGAACTTTTAAAGCTAAAGGAAGCATATGTATAAAATTGTCACAGTCTCCCTTCTCCAGTTACTCTTTCCTCACCCACCCTCACCCCAAAATGACAGTCTGGTCGTACCCTATCAGGAATTGTTTACCTTGTGCCTAGGGTTAGTTATCAGAATTTTAGGGTCCATGCATCTGAAGATCCATTCAGGGTGACTTGTTGGCCTGGGATGTTTTGGAGTATTCAGAGGTAGTGCTGTTGGTTAGATTTATTTAAAGCATACAGTTTTTTTCGTAGGAATTGTGTGTGTGTGTGGGGGGGTGGATACTTCTCATTCCCCAACCCCTTGGATTTTCCTTTTTGGGTGGCTTTGTCTGTCCCCTGGTGACCCTGTAGCCATTAGAGCTACATGTATGGCTTGTACATGTACTTTGCATCTTACTCAGATGCTGGAACTCTTACCTCTCTGGAGTGTCAGCAGAAGTGAGCTAGCAGAACAGTGAAAAGAACCCTCAACAGGCACCAGTTTCTCTGAGTTCAGGATCAGAGATTCACAGATTGGGAAAGCTTCCTGGAGGTGGCAGCCTCTCTTAGTCTGGGGTGTTGAGCTCTTCAGATGCCAAGGGTGCAACAGTAGGCAACAACCTAGAAGGAGGGCAAGCTTCACAGGGAAAGGGCTAACAGGCAGGGCGCACAGGTCCTGGTATGGCCTCAAACCCTCTGGGAGACTCAAAGGGGCTTACAGGGGTCGTGAGGCGCCTCTTACGTTTCTTCTGGGGGTGTCACCCTTCAGGGGAACCTAATCACTGCACTCTCTCTCTCTCTCTCACTCTCTGTATGTTTTGATGTTTGATGTCCTCAGCATCTATGTCTCCTTACTCCCACATATATGTAGTAGGAGTGTAATCTGAGTCCACTGAGATCTCTTAGCTAGTGACATCATTCCAGTGTCCTGAGGCGTTGTTATGCCTCACAAGCAAGTGTGTCACACTTCTGGAAGCCAGTGAGGGTTGTGGAAATAGAGGCTGTCCCTCAGGTTGCTGGCAAAGGCCACCAAGGAGAAGCCCTACGTTATGACACAGGAGTCCCTACAAAGTCTGCTTCTGGCTGCCCATGGAAGGGGAAGGCATTGAAGTCAGAAGAAGCTCCTGTCATGTTTTTGGGTTTTACCCTATTGACTTCTAGGTTCCCTCGGCTTACCCTAGTCATTTGCTCTTGCTTTACTCCCCCTGTCCTGTCTTGGGCTGAGGCTGGTGGTGGCACTGCTGAGCTCCCAAAGGTCGGCTCTAATGGAAGGGTCCTTGAGCAGTGGCTACGTCACTGCTAATGTCAGTCTTTCCTTTTTTGTATATATCCTACTTACTTAGCTGTCTTAACAGTTTCATAAGAGCTGTGTGCCCTTGCCCTTTTACCTACTTATAGGTTGTCAGCCTTTGCAGGGAGGCAAGGTTAATACATTACTTAGCCTTTTGTTTTGGGATGCTAGAATGCCTCACTCTTAAGTCTGAGGCTTCCTGTTCCTCCCAGGTGAACAGTTACTGTTGAAAGTTACTGAATTAACATTCGGATTTTCTTTCAACCTGGACCTGGCCTGCTGACCACCACAGCTAGTCCTGTGTTTGCTAAATGTTTCAAGCCTGCCCTCTGCCCCAGATCATAAATGGAGATGTTTATAAGTACATTGGTATTGAATTCTTCTTTGTTTTTCAACAGATGAAAACTGTAGGTATCCTGTTTGATTTTTTTTTTTCTTTGTTTAAGTATATATGTGTAGTACTAAACTTTGGGGTGGTTTTACATTTTGGCATCTCCCTGACATCATGCTGGATACAGACGGGGCTACCCAGGGAAATTTTTGTTGACTGTATTAATGAAAAATTTAAGAAATGTTGTCTACAGTGTGAGAGGTAAAGAAGGAAAGGACAATTTAATTCATAGAAGGGAAACTTGGGGCTGGTCGAAAAGCATTGACTAAAATATTTTTTTTTATTAAAGATTTTTATTTATGTATTTGACACAGAGAGAGATCACAAGTAGGCAGAGGCAGGCAGAGAGAGAGAGGGGGAAGTGGGCTCCCCGCTGAGCAGAGAGCCCCATTTGAGGCTCATGATCCCAGGACCCTGAGATCATGACCTAAGCCAAAGGCAGAGGCTTTAACCCACTGAGCCACCCAGGCGCCCTAAAATATATTTTTTTAAATGTAACCTCCCAGCCCACAAACTGTGGCTTGCCCCTCTGTGGATCTGCACAAGATATTAGGATTGGTGGAGAGGAGGTGACACCATGAGGTGAAAGGGAATGTTTTGGGAATAGTTTGGTGGTCGTGCTTCTAGGCTGGCCCCTTCCCCAGCCCCTCATTCATGCCTGAGTACTGAAGAATCAGCCATCCCACCCCGCAGGGATGCTCGTCTCTGAGTGCTTCTTGGCTCAGGACTGCCCCCTCCTCCGAAACCTGGGTAATTTCTCAGGCTGCCTGGGCTGCCTGCTTTTAGGTGTCTCCCTAGCCCAGCTTGCAGCCAGAAAGATTCTTTTCAAAACTTATAGTTCTTCTGGCACCCATGAGTTGGGGTCCCTTCATCTAAGACCTGGCAGTTGTCTGTGTCCCTTTGCTTCTGTCCTTTCTGTCCTTCTCTGAAGCCTCCTCCCGCATACCATAGCAATATTCTTACTCCTTGTCCTGGAAAGCCTCTTTCTCTGAACTGTCTTTTCTGTCAGTCTTATCTCATGTACAGATAATCTTGGAAGATAGGAAAGCCCCCGATATTATTATAAGCCCTCCTGAAGGAAAAGCCACATCAACCTTGGAGGCAGGGCTGGGCTGACTCCTTGTGGAAAGACCTGGAGCTTTTGCCTCACTGTTAAGTCTTTGCTGACTATCTCACTTAAAGGAATTGCGGACCCTTAGCCTTGCCTTCGGAGCTCAGGGCAAGACACAAGTCACTTGCAGGGTCCCTGGGGCCCCCGTGCATACAGAGTTATAGCAGACACATCTGGCCATGAATGGTCATGGCCATGATGGAGCCCTACTCTAGCTCACTGAGAACCAACACCCTGGGTCAAAGTTCTTAGAGCTGACATAGAGAAGAGGTTGAAGGAGCAAAAAAGTAAGTAAATAAAATATATCCTAGAGATTGAAGTTCAGGGTTCATCTGGGTTTTGAGCAGCCAGGCCTAATGTCCAAGCCCAAAGGGTACTATGGTGTTAAAAGTTAACAGCCCTTTTTTTCATCTTTTCCCTCACTCACCTATGTACCAAACAGCCTCTCCTCTGCAGGGGACGGCCAGGCATTATAGAGGACATAGCAGCAAATTCTTTGTCTCCTTTCCCTGACATCCTTGGGGCAAGGATCTGCCTTTAACAGCAGCAAGAGGCAGGACAAAATGTGGGTAGGAACACATGGCATTCCGTAACAGGTGGTGCTTCTCAGGGGTGTTTGACCATCGATGCGCTCAGGCCAGGTACATCTCAGGGAAGAGCTTCTGCCCTATGGGCACAGACCCTATCTTTTTTCCCTTCCAGCCAGTTCACAAATAAGAACATTTAGTCCTCGGGGACTGCATCATCTCTGTATATCGCATAACTGAGAAGCAGCTCTAATTATATGGTGTGTACAAGAGACACACTCTCTCTCTTCATAAAATTGTGTTAACAGGCTTATTGAAGTGTCACTGACATAAGTGGCACATAAGTAAAGTGTACAATTGAAAAGATTTGAGAGAGAGAGAGAGAGAGATCCATGAAATCATCACCACTAGAGAGGCACATTTCTGAGCAGGAAGGATGGCAAGTCTAGGCCCCTTGCCAGAGTGGCTCCCAGATTTTTCTCAGGTTGTGCCCACTCTCACAGCTCCCCCAGCTGAGGGGTGCCAGGGCTAGACTCATGACTTGAATCCTAAACCCATACATTTAGTTCTAACTCTGAGGAGACTTGTTATCATCAGGCAGTCCAGCCCACCCCACACAGCAAGTGGAAGCCTCAGTGAGCTAGTCTGAGCTGCTTTAGTCCCAGCGGGGGAGCCAGGAGCTCAATAGAGGAACACTAGATTCCTTTGCAAAAGCAAGAGGCCTTGGGTGCATAGCTTAGACTCCATGGGCTTCTCATCCTACCCCTCCTAAGGAGGGCACAAGCCAAGTCCTGGCCCCACCACAGTCCATTAGGTGGTTGACAGGTAACTGAATGGCTCGACTGGGTAGGATCTGGTCTGTACCTGCCCTTCTGTTCATTTTTTGAGACCTGTTATCTCTCCTGGCCCTACCCATAGGCTCCCTGTGGCCAGTGGGAAGGAAGTGTTAACTCATATTGGCTTTCGGAGAGCCCAAAACCAGGTCCCGAGAATTGGTAAGAATCGTCAGTGGTGCAGGTGCCTGGGGGGCTCGGTTGGTTAAGCGTCCGACTCTTGATTTCTGCTCAGATCATGATCTCAGGGTCGTGAGATTGAGCCCCACATTGGGCTCCACTGGCGAGGAACCTGCTTAAGATTCACTCTTTCTCCCTCTGCCCTTCCCCCCCAAGAACAAATAAACAAACAAACAACAACAACAAAAAACAATTGTCAGTGGTGGATAGAGAGCCCAGTTATTCTAGGGAGTTACATGTTTGCCCAGAGGAGGGACAGACTAGACCCAGTGACACAGCTGCTGGCCCTGGACAGATGCTCTGGGAACCTACCCCAAGCTGCCTTGTCTGCTGCAGAGCATAGTCTGACCTGGTTTGGGGGAGCGCCTGCCCTTGTCAGCCCAGGAGTCCCTATCAGCCTGGGGGGCCTGGGGGGACCTGACATTGTCAGGGGAGGGGGCTATAGAAGCCCCTGTGGGTTTGTAGTCACGAGCCCCCAGCCCTCGTGAGAGTCCCAGTGAGAAGCAGCTCCTGACCCTTTCTTCAGTTTTTCATCTCTGTTGCTACAAAAGTTAACGCATGCCGGCTAGAAATGGATCCCATCACAGGAGCAGTGGTAGCTGTAATCTGGCCCCTGGAAGTTTGCCTAACACTCTGCCTAACACCCGGACGCCGGTACTGCATCCCCACATCCCCCAGCTCTAACTCCCTGCCTGCTCCCATCCTGACTGTATGTATGTACATATGTATGTATGTATGTATGCTTTCATTTATTTATTTGTCAAAGAGAGAGAGCACAAGAAGGGGGAGCAGCAGGAAGAGGGAGAAGTAGGCTCCCCACTGAGCAGGGAGCCCAATGCGGGACTCCATCCAGGCCCCTCGGATCATGACCTGAGCCAAAGGCAGCCACTTCGCTGCCTGATCCACCCGGGCACCCAGCCCATCCTGACTGTAGCAGCCCTGTCTGTATGGGGGCTGCCCTAGGAGCACTCACCCTTCTAGAAGACAGCTGGTGTCTAGGTGCTAGCACCACCCAGGCTGCAGAGGTGCAAGGGCCGCTATGTCTTGAGAACTCAGGCATTGGTGCTTCAGTACTCTTGCCTCCCACTAATCTGAACTTTCTCTAGATTTGAGTTTGAGATCTCTGTCTCTTCCTTGTGGAGATCTCAGCCCACCCAAGGTTCATTCTAGAGTGGAGAGCCGGCTGTGTGGCTAAGTGATCCTTACCATTAGCTGCGGGGGTTCTTCGTGTCCACCCTGGGGACTGCTTCCCACCCCTCTGAGGTGCCCAGAGGCTCCGAGCACACACTGCCCAGCAGGGAAGCAGACTTGTTTTTCCCTCTGTCACTGGCCTGGAAGAAATGCTTTCTTGGAAGCCGCACATGCCCCTTGCCTCTGTGACTGGGGCGCCAGCGGGCTGCACGGAGCGAAGGCCAGCAGCCTGGCACCAGGCGGGCCAGGGTCTGAATTCTCTGGAGGGCAGCCTTCCTGGTGATTACTGAGCACCATCTCTCTGTTCTGGGAAACATTTTTCTGGGAATCACCAAGCTTCCTGTTTTGGCTTTTCTTCGCTTTTTTTGGCTCCTTGTTAGGCTGGGGCGACCCAGCGTCTGAACGTTCAGCTGCTCCCCCTGCCCACAGACCTCTTGTCATAGGACCTGTAGATGGGACTGCACATTGCAAGCTGGGAAGCTCGAGCAGCACGGCCTATTCTGTGCCCCCATCCCTGTGTTATACTTGGGGAAGAAGGCAAAATGGGGGGAAATCTTGTCTGACATTGGATAACCAGTTAACAGTGGAGTAGAAGCTCAACCCAATTTCTTGACTTCTAGCTCAGAGCTCTTGGCTGCAACTGGGCCTAGTGTTGTGGGCACAGCATCAGAGATCCCAGCTGCAAATGTCCCCTGAGTGTCCCAGGGCGCATTGGTTCAGAGTGGGGCCTAAACAGAACTGCAAGAACAGATCCGGATGGTGCATCCCAGGCCCTCTGGCCTCAGTCCCTTGCTGGATGCTTGGACTCTTAGAGTCCCAGGGCCCCACTCCAGAACCACTCCTGTACCATTCCTGTCAATGGCCTGAAGCCCACTGGAAGGGTACCCTGCCCCGTCCACAGCCCTGGGCTCCCCCCGGATTCTTAGAAGCAACCATGAAAGGCCTCACCTTCTCCTGGATTGACAGATGGGCACTGTACTTGCTCCCTACCTACTCTCCCTACTCCAGTTGGTAGCAAAACAATGGAGCTGAAAGCTGTGAAAATGAGGATGGGAGGGGGCCCACTCTCTCTGTGAGTGGGCCCTCTCTGCTTTGCTGTCCACAGAAGCCTTTTACCTGCTTGCATGAGCCCACGTACCCATGCAGTAATGTGAACAGAGCCTGCAGGGACATAGGATATTCTCATTTCATTTTCTAAAGGGCCATACTTAAAAACCTTTAACAAAAGAAGTGAGTGATACGTCTCTTTACTCCCCTCACAGTGGAACCTGGTGTGTGAGGACGACTGGAAGGCTCCGCTCACAGTCTCCTTGTTTTTCGTGGGTGTGCTGGTGGGCTCCTTCGTTTCGGGGCAGCTCTCAGACAGGTAAGGTGGGTGTCTATCCGCTGCAGCTGCAGGGACCACGGCATCAAACGAGGAACACGTATGTGCCTGGCCCTTGACATCAGATGGTAGTGTTCTCTCTCTTGTGTTTTATCAAAGGAGAAGAAGCTGTGTCTATAGCGTAGACTCCATGCCAAGCAAAGAGAGCCAACCACCTCTTCCCCTGCGTTCTTCCTGAGCAGAACGATCTGAGCTAAGTGTATCCATCATCCGGTAGACCAGGAAATATGCCATAATTCACTTCTTGTACCAGCCTGGCTGGCCTTGCCTTTCATGTCTCCGAGCATGGGAGAGGCAGACGCCACACACACATGCAGGCGAACTTTGGTGAAGATCCTAAGGTGTTCCGTGAACGGCCACCTCTGTATTCCCCAGACTGTCATTCTCTCTGTGTGATGAGAGGAGAGCTCACTGGCCAGTAGTGCTGTAATGGGCAGAACTCTTGTGTTCCCAGGGCTGATGCCTCTTACCTTATAGCTTAGAGCACCTACTTCACAGTGAGCAGGACATGTACTGTTTTGACCCATAAGCAGGTTATTTATATAATTCCAAGGCTTTTACCTTAAGTTCCACTTATGGCTTAAGGAGTTCATCTACTCTTGAAATTATGAGCAAAATTTTAGAGATTGTATATGAACATTTTTTTCTGGAGAAAAGTCCACAGTTTCCCTGAAGTTGTCAGAGGGGTCCTTCATGTGGTATCTTCCTACCCCAAGGCTTCAGGGTCTTTGGAGAAGCCCATGGTGAGAAGAGTGGCCTTCACCAAGGTCCTTGGCCATCCTGGCTCACCCAGTGGAGTCCCAGCATCTTCCTAGCTGGCTGGGGTCTAATAGGGAAGTTCAGGATGAGAATGTCATCCTACTTTAAGAGCAAAGTTATATTTTTTTTCATCCTTTCTTTTTTCCCCCCCAAATATGTTTATTTTATTTTTTTAGTGTTACAAGATTGATTGTTCATGCACCACACCCAGTGCTCCATGCAATACGTGCCCTTCTCAATACCCACCACCAGGTTCGCCCAGCCCCCCACTCCCTCCCCTCCAAAACCCTCAGTTTGTTGCTCAGAGTCCACAGTCTCTCCTGGTTCATTACCCCCTCCGATTTCCCCCCATTCACCCTTCCCTTCCTTCTCACAATGCCCTACGTGATTTTCCTTATGCTCCACACGTAAGTGAGACCATAAGATAATTGACTCTCTCCGCTTGACTTATTTCACTCCGCATCATCTCTTCTAGTCCTGTCCATGTTGATACAAAAAGAGCAAAGTTATATTATCCCGGAGCACAAACTCAGGTGATGTCCTGGCATGTTTACCTCTATCGGTTATTGTCTTTACCTGAGAATCCATTCTTCATGAGAAATATGTGCATTTCTCACTAGATTTGTGTTTCCCGAGTGTCATCTAGCCATTAGAAAAGGGACAAATTCTCGCAGTCACCGGTGAGCATTGAAGACACAAGTAGGCCATGACCGCTGATGGACAATTCTAGACAAGCCTGAGCCATGTGCCCTTTCAGGGGAAAGACCTTTGCTTCCCAAAGTCCTTAATCTGGCAGCAAACATCTGTTGATTACTTACATTTACTTAACAAAAACACAGCACGTAATATGTGCCGGCCATTCTTAGAAGCACTGTCCAAATTTAAAAGAAAGAAAAGCAAATAATCCCATCATAACCCTATGAAGTAGGAAGTATTATTACTCTCATTTTACAGGTGAGGAAAATGAAACCCAAAGGAGTGAAATGACTTGCACAGTCCCAAAGCCAGCAAGTGGCAGAGCTAGGATTTGGGCCCGTAGAGCCTTGACCCTCTGTTCTTGGGCCGTGCTCTCCTAGAACTTGCCTTCTAGCAAGACAGAATGTATTAACCAATTAATTGAGGGTTATACTTGTCCTTGGTGGTGTAAATGATACAGAGAAGTAGAGGATGCTAAGAGAGGGTTTGAGGGAGGAGGCCCAGAGAAGCTGCCCTGAGAAGGGGAAGCTTGCCCTGGGAGTGGAAAGAGGAATAGAAATCAGCCACGGATAAAGGGGTGGAGAGCGGAAGGAGCACGGGAAGCGGTAGAAGCAAAATTAATGAGTATGTTCAGGACCACCTCAGTCCTCTGAAGGGCGAGTACAATATTTTACACACCCTCTGGAATCTCATCAGCAGACGTCTTTTGAGGACGGCCTCTAAGTTGAGTAGATGAAGTAGCTAAAAGTGTGGCTGTTCTGGCTGAGGCCCCCCCTTCAGCTGCCAGCATCGCCCTACAGGCTCGGGGACACCCCCCTGGAAGGCGCCGGGCTCCATGGGATGGACAGTTTCTGACCTCATTACTTCTAAATAAGCTGGCTCAAAAACCTAGGCCAAACAAATGCCCTCAGAGCAGCAAATTCATGCCTCAACTTGTCTGGGATAGCCACGCTTTTCATTTAGGGCAAAGATCAATAAGCCTGAAATTCAAGAGCAGTGAAAAGAATCCCGGGCTGTCACTACGTGTTATCTGACCTTATCGAGTCACCTTTGTGTGCATGACTGACAAGAGGGGCACACCCCTGGGAATAGGTAGACTGATACTGTTTTTGTAAGCATGCACGTGGTTGACGTTTTGTTGACAAACTTTAAATCTGAGCCCAACCCCATTCTGGTTCCTAAGGACTGGTGCTATGTAAGGATTCTCTGGGTCTTTCTCTTCCCTACCGTCCATCGCAGGGAGCCCATGGGAGGGGAAGCCATGGGTAGAGGTCACACCGGTCTCCCTGTAGGAAGGGACTTTTCCTTGGTTGTCGTGTTGCGTGCTCTTGTTACAGAATCATGCAGAGGGACTTGGGTCTCCTTCTAGACAGGGTCACTCAAACTTGGCACTGTTGACATTTTGAGCCAGAGAGTTCTGTGTGATAGGACAGTATCCTGGGCATTTTAGGATGTTCAGAACATCTCTGGCCTCTACCTCCTAGATGCCAATAGCACCAAATACAAACAAATAACCTGTTTCAGTGGAGAGAAGTGCCAAACTCTTTAACGTTCCAATAAGGCCTTTGTAGCTTGGTGTCCACCCAACCCCTGCGGTCCTCTGTTGAACAGCTCATGCCAGGCATGCCAGCTGCTGTCTGTCTGCGCATGTCTTCGCGACCCCCTCCAGGCACGCCTGTGTGTGCCCTTCTCAGCATTCCCCCGTCACTCCCGTGACCTACCTTGACCATGAGGCCTAACTCAGGGTCCCTGCTTTATATTCCTGGTGACTTTTCTCCATAGCACCTGTCAGAAATTGGCAAATAAGAGGTGTTATCATATGTAATGCTGGTCCCCTCCACTATACAGTGAATATCATCAAAAGGTTGGTCCCTATCGCCCACTCCCCCTCGTCAATAATAACTTCTTCTTTGGGCCTCATCTCAGAGTCCTGTCATCAGGGAGAACTTCCCTGAATCCCCACGTCCCCAGCCCCTCCTCCCAGGCCAGGGTGGGTTCCTTGGTTGTGTCTCTTGTGAACCTGGGCGCTGGTCCTTCAGTGCACGTGGGTCAATTTAGAATGGCACATAGTGTGGTTGTTGGATGAGACTATGATTCCTGTCTGTCTTACCATCTGTAGGCCGTAAGCCCCTTGCGGGTAGAAACGAGTTTTGGTCTGTGTTTTATAATTCACTTGAGTCCCTAGCGCCTAGTAGTTAATTGAGGTTCAAGTATACATTTGCTGGATGAAAATGGGTATCAGCCAGCCCTGGCCAGAATCAGGTGGAACCTGCTAGG
Organism: Nasua narica; assembly: GCA_028533885.1. Classification (NCBI taxonomy): domain Eukaryota; kingdom Metazoa; phylum Chordata; class Mammalia; order Carnivora; family Procyonidae; genus Nasua; species Nasua narica. Next base: position 22,246,642 of record CM052809.1, read on the forward strand.
TTGAATGGAGGACATTGACATGTTCCTCCTTGACTATGGCACTGTCTTAAAAACAGATCAAACCCACCAAAAACCCAACATTTGAAAAAAAAAATTTTAATGAACACAGATACAGAAAACCACACAGAACAAATGTGTGGGTTGGTGAATTATTTTAGGTAAATAACCTTGTAACTACCACCAAGTCAAAAAAATAGGACCTTGCTGGCCACATGGAGCCCCTGTGCACATGTCCCACCCAGGTACCACAGCCTCCCCCCCATAAGAAACCACCAGTCTGGTTGTTAGAGTAATCTCTTCCTTGTGGAGTTTTTGCAGCTTTATCAGCCAGATGTGTATCCTTAAACATAAGATTAGTCTTGCCCACTTAAAAATTTTTTTATAAGTTTTTGCGGGATTGATTAAGGGATTCTCCCTCCATTCTTTTCTTTGCCAGATGTTTTATCTTTTGCACCCAGGGCTGTTCCACTATAGAATTTCCCAGTCTTGATTTCGCTGATTGCATTTTCATGGTGCAGTTCAACGTACTCTTCCTTTCGCTGCATTTCCTGCACATTGGTTTTGGATCATCAGATCCAGGTTCATACCCTTTACCGAGACTAGGAATCATGCTAATGCAGTTATCTCTTCATGAAGAGACTGTTAGCTGTCACTGAAACACAATGCCCCAACATAACGCCCATTATTGAGGAATATAAAATGGTGATATTCTACACTTGATCTTAGCCAAAAGGCCGAGAAGCGATAAAATGGTGATATTCTAATTTTATCACTTCCTTTTCATTTAATAGAATACTTTTATAAAATGATATTTTCCCTCATCCATTATTGGTTCCTGTTCATATACTTTACATAGGAATTTCAGGACAAGTGTTTTTTCCCCTCTATTTACCAGTCTTCATTTAAAATGACTTGTTTCTCTATCATCCCCCAAAGTAAATCAGTTCTTTTTTTTTTTTTAAGCCATATGAATGTATGGATTTAAGCAGAGTGAATGCATTTCAATCCCTTGCAGTCGTTATCGTAATTCTGGCACTGCCTTGAGGGCAGTTCTGGTGCCGGGGGCGGGGGATGAGTAACAGCCCTGGGACCAAAGACGGGGACTGTCTGTGGCCTGTACCCTGGCAGCCTCATCCATGACTTCTCCCTGAATGGCTCTGGGGAAAGTCCCGCTTGGTAGGGCGCATTTCTGCTGCCTTCTCCCAGCTGGATCTCTGTTACTGTCTTTTCTTTCCCAGGTTTGGTCGGAAGAACGTGCTCTTTGTGACCATGGGCATGCAGACGGGCTTCAGCTTCTTGCAGATCTTCTCGAAGAACTTTGAGATGTTTACTGTGCTCTTTGTCCTTGTGGGCATGGGTCAGATCTCCAACTACGTGGCAGCATTTGTCCTGGGTACGGCCACCAAGTTGGAGCGGAGTACCTGATCCTGTGTGTCACTGTCGCCCTTCCACCCACTCTCGAGAGACGGCTGTGGTGTCCCTCAGTGGGAAGTGGTCTCTAGCAACTCCAACCAGGGCCATGTGGTGAATTCAGTCTGCCCAGCCTTGAGTCCCCAGGAGCACGACAACCTGAATGCTGAGTTCCAGATCTTTTCTGGTCTCAGAGATATGCATCTTGGTCCCCTTCGTAGTCCAGAGCCATTTTACTAGAATGCACCCAAGATCATCTGTGAAAAAACCAGATGAAAACACCTTCCCAGAGCTGAGGTTAGTGAGGGAAGGTAGAGACATGATATGAGGAGCAAGGGCCACGAATGGAAGGAAGCTGCCTCTTCTGCATACCATTGTGTTCAGAGAAACTGTGACAAGAACGAATGGATGTGAATAGACTTGAGCCTCAAGACCTTCAGAGTTTTAATTTTGAATGACACTGTGGGACTTTGGCTTATTGTCACTGAAGAGGCATCAGTCTCACTGTCTAGAGGAATCCAACTCTAGTGTATTGGTCTTTGGATTCCTTGGGTTGTATGTTGAAAGGATTATTTCTTTCTCTTCACAATCAATTGAATAACCTTTTTATAGAGCAGGTGGCACCACTGCTCTTTAAAAATAAAGATTTTTATTTATTTATTTATTTATTAGAGAAAGAGAGACTGAGAATGAGAGGGGAGAAAGTCAGAGGGAGAAGCAGACTTCCCGCAGAGCTGGGAGTCCGATATGGGACTCGATCCTGGGACTCCGGGATCATGACCTGAGCCAAAGGCAGTCGCTCAACCAACTGAGCCACCCAGGCGCCCAAATAACCTTTTTAAAAAAATTTTTCCTTGAACCCGCATGTGTGTCCTTCATGATGACTTCCCCTTTCATAAATGCTTCCTCATGTGAGGATTACATGATGAGGCCTCACGTGGCATCGTTAGCACATGGCATGGGGAAGTGATAAAATTTGCAGGGCGGAACCGTCCCTGGGAAGCCTAAGAGGTCACAGGGCGGCGGTGGGGGGGGGGAAGGGGGTACCCCAGCAGGTGGTCAGACTGCAGTAGGTTCAGAATCCCATCCCTCCCTAGGGCGTGGGTGCTCTCCTTCCTGTATGTTGAGAATATACAAGAGAAGATGAATAAGGAAATGACCTACAAGAAAGGACTAACATGCCTCCTCCCTTGTTTTGCACAGGAACAGAAATTCTTGGCAAGTCGGTTCGTATTATCTTCTCCACATTAGGAGTGTGCATATTTTACGCATTTGGCTACATGATGCTGCCGCTGTTTGCTTACTTCATCAGAGACTGGCGGATGCTGCTGCTGGCGCTGACGGTGCCTGGGGTGCTGTGTGTGGCTCTTTGGTGGTGAGTGTCATCTGTGCCCAGGGCTGCCCACCAGCAGATGTCTTCTGTCCGGTGTTCACTAGGGGACAGCAGCAAGCCACAAATCCCTATTAGGGCTCCCAGAGACAGGAAGTAGCAGTTCTTTGTAAGTCATTTCAGAATGCTTTCTCTATACTCAGAAGAGCCAAAAAGAAAGCAGAACGAAATCCCCAGATATCAGCAGACCTGTTCTCAGTCCTGTGCTGGGCTGATCGAAGAGCAGGGAAAGGAAGAAGTAGTAGCTGAGAGATGATGGCGTCTAGCATGACCTTCAGGAAGTCATAGACTGACAGGACAACCTAGGCCCTGGTTCTGGCTGTGTGTTCCTGAGGCCTCACGCCAGAGGCGCTGGGAGAAAAGGGGAACACTGGAAGTGAGAGTCCTCAGGGTGGCCACACAGAGGAAGCCAGACTCCATATGGGCCTCCAAGATAGAGGAGTTAGGCCAGCAGAGAGGAGACCTTCCTCACCCAGAGAGGGAACACAACAGAGGGGCTGAGGTGGAAATCGTACCTTGTAGGTGGGGTTGTTGAGATCACGGCTCCCCTCAGAGCCAAGAGCATCTCAGAGCATAATGGGAGAGACACAGAGCATAGCGTGGGTCCTGGTCATGACCAAAGGGCATCGAGTGACATAGGAAGTAAGATCCACAAAGTCTCAAAGTCCCAGGTGCTTTGATAAACATAGGTAGGGGGTCTGACAAGTCACTTGGGTGGATCCAGTATGGGGAGTGAGGAAAAACTACAGGCGAAAAGGCCAGTGCAGAAGCTTCTGTAGATGTTGGAGCCAAGCAGGAGAGTACAGCAGGGCAAGGGGCTGAGCTGGCCTGCCCTCACCACAGAAGCCAGGCTTCTGGAGCCCATCTTGTGTCCATCTCCTCAGTGTCCAGCAGGTGGCACCACTGCTCTTCAAAAATGGAGGGGCCAAGCCTGAAGAGGAATCCCAACCTGGTGTGCAGGCCCCTCTAAATTTTATGCACTCCAGGGTACTCAGAAGCTCACACTTTGGATCATTACTGGGTATGGTGTGAACCATCTCTGCTTGGTCTGGAAACACCGGACATTCCCCAAACCCATGTCTGGTTCTCAAACCCCAGTTCCCACGTCCACATATGCCCCACCTGGTCTGTTCGGCAGGATGATCTCAGCGAGATGGCTCCTTATACTTCCAGGTTCATCCCTGAGTCCCCCCGATGGCTCATCTCTCAGGGACGACTTAAAGAGGCTGAGGTGATCATCCGCAAGGCTGCCAAAATGAACGGGATTGTTGCACCCTCAACTATCTTCGAGTCAAGTGAGGTAAGCCCTGCAAGGGAGCTAATGGGACTGTCTCGGTCACTGTGATTTTAGGGTAGCACCACACAGGAGCCCAGCCCTCTCCCTGCCTGAGCCCCAGGTGCCCCCAAGCAGGCCCTGTTAAAATTCACAAGTTGGGGAGAAGGCACCAACTGTCTAAATCTCTTCACCTTTCCCGTGGGTTTTAAGTTGTTGTACTTTATGTAATTCTTTTCTAAGCAATCATATAGTCAAACCATTAATTTAAGTAACAGTCTGAGTAATAGGTCTTTCACAGAGTTGGCATTGTGGGAAATCATTGCTTCTTATGTCTTATGTAGTTTCTCATCCTAAAAAATATAGTACGTAAAATATGAAGCAGAAGTAGGTTTGGAGTTAGAAATGTTTGGTCTCCTTTCCCTCACCAATCATTAGTTGTTGCATATCCTCTTGGAGCCAGGTCCTTGGTATGGGCCCCCCTTCCCCCTACCCCACCCCTCTAGCAAACCCTATTCTCCTGCACCATGAGTAATTTCCTGGCTTTGCCTGATTCCTGGGTCTTGCTTCTCCTTCCTGTTTCCCTCTCCCTCCACCCTCTGCAGCAGGCAGTTTTTCTTAGTCTCATGACTACCGCAAGAGGTTAGAAGTTGTAACTGCTGGCTGATGGGCTTCTAGAGTGTGTCTCTGATCCGATGCGAAGACACAGGACCGGCTGTGAGATCAGCCACCAGCAGTCGTACTCAAGTGTGTGCAGAAGGAACGTGAGAGATGCTTGGGACTCAGGATGCAGACCCAGAGCTTAGGAGAGGGAGACCAGCTACCATGGGCATCAGAGAAGCTGCTGGCTTGGGCCTCACAGTTAAGTGCTGGCCCGGTACCAGCTCTCACTCAGCATGTTCTGGAAGGGGCTTGAAGCACAGACGTCAGGGTGGGAGGAGGTGGCAGAGAGGGCTTTTTTTTTTTTTTTTGAGAGGGCTTTTAAGTGTGGGAGACTTGGTAGCTTTTCACTGGGGGGTCAGTCTGGGGGAACCCAGAACCCCACTGGCATTGTTGAGGAAATGAGGCTATTTCAGGGGCTCCATTAAGTCAAAAATTGACCTTTTGTTGAACTGCTAACTCGAGAAAAACAAACTCCAAAGCTGGGTTTGCTTAAGAAAGCAACATCAGTGTGTTTAGACGTGTGGTTTATTAATGTTCGTGGCTGTGCCAAATTTCATAGGAAGTTACTCTGGGTGAAGCTGAGGTCAATTTTCCTGTTTTTGTATCTGAAATTTTTTTCCTTGGAAGTAGACCAGTAACTACATGGTATGAGGACTCAAAACATTAATTCTTTTAAAATATCAGATCAATAAACTACAGAGCCAGTTTCTCTCTTTGACCCAGAGGGCAGGGAGCCAGCCTTGGGAAGGAATGCTCAGAGGCCTCCCTGGAATGTGGCCACTGATGGAGGCCGGAGGTGGGGCCGAGCGGCTTGAGCCTCTGCCTTGGCTGCCTCCCCTGAGGAACTGGTCACCTACTTTTCCTCCTTATTCTCGTTCACTAATGGGTCGTTGACAAGGCCTGGGGAAGCCTTCCCCAGCTCAAGATGTACTCACTGCACTTACTCTTCTTTTCAAGAAAGAAACATAAAACCCTGGCCGACTCGGAGACGCAGAAGGCTAAGGTGCTAGGGTTTCGGGTTTATTACTGGATCGTGGAGTCTCCAGCCTCTCCCTCCCGTGCCCTTGTCATATCGTTCGTGCAGCTGCAAGACCTGAGTTCTGAGAAGCAGCAGTCCCACAGCATTCTGGATCTGCTTCGAACCCGGAATATCCGAATGGTCACCGTCATGTCCATAATCCTGTGGTGCGTAAGTGAGACTACCTGAAGCTTCCAGACAAAGCGTGTGGCAGCGGCTGCCAGGCCTCTCATTTGCAGATGTATCTCAGACCAAAACTGAAAATCTTTGCCGTCAAAAAGTGGAAAGGATCTGCCGTGCAATGAGAGAAGTGGGCGTGTCGTAATTCTGAGCTTGATGGAATCTCAGAAAAGGAGTGTGAAATCTGTTGGATTTAGGGGAAGCTGTGGAGTCTTCAGGGAATACTTCCAGGTCCTGAGGCAGATCCCTGGTCACTGTGGGCCCTAGTTTGTTTCTGTCCCCTGGGCTTCAGACAGTTACTAAGCTAGACAGGGGAGGCCTTTAAGAAGGATCTAAGTGAAACCATTATGTTCTTTGCATCACGGCGACTGCTGAGTACTGTCTGGAAATGTGGAAGTAGGACATCCTCCCTCTGGGATGTTCAGACTGTCCCGGAGGCAGGGCCATGGCTCCTTCTAAGGAGGCGTTTCACCAAGTATATCAGGAAGGCGTGTGTGAGTTACCAGAGAGAGGGGACACAGCCTTGTGCCTCAGTAGCACTGGCTCAGTGGCCAGACCCTTCTGGGAGAACACCTGAGCCTGCTGGGTGACAAAGGCAGACTTCATCTCCGAGTCCTTATCACTAGAGTCATCTAGCTCTGGGGCTCACTGAGGGGGCTGCTGTGAGTCACCCATTTCCAAGGAACAGGCCAGTGCACCACCCTTGCGTTGGCCTCAGACGGGACCAGCATTCAGCCTGCCCCGCAGACCGGCAAGCCTGCAGTGAGTCACCCGTTCTCTGGTTCACCCAGGTGCTCCTCCAGCCCTGGGTTCCCCAGGGACTCCTGGACATTCCCTTTTCCCTGCTGCCACCAGCTGTGGTTTCAGCGTGTGGATGAGCTAAACGCCTTCTAATCCATAAAGGTCTGGTTTGACAAAGAGTGCTGGTCATCAGCAGAGAGAGTGCCTTCCAGGGACGGAGCCCAGGCCTGGCCTGGGATTCTGGGAAGCATACAGATGAGAGGTGACCTGGCCCCGCCATTGGGGGCCCCTCCCCTTCTCCACGAGTACAGTGGTCTTGGGGTCCGCTGCCTCTGTCCAGCCTCCTCCTGGCTGGTTGCCACAGACACAAGTTCTGCTGGGGGGTCTTTCTCGCAATGTTTGACCTAATGATTGTTCCTTATTTTATCTGATCCCTCCAGTCCTGTCATACCCTACTCCATACCTGCCTCCGTGCTCATTCCGTCCCTCCTTCTGCAGTTGCTGGATTTGGGGAGGGTCAGAGGGTAGGGAAGTAGCTTTTCTAGGTACATCAGCTTGGGGGTTTTAAAGCCAAAAGGCAGGTTGGAGGCCGTTATTGGGTTTTTGGGTTTTGTGGTTTTTTTAACCAAGTAAATCTGTCTGAACTCTATAAGCCTCTCTGCTGGGACACTTTCTGTTTGGAATGCTCTGATATTGCTCTGGCCCGGAGTTAGCATGGGGTTGGGAGGATATTATCTTCTGTTCTAAGAAGACTCGGGGTTAAGTGTGCTCTCCTCTTGGTAAGAATAGTTTTGAATTTCCTGCAATAATTGTATTTTAGAAGTTGTTCCAGTTGGGAGGCACATGGCTGCTGCTTCTCCAGCTTCTCCCCGCACTCTGTTTCAGGATGACCATATCAGTGGGCTATTTCGGGCTCTCCCTTGACACTCCGAACTTGCACGGGGATGTCTACGTGAACTGCTTCCTTTCGGCGGTGGTTGAAGTCCCTGCGTACGTGCTGGCCTGGCTGCTGCTGCAGCACGTGCCCCGACGCTATTCCATGGCCACGGCCCTCTTCCTGGGCGGCAGCGTTCTCCTCTTCGTGCAGCTGGTGCCCCCAGGTAGGGACACTGTGCATCTGCGGTCTGGGGTTTTCGCTGAGTCACTCACCTCTACCGGGCTGTCTTCCCCAATTCATAAAGAAAATAAAATCATGCTGTGGCAGCTCACTCACATATCTGTGGTCTTCACCAAAAAATCAAGAGAAAGTGTCTCCTGGGACCAGACACTGGTCATAGCCAGGGCTTTGGAGGAGTGGTAAGAGCAGCCATATAGGGCTGGTGGTTAATGGTCCTCTCTGCCCCAAGTTAATGAGGGCGTATGTGTTTTTCTCTGCAGAGCAAGGGGTGGGAAAGGGAGCCAAACCCATGGCTTTCTAACCTGGCCTGTTTTAGTCATTTATTTATTCAGCAAGTCGCTCTGGAGTGCTTCCTGGGCTGGGCCCTGTGCTTGGGGCACGAAGTAATGATGCGGAAGCGAACAGGTCCGGCAGAACCCTAGGCCCTCCTGGAGCTCACACTCCAGCTGAGAAGACAACAGACAAGTAAACAAAATGCTTAATATGGTACAGGCTGGGTTACCTTTTATCGTAACAAGAAAGGGCAATGGAGAACTAGTGTATATAGAGTGAACACGCACAGGGGCAGTGGAGCAGAGACATAGATGAGGTGAGAAGCAGAGAACCCGAGGAGGGCCTAACCCTGGAGCGTCTGAGGAGGAAGAGGGAGCTGAGCTGGAAAAGGTGAGGGGAAGGGCCAGGAAACAGCACAGTTCTCATTGGCCGTTAGCTGGAGTTTCTTTTTCAAACCATCTTGGTATCCCACAGGTGGGTGGGAGGTAGCCCTTTTCTGCAACTCATAGAACACTTTGTGGACCCTCGTCTTCCATCATGGCGCCCAGAGTTGTCAGTGTACGCATGGATTTGGGGGTCTCTGGTGGTCGCGTGCGGGCCCTGAGCCCAGCAGCACTCTGCACAGGTACAGCGCCCCGTGCAGCCTAGCAGGGGAGTCCGTCAGGGCACATACAGAGGGGTTCACCCCAGAGCCCAGGGCGACCCACAGGCCAGAGTCTCATCATCGGCCCGGCAAGCGGGGTGGTCCGGAGGATCATTGCTGGGGGTCTGTTGGCCTCTGAATAATTGAGGTCTGAGTAGAGGGAAGCTCCCCTCGTCCACAGGTCTTTCATTAACTCCACATTGCATGCAGAGTGCCCTTCTGGGCTGCCACCTGACCCCTTGACAGGCACGTCTTTACTGACTTGTGGCCTGGAGCAGCTCTACTTGGGCTGTTGAGGGACTCACCTCGGTGGCCTATAGGCTGAGGAGAAGAGCGTGTCCTCACACAGCGGCAGCTCCCGGCCTCCTCTTAGTAATCAACTGGGAGGGACATCTCAGCTACATTCACTTATCCCACAGTAGGACATCGGAGAAACTATCCCAAAATATCCCAAAAAGGAGAAAGTATGTTTGCTTCGGGCACCCCCTGGAAGCAGCGTTGCATGAGTTGATGCCTCCTACTCTCTTCCCTTTTCCTCTCCAGGTTTGTACTACTTGGCCACCATCCTGGTGATGGTGGGCAAGTTTGGAGTCACTGCTGCCTTTTCCATGGTGTATGTGTACACGGCCGAGCTGTACCCCACCGTGGTCAGAAACATGGGCGTGGGGGTCAGTTCCACGGCATCCCGTCTGGGCAGCATCCTGTCTCCCTACTTCGTTTACCTCGGTGAGTGCCATGGGCTGAGGGCACATAGAAGGCGGGGTGCCAGCAATGAAGGCCCTTGATGTGAGCTGGAGGGGGGTCGCTAACAGCAAAGGCGGCACCCACAGCAAGCGAGGTCTGTCCAGGGCCACACCTGAGGCTGTAGAAGCCATGCGCCCGGGCACATTGGGGAGGACACACTCACTTGCACGTGGAAAACAACTTACAGACTAGCTGGAAATCAGTGACATGAGCAAGCAGAGAGTTGTGTTTCTGTTTTAGCCCTCCCAGGCCTTCCATCAGAGGAGATAGTTTCTTTCTCCTAAGAAACTGCATGGTGGTATCGGGAACCCATGTACTTAACTGGAGAAATTTCTTCTTGGAATTAGAGCATAAAAGGAGCACAGAGGGAAAGATGGCCATTCAAGAGGTCCGATGGGCTGAGAATTCTTGTCATTTGGAGCACTTTGGTTTTATACTGTATATAGATCGGCTTTGTACCATTTTTTTTTTTTTTTTTTTAGATTTTATTTATTTGAGAGCAAGCAAGAGTGCAAAGCAGGGGGAGCAGCAGGCAGAGGGAGAGGGAGAAACAGGCTCCCCACTGAGTAGGGAGCCCAATGTGAAGCTCAATCCCAGGACCCCAAGATCACGACCTGAGCTGAAGGCTGGTGCTTATCCGACTGAGCTGCCCAGGCGCCCCTGGCTTGTGCCATTTCTATGTAACGAGGAACCAATTTATTCTTCATTGAAATTGTTCCCTCGTCGCAGCTGCTGTTCCCTGGCACACCCCTCGCCAGCACATCTTTGGGGTGGGTTGGCAACCACCTTGAGAGTACCCAGAATGTGTTGTGAACATACTACATGGATCGGATAAGCAGAAACACCTTATCGGGCCTCAAGGCAAATCAAGCAAGTTGTGACCCATCTGGCGAGAAGGAGTTATTCCTGTCCCTGGATGAGAACCTAGAGTTCCGTGGGAACCCAGCACTGAGAAATAAGAATAGTAATCACGACTCAGTTCCCTCCTCCCAGTCTGCACCCCTTCCCTGCACCGTGGGGCACCGCAGGACCTCTGGGCTCCTCTGTGCCAGCTCGGTTCTGAGGTCCGTCCCGGTGCCAGATGCTAGTCTGGCAGCTGGGACTGTGGGGGATGCCGGGGCCTAGGAGGCATGTGGTCCCCTGGAGAGTCCTGGGAGCACAGAGGTGGGGAGGGAGGCAGACCGGGTCTGACTGCATCCCTGGTGTGCGGTTCTGTCTACTCTGCCGTAGGTGCCTACGACCGCTTCCTGCCCTACATTCTCATGGGAAGTCTGACCATCCTGACGGCCATTCTCACCTTATTCCTCCCAGAGAGCTTTGGCACTCCCCTCCCGGACACCATTGACCAGATGCTAAGGGTCAAAGGGTAAGGTTGCTCCGGGCTGCAGTGTTGATGGCCTGGGTCCGGGCCTGGCTGAGAATTCCCCCCCAAACTCTCACAGACACTGAGGACTAGCTTAGCCATCAGAGGGGCAGAAATGACAAGGCGCTTACAGACTGTCCTGTCTGGTCTGACCCAGACCACCGTGTCGCTGCGTACCTCGTAACTACTTCGGCAGCTCTGGGACAGCAGAGACCGGGAGAAGCCTTTCTGAATCTGCTCTGAGACTTTTTTCCCCCCTCAGTGAGATGACCTCAGGTCTGGGTTTTGTTTGTCTGTTTAGAGACTTGTAGATGTCTTTTTTTTTTTTTTTTTAAGATTTTATTTATTTACCTGACACAGAGAGAGAGACAGCGAGAGAGGGAACATAAGCAGTGGGAGCGGGAGAGGGAGAAGCAGGCTTCCTGCTACGCAGGGAGCATGATGTGAGGCTCGATCCCAGGACCCTGGGATCATGACCTGAGCCAAAGGCTTAATGACTTTAAGGTGGCTTAACGACTGAGCCACCCAGGTGCCCCGAGACTGGTGGACATCTTTTTAAAGATTTGTTACTAACATTGGTTTTGCATGTTTTTATAGAATTAAATACAGGCAAACTCCAGGCCACACAAGGATGTTAAAAGATGGTGAAGAAAACTCCACAGTCCTTAAAAGCACAGCCTTATAACACAACCTCCAATGCGTGAGGTGAGGAGGGAAGACCATGTCTTGTCGGAAGCAGCTTGTGTAGACACTGAGTCCTTCAGCGGGGGAGGTCTTTGCTGTTCCTCTTCTTACCCCGGGCTCTGACTTGCTCCTGGCTGGACGGCCGGACTCAGGCTGCCTGTGGTCCAGGCACACCACCTTCCCTCCAGACCAACAACTTGAGATACATCCGAATATATAGACTTGGCGGACAGTGGATGGGCACTTCCTAAGAAGTTAACTATTCACCAGGACCTGTGGGACCCGGAAAACTAGGAGAGGCACCTGCTAAATTTACGTGTTAATTTCAGACCTCCTGAAAAGACTGGAGGTCTCATCTCCCCGCCTAACCCTTACCCCTGTTTCCCTCTCATGGTGCACTTTAGAGGAAAAAAAAGAATCACACAGGGAGTTTGATTTCTCACACGTTCTTAGTCATAGGGCATATTAACTGGGATTGTTGGCTTCCCCAGGCACGAGAGCACAGATCTGGGGAAACCTAAAAGTAATTACTATGGAGGAAACTGAGCAGGTTTAGAACAAGGGCAAGTGCATTGATTGATGAGCTCTTGTACCCCTCAGTGTGACTGCTGGGTAGACTCAGTGTGACTGCTGGGTAGACTGCTGGGTAGACTTGTTTACATCTGATCCAAGCACTGGGCTTGTCCAGGCCCATACGAGATGCATCACCAAATCTCCTCTTCTCGTTTTCCACTGCGGTGTAAATCACATCTCCTAGCTACTGTGGTTTCTGATGTGTGGTTCGAAGGAAGTCTTTCAGTGACAAAGAGAGACAAGCAAACTCATCTCTTCTCTCAAAACTATAAGGTAGAATTTATTTGTTTGTGTTTTGTTTGTTCGTTGTTTTGATGTTATGTCTTTTTCTGCTTAAGTTATTTGCCCTTCGGAATAGACTTAGGAAGGGCTGGTTCCCAGCTTCCTGGTCTGTGTCTTTGTGTTTTTGCGGTTTTTCAAACCAGAATCCCTCTAGCGAAGGTGTGCAGTTGCCGTTTGTGCAAGGCCTTATCAGCCTTCGCCACTAGCACCTTCTCTGAGTGCCAACAATGCCGTCATTGTCTGTGTTCCTTTTGTGATACCTAATCATGGGGAAGAATTACAAAGAAGAAAGTCAAATTGTGTTCACAGTCTTTCAGCGTTGCTTACTTTCGTCGTGTCACGTTGGGAGGTGTTGCGTGTCCGGTGTGACCGTCTTTACGGTTATGTCACCGTGGTACTCCTCAAGCATCAGCCTCACCTGGAGAAAAACCGTATTTTGTGAAAGTTCCTGAAGTGCCTTGGGAAATGAAGATGTTTTAATAAATAAAATGATTTTTTAAATAATAGCAACTACCTACCACCTTTATTTCCACAATTTGGTGAGTCAGGCCTCATCATCGCCTGACTCTGGTCTGTGTCCCGATTGGGCTCATTCTAGCCATGATGGGTGCTTAGTGCCTGAGGCTCCGATTTCCTCCCCTTCACTCTAGTAAGTGACTGTGGACAGAGCAGCCTTCTCAGACGAGTGTCTTAGCCTTGGTTCCCCTGAAAGCCGGGCCTCAGACCAGTGCTTCTGGGTGGCTGGGTAGTGTATTTGGGAATAGGATTCCAGGGAGCAGGACTCCGGGTAGGGCAGGAAACAAGAAGAAGGAAACCCAGCATGAGGATATGCTGTCTATGCCACGGCCGATAGAACCAGCCAGAATTTCTGAGGAGCCTCAGGGAATATGTCTCAAAACCATCTGATTTGCCTCATGGACAGAAGGGGGAAGCATTTATTTGTTGGCCCCCCCTTCCCATCCATCAAAGGCAGCCCCGCAGGAGTCCGCTCCCCAATTACCAGGTGGCCCCAGTGTGCGTTCCGAGCAGGGTCTTCCCTCCGGGTAGAAAGCCAGAGGCGATCTATCGCAGCCCCCAGGGTGAGGCACTGTCAGGTTGCACGTCAGGGAACACAGTCAAAGCTCGTGTGAACTGATCACCGCAGCAACGGCTGGAGTAAGTGGTGGGGCTGGGAAGACAGTGGTTTGGACACAGTCCACAATGCGTGTATACATAAAATGTGCCACAGGGTGATTTGAGCTGGAACGTACAGATAGACCCGGGGAAAAAGCTCCAGTGTTGGACAGATAAGTCAAAGGCCTGTCGCATACTACAACACGCAGCATCAGACTCAGGTGGGAAGGAAGGAAGCTCATCTTCTGTAACCCTGTTGGCTTCTCCACGCTCCTCCTCAAACTTGGTTCTGTGCCAGGTTTCTGGTTAACTGCCTTCACAGTGACTCCAGAATATAAATTATGCTTCTGCCTGCCCTTTCTCGTGGTGCATGAATGCAGTTTCTGAGTTTTCTCTCTTATTCTCGGTGCTACTGATGTCAATCATTTGTGGCCTTCTGGGGACCAAAATCACAATTACCTGAAAGCTGAGAACTCTTCTTCTGGCAAGGCAGTAGCCCATGTCACTGCTTCTAGAAAGGGATGAGCTAAGTATCTGAAAATCCAAGCCCTCTGATTGGGCCTGCTGGGCCCGTTTCTTTCAGAGCCAGGTAACCAGGTTATCCAGACCGGGAATCTCCTCTCAGGGAGAGAGGGGTACATAAGCTGGAGCCACAGGGGGAGTTGGTGCTCAGTTAATACCCATAGGAATTAGAAACCAGGATACCCACAGAAATACAAGGGGCAAAGCAAATGAAGGAACAATTCAGATTCAAAAGCCCTTAAGGCTTCCGCCACAGATAAAGATAAAAGCAAGAGTATCCCCTGTGATCTTTTCCTATTCCTGGCAACTAGTTCCTCTCTCCCTCAGAGTTCCCTAAACATTCTCATGAATTCCAGAAGGGGCAGTGTTTGCCAAAGAGAATTATTCTACTTAACGCCTAGTTTAAGTGATGGTGAACGAGTTGGGCAGAGGGCCCTGATCTCTGTCAAGCAGTAAGTAGCCCAACAAATCTTTCCCCTAGCTGTTTATCTTCTAATTGCTTTTACTGAAGGGCTTTTAGGCCGACAGAGGCTGCATGCAACACAGTATTAGCCATATCTTACCTTGTGTGTGCCACTGTTATACAAGCAATTTGGAAAAACAGAGGCCAATCTTGTTTTATGGCACTTCACTTTGTTGTGCTTTTTACAAATTGAAGGTTCAAGGTGTTAGTGGAGGAAGTCACGGCGGATGTGGTGGAAAGAGCAAAAGAAGTAGAATTAGGCGTGGGACCCGAAGGTGTGACTCAATCGCTCCCATCTCATGGTAGAACTTGAATTGGATGAGGAGTTGCTTCCCGTGGCTGAGTAGAGAACGTGGTTCCTCGAGACAGAATCTACTCCTGGTGGAGAGGCTGCGAAGATTGTTGAAATGACCACAAAAGGATATAAGATATGATTTAAACTTAGTTGATCAAGAAGCAGCAGGGTTTGAGAGGATTGACTCCAATTTCAAAAGAAGTTCTACTGTGGGTGAAATGATATGAAACTGCATCACATGCTGCAGAGAGAATATGGAAAGGACAAGGCATTCAACGTGGCAGACTTCATTGTCCTATTTTAAGAAATTGCCACCACCCCCCTACTTACAGCAACCTCCACACTGATCATCAACATCTGTCACCAACAGCAAAAAGATTGCTACTGACTGAAAGCTCAAATGATGTTTAGCATTTTTTTTTTAGCGACCACGTATTTTTAAATTAAGGCGTATACATTGGGGTGTTTTTTTTTTTACATATAATTCTATTGCACACTTTATAGTGTAAACATAACTTTTAAAATTTTTTTATTTACTTATTTGACAGAGATAACAAGAGAGAAAACAAGCACAAGGAGCAGCAGGCAGAGGGGGAAGCAGGCTCCCCACAGAGCAGGGAGCCTGATGCGGGGCTCAATCCCAGGACCCTGGGATCATGACCTGAGCCGAAGGCAGATTCTTAACCGACTGAGCCACCTGGGTGCCCAGAAACATAGTGCCTTTATATGCACTAAGAAACACAAAAGTTCATTTGACTTTTTTTGTGTGATATTTGGTTTATTGCAGGGGTCTGGACCAAACCTTCAGTATCTCCAAGGTATGCCTATTCCCCTATTTGCTCATTTGATCCTTACACAAATCCCATGAGATCCACAGAGGCTGCCCAGGAAGACAAAGTCAGAGGTTCCTCAGCAGAAGGCACATGTCTTCCTGGAGTCTCAGATGGACCCACCCTGGAAGGCCTCACCTTGGGAGGAAGGGGCTTAGCTCAAGCACAGTTTGCTGGAAGTTGCCAGAGACATTGGAGCATCATCTTTCTGTTGGACCAGCCAGAGGGGAGCAGTCAGGCACCTGCCTAGCTCTTTTTACCTCAGAAGTCTCACATGAGAAACTCTTCTCGTGAATGTGTAGAGGTGTGGGCATAGATTGTACACATCAAGGATAGGGTGCTAAGTGCCTGCAGTGATAGGAGTTTTTCACAGAGCCAGTCCCTGAGGAAATCTGAAATATTTAATTTTATCATATGACCTTCGATCAGTTTTGAAAATTCCAAATGTCCTCATAGAAGTACGCTCCCCTATACCAATCAAATGAGTATAAAAAGGTACAAAACTATGAAATGTTTTCAACAACATCAATCAAACAAGTGTAAAACATACACTTTAAAAAATTAGTGAAAGGAAAGAGAAGATTCTAACACTGTTTTTAGAACATTCTATGTACATCCTAGCAATGTAATACTTAATAACCCCTATACTCTTTTGCCATAATAAAGAGTCATCAACATCTGGAATAATCTCCCTAATACTCCCAAATCTGGGTGACAGCAGACTAGATGAAGGCCTCTATTTACTTCCCTCTTCAAAGATTTTTGGAAACTGTTAGAGAAAACAAATACATGAACTGGAGAAAATGGACAGTGGGGCTAATCACTGAAAGGAGTGTGGCCTGCCCTATGAGAAATGTTCAAGAGAGTCCTTCAGGCTGAAATGAAAGGATACTAGACAGCAGCCGAACTCCACATGAAGAAATAAAGCACATGGATAAAGGGAACAACCTAAATAAATATAAAAGACAGGTAATTAATGAAAGTGAGGAAGTTACTGCCAACTTTACAGAAATAATAAGGATTGTAAGTGAACACTATAAACAATTGTATGCCAACAAATTAGACAACCTAGAGGAACTGGACAAATTCCTAGAAACACAAAAATTACCTAAACTGACTCAGGAAGAAACAGAAAATTGGAACAGACTTAAGTAGAGGGATTGAATTAATAATCAAAAACGTCCCCAAAAGAAAAGCCCAGAACCAGATGACTACACTGGTGAATTCTACCAAACATTTAAAGAAGAATTAATACCAATCCTTCTAAATTCTTTGCACAAATAAAAGAGGAGAAAACACTTCCTGACTCATTCTGTGAGGCCAGCACTACCTTGAGACCAAATCCAGACAAAGACATCGAAAGGAAACCATAGATCAATATCCCTTATGGACATAGATGTGAAATATTCCATAAAGTACTAGCAACCCAAATTCAGTAGCATACTAAGAGGATTATATATTTCGACCTAGCAGGATTTATCCCAGGACCGCAAATATAGTTCAATTTGAAAATGTTCATAATGTAATACAGCACATGAATTGAATGAGTTTAAATAAAAATTTTATCAATTGATGCAGAAAATCATTTAACAATACCCAACACATTTTCAGGATAAAAAGAAAAAAAAAAAAACCTCAATGAACTAGAAATAGAAGGGAACTTCCTCAACATGATAAATGACATCTATGAAAACAGCACAGCTAACATTTTACTCATTGTTGAAACTGAAACTCATCCCCTAAGATCAGTAACAAGAGAAGGATGCCACTTGCCACTTCTCGAACTATGCTGGAAGTTCTGGCCATACAATTAGGCAAGAAAAGAAATAGAAGTTTTCCAAGTTAAGAATTAAGAACTAACTACATTAATCAAAACAGTGTAGGACTGGTACAATGGCAGACACAGAGATCAATGAAAGAGAATAGAGTCCAGAAGTAAACACTTACAGATATGGTCAAAAAAGGTCAATTTCAAAAAAGATGCCAAGACCATTCGAGGGGAAAGAACAGTCTTTTCATCAATGATGCGTAGAGAACTGGGTGTCCACAGGCAAAATAATAAAGTTGGACCCTTGTACCATACATATCCAAAAATTAACTCTAAATAGATCAAAAACTAAACATAAGAGCTAAAATTCTAATACTTTTTAGAAGACAACAGAGGGGAGAAAGTTTCTTTGGATTTAGCAGTCAGTTCTTGGATATGACAGCAAAAGCATAAGCAATAAAAGAAAAAAATAAATTGGACTTCATCAAAATCAAAAACTTTTGTTATATGTCAATTACATCTCAATAAAGCTAGGGAAAAATGAAATACTCTTGTGCATCAAAAGACACTATCAAGAGTGAAAAGGCAACCCAGAAAATGGGAGAAATTATTTATCTACTAAGGTGTTAATATCCAAAATATATAAAGAATTCCTACAGCCCAGCAATGTAAAAAGAAATGGGCAAAGGACTTAGGTAGATATATCTTCAAACAAGATATACAGATGGTGAATAAGCACATGAAAAGAAGTGCTGTTCATTTGGGAGATTTTTTATTTGTAATCAAAACCACAATAAGAAATCACTTCATACTCATTAGGATGGCTGTTGTTAAAAAGAAGAACAGGAAGTAACAAGTATTGGTGAGGACATGGAGAAATTCAAACGCCTGTACATTGCTGGTGGGAATGTAAAATGGTGCAGCTATTATGGAAAACTGTACGACATTTCCTCAAAAAAAAATTAAACATAGAATTACCATGTGATCCAGCAATTCCACGTCTAGGTATATGATCAAAGGAATTGAAAGCAAGGACTCAAACATTTGTACACCTATGTTCAAAGCAGAATTATCTACCATAGATAAAAGGTGGAAACAACCCAAGTGTCCATCAGTGGATGGGTGGCTAAACAAACTGCAGTATATACGTACAATGGAATACTATTCAGCCTTAAAAAGGAAGGGAACTCTGATGCATGTTAAACATTGAAGAATAATGGTTACCAGGAGCTGAGAGGAAGGGCTAATAGAAGTGATTGTTTCATGGGTATAGAGATTCAGTTTGAGATGATGAAAAAGTTCTGGAGATGGGATGGTGGTGTTCCCCACCCAACAATGTGAATATACTTAATGCCACTGAGTTGTACCCCCCAAAATAGTTAAAATGAGAAATTTACCACAATAATGAACTTTTTAAAAGAATTGTTCACAGATAATGGCAATAAAAATTCTCAAGTATTCAATTCAAATAGTAAGGTACCGATGAATCCTTTTTGAGAGAAACTATTTTAAAATGAAGTCTAGGGATGCCTGGGTGGCTCAATTGGTTGAGTGTCTGCCTTCAGCTCGGGTCATGATCTCGAGGTCCTGGGATCGAGTTCCACATCGGGCTCCCTTCTCAGAAGAGGGGTTCTGCTTCTCCCTCTCCCTCCTCCTCTCTCCCCATGCTCCTGCTTTCTCTCTTTCTATCAAACAAATAAGTAAATAAAAATTTAAAAAATGAAGTCTAAGCTCGTAATTAATCCATTTGCAATTCATATAACAAAGAGCTGAGTTACCTAATACAAAAAGATTTCCCACAAATAAACAGGAAAAAACCAACCACAATTAAAAAATGAATAAGAGGTATAAACAATATACAGAGGTTGAAATTTAGATGACTTTTAAACATATGAAAAGATCCTATACTTTACTCCTAATAAGAGAAATACTAATGAAAACAATATTGAGATACCATTTTCACCTACCCATCCATCCTCCTCTCTGTACAAATGTGAAGAAAAATGTATAGAATATTTTTCTAATAATATATAGCAATACTTTTTAGATGGTACCAAGATTGGGGGGAGCTTTTAAGGCATTTATTGTACTTTCTATAGTGTTTGTATTCCTTACAATGAGCACATATATGTTTCAAAGTGGTTTCAGCTAAAAAATAAAGCTGGAAGTAAAGATGCAAGATGACAATAAATATGAAATCTTCTGGGGCGCCTGGCTGGCTCAGTGGGTTAAAGCCTCTGCCTTCAGCTCAGGTCATGATCTCGGGGTCCTGGGATTGAGCCCCATATTGAGCCCCGCATCGGGCTCCCTGCTCAGCGGGGAGCCTGCTTCCCCCTCTCTCTCTGCCTGCCTCTCTGCCTACTTGTGATCTCTCTCTCTCTCTCTCTGTCAAATAAATAAATAAAAACCTTTTAAAAAAAAGAATCATGAAATTTAAAAAAAGATGAATTCTTTTCTTCTGTGTTTTTAGTATTTTTTAAAAACTCCCCCAATCCTCTCCCAAACCTTCACATATTTTTAATTTTGATTCCTGATATAAAACTCTCCCAGTTTTACCTTTTTCCTAGACATGCCTGCAGCCATCCTTCTCTGATTTCCCAATGCTACCTGTGTTCAAGGTTCACCTCAAGCGCAACCTCTTCCTGGGAAGCACAATGGCGTATACAAGTGCCCACACCTGGAGCAGGTATGTGGCCTAGCTGGTCCAAAAGTAGCTTACTAGCTCTGTAACTTCAGACAAGTTACTTAATCTTTCTGGGACTCAGTTTCCTCATTTATTTATTTTTTTATTTTTTTTTAAAGATTTTATTTATTTATTTGACAGAGAGAGATCACAAGTAGGCAGAGAGAGAGAGAGAGAGAGGAGGAAGCAGGCTCCCTGCCGAGCAGAGAGCCCGACGCGGGGCTCGATCCCAGAACCCCGAGATCATGACCCGAGCCAAAGGCAGAGGCTTAACCCACTGAGCCACCCAGGCGCCCCTCAGTTTCCTCATTTATAAAATAAATCAGCTGTCTCATTGGGGTATTGAAGATTTTATTTTTTAAGGAATCCCTACATGCAATGTGGAGCTCGAACACACAACCCTGAGATCAAGAGTCACACACTCCACTGACTGAGACAGCCAGGCACCCCTCTTTGGGGTTTTAAAAGGATTAAATTAGCATGTAAAGTCCTTAACAGTACTAAATTTGTGTTGACAATGATATTGCTATCCCTCTGGACCTCCACAAGGCAATTATTAACTCTACAAATAATTAGTCCTTATTACATTCTGTTTGGTTCCATCAGGGAAATTGTAACTACCTTTGGGAGAAACCTTTTTACTCATTCATCCCTTAATGAAAGCCAGAGCCCTCAGGAAAACATACTTCATGGTGCCCACACCCCCTCCTTTCTCTCTTTAGTCCAAGCAGGCTAATGGTATCGAGGCTTCTTGTAAACTCACCTCCTATCAGCCTCCACACTTCAGTGAGATGGGTAGGGGCTGTCTGGGGTCTGCAACTAGTCAAACACATGTTGTTTGACTTATGAGAGAGGTCGGTGCTCAAATCGTAGTCATGATGTGTGTCCAAGCCTGATTTAGGAGGATGAACCAACGTTGGCCTTGAACATATCTGCCCTCTCACAGCGGATTCACTTGGACAGGCTGCTGGGGACTGCGATCTCTGCCAGCCTCTCAAAGGACACCTTTGCTCAGGCAGACACACATCAAAGCAAGGGTGCCTTTTGGAGTACTAGCTTCTTTTCCCCCACAGAAAGATAGATTTCCATCTGTGTTGCCAAATATGTAAGTCTTTTCCTTTAGGAACCCTTATGAGAGACTTCTCCTTTTCCCAGGAAACCAAGGCCACCCAAAGCAAAATTACTTATCTTGGTTCAAGAATAATTGTTCACTCATTTTCTATTTGTTTACTCGTTCTTCCTCCTTAAGAATGTTAAAGGATGTTTTTGCCATTGGTGGGTCGTATTTTTCTGGAGGCTGTTTTAGTTATTTTTTTTAAAGATTTTATTTATACATTTAACAGAGAGAGAACACAAGCAGGCAGAGAGGCAGGCAGAGGCAGAGAAAGGAGCAGGCTCCCTGCGGAGCAAGGAGCCCGATGCGGGACTCGATCCCAAGACGCTGGGATCATGACCTGAGCCAAAGGCAGCTGCTCAACCAACTGAGCCACCCAGGCATCCCGAGGCTGTTTTAGTTTTGAGTTCTAAACTGAGGTTTGGAGGTTGTCCAATGGAGCAAACACTTTAAAAGAAGACCAGACCCTAGCTCACACAAAGGACATAGTCGATAGTTTAGTAGCAAAACACAAACATATCTTATGAGTAGGAAAGTGGACACGAGATTCCCTGCCCACCTGATACCTCACCCAAGATGTGCAGAATCAAAGCCTCGTACATCTGATCCTTTCCCAAAATTCCCCAGCTCAGTGAAGGGCGGCATTGTGTTAGTTCAGGTCCTCTCGGAGTATATGCCAAGGAATTAAACACGCAAGAACTTATTGAGGAAAATGCTCATGAAGAGTAAACGGGGGAAGGAACAAGAACAGATAGGCAGAGACTCAGGGCATGATGCAGATCATGTCCCCTCTGGAAAGGGACAGGAAGAACTTCAGTCTGCAGATTAGTTCTGAGAAATTATTGACCACACTGATGGGAAGCTCCACAGCACCGATCGCCTGTTAGACGAGTCCCAGCTTGGGCAGAAAACCGCCTGGCTCTCATACCACCACTGAGTTCGTTCATTGTCTGGGAGCAGCTAGAGAATG
Organism: Nasua narica; assembly: GCA_028533885.1. Lineage (NCBI taxonomy): Eukaryota > Metazoa > Chordata > Mammalia > Carnivora > Procyonidae > Nasua > Nasua narica. Next base: position 22,268,754 of record CM052809.1, read on the forward strand.
TGTAGCCTGGTATATGGGCTGCAGCAAATCAAAAGGGGAGGCAGCTGGTGGCTTCCAGCTCTGCTCTTTGTAGAAGGTTCTCTGGAAGAGTGATGTGAGTAGCTACATGTCTGCCACAGTCATTCATTAAATCAGGCAACCTGAAAGTCACGCCTGTTATCTTCTCCTTTAAAACCCAGTTCACTGGCAAGATACTAACCATTTCACCTCCTAAATATCCACCACATCTGTCTGTTTCTATCTCCTCCGCCACTACCACCATCATCTTGCTCCCAACTGATGACCATCTTTCCATCTATTCACCGTACAGCATGTACAGTGGGCTTTTTATCTTTAAAACAAATGTTTTTAAGATTTTGTTTTTAAGTGATCTCTACACCTGACGTGGGGCTCAAAGTTATCACCCTCAGATCAAGAGTTGCAGGCTCTACTGACTGAGCCATCCAGGTGCCCCAGAGCCATCTTTTAAAAACATAATCAGATCTGTTTAAAGAACATCAGAACTCATGGGATAAGGATCTAGGTCCTTAGCATGACCATCAAGGCCCTGCCTATTATGGCTTTTGCCCTACTCTTCAGCCTCCTGTGGACTTCGGTTGTCCTTACTCTCTCTGCTCCATTGGCCCTCTGAGCACCAGTTAGATAATGGTTCAAATCTAGCCTCCTTCCAGTTCCCGAAATGCTCCAAGTTCTTTCCTGCCTCAAGACCCTTGTACATATTGTTCCCTCTACCAATATCTCTTCTCCAATCCCATGCCCCATTTACCCAGTTAACTAATCCTCATTCCTTAGCTACCAATTCAAATATCGTTTCTTCAGGGAAGCCTTCTCTGTCCCTCAGGCAAGTTCAAATCCTTTGTAACTCGGTCTTACAGTGAATTAAATGCACTTTGTAGCATTTAGGATGTTATTCTGTATTTGACTAATTATCTGATTGACTACCTCACTATAAAGTATGTTTCCGGATGGCAGAGACTATGTCCATTTTTGTTCACTTTGGCATCTCTAGTATTAGCAGAGTGGCTGCATTTTGTAGCTGCAACAAAATATTTGTTGAATAAAGGAAGTATCTAAAAGGATTATTTGTTATTTTTTCCCTTTTATTTGAGTCACATTCCAAGTGTTCTCTAACCAGTGCATTGTATTTCTTTCTATTTTTATTGTTTCTCCAGAAGCATGATCTCCCTCCCACATCTACTCCCACCCTCCCCCCATGGTAAAATCTGTGAGGGATGGCCTTGGACTTGGGATTTTTCGAGCCTTCCTTGTTGAGCCCTGCAGGCCTAGATAAAGTGCTTGTTGTGGCACAAGATTTTATTCTAGAGCTAGAAGGTCAGGGAGGTAGGAAGGAAAAGAAAGTGAGTTGCCTTCTATGAGTTGGGATACAAAGTTGCTCTTTGAAAGTTAAATTAGAAATCAAACCAATCAGAGCAAAGATATACAACATGCCTCCTTCAAGAACCGTAAGGACTCCAGGATCTACAAGGCTTAATAGTAATGTTACTCACTCCAGCCTTGCTCTATCTAAAAAAGAAATGTGTTCATCCTAAGAGGGACAGCCCTGCTACATTAACAAGGAGAACCTAGATAACAGAGAGTGTCCACCAGTCACCACCTCCAGGAGAAGGGTTAGCCAGGACAGCAGGAAGGAGTGGCCAATCCTCCCAGCAGCTTGTTTGATCCCTGGTGTGGAAGAAGATGCACCAAGCTCCCCAGGGCTGGAATCGGTAAACATGTCAGTCACATAATACACTCTTCTGATTCTGGCTTCGAGCACACCAAGCCACCTTCTGACAATTATACAGTTCTAAGAAGGGAGCGCACTCATCAGCCAACCTCAAGAGTCTTGTGTTCCTGACCGTTTTGCTTCTAACATAAATGGTTAAGCTCCAGGCCTTCATTTGAACCCTGATTCTACCACTTACACACTGTACATACTAACCTTGGGAATTCTCTTCGTCTTTTTTACCCCAACTGAAAAAAAGAGCACAACATGCCCCATGATTACAGGGAGAAGGAAAGAAAGCAATGCACGTGCTGTACTTAGCATAGAGTTTAGCAAATAGTGAATAAAATCATTAAGTTCGCCTTCTGATTTTATACAATGTGGATTTTTAATCAACCCTGGAACACTGAAAAGATGGAATTTCAGGTCCCGCAGGATCAAAGACCAAATCTGGACCATGGGAAATCATGAAGATGATAGACTACAGACGAGCCTTTTACCTCCTGGCACCTCTCCTGTCACATGGGTTAACACCTACAAAAGGTAACCAGGACATGGCTTTAAAATCTTGCACCTCTACCTCTCTTTTCCTAACCCTCATCTCCCACACATTCTTTTTATGCAGAAACGGATTTTCATATTTACTTCTACTTCGCCCTCATGTTATTAAGACTGCCCTATCACAAGGAAGAGCTCCAAGGCTTCCCTTGAATTTCCCCCCCTTTTTCCTTCATGCTACAGACCAAAAGCATCATATGGAGGGGAAAACAAGAGCTCTTGTTTTTCTTTTCTTCTCTTTTCTTTTTTGGGGGGGGGGGGTGGTGGTGGGGAATGGCAGGGATCAGCACATCCAGAGTGCAATGGATAAGCCTTGCCCTGGGAAAACCACCTTCGTGATCATGGTATCTCCCCAGCCAGGTATCTGGGCTTTTGCTTTTCTAAGGTCACCAATTTGGCCTGCCCCGCTTCCTCACGTGTTCTTGAGGGAAATACTGCAATTACGCGGAGAAAGCCACATCACCAGTCATAGATCCAGGCTTCCATCATGCAGGGAACGAGCCTGAATTTCAAACAGGCAAACCAAAGTGACTCTGCCAGCCTAGACAGTTAATTTTGTTTTTTTCTGTTCCAGTTATTAGACTGTTCATGACAAAAATGAACAACCACACACATGGTAAATTTGGTTTGGAGTATGGTGTCTTATCAATGTTTTCCAAGTAGAAATGCTTACCTACAAAAATATTTTCAGATCTCAGTGACTGATGCTGGGCAGAGCTGTAGGGAGTTTCCTCAAACCTGAATTAGCAGCACTCTAACAGAACTGGTCCGTCCAGTGGCATTGTACAGGGGCTCATTGTCAGGTGAGGTGTGAGGTGCCTTCTAAAAAAGACTGCTAGGCCTCCTCGGTCCTTCTCTTCAATTTTATCAGCTGACATTAGAGAACGTCTATCAGGCATCCAGAAAAACAATGACTTGGTTGTTGCCTTCAAAGAACCCACAGAGAGCCCAACAGAAAATGCCAAGAATGTTCTCCCTCATATCGTTTCATTTCACTCCTACAACCTTGAGGTACGTATGGTTACCAACCTTGTTCTACCAGGAAAGAAACTAAGGCTAAAGGATTCCGCTCCAAATCGCACAGCCAATAAGTAACAGGCCACTAAATCCGTGGGTATTGATGGGCACCAATTAGAGCAGGGAGTCCAAATCCTAAGCTTGCTGTTCAGTTTTTCCTATCAAATGGCTTGTCCCCTACTTCACGGATACCACTGACTTCTATTTCTCCGCGGACCCAGATTTGAAGAGCCTGGCACCTCATGGTCACAACCAGGCGGTTCGAAGGCGCGAGGCCGCCAGCTCGGCAGAGGGTCCAGTGCGCATGCCTGGGCCTGGGGGCCCGGTGGACCCCTGAGGGTCTGCGACCGAAACCTGCCCGGACCCCTCAGAGGCTCGCTCCCGGCCGCCCAGGCCAGACCCGCCTCCTGAGGCCAGAAACCCACGGTGCGCGGCCAGCAGGGCCGCGGTCAGCTCGGAGGCCCAAGCAGGCGCGGACTGAGGGGCGGCCGGGGAAGCGGCCCCCAGGGGCCGAGCGAGACGCGGTGCGCCCCGGGGCCGAACGGAGGCGCGCGGCGAGGCCTCTCCTCTTGCACCGGCCCGGGCCTCGCGCGGCGGAGGTGTGCGCCCCGGGCTCGCTCGCGGCCCCTCGGCGGGGCACGGGGCTCGGGCCAGCCGCCCGCGTGCAGGCCCGCGGCCCGAGCCCCCGCCTCTGGCTGCCAGCCCGCGCTCGGCGTTCACCGCGCTCGGCCGGGGCCCGCCTCTCGGCCGTTTTCGCTTTCGCTTTCCTGCCGCCGTCGTTGAGGAAAATGAAAGTGACCGTGGCGGGGGCCTCGGCCCGCGCAGCAGCCCGTCGGGGCGAGCGGCGCGGAGAGCGGCGGCGGTCGGCGTGGAGCCTGCGAGCCGGGGCCGCAGCCCGCACCAGACGAGGTAAGCGCGGCCCCTCGGAGGCCGCCTCGCGGGCTCCGCCTTGCGGACCGGGCGGGCGGGACGCCAGGGGGCCCCGTGACGCGGGCCGGGCTGGGCCAGGCCCGGCCGGGGGGGCTCCTGCCTCCGGGCCGGGGGCGCTGAGACGCGGCACCGCTGGGGCCTGCGAGGCTCGGGTCCGCCAGGCCCGGCTCCAAAGCTGGGGGAGCGCAGACTGGCGTGCCAAGGGTCTGGCAGCCCGGGGCCCAGGTCGCACGGCGGCGGCAAGGCCGTGAACCGTTCCCATCACACGTTTCCTTTTTGTACAGCGCCACCGGCCCCCCACCGCCACCCGGCTGTCACTAAATTCAAAGTGGAGGGATGTATGTAAAATGCTGAGCCGAGGGCCTCCCCTGAGGTCAGCAGGGAAGAACTCATCATTTGCCCCTGCTTACCTTTCAGACTCCTCTTCCTTCCCCATTTGGCCCCACTCCTCGTGCAGTTTGCCTTTCTCCGTTTTACAGATAGGGTGCACTTGGGCGCCCCTGGGGTGCCTTCCAAGAGTTCGCAGAACTGGCAAGCTTGCAGCTCGCCTCTTTTGGCCCTAGGCGTGGACATTAGCTAGTCCAGGATGTCGCCCCCTCCCCAAGGCCCTGCCCATGAGAAGACAGGGGCTTTACTCCGCAGACTCCAACCCCCCCCCCGCCCCCCGCCCCCCGCCCCCGACCTGGAGAAAATGGTCAGGGATGGGAGCGCAGCAGACCGGGAAACTTCCTGTCCACTGCATCAGCAGAAGGGTGAAACAGAAGTGCTCTGGTCTTTGCCGTTGGTCACATATACGCTAACTCCATCGTGGTGTCGAGAATTGGGCTCCCCCTCAGGGCTGTGGAAACAACCCCTGGCAAGGAAAACAAAATTCTATCTCTGTCTCTATCTATACTGTATCTATATATCTACACACACTAGTTGCCCACATGTGGGATGAGCATACAGGGTAGAAGGCACTAAGTGTTGAAAGTAAAGGGCCTAAACCTGCAGGCACTTAGTTGACTTACATTTGAGTGATGACACTCTTTGTAGACAATACCAAGAACCCCCTTTCAATCAGCTTTTGTCTCAATAAAAATAAGTTCAGCCTAATCACATGGATCTGATCATACCGCCCATTACTGAAACACAACTCCAATGATCTTAACTTTGGAAATAGCCATCTGAATTTGACAAATGATGGCATAAGATCTTAATTTTCAACACACGGAGTCCCTCTGTCCTGCTTCAGGGCTGTGTTGAGTATTCATTGCTTTTAGAAAATACTGCCTTGGGGTGCCTGGGTGGCTCAGTGGGTTAAGCCTCTGCCTTCCGCTCAGGTCATGATCTCAGGGTCCTGGGATTGAGCCCCGCATCGGGCTCTCTGCTCCGCGGGGAGCCTGCTTCCCCCTCTCTCTCTGCCTGCCTCTCTGCCTACTTATGATCTCTCTTTCTCTATCTCTCTCTAATAAATAAATAAATAATCTTTAAAAAAAGAAAAGAAAATACTGCCTTTATCATGAGCCAGAAAATCAGAGTCTTTGATTCAATAAGCTCTTCCCTTTCTGCTGAATTCCCTAATGTCCTCTTCTCTCTTCCTCCTGTTAACTCAATTTGAGGCGTTGTGGATTGCTCTCTCCTTCTGCTCCCCTAGCTATGTCTGCAGGGTGAAGAGGTGGTACGGTGGAGACACCATGCCCGGTGTTTCTACCACCCTGCGTTCTTGCTTCCATGTTCCAGAAAACAAAATTACTCAGCGGAAGACCAAGCAAGCCCCTGTCTTTCCCCCTACCTTCTTTTCTCCATAACTTTATGATTCATTGAGTTAGCCGCCAGCACGTGATGGACCTTCTTATATTTTTCACTAAAAAGTAATGCGTGGGATTTTGTGTGTTTTCCTGAGTACCTCAGGTCTACCAGATTTCATTGCTCATGCACCTGAATTCATGGCACACTAATCCTTGCTCTATCTCAAGTCTCTCATGTTACTTTATTTTGCTATTTCCTCCCTTTATACTCCAGTTCTCTGAGAGTGCCTTCCTCCCCGAGCACACAGGAACAGGCAGCCGTGGCAGTGTCTTTGTTCTTCTGAACTCCCTTTCATTATATTATCTTAGAACATGTGTATCTTTGAAACCAATGTCATGTTTTGCTTTTGTTGCACTTACCTAAATAAATACTTTTGGGCTAGGAGTGCCTAGGTGGCTCAGTCGGTTAAGGTTAAATGTCCACCTTTAGCTTAGGTCATGATCTCAGGGTCCTTGGTTGAAGTCTCCGTGCTCAACAGGGAGTCTGCTTCTCCCTCTCCCTCTGCCTGCCACTCCCCCTGATCGTCGTGCTCTCTCTCTCTCTCACAATAAAGAAATACAATAAAATAAATACAATAAACAAACAAACAAATAAATAAATAAATAAAATCTTAAAAAAAAAAATAGCGGCACCTGAGTAGGTCAGTCAGTTAAGGATCTGCTGCTCAGGTCATGATCCCAGGGTCCTGGGATCAAGCCCTGCGTTGGGCTCCCTGATCAGCGGGGAGTCTGCTTCTCTCTCTCTACCTCTGGCCCTAATCCTACTCGTGCTTTCTCATGCTGTCTCTCAAATAAATAAATTAAATCTTCAAAAAAAAAAAAAAAAGCTTTTGTGCTATAAATCTCTTACTATTTCTTTTCCCCCCTATATTATGTTTTTGAGTCAAACCGTATTGCTATATGTAAGTCTGATTCATTCCTCCTGGTTGTTACATAATTTAATATGGAAAGTGTATACCACAAGTGCTTAACCAGCCTCCTGGGAATAGATATGAGGTGGCCTGTGACTCCTTGCTTGCATGAACAGTGCTGCACCAAACATCCTTTTCTGTGTCTCCCTGTGTCTTGTGCAAGAATTTTTTTTTTTTTTTTTTGAGATAGATGTGGGATTGCGGGTTCTAGGATACTTGTGGGATGTCTTTGATTAAAAACTGCTACTTTGTGCTGCAGAATAGTTTCATTAGTTTCCTCCCACCAGGAGTTCATCAAGGGTCCCTTTTCCAACATCTGCTGGCACTAACTCTTAGCTCACTTACAAATTTCGGTCCTAACTTTGCTTTCGGTAGGTTAAAGCAGTACTCCATTTCTGTTTTAACCGAGCATCTCGTCATATTGTTTTGCCATTGATGAATGGCTTAGCCATCTATCCATCTAATCTGCCCCTCTTTTCTTTCAGACTTCTGATATTTTTCTCTATGGGGTTTGCATTTTGTTCCTTATTGGCATCCTTATATGTTAAAATGTTAGTTCTCTGTCAGACGTGGATGTTTTCAGTCTTCCCCTAATCTTGTCACCCGTCTGTTAACCTCATTTATGGTCTCCTTTTTATTATTACTAATAACTTTATTATTAAAGTAAGTACATATAACTAAATTCAGTAAATATGATAAAAGTAAATAAAAACAACTAAATTTTTATACCACAAAATTCACCTATTTTTTTAAATTACACAATTCAGTGGCTGGTAGTCTATTTACAGAGTGTGTAACTATCACTGTAATCTAATTTTGGAATATTTTTATTACTCCATTAGGAGACACTCTCCACTTTCCCCTCAATATGTCCCTCCCCAGCCCTAGGCAACACTAAGCTACTTCCTGTCTCTTTGCATTTGCCTGTTTCTAGACATCTCATACCAATGGGATGATTCAGTATGTGTTTGTTGTGCCCGGCTTCTTTTACTTAGCATAGTGTTTTGTAGGTTTATCCACATTATAGCATATATCAGTAGTTTGTTCCTTGTTAATGCCCAATAATATTCCATCATGTGGATATACTGCATTTTGTTTATCCATTCATTAGTCTATGCACATTTAAGTTGTTTCTACTCTTGGGCTACTGTGAATAATGCTTCTGTGAACCTTCATGTACAATTTTTGTGTGAACATTTATTTTCATTTCTCTGGGATATATACCTAGAACTGGAATGACTGGATCATATGGAATCTCGATGTTTAAACTTTTGAGGAACTCCCAAACTGTTTTCCAAAGAGCTGCGACATTTTCCCGTCTTACCAGCAGTGTGTGATGGTTCCATTTTCTTCATGTCCTCATTACCACTTGTCCATCATTTGGGTTAGAGACGTCCTTTCCTAGCAGGTATGAAGTTGTAGTACATGGTGGTTTTAATTTTCACTTCCCTGATGGTTAATAATGTTGAATGTATTTTCATGCTCTTATTAGCCATTTGTATATCTTCTCTAAAGAAATGTCAATTCAGAACTATTTTTAAAATTGTTATTTGTCTTTTATTATTGAGTTGTAATGGTTATTTATATATTCTTGTTACATGTCCTTTAATCAGATATATGAATTGAAAATAGTTTTCCCTCCTCTGTGACTTGTCTTTTCACTTTCTTGTTGGTGTTCTTTGAGGCAAAAAACTTTCAGTTTTGTTGACGTCCAACTGATAAATCTTCTAACTTACCTCTTGTGTTTTGGGTGTCATATTAACAAATCCTTGCCTAACTCAGGGTTATGAAGAGTCACTCTTATGTTTTCATCTAAGAGCTTTTAGTTTACATTAGGTCTATGGTCTACTTTTTTTTAAACATGAATCTTTAAATTTTGTGTAGTTGTATCCATCATTTTTCTCCTTTTAGCTTATGCTATTTACATCTCCTTTAAGAAATCCTTACCTACCTGAAGATCGTAAATTTTGTCTATATTTTCTCCTACTAACTTTATCATTTCTTCTTCTACATTTATATCTTTAATCCAGTTGGATTTTGTTTTTATTATGGCTTTGTAATATGCCTTAATATCTACCTTTTTATTTTTTTTCTAACTTTTTCTTATCTTTTCATGGACTTGTTCTTTCATAAACATTTTAAAATCTGTAAAGTTCACAGAAGTCTTTCTTAAGTTTTGATTGGAATTAATTGAAATCATAGGTTGACCTGGGAAGAAATGATACCTTTTAATGTCAAGTCATCTCACCCATGAATATGGTCTGTTCTCTCCATTTATTCATATTTTCTTTCAGATGTACTTAAAAAGAATTTTTCAAATTTTCTGCACAAGTCTCTTTGCATTTTTTATTAAGATAATTCCTAGCTTCAAGAATATTACGAATATAAGTGGTTTCTGATATTGTCACATTGTTACTGGTTACACTGTTACATATCCCCCCAACCATTGGTTACTGTTAGTGTGGAGAAATACAATCAGTTGTTTTTAGGTTGGTTTCATTTCTAACTACCTTTCTGAACCCCTATTAATTCTAATGGTTTTTCTGTGGATTTTCTTGAGAGTTCTACATGAAATAATCATACCAGTTACAAACACTGACATTTGTCTCTCCTTCCAATTTTATACTTTGTTTTACTTTTTATTATTTCTTATAGTGGCTACTTTTTCTGTAATTCTGTTACATGGTGGTGGGACTATCTGCATCCTTGTCTTATTCCATTCCTTAAAGAGAATATAGTTTTCTTTTAAGTATGATGTTACCTATAGGTTTGTAGATGATAGTCTTTGTTAAGGAAAGGAAGTCCTTTTTCTTAGGATCTGAGATACCAAGGAGCATAGATAAAATCCATGTATTACTTCCTAATGAAAAAATTTTATAACAAAGTGTATCACATGTGGTAACTAAAACCAATTAATAATCAAGCTGTGAAGAAAAGACAGTGATGGGGAGGACGGGGACTTGGTCTCTTAATTCTACTTCTTTAAGACCTAGGTTTTGTGTTTTTTATTGTTGTTTTTGTTTTTAGCATGAATTAGTATTGAACTGTGTCAAATGCTCTCTCTGTACCTGGTGAGATGATCATCTGTTTCCCCCATCCCAGTTTTTCATGTATTATTAGGGTGTATAATCTTAGCTGTTGTAACAGTCCCAACATTTCATTGGCTTACACCAGGAGTACTATTTATTTATCACTGATGACCCAGTCCAGGGATGTTGGTGGGACAGTGGACTCTCCTTTACTTAGTTGTTCAGGAACCCAGGCTCTTTCTCGACAGTTGCTTCCCCATCTCCTTGGACCTAGGTCCTTCATCAGATTCTCTAAAGTGACACAGATCACTGCTCCTCATATTCCTTTGGCAAGGACTAGTCACATTATTCCACCTATTGTAAGGTGGCTGGAAGTTTTGTGGGTTTTTTCTTTTTTGGTTTTTATTTTATTTTATTTTATTTATTTATTTGAGAGAGACCAGAGAGAGAGACCAGTGGAGAAAAGGACCAGAGGGAGAGGGAGAAGCAGACTCCCCACTGAGCAAGGGAGCCCAATGCAGGGCTTGATCCCAGGACATGACCTGAGCGGAAGGTAGACACCCAACCCCATGGTGGCTGGGAAGTGTAATGGCATTCCCAGGAAGAAAAGGAGAAGAGAGATGATGATCAAAAGTAACTTCTTCCACAATCAATTAATGTAGTGAATTACCTTAAGAGGTTTGCTGACTTCGAATCTTTTTTTTTTATTACTTTATCATGACATAGTCTTAATACTTTTTTTAGATTTGATTAGGTAATATTTTATTTAGGTGTTTGGTATCCATGTTTATAAGTTAAACTGGCCTGTATTTTTTTTCTTTTTTTGGACAACCCATATTCCAAATTTCAAAATTATAATAACCTTAGATTGGGCAATGTTTCCTCTTTTTTTATTTTCTAAGGTAACACTTTTAAGTAAAGATTGTCTGTTCCTTGGAAGTTAGTAGAATGCTCTTGTAAAATCTTCTGGAACCGAGACTTTATGGGGAAGAAGTGTTTTAAATTACTTCAGTTTCTTGAATGGCTAATTACATTTGCTATCATTTTTGTGCCAATTTTGGCAAATTTTCTAGAAATTTATTGATTTCTTCTATGTTTTCAAAATGTATTGTCATATGGTTATTTATAGTTATATAGAATAATAGTTATGTTACTTTTTATAAGTTTTTAAATGTTGGCTGTATTTGTCATTTCCTCTTTTTTTTCTTTAGTCTTTTCCATCTTCTGTCAGTTATTCTTGTTCAGTCTCCCTGTGTTTAAAGAAATACTTTGATCATGATGAGCACAGAGTAATGATATATAGAATTATTGAATCAATATACTGTACACTGGAAATTAATAGTGTATGTTAACTATACTGGAATTAAAAAACTTAAAATGAAATTAAATAAACTTAGTTTTAAAATAAATTAAAATTTAAAAAAAACTCAAGGAAATACTTTGGGTTTTGTTAATCACCTTTATTTTTTGTCCTCTATATCTTCTATTTCAGTGATTCTGCCCTTATGTTTATTATTCCATTTCTTCTTGTTTCTTTGATTACATGTTAGTTGTAAAAGTTTCTATGTAGACACTAGTAAAGTGAGATAGGAAAGCCCACTCCTGTCTCTTATAATTTCACTCTTTATAAGCAACCATCCTTACCAAATTGGTGTTTTTCTGGACCCTTTTCTCTGCTTATACATTTGTCTACAACTTTTCTAAACTATGTAAATCGTGGGTCTCTTTTTCTGGCGTACACACGAGCATCCATTCAAATGGCCTATCATAATTTATCTCTTTTCCAATGATGGGAAATTAGGTTGAAAGTCTTGGTGTTTTCATAGTGGAATTTAATTGATTCATATTTATTTTGATCACTGATAAGTGTGGCCTTGTTTCTGCCGCCTTGTTTTGCCAAATATTGATCATGAGTCCTTCCTTTTCTTTTTTTCTTATGACTTCTTCTGTATTAATCAAAGTATCTGTTTCCATTCCTTCCTTCCTTCTTTTTATTTAGTGACGTGAAATTCTGTACCTTACAAGGAGCTCTCTTTAATTTCTTAAGCATAGATAAACTTATGTCTTCCTATAAATACCAAAAATTAATCAGAATGTCTAACATCCTCCCACACATAAGGACCTTTTTAAAAAATATTTTATTTATTTATTTGAGAGAGAGTGTGCGTGAGAGAGCGAGCACAAGCAGGAGGAGGGACAGAGGGAGAGGGAGAAGCAGATTTCCCATTGTGCAGGGAGCTCGATATGAGACTCAATCCCAGAACCCCAGGATCATGACCTGAGCTGAAGGCTTAACCGGCTGATCCACCCAGGTGCCCCAAGAAACTTTTTAGTATGTTTTTAATTCTCTTCTCTCCCACTTTCCCTTAGGAAAGTGACACATAGGTGTCTGCTCGGGAAATACAATCTGGAAACTTCCTGTTGTTATTAATTCTTCATGCTTCAAAATACACTTTTCTTTTTCTACTTTAGAAATCTTTTGTTAACACTCACATTGATCCGTAACCCATTTGTGCAGTTGCCTACCATATCGGGATAGGAAGGCTTACACATGTGCTTCTTTTAGAGTTTTCATTGACTTCCTGAATATTTATAGTGATTGGTGTGTTATGAATAATGCTTCTCTGGCTTCCTTATTTCTCACAAGTCTACTTTGGAATCCATGCTATTCTGATCCTCGTTTGCCCTTTGCTGGCACAAAAACATTCTGAACTATTTGCAAATGCTAGTCACTTCCTCGTGTTTTACTGAGTTTACTTTAGCTTGGTTAAACCAAGAGCAATATCAGTTTGTGTAAACTTACCACTAACTGAAGGTTCATGTAATGACCCTGCCCCAGGGTCAGCGACTGCCTAGAGAAATATGAAAATCACTTTGAAAATTCAGCTGCTGATTATCTTATGCTAAAAAGCTTAACATTTACTATATAATACTTAACTATTTGAGGGTGAAGTAAAATGGGCACTGTCACAGGGAAACTATGATAAAACTAACTTGGATGGTGTTTATCAAAAGCTTTTTTTTTTTACTTTCTTTAATTTATTTTTTTAAAAGATCTCATTTTTTAAAAAATGTTTTTAAAAGATTTACTTGTTAGAGAGAGTGCGAGTACCCCCTGAGCGGGAGGAGGGGCAGAGAGAGAGAGAGAGAGAGAGAAATCCTCAAGCAGACTCCCCACTGAGCACGGATCTAGACACACAGTTCAGTCCCAGGACCCTGAGATCATGACCTGAGCCAAAATCAAGAGCCTGTTGCTTAATCGACTGAGCCACCCAGGCACCCTGAAAGATTTTATTTTTAAGTAATCCCTACACCCCACACGGGGCTCAAACTCACAACCCCAAGATCAAGAGTCTCAGGTTTTTCTGATTGAGCCAGTCATGCCTCTCTATCAAAAACTTTTTTTTTTATTTTAAGATTTTTATTTATTTATTTATTTGACAGAGAGAGAGAGAGAGAGAGATCACAAGTAGGCAGAGAGGCAGGTGGGGGCGGGGGGCGGGGGGCGGGAAGCAGGCTCCCTGCTGAGCAGAGAGCCCAAAGTGGGACTCGATCCCAGGACCCTGGGATCATGACCTGAGCCGAAGGCAGAGGCTTTAACCCACTGAGTCACCCAGGCGCCCCTATCAAAAACTTTTTAAAGTCTCCATACACTTTTATCTCGATAATCCTACTTCCAGGACTCTATCTTAAGACATGTTAACGGGTACGTGGGTGGCTTAGTCGGTTGAGCGTCTGCCTTCAGCTCGGGTCATGATCCCAGAGTCCTGGGATTGAGCCCCGAGTTGGGCTTCCTGCTCAGCGGGGAATCTGCTTCTCCCTCTTCCCCTAACGCTGCCCCTCACCCACTTATGCTTGTGCTCTGTCTCTCAAGTAAATAAATAAAAAAGACATGTTTCCTATGCGAGGTGACTTTAGGTGATGCAGGGTAATTCTGGGTGGAATAGATCTGTGGCATTGTCTAACCCCCTGATTCACATAGTGGGAAAGCCATTCCTGTCAATTTGTTTTCAGTCTTCTGATCAAGGGAAGGAGAAAGCTGTCAGTTTGGTGCTAGTTTGTCTTTAACACCTCTCTACACCTTTGCAGTCTCCCTTTCGATATAAAAGAAAGAGCAAAGGAATAGCCATATCTTAATTCCATTTTCACAACGTTGTTTTGTTTTCCATTGTATTTGTCTTTTTGTCTTTATGAATGGATTTAAAGAGAAAGGCTAAATATAGGACAGATGGTATTTAATTATGCTGAAATAGTTATGGTGATGTATGGATAACTGAAATGTGAGGAACATAACCCTAACAATAATCAGAGCTTCAGATACAGATTTTAAATGGCGGGTTCTTATATGTAAAGCTGTTCCTCTCAGTGAGACTTCTGCTATCAGAAAGTTAGAAACCACTCGGGTGTCCAACTACAAGGCATTGGTTAAATGATTTGATATCTTCCTATGATATGATACTGCCAGTTATTAGAAAAGTATGTTTAATGACATGGAAAAATTATATACTGGTAGGTAAAACAAAACTAGTTGCAAAAGAAAAATATATACAGTATCCCATTATTGTTAAAAAGAGACTACATATATATTATTATATGACTACGTGTGTATTCGTTTTATATATTTGTGTGTATATATATGTATGTTTATACACTGAAATTATTGGGAAAAGGAGTGGAAGAAAATAATTCCAAATAAGTTATATCTGGATCGTTGGGATTACGGACTTTTTGTGTTTTCCTTTAATAAATATCTATCACTTTGTTACAAGAAAAACAATGTATACATATATCAATATCTATATATTTTTTACATATATCTATTTATTAATTAAGCTGTTCGCACTCTAACAGGACTGCTTGGCGTTTCGCCATCTGCAGGCACTCCTGAGTCCTTACATGCTCCTGGAATCCAGTTAGGTCCCCGTAGCCTGCTGCAGAGCCAAAGGGAGATAGTGCCCTCAGGACTTCCTTGTGACCCCTCAATACTCTCCAAGATACTTGGTCTTGGTGGGTGTATATTTATACTTCTGGAATAAAACAGAGGAATATATACAAAACTGTTTGGTATCATTTTTATTGCCTTTTCCTCTCAACAGTCCTATTAGGCAGGCTCACATCAGGATCCCACTTTTTTCAGTGGGTTTGGACCATTAAAGAGGAGTAGAGGTGATGCTGAAAGGGGTTCTCCTAGTTTCCCATTTGTTCTCAACCTGTAATTTTTGCATTATTCTACTGGCGATGTTTTGTTTGTTTTGTTTTGTTTTGCTTCTTAAATTTTTATTTGGAAATAATTTCATACTTCCAGAAAAGAGACCAAAATAAAACTGATAAAAAGAATATCCAGTAGTAAAAAGAATAGTTAAAAAGTGAAAGTAGTAAAAAGAATCTTTACCCAGATTCACCTATTAACATTTTACCCCATTTGCTTTATTTATATCTATATATACACAAATATATATTTTTCTAATTTCAATATGTAAAGTATATATTCCCAATATACAATACATACATTATGTATTTAAATTAGAAATATATATGTATGTGTGTGTATGTGTGTATACATATATATATACACATATATATATATATATTTCCTGCACCATTTTGGCCATGAAATTTTTTTTTTTTTTTTGGCCATGAAATTTCTATATGTCAGATATAATCATGATTCTGTATCATCTGGGTTGGAGGTACATATATTTATTTATTTATTTATTTATTTATTTTAAGATTTTATTTATTTGAGAGAGAGAGAATGAGAGAGGGAGAAGTTAGATGGAGAAGCAGACTCCCCAGTGAGGAGGGAGCCCGATGTGGGACTCGATCCCGGGACTCTAGGATCACGACCTGAGCCCAAGGCAGTTGCCCAACAACTGAGCCACCCAGGCACCCAGGTACATATATTTAAATTTGAATGCCTTCTTTCCAGGATTACAAAATCTCTGTTGGGAAGAAAAAAAAATGTTCATTGCAAGGCCTAATGCTTGGCAGAAACAATTGCTACCTTTTGCCTTCTAGAAATTCCTCGGATGTTGCTCCTTAGAGCTTGTTCTTGGAAACCCCTGGATTCCTTTGTGGGACTGGGGTTGGCAGGTCCCTGTTAAGTGACCAAGTGCTGAAAGACAGCTTCCTCCTTTTACAAGGGTGCTGGGCTCTGCCCAGGGCCAGCTAGCCAGGTCCTGAGCATGACAAGAAGCCTCTTGTGGCATTCTAGTAACATCTGCCGGGTTGTAGCAAGACCTTCAACTGGCCAACACCCACCCCCCAACCTCCCAGCCCCGGGGTCCTTCAACTCCTTTCCACCCCCACTGCCACCATTGCTGTGATTCGGACTGTCACATCTCTTACCTGGATAACACAGTGACCTCTGACTGGTACCTACCTTCCCTTACCCCTTGCCTATTTTTTTCACAGAAGCCAATGTGTGTTACTCTCCTATTGCTGCTGTAACAAATTACCACAAAGCTAGTGGCTTGAAACAATACAAATTTATTACTTTACAGGGGCGCCTGCGTGGCTCAGTCGGTTAACCATCTGCCTTCAGCTCAGATTATGACCTCAGGGTCCTGGGATTGAGCCCTGTGTCAGGCTCCCTGCTCAGCTGGGGAATATGCTTCTCCCTCTCCCTGTGCCCTTCCCCCACACACACACTTATGCTCATGCACGCTCTCTCTCTTTCTCTCTCTCTCTGTCAAATAAATAAGTGAAATCTTTTAAAAATTTTTATTATTTTACAGTTCTGAATGTCAAAATCCTAAAATCAAAGTTTTAACAGGGGTGTGTTCCTTCTGGAGGCTCTGGAGGAAACTCATTTCATTGCCTCTTCCATCTGCTTGGGGCTTCCTGCATTCCTTGGCTAATGGCCCCTTCCTCCATCTTTAACACCAGCAAGGCTTTCTCATTCCACCCTGCTCTGCTGCTCCTCTTCTGTAGTCAAATCTCCTCTGTTTTCTTCTTGTAAAGACAATTGTGATTTCACTGAGCCCACCTGAAGGATCCAGGATTATCTTCCCATCTTAAGATCCATAATTTAATCCCATTCTGCAACATGCCTTTTGCGATGTTAGGGAACATACAACTTCCAGGGATCCAGACATTAACATCTTTGGCGGGGCCATTATTCAGCCTACCATACAGTGTAGCCTTTTAGAAACACACACATCCAACCACATTATTCCTCTGCCTACAAGTCTCATGTGGTTTTGCAGTCCTCAGAGGATGATGGCCTTTCGGGCCTGGGGGTGCTGTGCAAGGGCTGCTCATACCCCTTCTCCACCTCCCCTACCTCCTCTCTCTCTCCTCGGCCTCTGGCTTGCTGTTTGTGATCCAGCCTTTGTGCCTGGTAGGCTTTTTACCAAGGATGCTTCTCCTCCCCGCACTCCATTCCAGGCCTTTGTGAGGCTCCAGACAAGGTCAGGTTTCCCTAGGATGCTCTCATAGTGACCTGTGTCCTGTTGTCACACTTACCTGGGCTGTTATACCTTGTCATTTATTTAAGTGATCATTTGATTCATATATGCTTCTCCTATGTGAGTGAGTACCCCACACAGGCCGGGCCCATGTCTGGTTTTTGGGGTGCACTGTAGCACCCCAGCATGGTGTCTGGCTTATGGTCGATGATTAGTGAGTACGTGGGGATAAATGAATAAGTGAATGAATATTAACAGCATGGTCATTACCATCCGTCCCCTTCACGCTGCTGCTGCTTCTGCACAGCATTTATTGCCTCGTCTCTTGTCACCTCCCTCCACCAGAATGGAAGCCCACAAGAGCAGGGACTTTGTTTTTTGGGTGCATGTCTGGTCCATAACAGGGACTTGAAAAATAGGGGATGCCTGATACGCAGGGAGCTCCAAACCTCTCACAGAGTTTTCATGTTAGACCCCTCTTTGAAACTGGTTATTATCAAGTTCTGCATTTTAATTATTCGTGATAACTCATATAATCAGGCAGATCAGCAGAGCCCTTTAAAGTGTTCAATTTTGGGGTGAAGATTAAATGAGTTAATAAATGTGAATCATTGAGAGCAGTGTCCGGCACATGGTGAACTCTGTGTGAGTTTGCTTGTTGTTGCTGTTAAGAGATGCTCGAGTCCTTGATAGTCTAGAATTTTTACTGTGTCTGTTGCAGCTCTGTGGTGGAACCACAAACACGGAACTGCGCGGGTTCTCCTGGCCCTTGCACCTGGATGGACCCAGCTGTTGCAGTCGCCTGGCACTTACAGTGAGTGATCTTCTCCATAACTCTGTGCTTTTCCTTGTTTTGCCTGCAGGTGGCAGCACACCCTGGACTTCTTTGCCGTACAAGCAGTCCCCAGCCTGGACCGCAGAGAAACAAGAAAATGGACTCCCAGCTGCAGTCTGCAAATGTGAGCATTTGTGGAAGGTTTGTTTACATTCTATTTCGACCCTATTTGCCCTCAACAGACAATAATTCTAAGTTGCATATTTGGGAAGAAGGGTGCTTTCTGTCTGTAAAGCTAAGGGCAGTGCACCACTTCTTGGTGTTATCATAAGTCTAGGAAAGACTCTCCCTGCTTTCTGCACCTGCTTCCTTCGATGATGTTTTGTCCTTACTTGCAACCCCTGTAGGGCCCTGCCTGACAGGGACTCTGTGACATCTTCCTTCACTGTCCCGGTCTTTATTTGTAGGGAGCTAGATGGTGAACCCTATCTTTCATCCTCCCTTATGCCAGCTTTGCCCCAAGCCTCTGTGTGTTGGGTGCTGTGCTGTGCAGTTTCCACCTCATTCAGTCCCCACAAAAACGTGGCCAAATAGGGAATATTACTTCTTTGTTACAAATGTGGAGCCAAGGCTCAGAGGTTAAATTATGTACAGAGCTCAGATGTAGCAAATGCAGGGTGGCAGCCTGAGGTCTCTGGAACTCTTGCCTCTTATCAGAAAATGAGGTTGGCCGCCTATGGGTAGAAGATGAATCACATTTGTTCTTGTAGACCTGAAAAAGGAACAAAGTAAAACTAATGGAAAACAAAATTATAATCCCTAAATAAGCTCCCTCTCTAAATTTACCATCTTAACTTCACATAATCCTATTTTTCTTTCTGATTTCTTTTAATCTGAATTGTTGGCTCACTAGTAAAATTCACCTTTGCTGCTCTTTGCCTTATGCAAACCCTTATGAGCTTTGTTCTGTGTACCACCTGATGCAAGGTAGTTTTGTGGTTCATCTGGACAACCTGTAACCTCCATAAACCGGTGGAGTTTGAAAAGTGGCAAAGTATGAAGAGTCTTCTTCTGTGCCCAGGAGGTTGGGCAAACCCATCCGAGGGCCCACACACTGACACCCCTGAGGGCCCCAAGCAGGACTCTGTCTCAGCTTAGCTCTCATGACGGGGTGCGGCCTAAATCTTGTCTCTTCACAGTGAGCTATTTGATAAACCAGGTCACTCTTTAAGTCCCTGCCGATATCTGAACATTTTAAAGTGCTACAGTTAAAACTGTGGTCAGCGAAAGACAAGCTGTCCTTTTCCCCGGGGAAGCGCCTTCCTGAGCACGACTTTGGAGCACTTCATTTTCGGCCACTCAGAACAAATAGCCTCGAAGACACATTCACTGTGGATGTTTCAAACTGATAGATTTACACAACCATCCCTTGCACAAGCAATAGTCACTAACTTATGACTGTGAGATATTCTTTCCTTGTCCTTTTTTTTTTAAAATAACAGCTTTATTGGGCTATAATTCTCATACCATACAGTTTATCCATTTAAAATGTATGATTGAATGGCTTGTAATCTATTCACAGAGTTGCATGTCCATCACCAGAGTCAATTTTAGAATACTTTCCTTACTGCAAAAGAAACTGCACCCCTGCATGGTCGCCCACCTCCACTTTGCCTGTCGCCCCTCCCGTGTCTCCCTCGCAACAGCTCATCTATATCCAGTCCCTGTAGACTTCCTATACTGGGCATTATGGAGATAGCACCTCACCACCTGTGGTCTTCTGTGTCTGGCTTTTTCCACTTCACACGATGTTTTCAAGGTTTGTCCATGTCACAGCACATGTCAGTACTCATTTCCTTTTCATTGCCAAATAATATTCCATTGTGTGATTATACCACTTTTGTTTATCCATTCATCTTTTGATGGACATATGGGGTGTTTCCAGTTTGGGCTATTGTAAACAATGCCGTGAATTTTTTTTTTTTATAATGCCGTGAATATTTTGTGCAGGTTTTTGTGTGGGCTGTGATTATGTCTTGTGAGCCTGTAAGCTGTAATGAACAAGAAATGTAATGAACAAGCCTAGTTTCTAAGCATTTGAGAGAGGAATAGAACCATGTTGACGTTGTTTGAGATTTAAAGGGACAGTTGCTTTGTGTAGACATAGATTTGTACTCAAAGAGATTAACTACATGAGGCAAGGTTAAACCCAAAAGGTATTTGGATCTAATTCTTTTCCGTATCACTTGAGTTTTCTAAGTTCTATGTTTTGCTATTCTTTGTTTAAAAAAAAAAAAAAAAAGAACAGGAAAGAAATATGTGTTGGTCCCGAGGTCTCACTTGAAATAACCTGGAATTCGTTTGGGTGGAGGGTGGCACAAGGACTTTTTTCCGGGTACATTTGGCAGCTGGGTGGGTAAGGTGGAGGCAGGGGCCAGAGAGAGGAACAAGGAGGGAGGAGAATGTGGGGTGATGTGTGCCACCCATCTGCCCTTGGTTCAGCTTCCCTGTGGCCCACCCTTATGGCCACGGGGCAGTGACGGGTCACACTTAGTGTGGCTCTTGCTTGTTATCTGGGTGACGTGCTTCACAGCTGAGTACCTGTGGGTCTAGTTTCACTCTGCTTCTGACTCACAGAGCTCTGGTGTTGGGCTGTTGGTTTTCAGTAAAAGCAGGTGTTAGGAAGAATGTGTCGAAGGACAAATGAAGCCCCTAAGGGACTCTGCTCGATGCAGTACTCAAAACATTTCCGGGCTTTTTGCCGTCATCGTCGTTGTTGTTGTTGTTGATGTTGGGGTGTGTGTGTGTGTGTGTGTGTGTGTGTGTGTGTGTGTGTTTTAACCCCACTTAAATTTTCAGTTAAACTGTGTTTTCCTTCCTGAAATCTTTAAGCGAGCCAAGTCCTTGTGATTTATTCTATGCATTTTTTTTTTTTTTTTTTTTAGGGAGTTCCTCTACTTCTCACATCTGGGTTGGAGTTAGAGACCTTTTTTTTTTTTTTTTTCTTTTCACACTCACCCAGCTTGCAGAGTGATTTGAGTTTGCCTCCAATTTAACTTAGTTCTTTATCTTTATTTTCCCTTCCTTGGGACATGAGGGAGTATTGAGGAGGGAGGTGTTTTAACTGAATTCTGACTTCAGGTGAGTTGGTAGAAATTTTTATGTATTATTTAATGCCTGATGGGAGACACATCATAAAAGAAGAAATAGGCAGCCTTCTAATTTGTAAGTCAAAACTGTGTTCCCGTCTGTTTGTGTGCAATCCTGAGGCCAATGAGGGCCCAGTTATGAGTGCCCAGGAAAGCGCAAGTCAGGGAAGGCTTTGTGAGGCGGCCCCGGGGCCTTAGGAGATGGCAGAGAGAAGGTGGGTGGTCGTTGCAGGCACCCAGACATGACAGGGAACAGGAGTGTCAGGAAGAGTCCAGAGAGGTCATGATGGGTGAGTTGAGCTGACAGGATTTGGGTGGTGATAGGATTTGATCCTCAAGCCAAGCAGTTTGGCTTTAATACCATAAAGAAGAGAAAGTAGGGCGCCTGGGCGGCGCAGTTGGTAGAGCCTGTGACTGTTCATCTTGGGGCTGTGAGTTTGAGTCCCATGTTGGGTGTAGAGATGACTTAAAAAATAAAATCTTAAAAAAAAAAAAATAAGAATAGGAAGTAAAGACTTTTGAAGAGGAACACACCCTTACTGTTTGAAGCAGAGACTTTTATTTCCATTTTACACCTGAGCGAAGCGGTGCTTTTCAAATGTTTTCTTTTCAAATAATTCTCCAAGACCCAGTGGCCAGGGGAGGTTGGATCCCACTGACCCTAGAGTACATATAGGTGTATCCTGGCCTGAGTCTCGGGATGGCCAGGGTGTCAGCCAGCTCGGCCCTGCGTGGCCCTGTGAGTCCTTGCGTGACTGCCTCTGTTTGTCATCGTCCCTCCCTGGGCGGAACCGGTGAGGGGCAGAGGGGGAACTTTGAGTACGTCAATTCCCAGCCTCTCAGAAGCCCTGGGAAAGCAGGGGGGCAGGCACCCAGCCAGGCCTCCACGGTCAGCACAGCGACAGTCCAGGCACGTTCGCAGAGCTGCAGAGACCTGCAGGGAGTTTGGAAGCTGCAGAGCCCCGGGCAAGTCTCTCCTCCCCAGTGGGAGCTGCCGGGCTGAGGCGGTCCGGGCAGGCCAGCAGCCCGGCTGCAGCCCCGGCACACGTCGCCTCTTGTTAGGGCCTTGCTGCTCCAGTGCACTTGGTTGATGCCGAAGTTTTCCAGCCATTCCTTCGCTTGCACCTTCATAGAGTATTTGGCAAACAGTTAAGCACCTGAAATGTCCCGGGTGAGCTCCTGGCAACGAACACAACAACCCAAGGCCCTGGATTCCCCTTGCGTGACCCTTTCTGGTCTCACCTGTAGACGTTGGTTAGGCATAGAATTCCAGTCTGAAGGGAGGGAGGAAGGAAAAGAGGGTCTCTCCCTTCTTGGCAGTCTCTGATTCTATAGACAGATTCCGTAGAACGTTCTTAAAGGGATTTGGAAGATCCCTTAAGTCATGTCCAGGGGTTTGTGATTTATATTTGTATTATGCAAGCCTTGTCCCACCCCTCTTTTTATTTGCTTTCAAAACACTTTTACATCTGTCCTTGATCTTTATAAAGTAATTTTGTATAATCACAGTGGACATGGTACTGGGACCCAGGTCCACCTTTACTGACCATAGACTGCGGGTATGTTCCCTAACTTCCCTGTTCCTTCACAGTTTCCTTGACTGAAAATGAATATGAAAACTGTATCTACTTCAAGGGCACTCTGAGGATAAATGTGACAATGTTTCTAGCACAAGACCTGGCTCCGAGTAAAATCTCAGTGATTGGTGGTTACAATGATGATTATATGTAATTATTCCCATTTAACAGGAAGGAAAGCTTTAGATCACGGAGGTTAAGTGACTTGCTTAAGGTCATGTGGAGAGTTAGAGGCAAAGCCAGAAATAGGAGTCAGGTCTCATGAGGTTCCTGGCCAGTGCTCTCTCTCCCTGGGATTCATTTTGGTCTCAGGAGAAAATGTTAGTGGGGCACCTGGGTGGCTCAGTGGGTTAAAGCTTCTGCCTTCAGCTCAGGTCATGATCTCAGGGTCCTGGGATCGAGCCCTGCATGGGGCTCTCTGCTCAGTGGGGAGCCTGCTTCCCCCTCTCTCTGCCTGCCTCTCTGCCTACTTGTGATCTCTGTCTCTCTCTCTGTCAAATAAATAAATAGAATCTTTAAAAAAGGAAAAAAAGAAAATGTTAGTGCACATGGACAGTTCTGTCTGAACCTGATCCTCTGGTAGCTGGTTCTGGCTTTTGTAGGGGACTATAGGACAGGGTTTCCTCAGCACACAGGACTCTTGATTCTGGGTATTAGGAGCCCCTCGGGGAGGGGCACCTGTGGGACTAGAGGGCAAGGAGCCTCCCCCTTTGTTTTCTGAGAACATAGAGGGCTTGAAGGCAGTGGGCTTTCAGTGTTCCCCTACTTCCCCCTTGCCTGGTGTGGCCAGATCCTACAGATCCCCCGGGGGCTTCATAGAGACCCAGCCTGGCCTGGGGTGGGCACTGGGAAAGGCATGCAGGTAGCAGGTGGGTACTCTAGAATTCTCTATCCCTGAGCAGAGCTGGGCCCTTTCTACTGTGGGAGGACTCCTTAGGCTTAGGCTTAGGCTTAGGAACCAGGTATGGGTGGAGTCTCCTTAAAACCCTTTGGAAAGAGCAACCTGACTTTTGCCGTATTGGGCAGGGGTGGCAGACGCCCTTTGCAGCTGCCCTGGTCACCCTGTGACCAGATGACTGTTCCCACTGGTCTTAGGTACACAGTGGTGGCCCTTGCTCCTGGTGAAGGAGAGTTAAGGACTGCCCAGATAGGTTTTCCCAGGAAATGGATATCACTTTGAATTTCACTTCAGGCGGTCTAGCACAGTGCAGAAGTCCATAGTCCGTCAGGCGTGGATTTGAGTCCCAGCTCGGCTGCTTGGTGTCTGGGGGTGGGTAGGTGACGCTTGCTTGGAAAGTTACTCAGCCTCTTCAGCTCTAAGTTTCTGCATCTGTAAAACGGGAATGAGAACACCTACCTTACACAAATGCAGTATGAAATAAAGTAACCTGTGCAAACACACGTGTGTTGGCCTGTGGGGGCTCTCATTCCTGTCATGATTATCGACCACATCAGTGGGCCCCACGAGCGTGTGGGTGGAAAGGGCTGTCACGTGTGGCCCAGCCTCACAGAGCCCGTGCATCTGCCACGACTCGGGCGCCGCCAGTGAGCGGAGGTGCTCCAACCTCTGTCCACTCTGTGGTTGTTGGCAGTCGTTCGTGTTCTCCAGTGGGTCATTCACTTTCTGCTGCTGTGTAGGGCCCTGTCCTCTTTTGCCATTTCCTTTCTGTTTAGTTTGGTGTTTTTAAAAGGTAAAAAGTTGTTACGTAGTTAAAATGTATTGAAGGTTTACTCTAACACAAGTTTTACTGATACAATCTTCTTTAACTCACGTAACGCCCGAATAAAGAAACAGAGGTTAAATGATGGGCAAGGCTGCACTATTTTCACACAGCAGACCTCAGCTTCACCGACCGATTCCGGAACCCACATGCAGCCCCCTAAACAGGAGGAGATCAGGTACTCTGGCCTGTTCCCCAGGCCGCTCTTGGGACTGAGCTGTGTGCCCCAGAGGGGAACGTCTGCCCTACCTTAGAAACTTTTCTGGGGATGCTGCAGATCCTCCTTTGGTAGCCATTTCGGCATCTTGTAGGGACAGTGGCTTCTCTCTCATTCCCCTGGCAGTGTCCCTTTCAGACCATCCATTCATCCTCAAGAGTTGTGAGGGACTCACTTGGACAGTGTGCTCAGTGCCTGGGCTGGACAGGCAGACAGCGAGGGTGACGTTCCACTGGCATGTGGACGGTGGGGCTGTCTGCCGCTGTGACTGCGGGATGAGGCCTGCAGGGCCAATGTAGCCGGACAACCTCCCCGCCTTCCCTCCGGCCGAGCTGCCAGGCCACGGCTGGCTCCTTCCTCACCGGACTGTGTCTGCTCGGCTCTCAGTGCCCCGGGGGGCCACCTGGATGGCTGGAGGAGCTGAGTGGCTGCAGCCGGCCTGGCCTGCAGGCCATGGGGTGACGGGGGCCATGGGTAGGGGTGGATCTGCTCCAACCCCAACTGAGCGGTTGTTTAGGGACCTTGAGGCTTGAGAACGAACATACCCCCGGAGGTGCCTTCATACAGTGAGCATCTATTGAGCACCCATTGGGCCCCTCAGGAGACCATGTGAAAGAGGCCTCACACGTGAGTTGGTCTAGAGCTGCCTCCAGCCCAGCGGGCAGGGCCGCTAGTGGCCACCAGAGAGCTCCACTGCTCTCAGAAGGATCCGAGGCTGACAGAGGGGCCAGGTTGGCGGGCCCAGGTTGGCGGCATTGCTGTTTATTGGAACAGCTTCCATGACAACCGGGAGATAAATACCTGAGGTCAAGAAGGGCCTGGAGCAAGACTAGGTGTCTGGATAGGGTGGGGCCTGTATGGTGATTTGGAGACGCTGATGTGACCAGAATCTTCCAGGTGGCTTCTTCAACATGCCCAATTAATTTTTCAGTTAGTTAATTAATTAATTAATGCCCCACTCATTCCAGAGAAGATTCAAAGTGGCTCCATTCAGCAAGTGTCTTAGAGGGAAGAAGGTGTCCAGAGTTCACTCTCAGTGAAACGTTGGGGTTTAGGCCCTAAAGTTGGTCGTTTACCAGCTGTTGGTTCAGCTCCACACTCAGGTCTGGGCTCTTTGAGAAGCACAACCTTCGCAGCTTCTGTACTCCTCTCTGGGTCCCTTTGCAACGAGTGGCTCAGACACCTTCCTGCCTTGAGGCAAATCATGTGACTTCAGAGAAGCAAATCTGACCTCAATTACCAGGTGCAAATATCAGTCACTGGGAGTAACCGGGAGGCCAGCTACCTGCTTGTTTCAGCCTCTGGCGTTAAATATTAAGAGTGCACTGTTGAGGGTGCGATAAAGGCTGTCTCTAACAGTTTATGATTTCCAGTAAACCCGAGGGCTTCAAGGAAGGGCCAGGGCAGATGAGAGTCTCTAGGCCTGGCCCTCAGCTGAGCTGAGCTGGCAGAGCCATTTCTGCAGGAATGGGAGGGGCAAGAGCAAGGCTACAGCGTCTCCAGGCTTGCCCTGCTCTCCTGCATAGCCCAAGCGCCACGGAGCGGGGTTTCTGCACCCAGCCCGGTGGTCCTGCGCCCTCTTGGCGGCTCTGGGAGGAAGGAAGACGGTTGGTGGTCATCGGCTGCCCATGCCGGCTTCCTCCTGGGTGCCGGGCCGGCTTCGGAGCTCTGGACTCATTCCTCTGGCTGGCTGGCTGATGGGCAGCTGGAGCCTCGCTCACAGAAAGCTAGAGGAGGATTGCCAGCCCCTGGGACCCCCCGACCCTGGGCTGAGTGAGATTCCTCAGAATCCGGCCACCAGGAAGCTGGGGGCAGGCAGCATACCCCCTGTTGGCCTAGAAAGGGACCTGAGGTCCCCCTCCCACCTTCCAGTGCCATGAGGGAGACCCGTTTGAGTTTCTCTGAGCGTCTAATCCAACTGCAGAGACAGAGGACATACATCAAATTAAATCAGAGCACAGTAACAGTAGCTCTCATTCATTTAACAAATATTTAAGGAACACTTGGCTATGTGGCATACACTGTGCCGGGTGCTGGGCATAAAGCCATGAACAGCCATCCCTGCTCAGATGGAGCCGACAGTCTAGTCTGGCGAAGATTGGAAATAATTAAACACATATAAATAAAATGTTCACAGCAGCGATAAGTGGTATGTAGCAAATTAAAATGCACTAATGTGTAATCAAGTGACCAAGTGGCTACTTTGGATAGGGCGGCCCTGAAGACGTGGCGTTTACAAGAATACTTGAAAAAGAAGAAGAGCGAGGACGCGGGAGGTGAGCAGTCATAAGATTGCCTGTCCCGATTGTTGTTGGGGCAGGAGAGACAGGGTGACGGTAGGAGACAAGGATGTTCTAGAACACATAGCTGAGTTAGTGCGATGCTTTGGGACTCGTAACGTTTCTTCTTTTCTGAATTATGCCCTATGCGGTCCTTCAGGGAACTTTTACAGAGTGTCCCCTGCGTGCCAGGCACTCTGCTGGACATGGTGAAAGCAAGATGGACATGTCAGCGTCCCTCTCAAGGCCGTTGAGTCTGTTGTGAGAGGGAGGGCAGGGAACCAAGACCGTGTGGCAGGATCTGCAGGTGAGAGAACCAAGGTGGGGCTTCCTAATCCCTGCGGGCCTTGAGGGAAGAAGCCGCTGTCTGTGAGGCTCCCTGGATGAGAGGAGGGGTTCTGAGGGGTCCTGAGGGATGAGGTTAGCCAGGCAAAGAAGAGAGCTCGTCTGCTCCAGGCAGAGGGAGTGACCTGAGCAAAGGCCTGGAGGGGAGGGTAAGCAGGTGGGGGAATGCCCCGGGGCCCGCACCACACATTAGAGAGCGGCCTGTGGAGTGAAGGCAGCTTCCTAGGGGGCCAAGGGAGCAGGAAAGAACAGCTGAGGCTCGCAAGCTCAGGTCCCCCCTGTGGGCCTCCCTTCCCTCCAGGAGCCATCCCATGCGAGGACCGGTTCCCTCCACCACCATCCCCCAGCTCAGAATAGAGAAGTCACTGGAACCAGCCACCCAGCGGGGAGCAGGCAAGTATTTGCACATCCATGTGAACACATTCGACTGCTTGGATTTTTGGAGGGAAGGGAGCCCTGAGAGAAAATCTGTTCATCTAAAAGTAGGAACAGAGTTTTGCGTTTCGGGCAGGAAGGCCTTTCTGGCGAGTCTCACTAGGCTGTAAAATTGCAAAGACTATTATCACATCCCAGTAAATGCATAAGATGATCATAAAGTAGATAATGCTGGGTTTATTCCAGCCTGATAGGGAGCATACAGCTCTCTCCTCCTTTCCCTCCCTTCTCCCTTTCTTTTGTTTCCCTCTCTCATTTCTAGCCCCCAGAGCCCCTGATAATCTTTTTTACACACTCATTACTCCCCCAACACCCTCCAACATAGATAACCACACTTGATTTCTGGGAACTCATCTTAACCTGTGGAAAACCAGGAAGTAAGCAGTAAGTTAAAAAGGTAGTGGGAGAGAGAGAGGGAGAGGGAGAGAGAGACCAAAGTCCAGAATTAATCAGTATTTATTGAGGCTTTGTGGACTTACTATTGTCAGGCACTGTGCTAAGCTCATCACATTCTCTCTTTCATTTAATGTTCCCCCAAACTCTTCCATTTGCCCCATGAGATCTGCTCCCCGCCCTCTCCCCCTGCTCAGTGCCCTGGGAGGCTGTCCTGTAGCAGAGCAGCTTCCTGTACCTTGGTTTGGTTTTGGGCTCTGGGCCACGGGGACCACTGGCAGAAGATGAGTGGGTACAGGAAAATTAGGTCGAGAATTTATTCCCCCGGGTCCACATCAGGTCATTACAGTCCTGCTGCGTCCCCCACGGGAACCCACAGCTCCTGCCAGACACCCATCCTGATGGCCGCCTTCTCTGGGCTCCCTTACCCCTTCCCTTCCTTCACCCCTTCCCTTCCTTCACCCCTCAGGCTGGAGGGGGTACCAGCTCCCCACTGTTGCTAACCCTAAAGTGCTCCTCTATCCCTTGTTGGTTTCCTTAAACCCTTCCAGTGTGAGGAGGCCCTCTATTTCCTATAGGATCCTGACAGTAGGGTAAGCTTTATGAGTTAAGCGCTGTATTCACCCCATTGTAAGACAACCGTGAGGCTCAGAGAAGTTTAATAATTTGTCCAAGGGCGTGCAGGGTAAAGGGTAGAACGAAGACTCAAATCCAGTATTCCTGATACTATGTTCCTGATGTGACTAAGCATATGTCTATTTAGTCATTCCATCCCCGTCGCTTCCCATGCGCCGGAGACCATCTCCCCAGACTCCACTAAGTAACTGTTTGTTCCTTTATTTTGTTTCCCGATCCACAACCATTTAAAAAGAGCAAAAATTAGAAGTGGGTGCTAAAGGAAGGCTTTCTAGTAAATAATGAGAAGGATGTGGCGACAGTCTGCAATGGAGAAAGGCCTCATAATGATTAAAAATAGGCCTAAGAACTTCAGAAGGCTTCAGACTCCACCCCGGCCTCGCCTTCTGCGTGTAGTTCCAAATTTGCCAAAAGTGTGAACTCGGGGTTGCCTAATTCTCCCTGACGCTGGTTTGCATTTTAGTGGTCCGTTTTCATGCTTAGTTTGTGACACCCCAAGCACAGAACAGAGGTTCTTTTTAGTTCTGAAACTGCTGATTCAGTTTGCATGAGGATATTACTTTTTAAGGAACTTTCAAAAACACCTAAAATTTAATTGTAGCCATAGTTTAGTTAGAGAATCCCTGGGTGAAGAATTTTCTCCACCTCCTAACATTTACAGAGTCTGACATCACTCGGGTTGGAGGGAGACTCTGGGGAGAAGGGCCAGGAGCCATTCAGGGCCTTTACCCTGGGGCTGTGTCCACAGGCAGCTGTATGTGGGTGGTTATGAGGATATCACGCCCTGGCTGTCCTCTTGATGGCTTGTCCGGCCGGTCCTTCAAGATCATTGCTGGACGAAACTCTAAGAGGGCTCCTTGACGTTTATTTGGTTAGTAGTAAGGTCGACCCTTTCAAAATCTTTTACATTGTATTTATTTATTTATTTATTTATTTAAGATTTTATTTATTTATTTGACAGAGAGGGAGAGATCACAAGTAGGCAGAGAGGCAGGCAGAGAGAGGGGGGGAAGCAGGCTCCTTGCTGAACAGAGAGCCCAATGTGGGGCTCGATCCCAGGACCCTGAGATCACAACCTGAGCCGAAGGCAGAGGCCCAACCCACTGAGCCACCCAGGCGCCCCCTACATTGTATTTATTTTGGTAATTCTCTTCACATGTATGTTAGAACTTGCTAGTTGCTTTCCAATATCCTTTCTCCCCTTCTTTCTTAGTAAAAACCCGAGTTTTTAGCTGTGCCCTTTATGTGTCCCGGACTTCCGTGCGGCCAGGTATGGTCATATTACTGGCCAGTGAGATGTAAGTGAAAATATCATGCAGGATGCCCAAAAAGGAGAGAGACGAACCCTTCTACTCACTCTCTCTGTCTCCAGCCCACTTTCTTAAATGAGGGCACAATGACCAGGGCTCAAGCAACCAACATGGACCATGAGAACTGTGCCCTAGGGATCGGGCAGAATGAGCTAGAAGAAGCATAGGTCCCTAGTGACTCCTAGCGCCACCATACCAGCCCAGACTGAAACCTCTGGATGATTTCTTCTTCCTCCTCTTCCCCTTCTCCTCCTCCTCCTCCTCCTCCTCCTTCTTCTTCTTCTTCTTCTTCTTTTTCTTCTCCTCCTCCTCCTCCTCCTCCTCTTCCACCTCCTCCTCCTCCTCCCCCTCCTCCTCCTCCTTCTTTTTTTTAATATGAGAAATACACTTCCATCTTGTTTAAGCCAGTGTTGTTTTCTGTTATATGTAACTGAACTAAATTCTAATACAAATTGCTCTGTTTTTCTTCTGGGGCATATTTTTTCCATTACTAATCGGTATTCTTTACATAGGAAGGATATTTTCTCTGTAAATGTAGTGATTATTCCCATTTTTGCTTGCCTTTTGATTTTGTGTATGAATTTTGTTGTTAAAGCATAATTTTTTTAAAGATTTTTTGTTTATTTGAGAGAGAGAGACAAAGCGAGAGAGAGCATCAGAGGGAGAAGCAGACTCCCCACAGAGCCGGGAGCCCGATGCGGGACTCGATCCCAGGTCTCCAGGATCATGACCTGAGCCGAAAGCAGCTGCTTAACGAACTGAGCCACTCAGGAGCCCCAGCATAATTTTTTTAATGTTAAAATCTCTAGAGTTTTAAAATGCTATTTGCTGTCGTATTTGAAGTCCTCCATTTGGATCAGATAAACATCCACCAGTGTTTTTCTAGATTTTTTTTTTAATGATTCATGGTTTATACTAGCATTCCATCCATTGGTGAGTGCTGCTGGTGAATTTTGGATCTCTTGTAGGTCATGAGTTTCTAGCCCCAAGTAGTCTCCTGAGCTGTAGGACAGGAGCCAGTGTTACCTCTCGTGTCCACCATCTGTCCTGGCCTGGGGCTCCTGAAGGCCAGCACACTCAGCACACGTAGTCACTCCTGTGCCTTCTCCCACTCACGCCTGTGGGTTTTCTGCCTGCTACCCAGGATAGCACCCTGGGTTGCTTCTGGGACTTTTGTCTTCATCATCCTATGTTGAGCGCTATTCCAGCTCATCTCAAATTCCTGTTTACCTAGACCTGGCCATTGACAGATGGCCTAACTCTCCCATTTTTTAAAATTATTTTTCCTCTGGAAAGGCAATATGAAGAATTTTTATAGCTTTTTCTAAGTAGATGTGGAGCTTTTTAAATTAAAATTTTGTTTTCTGTTAAGAGAAATGAAACGTGCATCATCAAAAAAATCAGAAAATACGGAAAAGCCCTAAACAAAGTAAAAATAAAAGCCAGAAACTCTCTTTTACTGCTACTTTATAAAAACACGAAACGGGGATGCCTGGGTGGCTTAGTCGGTTAAGCGGCTGCCTTCGGTTCAGGTCATGATCCCAGGGTCCTGGGATCGAGTCCCGCATCAGGCTCCTTCCTCGGTAGGGAGCCTGCTTCTCCCTCTGCCTACCTCTCTGCCTGCTTGTGCTTTCTCTCTGACAAATAAATAAGTAAAATCTTTAAACACACACACACAAAACATAGCCTTGTATGATGACAGATGGTAACTCCACTTGTGGTGAGCATAGCATAACATAGAGTTGCTGAATTACTATGTTGTATCCCTGAAACTCATGTAATGCTGCTCTACTCCAGTTAAAAAAAAAATGCATAGACTAAAAAGTGAAATTCCCTACCACCTCAAGAAGTAACTTCTATCAACAGTTGGAAGTATCTCTTTCCAGACTTATTTATACAAACAAACATAAAAGATACATATGTGCACAGTCTTGTTAGTGAAAATTCCATCATGCTGTAGACTTGCTGAGCAGCTGGCTTTTTAAAAACAGCAATATACTGGATACCTCTTGCTCAGACAGTACAGAGAGACCCGCTGCCTACGTTCCAAAGGCTGCACGGGAGGATTTCCCTACACGGATGCGACGTTATTTCCTCTTCCCTCCTGTGATGAACGTGGAGTTTTCCAATGTCATGTAACGAACTGTATGTGAGGCCGCCATAAACATCCTCATCCTTACACTTTTATGCATCTGTGTCACTGTTCCTATCACATTTCTAAAATTGAGACTGTTGAGTAAAAGGGAACCTACATAGTAAATGACACAGGCTGCTAAAACCTCGTACCAATAAATGCAATGTCCATTTAAATGGCCCTTTCACCACCCACTTCCACTGCTGATTACTTTTGCGAAGTTCAGATCTGATCCCACCCTTCCCTGTTGAAGAAGCCTGGATGGCTCCTCACTGCCCACAAGACAGAGGCCAGATGCTGAGCATTCATCCAGGGCTCTCAATCACCTTGGGTCCTCCGGGAGGCACACGCCCAGATGGAATTTGGGGTGCAGGAGACTTATGGGGGTGAGAAAGGGAAGGGGGCAGGGGTAGGCAGAGGTCTGAGTCCTGAGACGCGGGGAGGAAGATCCTCCGGCTGTGATGCAGGGTGGAGAAGGTCTCCGCAGCCCTGTCGGGAGCTCCAGGGCAAAGATTGCCCACGAGAGGAATCACACTCTGGGGAGAAATAGACAGGCCCTAGCACCCCTGCTATCATCTGCCATTGGCTGAGGCTTCCCCAGGAGAAAACATGAGCTTGACCTGGATGGTGTGGCAGTTCCCGAAGTCGCAAGATGTCACTCTGGGCAGCAGCTTCTCTGAATGGCACTTTTGCATGCCTGTCATGAACTGCAGCCTGCCTTCTCTTTCTTGCTCCCAGACCCCATGCTCTGACTACCTGGCATACGCCACACAGCCAACTGTCCATAACCCCCCAACCCCGCCCCAATCCTGACCTTGGCCCACCCAGTTCTTTCTGCCTGGTATGCCACTCCTCCCCAGTTATTCCAGTCTAAATCCTAATATGTTTTCAAAGCCCAACTTCGATGTCACCCCTCTCGGTCACCTTCCCTGATCCCGCCATGGAGAATTAATTGATCTTTGCACCTGTAGTGCTATTTGTAGGTTAGTACTTCCCAGACTTGGAGCATTCTTAGCTACTCTTTTCTTAGAATCTTGTCCCCTCAAACCTCAAAACATAGCACAGCAAATGTTGACCGAGGTGTTCACCTGCCCCTGTCACAGCACTTGGAGGCTAGGAGGCTTCCGCCTCCTGGAAGGGTTGGAAGCACACAGTCAGTGATCAGTAAATGTTGAATTGCCTGGGCCTCATATCGGCAGGGCAAGGTGGGCAGAGGGTTTTGAGGAGAGGATGGGGTGTTTACTGTCATTGGGCATCACCTAGCTTGGGACCAAGTCAAACTTTCAAAACTAGAGCACGTCTTCCTCTGTTCATATATTCCTCCATGATTTGGAAAGACCCCAAATTTTTTTAAGTCATCATTTTATTGCCTCTTGGTCAACAGATGGGAACTTTTGGGGGGGCTTCCCTCTTTCAACCACATTTTTAGGAGTTGGGATTTTGCATTTCTTCATCACTCATTCTCCTTATGGGTGTAAGAAGAAGCATTATATTATAAGACCTGGGATGAAATCTCCAGGTCAGATGAGTAATCATTCTTTTGATTGGGAGTTTGTGGAGTGGAGGAAGCTGGGAGGGATGTAAAGATTTTTCCTCTTCTTTCCCACAACCACCAATTAAAATTAAAGAACTCCTCTGGGGAGGAGACCTGTGGGAAATGGCTGAGGGTCTCTGGATTGGACATAGTTGGGCTAACATCAGAGCTTGGTGAGTATGAGGGTGGGTGGAGAAAACAGAGGAAGAAATGCTGGCCCAGACTCTCTACCCCCGCTTTAGATGTCCTTTGGCCACTGTCCCTCAGCTGCAGGAGCCTGGGGCTGGTGTGGCCACACCTTCCATTCTCCCCTCAGTGTCTCCAAGCTGTCAGGTCCTCAGGGGACACCCAAGGATTTTCTTATATCAGAGTGAGGGCCATGTGCCTCTGCCTTCTCCAATGCCGCACTCAGTACAAGTATCAGCAAGGAGGTTCTAGCTGAGGCCTTGACTGTTGGTGCCAATTCGGCAGTGGTTAGGAATTCTTAGAGCTTGTAGCGTTACGAAGCCCGTTGTAAGCCCAGGGTTCTTATCTCTGGGTTCACAGGCTTATCTTCAGAGGTAGTTGGACCCACCTTCTCTCCTCAAGTGGTATCAAATTATACATTTGGTGGAGTCAGAGTTCTCATCAAATTCTTTTTTTACTAGTAAAGTCCATGATCCAAACTACTTCTTTAATCCAAAGAAGATTAGTCTTTCTTTTTTTTTTTTTAATTTTATTTATTTATTTGACAGAGAGAGATATCACAGGTAGGCAGAGAGGCAGACAGAGAGAGAGGGGGAAGCAAGCTCCCTGCTGAGGAGAGAGCCCAATGTGGGGCTCGATCCCAGGACCCTGAGACCATGACCTGAGCCGAAGGCAGAGGCTTTAACCCACTGAGCCACCCAGGCACCCCAAGATTAGTCTTTCTAATAATAATAAAAAAGGGGTGTTTTCCTACGAGAGCCAGATTCCAGTTGGATGGTGGGCACTGAGTAGTGGAGACGCAGGGTGATTCTAGGACGAAGCCCACATCATCACCTTCACACTGTAATTGTCCCCCCAGGAGCTTTGCATCCCCTTCGTAATCAGAATTTGTGGTTTAGGGACCATATGGATTCAGTTGGCACAGATCCAGAGAGTTGAACCCCTCAGAGTTGACGCCCGCCTCCAAGGAGGACAACCCAGAGACAGCAGACCCTGCAGGTTCGTGGGGGGGGGGGGGGGCGGGAAGAGAGCTGTGTTGATCTGGTAAGCATGGAATATCTATGAGAAGAGACTGTTCCCAGGCTTTTTAAATGAATTCCAGCATCGTTGTTCTTAAACACCCCTACAAACCTGAGTTCTGGGCAGTTTCTGGTCTCCAGGGTGACAGTTCTGATGTGCCCAGAAACTGTCAGGAGCATTTGGTGCACAGCAGCAGAGCATGACGGAAAAGAAAACCAGGAAAGGGCGAAAGGGCATGAAAAGAAACTTCTCAAAGTAGAATAAGATTTTGAACTGGGTCATGAAAGCACAGAACTTTAACGTGACAGCCTCCCCGGTTTTGACAGCCCCTCTCCTTGATTTTCGAAGTCCTGGCCACAGTCACAAACAGGGAGCCATATCTGTTGAGACTTCCCGGGGGTTACGTAAACAGTTTGGGTGGTTCTTTTTTTTTAAACAACAGTTTCTGAAAACACTGAAAAAACTCCCACTTATTTAACAGCGTGATGTGTGAGCCAGCCCTGGGAGTCCCTGGGCTACCTTACAGAATCACTTCCTCCTGCCTGCAGTGGGGGCAGGGCCCCGGCTAAGTCAGAAAGCTCAGTGAGAGACCAGAGGAACAAGAGCTGGGTGTTCAGATTGTCCCTTGTGAGGGCAGCTGAGACTTGTCACCAGCGGAGAGTGGGGGCACAGAATGCAGCAGACATAGGTCTCCTGGGGACATGGTCCTGGCAGGAGGGAGCGTGTGCTCCAGGCACACTCTGCCAACTTGAATCTTGTATGATGACAGGAGCAAGGTTCCTGGACCCCTAAGTCAGGGTGGGAATCTTCTCTTCTTTTTCAAGGTCTTAGCAGCCTCAGTGGCCTTGAGGGTTTCTGAGACCTGCGGGGCTGGGCTCCATCTGAGAAACGTTTATGTCTTTTGACACATCCTCATCACCGACTCCCACTCCCCCTCCAGTAGCCTCTGAAAAGTATCTCGAGAGAAAAACTGGTTTTACGCACTAGTGGTGGTGACTTCAAGGAAGCAAGAAGGTCCTCCTGCTTCAAAGTCCCCCTCCCCCCGCTCAGGTACCTCAAATTTGCCATTAGAAATATATTTTCAGGGGCGCCTGGGTGGCTCAGTGGGTTAAAGCCTCTGCCTTCGGCTCAGGTCCTCATCTCAGGGTCCTGGGATCGAGCCCCCCATCGGGCTCTCTGCTCAGCGGGGAGCCTGCTTCCCCCTCTCTCTGCCTACTTGTGATCTCTCTCCCTCTGTCAAATAAATAAATAAAATCTTAAAAAGTATATATATATTTTCAGTTAAGTATTCTCCTTTCCCAGCTGTTATTTT
The DNA here is from genome assembly GCA_028533885.1 of Nasua narica. Classification (NCBI taxonomy): domain Eukaryota; kingdom Metazoa; phylum Chordata; class Mammalia; order Carnivora; family Procyonidae; genus Nasua; species Nasua narica. Next base: position 22,305,147 of record CM052809.1, read on the forward strand.
GGAAGTGCAGTTAGCTGAAGATGCATAACTCATTAATGCAAATTAACTTTATCAAACTGATGCATTCTATTTAAAGAGGCCTGGCCCAGCGGTTCTAAGCCTTGTGAAGGTCAGTCATCCCTTCCAGAATCAGAGGAAATAGATGGACAAACACCCAGAATTCTACACACTGTGTGTGGATTTCGAGGACCCTTTTCTTGTTCCTACCCCGGAGCTCTGAGTTCTGTGAGAAGATGGTAAATGGGAAGAGGTGGTAGGGAGGGGTGGGGGAACAGGCACAAACAAGGAACTCGGGTGCTGCTAGAGATCAGTTGTGGTTTTCCCCAAAGCTAGTAATGTGAGCATGTTAGAAATGAATGTCTGTCACCCAGCTGTGGTCACTGCCCTGCCCTAGAGAAGAGGTGTGCTTCCGTCCGCTCATGATGTTGGGGGCTTGTACGCCATGTCTCTGAGCTCCCCAGGCCACGTGCAGTTTATCTCCATTAAGTTGGATGGGGAGAAAGACGCCCCAGCAACTCTAGAGCTGGCTTTCTGCTGGAGGAGGCAGAAGGAGGCTCGTGTCCATCTGTTGGGTTGGGGTCCTCTTGGCAAGGGAACAGAGGCCACCAGCCTTCTACTACCACCCCCAGCTCCCTCCAGACTACATATTAGAACCGCGAGTCTGAGATCTGTTTTATTTTCTTTGGGGAAGTCAATTTTACAAGTCAGCTTGTGATTCCCTGGGTATTGTTCTGTTCAAACTGGGGGAAACATGGGGAAAGTTTTTGGATCCAGATTTCATTCGAAAGCCTCACAGGGGATTTTGGAAGTGATGCAGCATAGTGAAACAAGCAGAGTGATCATTTGCTGTCCTGTGCTTGTTATATGAAGCTCCTTCTGCCGGTGGTGACTCAGGGAGAGGAGAATTTCCCCTTCTCGAGCCAGCTGGACAAGTGTCAACACTTCTGTCTTTGCAGACTCTGGCACAGAGGAGGAGGAGCAGGGCCTGGGGTAGGGGGCACCTGCAGGGTTTGGGGGGCTGGGCTCAGTCGAACACACATGAAAAGAGGGGATCCTTCTCTTCAGTCAGTCATTCAGGGGCCCCCTGCCCTCACAGAGCCGTCCTCAGCCCCTGGCACGGCACCCCCTCCAAACTGGACACCAGCTTGTGTGCGTTGAGCTGATCCGAGACTCACCTCTCCCCTCCATCCGATCCCAGAACAAAGCCCAGGCTTTGCACGGCACACTCCGGCAGGGACACCCTCATGAGCAGAGCCACTGTTGTTCCCACACTCGTGCTCAGACTTTCTCCATTACTTCTTTTTTTTATAACTAAATTCTTTTTTTTAAGATTTTATTTAATTACTTGACACAGAGAGAGATCACAAGTAGGCAGAGAGGCAGACAGAGAGAGAGAGGGGGAAGCAGGCTCCCCGGTGAGCAGAGAGCCCGATGCGGGGCTGGATCCCAGGACCCTGAGATCATGACCTGAGCCGAAGGCAGAGGCTTAACCCACTGAGCCCCCCAGGCGCCCCTCTGCTGGATTTCTTAATATTAAAATGAAGATTTCTTTTTTTTTTAAAGATTTTATTTATTTATTTATTTGAGATAGAGACAGTGAGAGAGAGCATGAGAGGGGAGAAGGTCAGAGGGAGAAACAGGCTCCCCGTGGAGCTGGGAGCCCGATATGGGACTCGATCCCGGGACTCCGGGATCATGACCGGAGCCGAAGGCAGTCGCTTAACCAACTGAGCCATGCAGGCGCCCTAAAATGAAGATTTCTTAAATAGGATCCCAAAAAACACTCGTCGTAGATGAAAATATAGATAAATTGACCTTTCATGAGCTTCTCTTCATCAAAAGTTACCACCGAAATGGTGAGAAGGCAAGTCACAGACCAATATTTTCGGTAATGTACCTGACAGGGGACTTCTATTTAGAATGTACAAAGAACTCCTGCAGGTCAATAAAAGACAAAAAAAGGGACACCTGGGTGGCTCAGTTGGTTGAGCAGCTGCCTCCGGCTCAGGTCATGATCCCAGCGTCTTGAGATTGAGTCCCGCATCGGGCTCCTTGCTCCGCAGGGAGCCTGCTCCTCTCTCTGCCTCTGCCTGCCTCTCTGCCTGCTTGTGTTCTCTCTCTGTTAAATGAATAAATAAATTAAAAAAAAAGACAAAAAAAGCAAAAGTCTTTTTTTAAGATATATTTATTTGAGAGAGAGCGCAAGAAGGTGCCCACAAGAGCAGGGGAGGGGCAGAGGGAGAGACCTTCCAGTAGACTCCCACCGATCTCACCACCCTTGAGATCATGACCTGAACCGAAACCAACAATCGGCCACTCAACCAACTGAGCCACCCAAGCGTCCCCCAAAATAGGCAAAAGTCTTGATCAGCAACATCTTGCAAGTAGATAATCTATATAGCCAATACGCAAATTAAAACTTACAAGATATACACTCACCCAAAGGACTAAGACTTAAAAGATCAATAATACCAAATACTGACAAACCCTGCTGGCAGAAGTGCCCGTTGGTATAATCGCTTTGGAAAAATGTTTAGCAGTACCAACTGAAGCTAAGATTATACCCATTTCATAGGCCCCGAATTCCACTTCTGGTATATGCTCAAGAGGAGTGAGTGCGTATGTCCACCCATGTGTGTAGCGTTTTTACTCACAGAAGTCCCAAACTAGAAACAGCCCAAATGTCCCCTCGTAATAGGACAGATAAAGAAATCACATCATATCCGTACCACGGAACACACCACAGCCATGTAAAAAACAGAACACGCTACGGTGATACAGAACAACAGGGACGAATCTGAGCCTCTCATCTGGGAACCCCCAGTGCCTGGTCCAGTCTCTGCCACATACGGCAGGCCCTCCACTGACATTTGTGGACGGTGAGTGATGTGAGGCCCTCACCGCCGAAGGTGCCTTTGGGGCAACGTGGGTGTAGGTCTTGGGGTGGAATCCATCTGGGAGGCCGCTAACAGGCTCACAGTTCCGCCGCCGCACAATGGAGCAGAACCTGTGTGCGTGCTGTGAAAAGGAGCAGAAAGGAAGCCTTTTCGCCAGAATGGGGAGGGGAGTGGAGGAGGGGCTGTGTGTCCTGGGCAGAGACCCTGACAGGTGTGCGGGGGACTAGGAGGACTTCCTGAAAGGGATGGTGTGGTGATGAGAGGACGAGAGACAGAAAAGGCCTGAGAAGGGCAGCCCTGGCTCAGGCAGCCGCACCGCCAGGGGGTTCCTGGGCATGAGTGAGTGTGCGTCAGAACTGCCTGGAGGCCTTCTGAAAATACAGACGGCTCGGCCACCCCAGAGGTTCTGATTGAGCAGGTCTGGCGTAGGGCCCGAGAATGTGCATTTTCTAACAAGTCCCAGGTTATGTTGATGCTCCTGGTCTAGAAGCTCCACTTTGAGAACCATTGGCTTAAGCCAAAGCCAAGTGGTCCAGCCAGTTGCATCTCACCTGAGCCACAGTGTGAGGTAAGCCAATGGGGGGGTGGGGGACGAGGCGGGGGGCAGGTGTAGTGGACCGTGACCGACCTGGAGGCTGTCTGAGGAATTTAGACCCATTTCTATAGACTTAATTGAAGGTCCACGGATGGACATGAGTCATGGCTGTTCTCTGGGATGTCCCCGCTCCATGGTCTGGGTACCCTCAGCCTGAAGCTTAAAGCTATACAGATATGCAGGTGATAAACGCGTACTGCATTTGGCCTTGTAGAGATGAGCTCTGCACGCACCACATCTACCGAGGGAGATTCTGTTTGCCCTGATGGGCAAACCAAGATTTTTAAAAAGGCTACTATTTTACTTGCGGTTTTTTTAAATGTAATTTTTAAAATTGAATTCCAGGATAGTTAACATACAGTGTTACATCAGTTTCAGGTGTACAATACAGTGATTCAACAATTCCAACAAGTGCACTCCTTAACCCCATCATCTGTTTCACCCATTCCTCCCACCCCCTTCCCCTCTGGGAACCATCAGGTTGTTCTCTAGAGTGAAGAGTGTTTCTTAGTCTGTTTATCTCTCTCTCTCTCTCTTTTCAAAGATTTTATTTATTTAGTTGAGAGAGAGAGTTAGACGGAGATCCCGAGCATCAGGGAGGGGTAGAGGGAGAAGCAGACTCCCCGCTGAGCAGGGAACCTGATATGGGACTGGATCCCAGGACACTGGGGTCGTGACCTCAGCTGAAGGCAGATGCTTAACCGACTGAGCCACCCAGGCACCTATGTTTCTCTCTTTTTGTTTTCCCTTTGTTCATCCGTTTTGCTTGTTGAATTCCACATATGAGTAAAATCGTATGCTAATTGTCTGTCTCTGACCCATTTCACTTAGCATTATACTCTCTAGCTCCATCCGTGATGTTGCAAATGGTAGATTGCATTCTTTTTTATGACTGAATTATATTCCATGGTGTGTGTGTGTGTGTGTGTGTGTGTGTGTGTGAACACATCTTCTTTATCTATTCATCTTTCCATGGACACTTGGGCTGCTTCTAAAATTCAGCAATTGTCAATAATGCTGCTATAAACGTAAGGGTGCATGTATTCCTTCAAATTAGTGTTTTTGTATTTTGGGGATACATACTTGCTAGTGTGATTACTGGATCATTCTATTAAAAATAGTTCTATCTTTAACTTTCTGAAGAACCATGGTGGCTGCACCAGTTTGCATTCCCACCAACACCGCATGAGAGTTCCTTTTTCCCTACATCCTCACCAACGCTTGTTTCTTGCGTCATTGATTTTAGCCTTTCTGACAGGTGTGAGGTGAGCTCTCATTGTAGTTTTGATTTGCATTTTCCTGATGATGAATAATGTTAAGCATCTTTTCACACGTCTCTTGGCCATCTGGATGTAAAAAGGCGTCATTTTAAATATGCATCGTCAAGATTATTTGCAGCCACGCATTACATGCATGATGTGGGGACGGCAGGTGGGAAAGGAATCTGCTGATCTGACCTTTCAGGCAAAAAGCAGCAGTTTTACTCTCGATAAAGAGATAACTGCTCTAGATTTTTCTTTCTAGTGGCCCACAGCCCTCCCAGGTTCCCAGGGACAAAGGTGTTCCACCACACACCCAGTCCGTTTATTTCACCAGAGAGACATGTGGATCCTGGAGGTTTCTCCCAAAAGGTCTCTCTTTGGCTAAGGAAGGGAGAGAGAGTCACTTGGGTAGTGCTTAGGGAGGAAGGTCATCTCTGAATGCCTCAGGTGAGGAGTCCCTGCCCCTCCCCGGACTGTCCTGGTCAGGACACCGGACCAGCTGGACAGGCCATTTCCTGGATGACCCAGGTACAAAAAGCAGATGCCGTCTGTCATCCTGGGTGCTGGCTTCTTCCAGTTATACCTCTAATAAGCTACACTGAGTACCAGCTCTCTGCCAAGAAATCTACTGGGTGCGGTAGAAAGAGATGAATCAGCCAAGACCTACCCTCCAGAAACACCCAGTTTAATAGGGGAGAGGGTGACAGAGGCCATTTCTGGTCATTAAAAACCATTCTTCCTAGGGGTGCCTGGGTGGCCCAGTCAATCAAGTGTTTGCCTTCAGCTCAGGTTATCATAGTGGGATCTTGGGATTGTGCCCCTTATCCAGCTCCCTGCTCCACGGGGAGTCTGCTTCTCCCTCTCCCTTTGCCCCTCCCCACCCCATGCAGGCACTCCCAAGCACTTTCTCTCTCTCTCTCAAATAAATAAATATAGTATTTTAAAAACCCTTCTTCCTGGCCCCTTGTCCCCTCCCTTCCCATCCCTGGTCTGGGTCTAGCTGCCTTCTCACCCTCACTCCCCAGCGCTGGAGGTTGAGACTGTCACCATTCAGCAGGATCCTGGAGTCACAGAGATAAATAAATCAAGATGCTTTTGGTCTGGTGGGGAGCCCTTCCTGCCCCGTACCTGGGAATAAGGCAGTGCTGAGTACCTGGGAATAGGGCAGTGCTGAGCGGGTGCCCTCCAGCCACTCCCTGTGATGCTGGGGCCATGACCATCAACTCTGGGGCTGGGGAAACCCAAGTCCCCTTGCTGGCTGGGCTCCACATTGACCAAGGGAGCCCAGGGACCCCTGCCTTTGCATCAGCCTGGCCCAGACCAACCAAATCGCAGGGCTCTGGGGATTACAGCTGCTGCATACGTGATTATCCACAGGAAGGTGAAACGGGGCTCAGGCGACTGTCAGTGCCCTGCTGACTTCCCGAAGACCTCCTTTTTCTTGCAGTCCTGCCTCCCTTTTCCCTCAGGAACTTGGAAACTGGCTTGCTTCCTCCTCACCGCTACCCGCATGTCCCCTCCCCCAGTACATTTGCAAGAGAATCACTTACTGGAGCACAGGGACCCGGAGATCAGAAGCAGATTTAGATCTTGCTCTGCAGTTCCTTTGGTATGTGACAAGAGCAAAGCACCTAACCTTTCTGAACCTTAGTTTCCTTTATCTGTAGAATGGTGATAATGACCTTGCTTACTTCTTAGTATTGTTCAGAGGCACAGAGGAGAGCAAAATTCTTGTCCTTAAACTGCCTTGAAGCCTAACAAGGGAGTTGTACAAGCACACTCAGTGTGATCTGTACCAGACCAGAGGCTTGTTTGGGGTGCAAATAGTGAGCAGAGTGGAAGCAAACTAATTCTGTCTAATAAGGGGGACCCGCAGAGCTGCCGTGAAGTGTGGGGCATGGAAGCAACTTTCCAGGGCTTTGGTCTGGTGCTTGTTGAACACCGGACACTATGTTAAAGCATTTTAGCCATGTTTTATTTAGTTCTCAGAATAAGACTATGAGATAGGTTTTATCATCCCCATTTTATAGATAAGCAAACTGAAGGTTAGAAAGGGTCATGTATTGCCTTGGCATGGTATTAATTGAGCATCTACTACATGGTAAGCGTTGCAGATATAACAGTGCACAAAACAGACCCAAGTTCCCTGCTTCTGGAGCTTGCATTCCGTAGGTGAAGTCACATGCCCAAAACGAGACTGAAATGTGCCAGAGCTGGGACTCAAACCCAGGTCTGGTGGCCTCCTGGGCGTGTGCTTTTTCTCACCTCACCCTAGAACTCACTGCTCCCCAGGACACTCCTCTCATGAGGGGGCACAGACTGCCCCTGACAGCAAGGCTGGGTCAGAGATAGGAGAGGCGCTGACATTTCTGTAGAATTCTCTGTGTCCCAAGGGTAGATTCAGTGGAAGGGCTGGGATTCCCTGGCAGCTCTGCACCCCCCCCCCCAAAAGACTGAATGCCTGACTACCTGGATATTTTCCCCAGGGAGGGATGGAAGGGATGGAAATGGGGAGCTTCCCCAAGGGGAATTCAAAGGAAGACTGGGGGGGGGGTGCTTTTTATGCTCCCGTCAGAGGGAGACACCCTCTTCCTGGCTCAGGTAGGGAATCTCTTTGGATTTCACTGGGTTTAAGAGTGGGGCCTATTGTTTCCCCAGCGTTTAGACTCTCAAGGGAGGAGAACTCCAGACCAGCGTGTATCTGAAGATAAAATCAACCTCTGGCATCTGAGTGAATTCCGGCTTCTTGGTATAAGGCTCGGCTCTGCTATTCCGCTGTCCTCGGCTTCAGGCTGCTTCTTGATGCCATGATGCTTGATGCCGAGACACTCCCACTGGGCAGTGATGTTGGTTGCCTCAACCTGAGAAAACAATCAGGGATTTGCAAACCTGCCCCACTAAGAAAAAGAGATGCAGTTTACTCCTAGTGGCAGTCAACTTGGAAACGATCTAAATGGTCAGTGTTCGGGGATTAAGTAAATTAAGGTAAAAACATGCATTCAGTAGAATACCATGCAAGCATTAAAATCATCATGTGGAAGAAAATTAATGGCATTAGAAGGAGGCTTATAACAGGTTTAGTCAAAAATTCATGACTGAAACAGTGTACACAGAATAGAATGGACAACCCAATCTCATTTTTTCTTGAAGATTGATTGATTGATTGATTGATTTGAGAGAGCACAAGTTCGAGTGTGGGGGGGGGCGGAGGGAGAGAAGCAGACTCCCCACTGAGCACCGAGCCCAGACCACCCCTCCAACCTCAACCCCACCAAGGCTGGATCTTGACCCTGAGATCATGACCTGAGCTGAAATCAAGAGTCTATGCTCAACTGACTGAGCCACCCAGGCACCCCAACCTGATCTGATTTTTAAAAACTCTGTGCATATATGCGTAGAAAAATGTCTACAAGGATGTATACCAAGTGTGAGTAGTGGTCATCTCTGGGTAGTAGGATTGTAAGTGATTTTTTTTTCTTTCTCTTTTCAATATTTTCCAATTCCTTCAGTGAAAATGCATGTTTTTTGTAACCGTGGAGGGAAAATCCCATGGTATGTATTAAAGAGGGAAGAGGAAGAGAATGTCTCCTTTTGGCCCTGTACTTAGATGACTGCAGGCCCTGGCCTGCTCTGGGATATTCGGACGCCGGGGAGTAGTAGGGCAGGGGCCGGGGTGCAGAGAACTAGCCGGCAGGGCACGGGCTCCCAGACAGCCCAGCTGACCCTGACTGAAGGGGGCCGCGCCCACACTTTTCTCCCCACCTCACCCCATCTCATTGGCTTCACTGCATTTGTTGGCATCTGTCTCCCAGCGATCAGCGATCGCCTCCTCCTCGAGGCAGGTTCTGTTGCCTATCCTATTCCCTCTAACCTCCTGTCAGGGGAAGGGGCCCAAGTGAGATCTTGGTTTGTAAGCAGCAGAGGACATACTCAGCAGCCCAAGCTCTGGGCATTGATCCTAAAGCGACAGGGGCCAGAGGGAAAATGGGAACTCCTTCATGGGAGTCTAGAAACAGGCAGATAGCTGGCTCACGGGGCGAGACACTTGAAGGTCAACAGCCTGTGGAACCTGGCCCAGCTCAGTAACCACAGCTGCCACTGACACGGGCTGTGGAGATGCTTAGTGCACTACGGTTTAGACAGGAGTGGAGTACAAGTGGAAACCATTAGTCTGGTCATCCCTTCCCCCTTTGCTCCCAGGGCTCCCAGTGCTCCTGCGGCCGCCATCTCACTCTGCCTCCAGGCCAATGACTTCGGCTCTTCTCTTTTGAACCTGTTGCAGTCAGGTTGTCATCCCAGCCCTTCCACTGAATCTGCCCTTGACCAAGATCTCCCGGGACCCTAAGATGCCAAATCCGGTGATTAATGTTTTGTCCTCACACGACTTGACCTATCACAGTGGATTGTTCCATCCGCCTCGAAACCTTTTCTCCTGGTTTTCCTCCTGTTGTACTTGCTACTGCTTCTCAGCCTCCTTTACTGTCTCTCAGTCCTTAGACAGTTTCCCTATTGACAGTCACTCCCTTGGTGGCCTCATCCAAGCCAATGGTGGTGTCATTGCTTTAAAGAGCCACACGCTGAGCACTTGCCAGTCTTCATGTCTAGTCTGACCTCTCCCCTGAATGCATATGTCTACCTACCTACAGGCCTCTCCAGTCGAGTCTCTAAAAGGATCTCCTACTTAACATGTCCAAAACTAAGTTCCTTATCTTCCCCACCCCAAACATGCTCCACCAGCATAATGCAAGCCAGATAGTGGCAATTCTAGTCTTCTACTCCCTCGAGGCAAAAATCTCAGAGTCCTGTTTGAATTCTTTATTTCAGATCCACCTCTAATCCATCAGTGATCCTGTTGGCTCTACTTTCTAGAATCTGGCCATTTGTCAGTACCTCTATGCTGCCTCTCTAGTCCAAGCCACTGTTGTCTCTTGCCAGAATTTCTGTAGTAGCCTCCTAACTGTTTCTACCTGTGCTCCCCAATTTATTCTCAACATAGCGTCCTGAGTGATACTGGGGGGGGGAGCTTTTGTTTTGTCTTGTTTTTAAGAAGCAGGGGGAGGGGGAGAGGGAGAGAGATAATTTTTTTTTTTAAAGATTGTATTTATTTATTTGACAGAGAGAGAGGGAACACGAGCAGGGGGAGTGGGAGAGGAAGAAGTGGGCTTCTGCAGAACAGGAAGCCGGATGTGGGACTCGATCCCAGAGCCCTGGGATCACGACCCGAGCCAAAGGCAGACTTAACGACTAAGCCACCCAGGGGCCCGGAGAGAGAGAATCTTAAGCAGGTTCCATGCCCAGTGTGGAGACCAATGCAGGGCTTGATCTCACGACCCTGAGATCATGACCTGAGCCGAAATCAAGAGTATCAGACGCTTAACCAACTGAGCTGCCCAGGCACCCTCAGAGTGATATTGTTAAGAAGTGAGTCACATTATGTCACTTTACTGTGTAAAACTCTCCTGTGGCTCCCATCTGAGTCAAAGCTCAAGTTCATACAAGGGCTTTCTCTTGGTGCCCTGCATGCTCAGAACCTCACTGCCTCTCTGATCCCCTCTCTTACCTCCCTTTCACTCACTCTGCTCTGACCACACCACCCTCCCCAACAATCCTTACCATGTCAAGCAGCCTCTCACCTCTGGGCATTTGCACATGTTGTTCCGTTCCCTCCACCTGGAAAGCTTCTTCCTCATTAAATGTCAGGGTTCAGGTCCTCATTTCTTTCAGGTCTTTCTTCATAATTCACTTTCCCTGGCCATACTATGTAGAGTTTCGGTACTCCTGCCCACCTGCTCCAACACTCCCTTCCCTTTCTCCTGTTTGCTTTTTCCTCCAGAACAGTTTCCTCTTCTGACTACGGTATACTGTATTTTATTTCTTTCTCTGGTTGTTGGTCTTGCCTCGTAAAATGCAAGCTCCCTGAGGGCAGGGTTTTTGTCTCTTTTGTCTACTTCTGTATTTCCAGAGCCTGAGGACAGTCCCTGGCATATAGTTAGTGCTCAGTAAATACTTGATGAATGGCTCTATGACTCAAAATACATGAAAGGATGATTTCCTGTTTATAAAAGGCCTTGAGACATGGTGGAAAGAGCCCTGGGGTTCCTGCCAGCATAGGAGCATCAAGAGACCAAGCAAGAAAGAAATGCCCCCAGTGGAGAATGTCCGTGTGTGGAAGTCTGACGTGGGCCAGCGCACGTGTCGGTGGCTTCCGAAGAGTCACCGTAGATGAGAGGGGCCCCACTTCGCTTTCCATCCAGGCCTTTTTGGTTTGCCCCAAGGCCTGCCCTCAGGGCTCTATCTCAATCACTTCCTTTCCTTTTCTTCTCCAGGTGCCAGAGTTTGCAGCCTTGTTGGAAGAAGACAACATCGAGGTAAGAGAACAATTAAGACTGTGTCTCGTTTGGGAATTCCAAACTTACAAGGCCTTGGAAGGTATTCACGGAAGACCAGGGTGTTGAAAGTGTTGGCAGCTGGAGGAAGCAAAGGTCCAGGGTACTTGTCTTGACTTCCTGGATAGAGTGTGGGCTCTGGGACAGTGAGGACAGCTCAGTATTCAGTGGTGGATCATCAGCGGTGCCTGCAAGGTCTCAGACCCAAGAAGTCTGTGCTCCCCTTGGGAAGATAGGGCAATCTCCCTGAAGCCAGTTGGCTGTGCCCATAGCCTGGCTCTCCTGCTCTGCATTCCTGACCTCCCTCCAGGCCTCTCTCCTTCACGTCTTGCTCTTCCGCCAGGCCTGCTAAAGTCAGGGTGCCCTGGGCATTCTTTCTTTCTTTTTTTTTTTTTTTTAAGCAAGGATGGTTTGGATGTAGATCTAGAGAAATATAGGATGCTTCCTGCATGGGGTTCTCTGATTCTGTGTTAAGTTACAGTCCAAATTTTAAAGAGTGAAAACACTCAGTAAATAATGGATGCGAGGAATTGTGTAGATGTGTACCGCTGACGTAATTTGAAGAGGCAGTGTTAAAAATGTGTCCAGCCTTGGACCAAGCAATTCCACTTTCTGGAATTTATCCTAGGAAAATAATTGCAGTTATGCAAAGATATGTGTACAAAGATAATTTGTCACTGCGTTGTTTTATAATACAAAAGAGAGAGAGAGAGAGAGAAAGGAAGGGAAGGAAAGGAAAGGAAAAAGAAAATAAAGAAAAGGAAAGACTTGGAAAGGAATTGGTCCTTTAAAGTCTGGCACATCCACACAAGGACACGTCACGCAGCAGAATGACCTAGGTGTATACTTACTGGCAAGAAAGATGTTTGCATATATTGCTAAGTTAAGAAAAAAAAAAAGGAAAAGAAATGTAGAAAGCTCAGCAAACATGCAAAGCAAGTGGCTTGGGACTCAGGCTGGAGGGTTGAAATCCAGGTCAGTCTCTTAACCCATGTGGGAGCTCAGGCAAGTGATGTGGTCTCCCTAAGCGTCTACTTCTTTCCAGTAGAACGGGCATAATAACACAGGTCTCGCAGAGTTGCAAGAATGGGGTGGGATGAACACCTCTAAAGGCCCGGGCACAGGGTCTGGCCTGTGCTGAGTGCTCAGCAGGTGGGCACCCAGATGAGGTGCAAACCAGTAGTATTTCTACTTGTATATACGCCTGGAAACATTCTGGAGCTTCCTGGTCAAGTAGTGGTTTTATTTGGCTGGTAGAATGTTGGGTGATTTTCAATTTTTTCTTATTTTTGTGCATGGAATACATGTTACTTATTTAATGGTGATGTAATTTTAAAAAGGAAGTAACAATTGAAAAGGTTAAAAGAAAAAAAACCTGCCGGGCCTTTGACAGGCAAGCCAGCCGCTCAGCCTGGCTGAGCAGAGGTGGGAGGGAGGGGGAAGAGGAAGGACAGTGGGTGAAGGAAAGAACTAGAAGGACTGTTGGGGCCTGAAGGCTGGCGCACCGTGGAGGTAAGGCGCAGGCTGCTACAGGCGTGTTCCGCGCTCTGGCCCTTCCCGGGGAGCTCCTGGCAGGACATACCGTGACTCAAGGCCCATCTGTCCCATGAGATGGTGATGAGTGTGTGCAAGCAGCTCTGGCGGGGGAGCCCACCAGCCGAGGGGCCCTGGGCCTTCAGAAACCCAGCATCTTGTCCAGGCCCAGAGCAGGAGATGCAGGGGTGACTAGGTCCTCTATTCTTTGACTCCCTGGCTGGATCCACACTCAGGAGCAGGGTCTCCCGAGCCAATACAGCCTGCTGGGAAGGGGAGCCAGTGACTGGTGACCACCCCCTCCCACCGCAACCCCCCCCCCCCGCCCCCGTTGCCGGGTGGGCTCTCGCTCCTGCCCCCACCCCTACCCCCATGCGCCAATTGCCTTCACCTTCACTGGCCGGTGAGGTCGGCAGAAACTCGTCCACGTTAAGGAGCTGCCAATTTATTCAGCATTCTTGGGGCATGGCTCATCCACGCCAGTGATTTTTCCACAAATAAACTTCATCCCATCGCACTGCAATTTTTCATTGTACTCATTTTTAATTAATTTCTGTTTTATCACATTGATCAAAGTAATGTAGGCATATGGTTTCTGTATCAACAGTACAGAGAGGCTCAGAATAAAAACCACCTCCCTTAGCTCTCTCAGTCCCGCTGTCTCCAGAGGTAGCCTCTTTCAAATCTTTCACTGGTTTCTATTTCTGTTTATATTGTTATTTCTTGATTTACCAATTTTAGATATCTCTTGACTTCTTGTGGGAGACAAGAATTGAGCTTCCTACAAAGTCATTTCCAGTTGTCCCTCATCTCCCAATAAGAATATAACATGATTTTTGGTTAACTCAGTAGTGAATGTAGAGGTACTCTTCACTGTTGAGCTAAGTCGTGTGTTGTGTGGCGAAAAAGTCTTGTATCTTTGATAATTTTCTTTCCTCTATTTTTACCTATTGACCTACTGGATTACTCCTCTGATTTTCTTGTATTTTCTCTATTTCCCTGCCCTTTGCCCTTGGGTTTCCTTTCTTGGGCAACTTTACTTGACTTTATCCTCCAACCCTGCTGCTGATGTTTTAATTTTGGCTTTCATATTTTCTTTTTTTTTTAAAGGTTTTATTTATTTATTTGACAGAGAGAGAGAGATCACAAGTAGGCAGAGAGGCAGGCAGAGAGAGAAAAGGAAGCAGGCTCCCTGCTGAGCAGAGAGCCCGATGGTTGCAGGGCTCCGTCCCAGGACCCTGAGATCATGACCTGAGCCGAAGGCAGGGGCTTTAACCCACTGAGCCACCCAGGCGCCCCTTGGCTTTCATATTTTCAATATACAGTTATTCATTCTTGTCTTCCATTCCTTTTTTCATAATATCACATTCTTGTTTTATGGGTATACTCTTGCCCTCTTCCCTCTATGAAGGCATTGTTTATTTTTCTTCTATTTGTTTTGTTTTGATTTTTTTCTATTCTCTTTATTATCTTTGTTTCCACCTAGGCTGCTTTTTGCATGTTTGTTTTCTCTCTTTCATGTTGAAGGCCTTCCTCCAATGTCAAATGTCCTGAGTGTCTGTTGATACTTGTGAATGAAGCAATAAAAACCTGAATTAAACTGTATGTTTGGGGACAATGTATCAGCTGGGGCTTTGCTATAGGGAGCAAGCTAGTCTTTTCATTAACAAGCCTCTAAATGTCAGAGGCTTCTCAACCTTGGTGCTATTGATATTTTAGTACAAATAATTCCTTGGTGTCAGGGGCTCTTGTGCACTGCAGAATGCTTAGTGGTATCACTGAACCCCCAGATGCCTTTCCTAGACTTGCGATAACGAAAAATGTCTACAAACATTGCCAAATGTCCCCTGGGGGGCGAGGTCACCCCATTGAGAACCACTATGTAAGCCATTCCACTTCTCCAGAGAAGCATTCTGACTCTTTGTTCCCGTTACTTGTGACTGCGTACCAAACCACCCCAGAACTTAGCAGCATATACAGCAGCCATTTTATTATTCTACAAGTCAGGAATTCAGAAAAGGCCCAGCTCCGCAATGTCTGGAGCCCAGGTTGGGATGACTGAAATGATCAAAGGCTTGAGTGGCTGGGATTTGGAACAGCTGGAGCTGAAGGATCCACTTTCCAGATGGTTCCTCGCTTGGCCTGGGTATCAGGAAGCCTGGGCTCCGCTAGGACTGGTGACCAGAGAGGTCACGCGTGGCGTCTCCAGCATCCAGCCCGCTAGCTGCATCTCTTATGTGGTAGCTCAGAGCTCCGGTGTGAATGCTCCAGCAAGCGATATGGGCACTGCGTGGCCTTTTATGGCCTGGTCTTGGAAGTCACATGGCATTACTTGCCACTGCAGTCCCAAGGCCCACCCAGATTCAGGGAAAGAGACCGATATCCACTTTTCAATGGAAGATGTGTCAAAAAAATTTCACAGCCACGTTTTAAATTCACCCCCCTCGAACAGGGTGGAGGCAACAGAGGCATGGAGGCCTTGAAGCTCACTGTTCAGTCTTCAGACCTTGTCCTCGTCACCCATTCGCATCCTTGTTTTCATCCACCGCCTCTTCTGCCTCCGTCTCTCCTGTTCAGAATCTTTTTTTTTTTTTTAAAGATTTTATTTATTTATTTATTTATTAGGAAAGAGAGAGTGAGAGAGAGGATGAGAAGGGAGAAGGTCAGAGTGAGAAGCGGACTCCCGTGGAGCCGGGAGCCCGATGTGGGACTCGATCCCGGGACTCCGGGATCATGACCTGAGCCGAAGGCAGTCGCTCAACCAACTGCGCCACCCAGGGGCCCTCCTGTTCAGAATCTTTAGTCTCCTAGTTCATGAGGCAGAGCGTGAGGTGGGATCGAGAAGGATTTACCTGGTTCCTTACCCCACTGCTTCCTATGCGTAATTTCCCCGAGGTCTGAGCTCATTCAGGGCTCTGGGGTGAAGGGGCTGGCCTCCTGTCAGCAGCCTTGTCCACAGGCCCTAGGAGACCCGCTTCCACTATGCCAGCCTTCATTCCTCTATCTGCTTTTCTTCTTCCTAGAGGCTACTCAAACCTCAACCACCCATGTCTCCTTCACCATTTTCTTTGCACTTGAGGGTTGATACCGTTTTCTTTCTTCTTTTCTTTAAATTTATTTTTATTTATTTTTTTAAGTTTTTATTTAAATTCCTGTCAGTTAACATACAGTGTAATATTAGTGTCAGGTGTACAATATAGTGACTCAACAATTCCAATGCAGTGACCACATTTAACCCCTAGCTGGTAATTCAGAGTCATCTTTATGAATGCACATGTTTACCTTGGAATTATGAAGCCAAGTAGAGCAATTTGTCTGTCCATGATGGGGACTGGGATCACTGTGCTAAAATCCCTTCAGCCTTTTTTCATGGTCCTCTCTGTCTTGGGCTGCCTCTCGTCCCATTCATTTGTGGTGAGGGCGCCACATTACAGCACATGAACTTTCAATCTACTCCTCCAGAGCAACTAAACCGGATGGCTGCTCCCCTGAGGGTGTCCCTGCCACGGCCCTGCCCCTACCCATTTCCTACCTACCCTTCCTCACTCCTTCCCGCATTTGACATTTGTGGATTGCCTCAACCAGGCTCCATGGTGCTTGCTTCCAGTTGGGTTTGGCCAACTGAAGACCCCTGCGGGAGCTTGGAGAATAATGGCAGGGTGCTTTACGGTGCTCTATCCCCCCAGGTACCTCCCGTGCTATGCCTCGGGTCAGCTGGGCTTGTGTTCTTCACTCTAAAGCCGCAACGCCTGCAGCAGCCCCCTCCTCCAGCCCTGCGTAGGTTCCACTAAGCTCTCCCTTCAAGTTGGAGGTAACAGCTCCCCCCAGTGTTGCTGGCTCCAGGGGGCTTCTCTTCCCATTGTCCTTCCCCTAGTCCTGCTCACCTTGCATGTATACAAGCTGTCCTCGGTTACCTGTGCAGCACGCATCTGTTTCCCACTGGGGCTCTGACGATACAGAAACTTTTTCTCATTTGCATCTGAAACAAGAATAGTCCCTGAGAGAGATCCTCCCAGTTCTTTGTACGAGCTCTGTGACACCTCTGGACTACACAGGGGCTTTTAAAGTTCAACTTTCGAGTTTTTAACTATGATGCACGATAGAAGGTACTGGATTAGTGACTTCTCCATATGGGGGAATATGACCTACTAGAGTGTTTTGAGGAGGAAAATAAGCTTGTCAATAAGAAGAAACCAGGGGAGAGAGTATATGATGACTTTCAGAAATTATATGACTGACTGGAAAACATCAACAGTTTCAGAAAATGAAGAAATACCTTCCTGATCAACAGATCCTTGTTGGGTCTTTAAGGTGAAGTGTAGGTTTGGGGGACATCCAGGCCATGTCTGGGTGGGATTCCCCTAGATCTGACACTAGGAGTCCCTTAGGTCAGACCCACTGAGCCAGTGGTCTCCTTGGTGCTTTTGCTCTGAGGAATAGCCTGTGGTTGTCCCCAGGACGAGGATGACGTGGAGCCCAGACAGGCCCACAGCCTAGGCCCCGGGTCCCATCTCACCCCCAGGAGGAGCGCCCAGAGTGCAGCTGCCCCTCAGCCACCTCCGAGATCAGCCTGCACGACTCCCCTGCTGGAACACTCTCTGGATCCTCTTGCCTCCTCGCTCTCCCAGCCTGGTCAGGCCTCAGTTTTTGGTTGGATTTGTGCAGCCCGTTGCAGCGCACGTACCTCTAGGGAAAAAGTAGAGTCGCGTACTCTTCTTGGCCACCCATTTCCTGAAGCACGAAAAGGAGACATTTCATCAGTGCTCTGTGAGGGAGACCACAGGAAGGGGTAGCGGCTCTCCGGCTGGCAGGACTGGCCACGTGGTGTTTCACAGATGAGGGAGGTGAGGTGGTGCATGGGCGGGGAGGCCCCAGCCAGGAGCAGCACAGGCACAGCCCTGGGCCCAGCGTCCACGGGCCACTCCAGCAGAGCCAAAAACCCTCAGCCCTTCTGGGCAGGGAGGAAAGGCCTGGGGCGTCACCCCCATTTCCCAGGGGGCAGACGAAAGCCAGAGAAGTGGGGAGTGACAGCTTCAATAGACAGACACTCCTGTCTACACCCCAGCTTCCTTATTCATGCTTCTTTCACTTCCATGGATTTTTATTTTATTTTATTTTTTTAATTTGGGGAATGGGGACTAGACGGTGGAAGACAGATTTGTTTCCTGGCTACCTTCCAGTGATGTCACCTTTATCAGTTTAGCTTGTCCTCTTCCAGCCCACGCCACTCTGTGTCCCTCGGCCAAGGGAGTTCAGGCAAGCCCCCCCGCCCCCAGCGTCCCACCTAGCAGAATTGCAAGAGGCCCCAGGCCCCTTCCTGTTCACTCCTGTTCTGCACACATGATGCTGTGACATGTAGGGACATGGACACAAGAAGCAGCCCACGGCTGGATGGCGGAGGGCCCTGGAGGGTTGGGGGAAGCTTCTGAGAGAAGCAGAGTCCTTCCCAGAGCCAAAGGTTCATGGTCCGTGCACATGGGGTATGAGGCCCAGGAGGGCAGAGCTCCTGTGTAGGGTGTAAGCCCGTGTCTTGTCTTTTCCCGTCCAAAATGCCCTTTGTGGACCAGATTATGCCAGAGGAGGCCATTGCTGGGGTGGCTGCCTCTAACCACAAAGAGAGGAAGTAACATTCTCAGCCTAGGCACTTGAACCCAGCATGCCACGGTCCTCAGCAAGATGTTGCAAGTTCCTAATCTGGACCCAGAGGCCAGGAAGTTTAGGTGTCCTCTGGAACCCAGAGTTGACTGTTACCCACAAACACAGACATCCGTGGGGCCAACACCGCCCCCTCCCCAACCGTCCTGTCTTCGGCAGTGCCTTTGGCCTGGGTAATACCCTGGGGAAGCCCAGCTGCCTGGTCTCTATAAATGATCAGCCACCTCTCTGGGGTGGGGCTGGCGTCCACCTTGCTGTCACACACACCATTACAGAGTGATGCAACCGGCTTTCATCAGACACTGCCAGGGAAGAAACACATTACAACAGCCTGCGGCTGCACTTCCTCTGCTCGCACACCTCAGCCGAGATGGACCTCTTCCCAGCCCAGTGTCGCACCCCAGCTGCGAAGCACCTTCAGTCGGGACCACGTGAAGCCTCTGAGTGGATCTCCTCCTCCCAAGAAATTAAACCAGTGGCTTTTAATCCTGGCAGGGCATTGCATTCACTAAGGATATTAAAAAAATATTGGTGCCTGGGCCTCTTTCTTACCCCAAAGATACCAACTGAATTGATCTGGGTTAAAAACAAAACAAAACTAAGTGTGCGTTGAAGGATCGCATACATGCAACAGCATTACCCCCACAAACCCAAGGTGTAAATCTCAGTGAATTTTCATTCAGTGAACTCGGTGAGCCGAAGGAACCGGCGTCCAGGTCAAGAAGCAGAGAGCATCACCAACATCCCCTGGTGCCGCGAAAGGTAACCACCATTCTCACTTCTAATGGCAGAAATGAGTCTTGCCTGCTTTCAAGCTTTGTATTATATAAAGGGAATCATATGGTATTTGGGGTTTTGTGTCTGAATTCTTCCACTCAACACTGTGTGTGTGTGAGATTCACACGAGCCGTGGCTCATAGTTGCTATAGTCCGTTCGTTCTCAATGCTGTAGAGAATTCCACCATATGGATACCACTGTTGCTGGGTATTTGGGTATTTGGATTGTTGTTTGGGGTTTGGGGTTGTTAGGACTACTACTTCAATGAGCATTCCACCGGTGTCTTTCGGAGCACATTCATATTCATGTCCATTGGGCGCACACTTAGAAGTGGAATTGCGAAGGCAGGTATGGATAGGAAAGCATTCAACTTTCGTACCTTCCGCCAAACGATTTTCCGAAGTGGCCGTACCCATTTGCACCCCTCCAGCAACGTGTGAGAGTGTTCGTTGCTTCAGGTCTTTGCCAGCAATTGGTGTTTTTTATCTTTTTCGCGTTGGCCCTTCTGGTGGGTGTGCCAATGGTATCGCAGTGTGGTTTTCATTTGCATTTCCCTGATGACTAATCCGGTTGAGCACCTTTTCATATGTTCATGAGCCATCTCGGGCCCCTCTTTGCAAAGTGCCGTTCGAAGTATTTGGACGGGAGTATTTTTAAGAAGCTCCTTAGGTCGTTGTTTTGTGCAGCCAAGGTTGAAAACCATTGACCTAAACCACAAGTGTCTGCCGCTCTGTTTCTCGACGTCCTGCCCTTGAACTCAGAGTATTTGGATCTGAGGGAGGACCTCAGATCCAATGATGAACCTGGGGAAAGGTGACCTTCACAGCGCCCCTCCCCCCACCAAGACGGGCCTACCTTGAAGAAGCAAGTGATTGGAGCTGGAGTTTAGGCAGTTGCAACTCTCTGGGACTGTAGCCTCCACTTGAGAAGGGCCTGGAGAGGGCCTGTGGTGTCCACAGCTGCCACAGACATTTCCTGACCACAAAAATGATCCCCCGCTGATTCCCCCAGAGCCCCAGGCACTCATGTGGAGGAAGTGGAGGGGCCACATGCCAGGTCCTTCCCAGTTTCTGGGCCAGCACGGACAGGACACGGCTCATGTGGGGGTTGTGGTCCGCGTGGGGACGGTGAAACATGTGCTCCAGGGGCCTGGGTAGGGCTGAGGGGGGCCTGGCATCTGTGGCCTTTGTTCCGGGTGAAAGGGCAGCCAGTGGGGCTCTCCCACATGGGTCCAAGCCTGGCCGTGTGTTGAGTTCTGCGCGCTTGCACAGAGGTTCCCGTTGTCGTTGCTCTCACCTATAATGGTCTCCTCGGTCCTCTGCTCCCCACCATGGGGGGCCTGCTCCAGGACCTTCCTGGGCTACTCCCCCTCCCGGGCCCCCTCACCCTGCCGAGCTCGTGCAGCACTCGGGGAGACCATGCAGTGGGGCTCCCGGTTGCACGCTGATTTGTACTGCTGTGCTGTGTCATCGGGCTCATCGCATCCCCACTCTGGACGGCGCTCTCTCCCCGGGGACTGCTGAGCACCGGTCTCTGCTCCCCAACAGTGGGCAGAATGGCGTTTGGTAACTCAGTGGCAACCACCTCCAACTTGAAAAGGAAGATGCAGTAAAAATACAGACCACACGGCGAGTCAGCATTTTCCCTCCCTCAGACCAGAGTCATGCAGGTGCCCTTTGTGGGTTCCCCGTTGGCACATGCACCCCACGTCTGGTGGGTGAGGAGCTCCGTGCAGTGAGTGTGGATGGGACGTCCAGCAGGGGACCAGGGTGGGTGTGCGGAAAGGCCCCTTAGGCAGAGGGGATCCCACCACCCTGACGGAATTCACCGTGGGGTCCAGAGCTCAGGAAGCAGGGCGCCAGCCTTGTCAACGCCCGTCCACGCGTTCCTTGAAAAGAGCGCGGTCCGCCTTCTGTTGCCCCAAGTCCTGCCAGTGGTGTGACGTGAGATGGAGGCACATGGGCAAAGCTGACCTTTGGGAGACTGGGGAGCACAGAATCAGCTCGGGACTCCCTGTTGTGCCACGTTGCGTGAATTCAGGCCCATCTTGGAAATTGCTCTGGACGCAGAACCTTTCGTGTGTGGAGGTCTAAGTACAGACGTCGGTGTTCTCTTGATCGGCACAAATGGTGGTCCGCACCAGCCAGCGACCAGGGCGCAGTCTGCAGCCTGGGACAGTAACAAGGAGGAGCCTCTCTGTGGCCGTGCGCAGGTGTTTCTGTTGCTTCCCATCCTTGCTGACAGCTGGCATGTTCTGTCTTCGGCCGCCTGAGTCTCATAAAAAGTGAGGCCCCTCTCCTCCCCGTGAAGGTCCATCCTGGCCTCTCCCCTTTCACCAGAGCCCCCTGCCAGCAATCTTGCCCTTCAGTTCTTTCGAACTGGGTCTTCGTGCTCTCCTCCGCTGGCTGCCATGGTGCAGCGTTTGACGTTTTCCCGCCGACATTATCTGTGTCATGCTTCCCTCCCCCCCTTCCCCACACAGTCCGGCCATGCTGTCTGCCTCTCCCAGCCGAGACTCTGGAAAGAGAGAGCACCTCTCTCCTCCTCCTCAGTACTTATTCACGGTATTCATTTGACCCCTGCCCGTGCTGGGCTTCACACACAAGCCCCCCTGGCGCTGCTCTCATGAGGCTTCCAGCTGAGGAGGGAAGACAGACATGAATTATTAACAAGGGCTTATGGAATGGCGGTGGGGATAAGCGCTGCCATAGCCCGACAGCACGGGCCACGTCCTCTCTGCTCGTGAGCACCTACAAACATCCGCGTGTCCTTCGAGGCTCAGCCCACATGTCACCACATCTGTGCCACCTTTCCAACATTGCCTCACCCAACAGGGTGGCCCTTTTGGCCCAGAACAGCCTTGGTTATAACTGCTCTGCGCAGAGGATGAAATCCAAGGGCAGAACCCAGATCACGCTCCCCTGAGTGCCCGGCCCGGCACAGAGCCCAGAGTGCTCACCGGAGGTGCTTAGTGGATGAACGTAAACTCTTGCCAAGACCGAGCCAATGTCTCCGCGGACTGAGAATCATTGCTTGCTTGCTTGTTGTTGTTTTTTTTTTAATAGACTTTTGTTTCTGTTTATTATGATGAAAGTAATTTAGATTAGGTCATAACAAAGTGAATTTACTTAAGAATACTGAGCAGTACACTTACAAATGGTTAAGATGGTAAAACTTATGTGTATTTTACCACAATGTAAAAGAATACAAATAATGCAAAGAATAAGTATAGATGAGGGACATAAGGGAGAAAGGTCCATATTATCAAGAAATAAAGGACAAAGTCTTTTTTTTAAATATTTTATTTATTTATTTGATAGAGAGATCACAAGTAGGCAGAGAGGCAGAGAGAGAGGGGGAAGCAGGCTCCCTGCCGAGCAGAGAGCCCGATGCGGGGCTCAATCCCAGGACCCTGAGATCATGACCTGAGCCGAAGGCAGTGGCCTAACCCATTGAGCCACCCAGATGCCCCAAGGACAAAGGCTTTGATTCAGGATTTGATTCAGACAGAATTGGATTAAAAAATAAGTAATTTGGATTAGTGAAATGCAAATCAAAACCATAATGAAATACAATTTCAGACCTTTAGGATGGCTATTATAAAAAAAAAAGAAAATAACAAGTATGGGCAAGGATGTGGAGAAACTAGAACTCAGTGCATTGCTGGTGGGAATGTAAAATGGTGTAATTGCTGTGGAAAATGGTATGGTGTTTCCTGAAAAAAATTAAACATAGAGGGGCACCAGGTTGGTTCCACTGGTTAAGTGTCTGCCTTCAGCTCAGATCATAATCCCAGGGTTCTGGGATCAAGCCCCACATCAAGCTCCCTGCTCAGTGGGGAACCTGCTTTTCCCTCTCCCCCTGTCTGTGCTAGCTCACTCGCTCTTTCTCTCTCTCTCTCTCTCAAATATATAAATAAAATATTTTTAAAAAATTAAACATAGAATTACCATATGATCCAGCAATTTTAATTCTAGATATATACCCAAAAAATTGAAAGCAGGAACTCAGAGGTAATTTTATACTCATTTTCATCTGAGCATTATTCACAATAGCCAAAAAGTGAAAACAATCCAAAGGTCCATTGACAGATGAAAGGATAAACAAAATGTAGTATATACACACAACAGAATATTATTCAGTCTTAAAAAGGAATGAAATTCTCCCACATGGTACAGCATGGGTGAACCTTGAAAATATGCTAAGAAATGAAATAAGCCTCACACAAAAGGACAAATATTGTACTGTCCCTCATTTATATGAAGTAGCTGGAGTAGCCAAATGCATAGACATAGAAAGTCAAATGATGGGAGTCCGCAGCTGGTGGTTGGAGGGGAAGAGGGAATTAGTTTAATGAGTCTGGTGTTTAAGTTGAGGACAACAACAAAATTTTGGAGCTGGATGGTAGTGGTGGCTGCATGACAAGGTCAATGTACTTATCTGCATTAAATTGCACACTTAACAATGGTTGAAAAGGGGGCACCTGGCCGGCTCAGTTGGAAGAGCGTGTGACTCTCGACCCCGGGATTATGAGTTCAAGCACCACGATGGGCATAGAGATTATTTAAATAAATAAAATTTATTTATGTATTTGTTCTTAAAGATGTTGTTTATTTATTTGAGAGAGAGAGAGAGAGAACAAGCAGGGGGAGGGGCAGAGGGAGAGAGACAAGCAGGCTCCACACTGAGCAGGGAGCCTGACGACCACCGGCTTGATCTCAGGACCCCGAGATCATGACCTGATCCGAAGGCAGACACTTAACTGGCCGAGCCGCCCAGGTGCCCCATAAATAAAACTTTTTAAAAAAATGGTTAAAATGGTAAATTTTATGTTGTGTATATTTTACCGCGTTTAAAAAAAAAGTAATTGGGGTGGATTATGAACATTTTAGAAACCGTTGGTAAGCACAAGGAGAAAAAAATTTAAGTCTTACCAGCTAGAGATAGCCACTGTTAAAATTGAGGTGTGTACCTTTCTATTCCTCTCTTTCCTTTCTCTCTCTCTCTCTCTCTCAAAAAAAGGAGGGAATGTGGATATTCTAACTTTGGAGACCCTGTTCAACCTACCAGAAGTCTCTTCCTCACATGCATCTCTTAGCTGTTCCCATTGATGCTGTTTCCTCCCTTGGAGCCGCCCAGGACAAGTCCATCCCTGTTCTGGTCATCAGTTCCCGGAATAATTTCTTACACCCGATTTCATCCCCCTGCACCTCCAGGGTGACAGTTCTCTGAAAATGCCCATTTCCTCTGTGTTCCTGAAAACATGGTAACCGGAATGGGACCAGTCATGAGTTGGGAAGGGTCGGAGAGAACAGCAAGTGCAGCTTCCACACATCTTAGATGGGTCCGTGTGAGCATGTTGGCTTCTGGTACAATGCACTTGTTGCGAGTCCTGCGAAAGCCTCCAGCTACTAAACCCCGGAGTCTGCTGGTCCAGACTGCATTTGCCCAGGTCCCCGTGCTCTGCCTTATTGTCCTTGCTTCTCGGACCTGGTGCTGGGCCTCACATTATCCCTGTTGATTCTAACCTGTGGATCTGACTTCTGCAGCCTGCCAGGAGCCTGTGACCTCATGCCCCAAAGAACACATCCTCCCTCCCCACTGTGAGGGAGCTGTGAGAGGAGTGAGGGCCCTGCAGCCTCTGATCCCGGCTGGGCCCTGCGGAGGAGCAGCTGCTTCTTCTCTTCCTCCCATGAGGAGTGGGCCTCCTGCTCCATCCCAGGCACCACCATGCCCTACAGAGCTCTGAGTCAACAGGAATGAATGAAGCTCTCAGGAAGAGGGTCTCCCTCCACCTCGTGGGCTAATGGATGGGCCGCGGTGGTTGCCCTGCTTCCATAACCATCGGCCTGGCCCCAGAGCCTTATCATGCTGTCATGTCCCATGGATGTGTCCCCAAACCCCCACATTTGGGCCCAACTGCAGCCTCCGTCCCTACCTTTGCCACCTGGTCTAGGAGCCAGGCGTGGCCAGCTTCATCAGCAGTGAAAAATGAAGCAAGAGGCCCCAGCCACTCAGGTGGCTGAAGTTCATGTTCTGTACCCCCGATTAGAGATGGTGACTTCATTTGCCTCCAAATCTAGCCACAGATGTAAGACCCTTCTCTCTTCACTTTGAGGCTTCCACGGAAGCGTTTATTTAAGGTTTCGACCAGGATCTTTACAGCCCAGTCCAGAGAAGATTATCTTTTTATTGCAACTTTGATTAATGATTGATCAAAAACTGATACTAGAAACACTGAAGAACAAATTTGCCCTAGAGATTAGGAAAGGTCTACATCTGCCAGGCTTGGGGAGCTCACCACCTGCTCCCTCCAAGGTCAAACTAGGGCAAGGGTACATTGGAAGGCCCACCTTACATACACACAAGCCCAGACACACACACACACACACACACACACACACACACACACACACGGCGAAAAACAAAAAGCAGAACAAAAAAACAGATATAAATGTCCTTACAGCCTTTTTGGAATTAAATAGGCTATAAACTGCAAATATATGGAACAAAGGACCGAACGAAAGAACCTAAAGGCTCTCAACAGATTTTTTCTTGCTTGCTTCATTTCTATTAATGCCTATTACAAAGTAGCATCTTAAAGAGAAGTTTGGAATGTGGGGAAGAGAGGAGCTTATGTGAAGACCATAGGCCGGGCTTCCTGTAGACCACTAGTCCTAGAAAACGGACATCTGAAATGTGTTCAACACCCGCTAGGGAAAGGGGGGAGATGCCGAGCAAAGTTTCACGAGCGCTCCCCACAGGAAGAGCCTTGGAGAGGGAATGGACCGCACCTCAGCTGTGCTCTGGGGTCCCCAGGCCCCATCCGAACCACTGAAGGGCCCAAACCTCCTCCCGCCTCAGAGACTGGGGAGCCAGGAATCTGAGTTTTAACAACCTCCCGTACAGGGCGTTGGGCCAGTCCCCGCCCTCTGGCAGCCCCGGGGAGCAAGTGCTGAAGGAACACTTTTCTTGCCCCCTCTGCTCCCCAGTGGTACCCTGGAGCACGGGGAGTGGAGCTGCTTCTAAACGGAAACTGGAAAATGAAACTGGAAATCAGAGCCTCGCCATCCTGAGTGCCGGGGTTTCTTTTCCAGGGGGAGAGTCCCCAGTGGGGGAGAAGCCTGTTGAGTGAAGGCAACGCGGGCATTCCGGAAGCAGCCTGGTCTTGGCAACCGGTGCACACCGCCTTGGCAGCCTGCAGGCCGGGCGGCACCAGCACGGGGAGCTGGCCAGTTGGCCTCAGTCTTGCCAGCATTTCCTTGCTAGGAAAAGGTAATTCCACGATTTATGTTGGAAACCCCTGTTCCCAGGTGCTTTAGGAAGGACCCTGGCTCTTGGTTAGTCTCCAAATGTTTCATTCCGAAACCGTTTCTCAGAACTAAGTATGTCATACCGGCAGCCTCTTGCCCCGACGGCTTCCTTCACCCCCATGGCCTGCCAGGGCTCCTGCACAGGCACAACGCGGGACCCTGGTGAGGAACGGAGGTGCCTGCATGGAGCCGAGGCTCAGAGGTGCAGAACCCCAGTCTCTCCCAGCACTAGAAGCAGCAGCCAGCAAAGACACTGGCCAGGGGCAACTGGGACGGCACCAGCAGAGCGGGTTTCCTGGCAGCAGATTTCCTCAAGGGACTGACTGCAGGGGAGGAGGGCTGTGGGATGGGGGCTAAGAACCACTCCACACCAGCCCTCTGTTCCTCTGCATCGCTTGCCTCAGGGAATGGCCGCCTTATCCCCAGCCCCACACATTCCTTCTTTGAGTAAGACCCTGGGGCACCTAGGTGGTTTGGTTGATTAGGCAGCTGCCTTTGGCTCAGGTCGTGATCCGGGGCCTTGGAATCTGGCCCCGCTTCTTCGCTTCAGGCTCCCTGCTCAGCGGGGGAGCCTGCTTCTCCTTCTCCCTCTGCCCTCCCAACCCACCGGCTTGTGCTCTCTGTAGCTATCTTTGTCTCTCTCTCTCTCTCTCAAATAAATAAATAAAATCTTAAAAAAAAAAAAAATCTAAAGTTGCACCCTCTCCTAGAGCCCTGTGCTCTTCGGCTGTCTTTACAACTATTTGCCCAGTGTCTGTCCCCCTCACCTGAAGGAAACTCTGCCAGGCCCGGAATTTGGTCTGCATCGCTCGCTGTTATGCCCTCGGTGCCCCTGGAATAGGGCCTGACACATTGGAGGTGCCCAACAAGGTGTGCTTGATGCATGAGAAGCCCAAGAAAAGGCCCCAGAGAAGGGTCTGCAGCACGCCCCAGCCCAGCCCCTGAGAGTGCTGTGAACAAATGCCCCAGCCCTGCTGCCCACGGTCCCCGGACCCCAGTCTGTGGAACGCGTTGACCGTCCTAGCGTGTGCAGGAGGTTCCTGACTCCGCGGGCCGGGCTATCTCCTGTGGCACCTCCTCTGAAAGGCCTGGCAGATGGCCTTCCAGAGCGTCTTCCAGATAGGCCGGGACACTTGGCTCCCTGGGGTATCCAGAAAACAAAGGCCACTTTTAGCCTGGGCCTCAGGAGGTGGGGGTGGGGGTGGGGGGAGATGCAGGATGCCGGCGATCCGCCCTTGGGGAGCAGATGTGGACAGGGACAGCAGCTCTGACTTCAGGCCGCACACCCTTCCAGTCTTCTCGGCCTCACTTTCTCACCTGTAGATGGGATCTGTTCTTGTGCGTGTGCTTTGAAAAGCAATATTAACAGAAGATAATAGGGCAGACTTTGGAATGGACCTCTCTGGGATAAAATCCCAGCTCTGTCGTTCACAGGCTATGTGACCTTGAGCCGGTTACCGAATCTCTCTTTGCCTTTTTTTTTCTCTCCGGTAAAGTGGGAACAAAGATAGTGGACCCTATGAGTTACGTCATGTCCCTGACACATGGTGAAGGCTCAGGCATCGCTAGTATTACCTTAGCCAGGCTTATGAGGATCCAACAAGACGGCATATGTGAGCACAGATCCTCTAGACCCGAAGGTGCTGTACAAATAGGAGGAAAGCGTGTTGTTTGGAAATACTGAAGGCACAGCTTCTCTCCCACATTTGTCTGGGGTGGGGCAACAGTTTCCCTCGTTTAGTGTTAGACTAGAGATGCACAAAAGGGAGGTGAAAAACAGAAACCGCCGACCGTTTGAGCTGTAGGCTACACCGAAGCGGTGTGGCCGGTGCAGATGGTGAGGGCCCGGGCAGGCCCACTTCCTCCCTGCGTGCCCTGCGTCTTCCTCCTACCAGCCGCTTCCCAAAGCTGCAGGAAGTGGGGCCAGGAACTCCTCAGGGTGTGTGCAGAGAAGCCTGGGCAGGGGTCGGCAGCTGCCGGGGTGAGAACAGAAACCTTTGCGGTCCTGGATGCGTTTGGGGGGCCCCTGGGGCCGTGGCCCCTGCCCTCTCTCTGCCCAGTAGATTCTTCTCTCTCCAGCTTGCAAGCGATTGTACAAGAGGCGTCCAACCCGTGAGAGGCAGGCTGGAGAGGAGAGCCGAATCTTTTCTCAAAGGAAATGCAGTTGCGGTTTGGAGACGTTCTTTTCACATCTGTGGTTGGCGTTTCCCAGGGTTCTAAGAGGTGAATGCAGGGTCAGCCCCATGTCGCCAAATAAGGTTCACCAGTGACCCTAGCAACAGACTTTGCTGCCCATTGGCTGCCGCGGCCGCCGCCTGCCAATGCGGCTTGCCGGAGGCCAGCACTGAAGCTGGGCTGAAGCTTCCACATGCTCAGGGATCCTGCCCGCTCCCTGTCAGAAATCAGTGCCAGAAATCAGCAACCACAGGTAGGTGGAAAGCTCTGGGCAAAGGTGCCTAGGTGCCTATGTTTCAGAGTCCACTGCGCCAGCACGCCACTGATCGTTTGCACACAGAGCCCTGGATCGGCTCCCACAGCTTGGCGGCCCGGTCCCCACTTGCCAGGATGAGCTGTTCCCTCCCCCTCCCTGCCGCACTTCACGTGCCGGCTGTCAGTCTCGGGCACTCCACAGGTCCCATTCCTGGTCCTGCTCATGCCTCCTTTGTGCCGGCACTCCGCCAAGCTCTGTCTTCACCTTGTCTCTTAACTCAGTCAGTTAGCCCCATTTTACAGATGGGGAAACTTAAGACCAAAGGAAGCCAGCTAACTGGCCCCAGACGGCATCAGGAAGCAGGGAAGACTCGAGTTCGACCCGATTTACACAGACCCAGACCCACACTATGAACCGTGGCACCATATCGCCAGTCGCTCACATCTCTGTGCCTCAGTGCCTTCATCTGTGATATGGGGATGCTTACGTGTACCTCCCAGGGTGGGTGCACAGTGAAGGCTGCATGGAGTGACCTACGAGCAGGAATCTAGGGCAAAGTGCACTTTGTTTGGTAGTCCACCTTGGCCCCTGTGGGCTTGGCGCCTCTAGGGCTGCTGCACAGGCAGCTCGCATGTTCCTCTCCCACGGAGTATGCTGCTCAAACTCTGAGGTCTGTGAACCGGACTTCTCTGTGGCCCTCATATTTGGTTTCCACTTCCTCATTCTCAGCCTCCTCTCACCCCCACCCAGCTGCATCACGGAGGGAGCGAGGGAGGCCCTGACCTATGGCTACTGGAGGGCACAGGGTGGCCGGCCGAGGTGGAGGGGACGAGAGTCTAAGGACGGAAGGTGGGCTGATGGAGCGGCAAGGGCAGGCATACCTCATTTCCTCTACTCCAGACAATGCTGGGGTGTGACAGCACTATTTCCCCGAGAAATGTTTTCAGAATTAAAAGGTACATCTGGTGATCTGGTAAAGAAGAAGATACACATACCCTATAACCCAGCAGCTCCACTCCTCCGAATCTGCTCTGACCAGGCTCTTACCTACATGTGGCATGAGAATGTCCACACAACACCAGGAAGGGTCCAGATGCCCGTCAGCATTTGAGAACGCAGAGAAATTGTGCAACATTCCTGCAGTGAAAATGAATGAACTACAGCGACTTGCAATAGCCGTGATATTGGATAGTAATCATGTAATAATGAATAACTCTCATCAACATAATATTGAGTAAAACACACAAAAGAACACATCCAGTATAACTCCTCCCAGGAAAAGTTTAGCCAGTGGCAAAGCTGGACTATATTGTTGAAAGATACGTGCAGAAGAGGTAAAAAACTATAAAAAGCACAGACATTACTGTCACAAAAGCCAACGTGGACGTGATCACAGGGGAGGGTGGGGGTTGTGATGCGGAGGGGCTCACAGGGGTCTGGGAGGGCAGTTGGCATTGTTCCATCCCTTGACCTGGTGGCGGTTGTATAAATATTTGCTTTCTATTTTATACTTATTAAAGTGAACAGGTTATTAAAAACACTGAACCTACGTGCTGTGCATTCTTCTGCATAATTATTGTTTCTCGGTGAGAAATAAAGGTATACGTGTGTCCACTCCAGCCCTGAACGGGGCAGTGAGTGGAAGCTGGACCCGTGGCAGCCTGGACCAGCTCCTCGAGCACCACACCGGTTGCCGACTTGTAACTCTTTTTTTTTTTTTTTTTTTAAGATTTATTTATTTATTTATTAGAGAGCGAGAGAGTGAGAATGAGAGGGGAGAAAGTCAGAGGGAGAAGCAGACTTCCCGCAGAGCCGGGAGTCTGATATGGGACTCGATCCCGGGACTCCGGGATCATGACCTGAGCCGAAGGCAGTTGCTCAACCAACTGAGCCACCCAGGCGCCCCGACTTGTAACTCTTACTGCAGACTGAGGGGCCTTGGCGGGAGTGGAAGATAGAGCCTGGTATGCGATGTAGGACTGGAGGACATCCTTTGACATGTCCCTCCCACTGGGGAAGGCCACCCAGCGGTTCCTGACTCTGTCGCCTTAGGGGGCTGGCATCTCCGAAGGTTGTCACTTGCTTTATTCATCCTTATCTTTCTAGACTGCAATAGGCGAGAGAGGACAGTCGATGAACGGTTGTGGTATGAGCAAGTGTGTAGAGTATACGCCGTGGGAAGTAAGGCTTCATCAGGTCCCAGAGAGGCAGCCCGCCAGGCTCCCTGCCTCTCCGACCCGTCCACGGGCAGCCCAGCCAGCTAGAGGAGGGGGCCGCTCAGGGCCAATGCCCGCCGGCCGCGAGCCCGCCCGGTGTTACCGACAACCCTCCTCTTTCTTTCCGAGCGAAATATCAGCGGTTTCTACGACTGTTTTGTCTTCTAGCCCTCAGCGTTCTAGTTGTCCAGCCTGGAGAGGCCGAGAGTATCCAGATGTAGTCTGAACGTGGATACAAATGGGAAATTGGGCTTTGTGGGCTTTGGCAGTCGCTGCGGCCAAGCCGGGATGGTGTGGCTTCTGACGTGGTACAAGGGTTTACGCTTGCTGCTCATCACCGTTCTTTCTTTGGTGTCCTCATGGCCTTTATATAGACACTTCTGTGAGCTTATACCCCATGCTGTATGGTCCTTGTCCCGGTGTCGTATGTGCCCTCCGGTCACCTGGAGGCTCCCTGAGAGCGGGGCACTCCGTAGATACTAACTCATATTACTTATTTTATTGTTTTATTCTTTGGATGAAGAGTCTTGGATTCAGTGTCACTTTTTTTTTTTTTTAAGATTTTATTTATTTATTTGACAGAGAGAGAGAGATCAGAAGTAGGCAGAGAGGCAGGCAGAGAGAGAGGGAAGCAGGCTCCCCGCTGAGCAGAGAGCCCGATGATGCGGGGCTCGATTCCAGGACCCTGAGATCATGACCTGAGCTGAAGGCAGAGGCTTTAATCCCCTGAGCCACCCAGGCGCCCCTCAGTGTCACTTATTGAGCATGCACTGTGTGTCAGGCATCGCTGGGTGCCAGAATATCGCAGTGAACAGAATAGGCCTGTCCCTGCTCCCAGATGCTGTGGGAAGACTTGATCATTGAGTGATAAGCCCTGGTGGAGCTCACTGTGATCAACACTGCCACCAGCATTCCCTGGGTGCCCTCTGTGTGTTCCACTCACAATCCGCACCCCCGCCCCAATGCCGGAATGTGGGAGTTGTTCAGGAGGACATCAAAGGAGGAGTGGAGGAGCAGTGAGCTTCAAGTGAACTGACTAGAGGTCAAGTCCTAGCTTTGCCACACCCAGACCGTGTGACCCTGGGTGAGTTCGCCTGGCCTCTCTGAGCTTCAGTTATATTATCCTTGAACTAGGCCTCAGAGGCCAGGGAGGATCAGATAGGGTCCCCACACTGCACAACTCCAGGGGGTGCTGTTCCCACTTTCGTCTCTGCCGTGGCTGGTGGCCTGGGATTAAATGAGAGCACGTTGGCTGTGTGGGCTGAAATTAAGAGCCAACAGACAGGAGCCATTGTTATGCACGAATCAGAGGGAAGCAGGGGTCACTGCGGGCCAGCAGGCTGCACAGGGCCCGCCAGGCTTTGTTCTTCGAGGAAGGGCAGGGCTCTGAGAAGTGCAGCCTGCAAACTAGGCACATGCCAGGAGGCAGGGACTCCCAGGGCGAGTCTGGGAGAGGCAGACTGCGGACGCGGGTGGTTTCTGCCTCAATGCCTGAGGGAGGAATTCTCAGGGCACAGAGGAGCCCCTGGAAGCTGGGCAGGGTCCAGGGGTGGGTGAGAGGAAGGAGATACCATTTTTGGGCTGCAGCAGACCCTCCAGAGCAAGTTATCCCCAGCCTCTTGTGTCACCAGCCCGCGAGGGCCCGGCAGGGAAAGTCCTGAGTCTCCAGGGTCCCACAGCAGGGATCCCGTCCAGGACTCCCTCCGGCCGAAGCCGGTTCAACCCTGGTTTGTGGCCCCATAAAAGGAAGTCCCTGGCATTTTTTATATATACATATATGTAAGGTTTTTTTCTGACTGTAAAAGTGATCATAGCTCATTGTAGAGCATTTTTAAGTTAAGGAAATAGTAAGTAAGTAAATAAATAAATAAATACAATCACCTGTAATCCCATCTTCCAGTTTCTTCCACTAGGTAGCCCACATAAAATTATACATTATATATTCATTAGATTGGAATCGTAATGATTGTGCATAATTTCATATTCTACTTTTCCCCTATAAAAATCTGAGTGCTTTTATGAGAAGGAGGGGCTGTTTTCAATGTAAAAGAAAGTCTAGAAAATTCTTTTCCTTTGGGAAAAAAAAAAAAAAGCTCAAAGCTGTCGTCTTTGGTGGTTTGGAGGACAGCGTGCCCGCTGCAGGGTGGCTGTTTCTCATGTCTGCCGGGGGCTCCAAGGCACGGGCTCCGACAGAAACAAGTGTTGCTCTTTTCTCCAGGCCAGGCCTCGTGCAGCCTCCTGCCTGTGGGCAAAGAGGAGCTGATGAGTGTGCCCTCCCTTCCGTCCCCAGCACAGGATGTGTGATTACCCACTCCATCCAAAGCCACGTGTGGTTTATCGCTATTGTTTATTAATAAAAACAGTGTCTCTGGGGCGCCTGGGTGGCTCAGTGAGTTAAAGCCTCTGCCTTCGGCTCGGGTCATGTTCTCGGGGTCCTGGGATTGAGCCCCGCATCGGGCTCTCTGCTCAGCAGGGAGCCTGCTTCCCTCTCTCTCTTTCTGTCTGCCTGCCTCTCTGCTTACTTGTGATCTCTCTCTCTGTCAAATAAATAAATAAAATCTTTAAAAAAAAAAAAAAAACAGTGTCTCTGTCGGCACAGCATGTTTCCTCTCGTCATGCCTCCCCCTGTGAGGCAGTAAGACAAAAGCTGTTACACCCATTGTATAGATGAAGAAACTGAGGGTACAGGAGGTCCCATCTGAGGCCACAGAGCTAGTAAGTGGCCGAGTGAGGACTTGATGCAGATCTGGCTGACTTCCAAGTTAGTGATTTTTTCCTCAAAACTTTTTTCCTTCTAGTCCTACCTTTTTCTGAGCCAAATTGGATTCCCTTAACGAAGCCAAAGGCTGAGGGTGCTTGAAGTGTAATGGGTGTGTGGAAAGGACAGCACCCCACCCTGGGAGGACAGCTCAGAGCCAGCACCAGCGGAGATTGGGGAGTGGGGTCCAGGGGGCGACTATTTCCTGGAAACATGTCCAGCCGAGCTACTCTTCTTCGGGTAGCCTTCTTGACCCACCCAGGCCATGGAGGCCCATTCTCTGCCCAGTGCTCTAGAGTCTCAGGGACTCCCAGAATGGAATAGGGCTTGGCTTCCTCAGTGAGACTCTGGGGTTCTGTGAGACTGACTCTAACCAAGGGACTTGGGGCGGCTGTCTTCCGCAGCTGGTTTCCCATATTGCTGCTGTTGCAAAGTACCATAAACTAAGTGGCTTAAAACACAAATTACAGCTCTGTAGGTCAGAAGTCCAAAACGAGTCTCGCTGGACTAAACTCCCAGTGTCAGCAGGGCCCCGTGCCTTTCCCAGAGGCTCTAGGAGAGAATCTGTTTCCTAGCCCTTTGCAACTTTCAGAGGCCACCTGCATTCTTTGGCTTGTGGTCCCTCCGTCTTCAAAGTCACCAATGGCTTTCACATAATGTCGCCTCTCTGGTTCTGCCTCTCTTCCCTCCTTCTTCCCCACTTAAGGACCCTCACCTGACTACACTGGATCCATCCAGATAATCCAAGATAATCTCTGTAAGTAGCTGATTACAAGCTTATTTCTATCTGCAACCTTAATTCCCTGTTGCCATTAAGATAACATACTCAAAAATTACAGGCATTAGGATATAGACATCTTTATTGCACTGTGGACCATTACTCTGCCTACTCCTCTGGTCTCCAAGGGCCCCATCTTCAGGCCAGACCACAGTCAGGATGTGCCCACCTGTGTCAGAGAGGTCCTTTCTGCCGAGGTCCCCTCCCACCTGCCTTCTCACTCAGCTCCGCCTGTCCTGGACTCCTCTCCTCTGTTCCCAGTCTTAGGTAGAGAGTAGCTAGGCAGGCACTGTGCGCAGGTTTGGACACAGAGGAGGAGGATATGAGGCTGGGCGCACCAGGGCTGTGGAAAGCACCCGGGGGCTGAGCACTTCCCACCCACTTTCCAAGAACTAGGGCCAGGGCCTAGCCTGTGAGGACTCAGACCCTGAGGTCTAAGGGCACCTCTCGGGTAGGAGGGGTAGCTGGCCCAGTATCAGAGCCCCTCTACCTCTGCTTTGGGGCTACTCTGGATAGCCAGAGTTCACCTGGCCATCTTCCCTCAGGGGATGATGCCTGTCTGCCCTTACTCATTCCCTTTCCCCTCTCCTTCCCTGAGCCTTACTTGGGAACGCTTGGGGCCCGGGGGGGGGGGGGGCTGCCCAGAGGGAGCCTCTGTCCCAGAGCTGCTTGGTGAGCACCTGGGGGTTCTGAGACGCAGCAGGATGGCCTGTGAGCAGCGCACAGAGAGGGGGAGCTGGGCAAGGCCGTTGACTCTCCAAGTACAGTGACTACCTCGCCCCATTTTACCCAGGACTTTCTCAGTGGTAGCCCTGAAAATTCCTTTCCTTGGTCGTAAGCAAATGGGGACCATTGGTTACTCTATGTCCAAGGCCCTTTGTACCTCCTAATCTACTCTAGATTACCTCTGCAGCCTGGACAGCTGGCTCTTTGGACTCTTAGATGCCAAGCTGTGCACAGTGTGTGGGCGTGGAGAGACCTGTGGGCTAAGGAGGAGCCCCAGGCCAGTGCAGGGGAGTCTAGACTCCTGCTTGCAGCGTTGCCCGTGGACGTGTCACACACTTGGAGACCGTGCCTGCGCCCGCATCGGGCAGAGCGTCTAGATGCCCGCACGGGGGTATGAGAAATTGTGTTTGCACCGGAGTCTCTCAAACTGTAACGACCAGATTACCTGGGTGGGGTCTCGCAGGTGGCTTTCGTGAATGTGTCTCTTCACTCATCTGTTTCTTATTCTGTACAATTAAACTTTTTACTCATGTACATCGTTAATAAAACAAAGTAATGAATGACTCTGCCTTCACATCTCCGGCCGTCCTGCGGAGGGACGTCGACGGGACGTACTGCACGTAGCCGGACCCAGCAACCCTTGCGTTAGAGCCTGTGGCCCAGGCTGCTGGTTGGTCACAGGCCCAGGGTCTCCTGCAGCGTCGAGCTAGCTACCCCTCTGTCCTCCCTGCCTCTCAGCCTGCTCCCCTGCACTCCAGAGTCCAGCCTGGCTTGTCCCCCAAGGGAGGGCTCAAAGAAGCCGGGTGGGCGGTAGACAGAACAGGTAAGCAGATGCTGACTTTAAGATGCTCTCAAGGGCCAGTGCTGCCTCGGCCCCGTGAGACTACAGAGGAGTCTGGCCGGAGAGATTGGCTACCCCACAGGCCACAGGGAGAGTGGCAGACAGGAAGGGGACAAGCAACGGATGGTGAGGCTGTGCTCTTGGGGGCCATCGGATAATGGCGGGCCCCCGGGTCACCTTGTACGTGCCTTAGGATGGTCCGAGACCAAAAATGGGGTCCTACTGAGTGACCCGAGGCAGCGTCCACCCCCAATAGGGGCAGATAGTCTCCGCAGCCAAGAACTCTGGCTGCTGGCCAGTTTATGACAGCAGGATGGTGATGAGTGGTCACCAGCCTTGGAAAGGTGGACACCCCTTCAGGCTGTCCTCTCTGCCCTGCCCTGCCCCCCAGGTATCTGGGAGTGCCAGCGTCCGTCCGTACCTAAAAGCACAGCCCTCTCCACGGCGCTCACACCCGCTCTCCTTCCCATCCTGGAAAGCCCAGAAGGAGCATTTGGAGGGGAAGCTCTGGGTCCCCAGCAGAGGCAGTTACCCTTCACCTCCCACAGGCAAGGTACAACCCTCACTGAAGTCCACCATCATCCTGGTGTGCCTAAAGTGACACGACCTCTAGATTGTTCTTAGTTTTAGGAAAGCGATAGCTATTCTTGCCTAATGACGCCCTCCCTCTCCGCGCCTAATCCTCAAACTCTGTATCCTTACGATCCCCTCATTCCATGAAGTAAGCTTTCTCAGAAAAGCCTGGCACAGAATTACCACCGAGACTCCTATGGCCTTGGCCACTTACGTTGCTCCTGAGCTAAGATCCCAGGCCTATCCCTTCACCGGTTAGCAAAAATATGACTGGGTATTTGTAATTGCTGTGGAAGAACTCACTGCACCCGCCCTAATTCTGGGCCGATTGGGGATTGACGGTGGGAGTGACACGTGCTAGGGCAGAAGCAGAGAAGGAGACCCAGGCCAGGCCAAGGCATTTGTCCAGAAATGGAAGTGAGGACCCCATCGTCGAGGCTGTGGTCTGGAGGGCAGGGAAGGGCTTTTCCAGAAGGAAGCCTGCTAGTGGGTCTGAGAGCCCCCCCTGACGTCGGGAGCAAACAGCCAGGGCAAGTTACCAGGGCTGCTGGATTTTCTCAGGGACCGAGAAGCCAGGTTAGACTCAGCCATAGGGTGACTCCAGTCTCACTGCTAGAAGTGAGGGTACACCTGTGAGTGGTCCCGGCTGGCAGACTCACCCAGAGTTTAGATTTCTGAGTTCCTCAAGACCTAGCAGAGGGTCTGGTTTGGAGCAGGGGAACAGGAGAGTTCTCACTGCCTTACTTGCACAGAAGCACAGCAGAAACGTCCTCTTTGATCCTGAGAGCTGAGATAAGGCCTAGCAGGCCAGAGTCCCCTGCAGTTGGAAGCAGGTTCACAAACACACTGGAGTGGCCAAGCTGCCCCTGCCCTGAGGCCAAGTTACAGGCCTGTCTGTGTCCCATCCCCCTGGGGCCCCACCCCTTGAAACTGCAGGTGGCCTCCAGGGCGTAGGTGAGGCATCCCTTCCTTGAGAACCAGGCCAAACCTCACCGCCACTGGGGCCCAGGGGCCTGGAACAGCAGAGCCATGTTGTCTAGGAAGGGGGAGCAGGGGAGCTGAAGACAGGGGCCGAGTCCCACCGTGTCCAGAGCAGATGCAGCTTTGGTTGCCGTCCCTCCGTGTCCCCAAATGCTCTCTCGGCATGAAGTGCTAGTGTCCTGCCCCAGTTGGGCTCTTGCAAATGTCCTTCCCAGGCCTCAGTTTCCTCCTCAGCTGACAGCCTGATACTATGGGACCCGTCTGGGTTCTGGGCACAGACAGGTGTGGGTTGGAATCCAGGCTCCATACTTTTTAGCTGAGTCATCGGGCAAGCACCCTACACCAACTGAGCTTTGCTCACCTGGTCTGCAAACGAGGTGCTGTGGGCGCCAGTAGGACAGTGCAGTGGGTGGGAAGGGGAGCTCTGGGAGAACCCAGGGCTCCCTTTCCACCTGCTGCAGAGGGAGCACTTGAGGCCTTTGTTGTCATTACCTACCCAGACTTTAAGGTCCTTCCCAGTTCCTCCCCCTGGTGAGTGTGGGGAACCAGAGGAGGGATGGAGGGATGGTGGGCTGGATTTCTGTCTCTCCTCTTGCACTCAATCCCTGTGTCCTTGCCTCATTACCTGTAGTATCTCCCCAACTGAAATTAAACTGTTAGCATGGACTCCCTAGGCCTGCCACCCCACTGAGCCTATGGAAGTGGGGGCTGCTTCTACAATCCCTACTCCCAGAATTTCAGCAGAAATGGGTTTCTTGGGAGCTACCTGGAGCTAGGAAAAAGACATGGCCGGCCAGCTGTGCCCTTGCACTGCCTTAGACTTGGCCTCATAAGAGAACCCTGGCTAGCAAAGACAAATGTCACTCTGCCCCATAGGCTTAATCCTGGAAAAGCAAGTGCACCAGCTCCCCATTCCCTTGTCCTTGTGACTGCTGGGGAGAGGTCAGTGCAGGGGTCCAATGAATTTCATGCATCCTCACCATGGAGGGTGAGTTGTGCCCGAGTTAAGCAAGGGCATTACATCTGACAGAGACAAAGGCTCCCTGGGTGTTTCCACAGGGCTGCTGAGGAAGTCTGTACCCTGCGAATA
Organism: Nasua narica; assembly: GCA_028533885.1. Classification (NCBI taxonomy): domain Eukaryota; kingdom Metazoa; phylum Chordata; class Mammalia; order Carnivora; family Procyonidae; genus Nasua; species Nasua narica. The sequence continues at coordinate 22,343,960 of CM052809.1, forward strand.
CGACTTTGGAATCTGTGCAAATAGTGTGAAAGAAGACCAAATAGTCCCAGAGAATGACAGGCTGGGCAGACCCAGACCCCCCCAACCAGCACGGTTCACTCCCAAAGGGAAGAACTCTGCCTCTAACCAGGCCCAGGACTTTCCTTTATCTTTGGCAGTCCCTGCCTAAAATGTCCAGAGATCTGAGGAAGCTCTTGTCTTGCACACAGCCCACTGACAGATGTTGAAGACTGATATATCAAGAAGGGATGGTTTGCATCTGTCTTCCCTGAAGATTTTCTGCCGCCATGACCCTCTCTGTGGGCAGCTAACATCTTAGCCTCTCTCTTTCTTCCTATTATCAAGTGATCTAAATGACTAAACCAGCCCAATTAAAGCGATGCCTTTCAAGTAAGGCAATGAAACGCCTATGACTAACCAGAAATGGCCCCGAATGTCCATAGATTTAACAGGAGTTCTAGCCACTGTGGCCAAGCCCCCATTTGCCACCTTACCCCACTGCAAAGTGGTCTTAAGGACGATGTTATCACAACTCTAACAAAACATCTTTCATTGGCCTCCCAGCTTCTTTAGCCAAGACTTTCCACCATTAGTGCTTAGACTGAAACTCTTGGGAATGAGCCACAAAAGCACTGATGGACCCCAAGAATGACCTTAAACTAATATGCCCAAATATGGCTCCCATTATACTGATGTTGCTCTGTTGGGCCACTGACTGGCTCATGAGTTAGTGTCAGATGCTGTCACAGTTACTGTCTCCCCGTCAGGCCTGGGCCAAGGTCCATGGCAGGGTGTGATGGGACAGCTTGGAAGGTGTGGTTCTATCCCACACTGCTTCTCCAGGCCTGGTCCCCAGAACCCAGCTGCCTTGTGATGGGGAGTGGGTAGAGTTTGGGAGTTCCTCCCTAGACATATCAAGGAGTTGGTCTCAACTTTTTAGGACTCCTGGGATAAGAAGAGCTAGAAGAGGTCAGGACTTCACCTTGGCTTTGGAGACTGGAGGCCATCTGCTACTTACAGGGTATGTCCAAAACTGGGCAACAGTACTTCCTGAGCTTGGCAGAATATGTCAGACTGATCCTTGCCCATTTCTAGGTTTTTCATCATTTTCTCACTCAGTCTTCCCTTCCCCACCAGGGGTCCACACTCTTTCCAGAGGGCTGGGCCCAGAGAGGGGAATCTAAGTTCAAGCAATTTCTGGGACTAAGACTGGGAAGAGGTGTCCACAGGGATTGGTTTCTCTGAGTAACCCCCTTACTGCCATGACCTCCCTCCCTAGATGATGCTAGTGCTATCAGCTGATTTCCCTTGGCCAGCCTGCCTGCTGCTGGGTACTATTTATGCCTCAGGGCCAGGGAGCAGGGGTGGGGAGACATGAAAAAAAGCCCGCATCCAGAACTCACCCTCAGTCATTCCTTTGACTAGGCCTTATCTGAGTGGAGTACTGCCATATGGTAGTGGTTCCCAACCTGTGGTTTTCAGAAACATGCTCCTTCACAGAGATTTTGGGTGGCTAAACTCAGCCAGAACCCTGAAGAGAAACGAAGGAAACTGCTTCACTTGAAGTCATCCAAGGTCATCCGACCTGTCGTGTAGTACACTGTAGGGCTCGTATCCAGCACTGTGGTAGCTACTGCCAGCCATCAAAATAGCCAAATACTCTTGAATTGGCAGGTAAATAGCCCCGACTCCATCCTGGTGTCCTTCAGCCACCGCAGCCTCTGCCTCTCAGATCTGCCCCCAGTCCAGTATCTGTCTGTCCCGTCTAATGTGGTAGCCACTGGCCACGTGAGGCTGTTTGCATTTTAACTAAGAATTCAGTTCCTCCGTTGCACTGGCCACATTTCAAGCACTCGGCTGGCCCATGTGACTTTGCCACTACCTACGACAGTGGGCAGTACAGAGAGAGGACATGTCCATCAGAACTAGACAGGTAATGCCCAGCATAACGGGCCTCAGGAACCGGTCTGGGGCTGGTGTCTGTGGTGATCGTCCATGACCAGGCGGGGTACCAGGCAGTTAACTTTCTGAAGTAGCATCGGAGTACGCTTGGATTTGAGTTTAGCAGGACAGAGAGTTTATGGCACGTTACTCAGAACTCAAAAGACTAACACTCTCCAGGCTTTGGAGCCCCAGTTCAATTCACAGCCTGGCTATAAAGCCAAGGGCAAGTGACTCCATCTATATGAGCACGTGTGTGTACCAGGATTGTCCCCTCTTCCTGTCATCTTCTCCGTGAACATAACTGCAAGGCTTCTGCGACAGGTGCATGTCACTGCTCACCCCCCAGTCAAGTTCGGGCAGGACGCCCAGAACGAGTTCATCAAAATATCTCTATCGTAAGTAAAACCATCTGCAGTTTATCCCTAAATAAAAGGCCACACCCTTTATAAACAATTAACTTTTTATAAAAAGACAAATGTACATATTTACACACATGTATGTATGTGGTCACACATGATTTAGTGATTAGATGGCATTTCCAATCTTAAAAATCATACCAAGACGCTCGCACTTCCCTCCCAGGGCCTGCTGAGGGCTACCGGGGCCTGCCTGAGGGGGCAGGTGGGCGCAGGGCAAGGCACGATATAAATAAATGCAAAGGCTGAGAGCCTGGGGGAGACGTTAGTGTACACCTCTGATCAGGAAAGTGGCAAGGTCCACCAGAAAAAGTGCCATGTTTCTTCCCAAGCCCCTCAGCCCGAGCAGGGCGGAGCTCCTCTGAGGCTGAGGGAGCACTGTCCCGCAGGGCCCCATTTTCCTTCACATTTCGCTGGCTTTGGAACAGTCCCCAGGGCTCAGCTGGGAAGGGAGGGGGTTTGGGAACAGGATTCACTTAGTGCAATTGTCTCTTAGTGCAGAGCCAGCCCTGGAGTCGGCGCTGTGCTTTTCTGAGGTCACTGGTCTGTTCCCTTGGGCCACCTCAGTGACAGCAAGACCCTCTCTTGGCAGCTGGGCTTAGAGGGAAAAGCTGGAGGCTGACTCCTCTCTGAGACCTCCAGCTGACATAGCCATCTCAGAACCCCATCTTCCCAGGAGCCAGGGCCAGCTTTACCCCGCAAGATGAGCCCAGACCATGGCCTGACTGACCGCAAGAGGTCACTATCCTAAGGAGGGAGGCCCCATCCCTGCTCAGCAGCGGAGTCACTCTCTGCCATGTCAAGGAGCCCACAGGAGTCCTGCTTCTCTGCATCACAGCTACTGTGATGCCAGGTCCTGCTCGCCTAGGGGAGTAAAAGGGGGCCGGGGCCCAGCTATGGTGCACAAGGAATGGCCTGGATAGAGGGCAGCCTGACTGGGGGCAACAGGCTCTCCAGCCAGCTGGTGTCCATGTTCTTCAGATCTGAAGATATCAGTCCAATATACCCTAGAAGATGTGAGGAAGGCTGTATGAGGATGGAGGATGAAGGCAGCTGTGTTCTCCCGCCCCTTCAACCCTATCCCGGCAGGCCAAAGACACAGCCGCCTCTCCTGTCCACCCCCCTCGTCTTTAGGCAAGCCCGAGCACTTGGGAGCAGCAGCCAATCTGCCAGCTGTCTGCACCAAGAAGCGTTTAAGAAAGGTGCTTTGCCTCTGCCGCTCCCCGGCCCAGTCCCCCGGCCCTTTCCCACCCCCTGCAAGCTTTCCCTTGTCGGAGAAATCCTATAGCTCCAGGGACTTCTTACCTCCAGGGCTGTCAATTTCTGGCTCCTCCTTGCAGGTGAAGTCACCGTAGAGAGATGTGGGCTGGGCCCCGGGTTCATTGAGCAGGTACCCCTTCCCATCCACATTTGTCGGCTGCCACCCCGTCTGCTCCAAGAGCTGTGGACCGAGGAGCAAGAAGCCATCAGCTTATTTCCAGTGCAGGGTCATCCTCTGGCCCTGCCTTCAGTGAGCCAAAGCCTCCCTGCCAGCCTCATACCCTTGGCCCTTTCCACATTCTCAGGTGGATGCAGATGTGGAAGTAAGGGTCTGCCCTGGACTCCCATTCCCACATCTACCCTCGGGCACAGAATCTCCAAGACTTTCCCCTTCAACTGGGGGAGGAGGACAGACCAACTGGGAATGTGGCTTAACGCAATGGGTAGCATCATGAGTCAAGAAAAGATGTCTAGAAAAGCTGGAGATAAAGAGCTACAGCTATGTCTCAAGTTTTCTATGCTGATGAAACAGAGCCTGGGTACAACTACTGCAAAAAATGTTTTTATATTCACTTTTAAAACTGAAGCAAGGGGGCGCCTGGGTGGCTCAGTGGGTTAAAGCCTCTGCCTTCAGCTCAGGTCATGATCCCGGGGTCCTGGGATCGAGCCCCGCATCAGGCTCTCTGGTCAGCGGGGAGCCTGCCTACTTGTGATCTCTCTCCTCTCTGTCAAATAAATAAATAAAATCTTAAAAAAAAAAGAAAAGAAAAGAAAAAAAAACTGAAGCAAGAAAAAAACCTGGAGAATAATTTGCTTTAAAAAAAAAAGAAAGAAAGAAAAAAGAAAAAGGGAATAAACCCCATCAGAGTACAGATCCCAAAGGCTAATTATGAAAACCTGACGTGCACTCCCTAACCAGTGGGGCAGCAGGCCTGGGGCGTGCTGGGGCAGAGGACGCAGGCCAGGGACCCGGTGAAGATAGTGGCTGACTCAGCACTATTTCAGGCCCTGGGGCTTTGCTCCCGGACAGCCGGTCAGAGAGCAGGCCTCCCCCTCCTGTCCTCACTTCCACGGTGTCTCTCCCAGCAGCCGAGGAGGGCACCGGGGGTATGACACCTGTAGGACTATGCAAGCAGCCTAGTCACAGGAGCCGCTGCCTATGCCCTCCAAATTGTAGGCTCTGAGTGGCTTTCTCTCTCCTAAGAAGCAGCCACTTCGAAAGAGTGCCCAGGGAGGAATGGGCTTTACCTTCATGATGTCCTCAGTTAATTTCCCTTCTTCGTCCTCATCAGTTGTGGCTGTGGGTGGGAAGAGCAGAGAGGTTGGCTCGGCCCTGCCGCTCGGCACCACCAACGCCCTGGCCCTTCACGCGCGCGCACACACACTGGCCTCCCAGCAGACGTCTGCCGGCCATGGAGATGCCAGAGCAGGACGCAGTCCTAGTGACTCAGCCTCCTGAACCCTGGAGCCACACCTCTTGTGACCCCCCTGCTTCCTTCCTCACCCTCAGAGAGGGTGCAGGGGAGCCAGGAAAACTAGCTATCGGAGACCAAGGTGCAACCCCAGGCCCCTTCTCTCTTTTCTCCAGCACAGTCAGCTCCGTGAGCACCCGGCGGAGCGCTGAGCATCCGTCCTCTCTCCCTCAGGGAACCCTTCCCAGGACCCAGACAGGCAGGCAGGCAGCCCCCCAAAAGCACCTACCTTCTGAAGTGGAGGGCATGGGTGACACCTGGAAGTTGTAGAGGTCACTGGTGCTATCGGGCACAATTTCCACGGGGATGTGCCAGTCAGGGAGCGTACTGGTAACGGCACACGGGGACAGTGCTGAAGGACAACAGAAACCGCAGGTCAGAACTGGGGGCTTTCGCAGTGCAGGACACCCAGCAGCCCCAGCCCCGCCGCCTGCTCCAAACGGCCACCGTCCTCAAGCCCAGTGCCCCCTAGACCCAAGAGAAGGAGCCATCCCCATGACCTATGTGCTCTCCTGCCAGACCCGGCCCAGCTCACCTGGAGTTAGGTCCCGCTCAACCTCCAAATCCTGCCCCATGTAGCCCTGGGCGGTGTAGCTGCTGTGGTCATCGGGCAGGGTGGAGCTACTGAGTGCATCGGAGAAGGTATCAGGACTGGAGTCACCACAAGACTGCAACAGGAGAAAGGCGCGTGGGCCCAGGCTTGCTGTGGCCCTTCTTCCCCTGCCCCCCTGACTCCCAGGAGACCAAAGACTAGCATCTTAGGACCACACTCACCTTCCGCTTGGCCTTGCTCTTAGCATCCCGGCTGGACTTGGACTTCCTCTCTGTGGAGCAGAGAGGCTGTCAGTCTTGGGACAGGCACGGCAGCCCCAGCTGCCTTCTTACCTCCTCCCTCCCTCCCCAAGAGCTTCCCAAGGACCCAGAGCCCTTGGATACCTTTCCTCTGGTTCTTGGTGAGGGGCGGGAGCATCCGGTACACCCGCACAGCTGAGCTGCCCTTGTTCCTGCTCTGGTCCTTCACTTCCTCAATGTCTGGCAGGGAGTTCATGGCACAGCGAAAGTTGGCCTTCCATGTCTTGGGATCCGGCTCCTTTTCCCCTGCTTTGTATCGGCCTGGTGGGCAGAAGAGGGAAGAGGACGGTCAGGGTCATAGGTGGGGATCCTCAGCTGCCCCCTGGCCTGCGAGAAGGAAGGCAAGAGCAGCCCCTGAGCTGTCATGCTGCCAGAGACCCCCACCGGCCAAACCGCCAGTATTCCTGGGCGACCCTCTGAAGGCCCTGGGGCTTCTCAAAGGCCCAGGCTCCGCTCAGACACATCCAGCAGGCCTTTCTGAAGGGCCCGGCCGGAAGCACTAGAGGGCCCGTATGTCCTGAAGTGCTGCGTTGGTGCTAGGCCATGACCAGTCTCCCTTGGTGGGCTGTCAGCAGCCAGACAGCAAGCAGGGACTACAGTTTATCTGATATTTCCAAACCCAGGAGCGGACGAGGAGTAGGCATCAAAGAGCAGTTACTGATAGGCATGCTGACTGATCTGAAATGGCCCAAGAGCCCCAACCCTCAAGGATAAAAAGAGGCTGCTAACTATATGGGCCTTGGGCCAGGACCTTGGTGAACATCAAGAAAATGAAAGACCTGGGTCTCTTTCAGTATCCAGGCCCACAGGTACTTTTGCCAGGGGGAGCTTTCATCCAGCCACAAACTCCTTGAAATCATACTTTCTGAGATACTGACTTCACAGTACGTCCTTTAAGAGCTTGGTGAAATGATGGACCTTTTCCCCAGAAATACAAGTCCGCCCCCTGCTCACCCCCAAATTCTGTATACAGTCTCAGGGAACTCAGAGACCCCAATGAAGAACCTCTGTGTTAACAGAAACGACTCCTCTTGTCTCCTCCCGGGACCCTCCAGGGCTGGAGACCAGGGCACACACCTGTGTGAATGGCCCAGCTTCGGAACAGACAGGCATCCTTGTTAATGTCCCAGCCATGCTTGGCAGCGTGCTTCCATGGAATCTGGAAGATCATCTCCTCCTGAATGGCACACACACACACATACACAAGGCTGTGTCAGCTCAGAGGCCACAGGCTTTTTGCATGAGTCTGCCCAGCCCCCCAAGTCTGGGAAAAGGCTGACTTCCCCTTTTCACCCTGACATCTGGCTTGGGTTGACCCATCCTGAGAATGGCTTAAACAGACTATTCTATGGCTCTCGATCTCTCAGAAGGGGCTTTGGATTCTGAAGAGCTATGGCAACAGCTCAGCAAAGGTCTCCCTCTGCCTGTTACAGATGTGTGGGACCCATACAGAGCACCCTGGGATGCTCTCTGGCTTTCAGCACCAACATGGAAGGGAGGACTCCATCCACCATATAGGGCTGCTTAGGACACCTGGGGCCACTGGCGCCTACACAGGGGGTCCTGGCCATATACCTGAGGGAGACCTTTGCCAGGCTTGGATGCTGACTACCTGTGTGACGATGGCACTGTCTCTATACCTCTTGGTCCCTCACTGGTTTCTGTGAAATGAGAAATCACAGTGACAAACATAAAGACTTAAGTCTCTCTTTTATCATTACTGGTGGTTAACACTACGGATTTTTGAGTCTGACTGTTCAGGTTCAAATCCTGGCTTTATCACTTCTGTTATCTCACTGTCTACCTCTCGGTGCCTCAGTTCCCTTATCTGAAAATGGAGATATTAACAGGGTCTACTTCACAGAGCTACTGTGTGGATTTAGCGACACAATGTAAGTAACAGACTTAGCACAGTCTCGCACTCGCCCGCAGGGAGTGTAACCTAAGCATGACCTATCATTATGAATATTATTATTGCTACTAAGTCCGCAGGGTCTGTGTTGCCCTTTGTGCACCAGCATGAGGTTTCCTGGGCCTGGGCCAACAGTGCGAGGTTAATTCTTGGGTCCCTTGCTGAACCAGCCATTCTTCTTGCCAGTAGTGCCCACGTCTCTGTCTCCTGTCTGACTGGAACCCTGTAGGGTTTGTAGTGTGTGTTTGTAGTCTCCCTCAAAAGAGATCAGAACTCTGGCTCTGCAGATGTTGGGAGGGTCCTGCTGCTAGAAACTGTCAGTGCCCTCAGGTGAGTGCCCCCTCACACTGAAAAAGGGAGAAAGGCAGAAGTTGGCCAAGTGCGGTTTATGGCTGGGCCTTGCCTACTCCCTGCATGCAGGACCCACTGGGAAACACATCTGCCTCATCCCCATCACTTCCCTTTTTGAGCTGCATCTGAAGCCTTGGTCCCCCAAAGAACATGTGTTAAAATAGCAGCAGAAAAACCCAAAAGGTTACACTCACTTTATTGATCCAGATCAGCCCTGGGATCTGGTTGGAATTAATCTGCATCTCTAGCCAGGGTCTCATGCGCATCCGAGTGATGGGCATGTTGGCTGTAAAGAGAAAACAGAGGCTTGGATCTGGAGTCTGTAGAGCAGCCCCTCAGGCGCTACCTGCCAGCCACCTATCATCACCCCTACCCCTCACCTCCCACCCTTCCAAGGTCATTCAGTTACTTTCCTCTGCCTTCCACCAGGTACCAAGTACTACAATCAAGGAGGAAGGGGCTTTCACTGTTATAAAACTGCCCTCCCAATATTTTCAGCATCTTGGTCAAAAACACTTAAGCCCCTATCCCCACACTTCTCTAAACACTCTTGGGAGGAGACAGGCAGGCAAGTGATAGTTTCAGGATTTATGTGCAGGAAAAATAGATAAAATACACAGATATCTTAATACCAGAATTTTCCTCCCCAAATTCAAGCTAACCCTTTGGGAAGGGAGAGGCATCTTTTAGTTGATGCCAATAAATTCCCCTACTTGAGTTTCTGCCACTGCCACTAACTGTGCACCTTCCTTAGGGGCAACCAGTCACCCCACACTCTACCGTCACCCCTGCCCCCCCCCCCCCCGCTTTAATCTACGCTGCTCCCAGACGAGGTACCCTCCGGCCCCGCTCCCCTCCTCCGCGAAGTAGCCAAGGAACACCTGTGGCGCCTCTTCCCGTAGCCCCAGCAGGTCCGCCAGCCATCCGGGGAAACAAGCCCCAGCCCCCCAACACCTGCACATACAGCCTGAAACCTAAGGCCTGGGCGCAGAGCTGGGACCGCCGAAAGCCCGCGCTGGGAGCACGGGTCGCCCACGCGCGGGCGTACACCCGAGTCCCCGGCACAGCTCACGGATGCGCGCGACAAATCTATCGAGCCACCCAGAGGCCCGGGTGGCTCCGCGCACAGAGATCTGCGACAGCGGCCGGGCGCCGGCAACCTCGGCTCGTGGGCGGTCCACGCCGCGCGGCCCGCCCTCCCCGCGCTGCCGCTCGCCGCTCCTCCAGCGCCCTCCCGAGACCGCGCGGGGGCCCAGGCAACGCCGCGCGCCCACGACTCTCCGGGTTGGGGTTGTCGGCCCCCACTTCCTGGTGCCCCGCGAGCCTTTGTTCGACGCCACCGGTCTCCCCCCCCCCCCCCCCCGCGGCGAAGGCGGGCTCACCTCTGCAGCGGGCGCGATCCAGCGGCGGCGCCCCAAGGTCCCGGCGCGGCTGGGCAGCTGTGTCGGCGCTGGGAGCGCAATTCCAGGAGGTAGCGCGGGAAGGCAGAGGATGCCCGGGTCGAGGGGCCGTTGGGCACCGCTGGCCTTGGCTTGGCACGGCTCCCGCTGGCCTCTGCTCGGCCGGGTTTAGGCGCACGTCCTGCCTCGACGAAGGAGTGGCGCGTTCTGCTGGGGCAGCGGCGCCGGCGAGAAATCTAAACACTTAGCGGGATTCCCCCAACCCAGGCCCGGCCCCGCCTCCTAAAGAGCCGCGAGGGCTCCTATTGGTCGGTGCCGCCCCATCATTTCGGGGAAATCAGGCTGTTGTAGAGCTAGCGGCGAAGGGGAAGTACAGGGCGGCTGCTCCTCCCCACCCCCTCCGGCCCGGCGCCGCCGCCCTGGGGCGACCACGGGCCCGCCCCGTCCGCTCCCACTCCACCCCCACACCAGCTAGCCCGGGAGAAAGCTGTCCTGGAAAGCCGAACGCCCCCGGCCCGCAGTTACTCCCCTCACTCAGTATTCTCCCAGCCTGCTTGATCCTGTGGCCAACTCCTCACCCTCATCTCCGGGGATGGGGTGGGGGACGTCTGTCTTCTGAGCGCAGGTGAGGAGGTTACCCGGGCACCTGCCGTCCTCTTCAGGTTGAACTTACCGGGATTGAATTTCCGTAATCTAGCCTGGTTCCTCAAGCCTGCTCATTGGGTGCCGAAGACGTAGAGTCTGGGCCCTCATACTTATCCCTTCTTGAGCGGTGACCCACCTCCAGGGCACTCACCTGCCTTGGCGAAGTAAGGGAAAGCCTACTCTGCCTGGGGTGCTGCCTGGGGCTGCCGGAGGAGAGGAAATCCCGGTTTGGCAGCTGTAGGTGCACCTGACATGGGACTGGGAACCTCAGTCTCTTCAACTATAAAATAAGAAGCCCCACCTCGCTGCTTTACAGCGACAGAGAAATGATGTCTGTAAAGCACCCTGCCGCATTTGGGGACAGCAGATGCTGCGTGGTTTTTGAGGTCCCTGCCCAGAGTCTAACAATGGCAGAGAGGCACCTCCCCCTCTTGTGGGTCTACATCTCAGCTGACCTTAGGGAAAGGGAGGATTTCAAAGAAGCCCCGAGTGCTGAGTTGGGTTAGGGCTTGGGTAGCCTTGTTCCTCCTAGCACTCCTGCCTTAGGCCACCTCCACAGCCTCACATGGCCCTTGCATTGGGAGCTCCTTTGTAGCAGCATTGGTATTGCCTGGGGGTCCTCAGCGCTTGGCCCAGAGAAGTTCTGGGCAGCATTGCGTAGGGATGGCCAAGGCCATGGATGTGGCCAAAGAGTTGAGGAACCCAGATCCCAGTCTCTTGGGAAGGGCAACTACTTAACTCTTGTGCTTTAAAGTAGACCTTGCCCCACTTGTACTCCTAGAGACCGGACTGAGTGTTCACTTTCCATCCAGAACTCTGGCCCAGCTGGTTCCTTCCTTCACCTTCCCCAAAGCTGCTGACTCAGAAGTCAACTGCTCCCCCGGACCAGGCTGGCCATGTCATTCCTCTCACCCAGCTTTCCCTTCACAGCAGCAGCACCCAGTTGCAATGGTGCATGCTATAAATAGACACATTGCTGCAGCATTCCACCTGTCAGTCACTCTACTGCCTCCCTCCCACAGAGGAAATGGATGGGTTAATCCAATTCTGGTGCACTAGAATCTGATTCTGTGACTAACACAAAGCTAGGTTCCCAAGAGACCAGGCAAGAATGGGTCAGAGCTTTCTCTCAGAGAGTTGGTGGGTGCAGTTGCTTAGAGAGGCAAAGAGGCAGGAGGAACTGTGAGGAAGGAGCCTAGCTGGCTGTTAAGAAAAATGGAAAGTCCAGAAGCCCAGGAAGGGGGAGAAGGGCTGAGGTGCTTTAAATGGCAGATGGAGTGGGAACCCACTACAGAAATCAAGACCTTCGGAGCCAGAAGAGCAGAAAGCATGTGGCTCCGGAGTTGTGAAGTCTGTTCTCTATGCAGCAAAAGGATGCTTGTCCCGTCTCTAAGAACCTGATATAGCCCCTGGAAAATTCAAAATGAGATCCGGGAAAGGAAGTTTGCATCTCATGTATCTCAGAAACTGACCAGAATGACCCTGTAAAGGCAATAGGAGCCTGTAAAAAGTGCTTTAAAACAAGAACTTTATTTAAATTCACAGATAATCATCTGTATCTGTATATCTTTCCATGTCATGAAATGTACTTCTACAATATAATTTGTAATGGTATATATTATTTTCTAATAAGGATAAATAAAAATTTACCAATTAATCTCCTATTGTAAGATATTTAGGTTATTTCCATATTTTCCTCATACAGACAACACTGTGTAGCTAAATCTTGCCCGTGTCAATTTTTTTTTTTTTGCTTAGGAGAAATTCCCCAATGTTAGAATTTACTGATCAAATTGTCATTTACATCTTTGAAGGGGTCTTTGACCTCTTTTTCTTTTTCTTTTTTTTTTTTACTTTTAAGTCTAGGGATTTTTTTTTATATTGAAACCTATAAGAATCTGCTTATCATGATCAAGGATGCTACACTACCAGTCAGTGAAATAAAACTATACCCTGGATAAGTGTCCCAAATTTTTGTTTTAACAGCTCTTGAATCCATTCTAAAATGTATCACACATTCCCTATGATGCTAAGCAAAACAGAGCCTTCCCTAGGTTTCTCTTAGTAATTCTGGGCCAGCCTGTTAGTCCTCTCTGACTCAAAATACTCATCTTTTGTCATTCCAGCCATCTCCTGGGGACAAGTCGCCTCCAAACACAAGCTCTGGTTGCCTTCTGGACACTCCACTACAACCCTATCCACAGATTCACATAAACACAAGCAGAACTCTTGGCCTCCCCTTTCTACACTGCCCCTAGCAGCTTTCTCTCATCCTAATTCCAGCTCCTTCCCATGTGAAGTCTTTCCTATCCTCCTCCCCCTTTTTGCCTCACCTGGTCCTCCAGGTCTTCCTTCCCTGCATCCTTGTGTTTTCACATACCAGGACCAGACTGTTACTGCTACAGCCTACCCTCAGGCCTCCCTCCCTCCAGGGCAGGCCTGCCCCTCTAGGCGCCTCCACTCTAGGATGATCTGCCTAACTCTCTTTGATTCCCTAAAAATTCAGGTCCACCAGGAGCTTGAGTTTTCCCCAGACTCCTTAGCCCTACAGTCAAGTCGCTGCTCACTTTGATTCCAGGGGTACTATTCCAACCTGATCTCCACCAGCTCCCCTACTCTTGGCAAGAACTAGAGGGCAGTGGAAAGAATACAGGATTTGGGTCCAAAAGCCTGGGTTCGTGTGCTTTTGCCACTTGCTGTGTGGCCCTAGGCAAGTTACCGTTCCTTTCTGGGCCTCTGTGTTCTCTGTAAAAAAGAGATAGTCTGCCCATCTCTCCTAATTATTACGAAGATGAAATTAGACAGCCTATCAGACTTTCTAAATGGTAAAACAAGAGCAAAATGACATGTATTAACAGTAGTGCATAAACCTCTGACTGCATTTCCATTCTCTGAACACACTATTTTTCCCTTTATGTGTTTGCTCCTTCCATTTGCTCCTCATCCCTATCTTCCTCTGGTGTTTGGCGACACTCACACACCACCCTCCCCGCCCCCCCCCCCCCCAAGCCTCATTCTCCCCCTTCCTCTCCCCACCTAACACACTTCAGTGTCAGTCTCCATTTTAAGGCCCAGAGGAAATGCATGGTCCTCTAGGAAGTAGCCCTAAAGCTGCCAAACCAAATTCCTTCCCTTCCTTGGAAACCCCTGGTGCTTAATTTTCAAGCTTCCTTTTCTGCACTTATCACCCCGGGGGGTGTACTTCTAGAGAACAAAGTCTGCGTTTTTTCTGCAAGAGACCTACCTGAGTAGGTTCCTCATATCTGCAGGTGGGGTTACCTCTGGTCTCACAGTACGCCTCCCTCTATACCATTACTTAATAAGGGTAATTTGCACTGTATTAGGCCCTAGAGTTTTCTAGGTTGGCAGAGCCTCCTTTGAGGTGATTTCTGCAATAGGGATGCAGGGGTCAAGATCACCCCTATAGGAGCCTCTTCCCCTTGACCAATAGAGTCAGTAGCTCCCTTCCTTAGGCTCTCCGAACACAGTGTTCACCCCCTGGGGAGGTGGGGCTCCAGTTAGTGCCGAAGTGCAGAACTCAGCCAGGCTTTCATCACCAGGTTTTCGAGCGTAGGAGAGCACTGGGTCCCTATGGGGCAGACTACCCAGAGAGAAAGCCAGGGTCCCCAAAGCAGATGAACCCGCAGCATGCCTTTCTTCTAGCCTTCCAGGTCCGAAGGGAGGGCTTTCTGAGATACTCAAAATCCCTTCCAACCATCATTTCTATTTTGACAGCAAACCTGGAGGCAGGCAGTCCTAACCTGTGAAGTGCAGAGCACAAGTCAGGCATAAAATCATCAGAAAGCATCCAAAAGCTTGGAGAATCCAGCCGTCATCACCCTGTCTGAAAGGAACCTAGTTGGAAGAAAGAAAGTCATTTCTTAATTCATTCAGCAAATATGAATCGCACTCCTGCTCTGGGTCAGCTCCGGGTTTGGCTCAAGATTAGCTCCTCCCCTCTCACAACTCTAGCAAAAATGCTGTTATGACACAGCAAAACAAGCGTTGGGGTCTTACAAAAATCCTAAATACAGAGTGGGAGGCTGCAGCTGGCTGCAGCTAGAGGGTCCTGCGATGGAAGAGTGGGCCAGGAATCGCTCCAGCGCTGTGGACTATTCCGGAACCTCGGAGGGGGAGCGGGTGTCAGTGTGGGCTGCCGCTGATGCCCTGTGCAGTTTCATTTCTTATAAACACTGGGTTGGGAGGAAAGAGGCCTCAGCTCTCCATCCGCCGCGTGGGGCCCGGGGCCGGGGGCGGGGGGTGCTCTGGGGCCAGGCTTGGAGGCCACGTCCCAGAGTGACTGCATGGAAGCAACATCCTCCCCGCCCCCCACACGAAAGTGTCCTGCGGTAGCGCCTGCGCGCACTGTCGTTTGCCTAGAGCGCCCCTGGCAGAATTCTAGGCTTTCCTGGGGGCGGCACCACCCCTGCTTGGCCCTGGGGAACCCGAGTCCTGATCTGGAGCCCCTCGCCTCCAGGTGACCTACGCTCGCGCTGCCCCAACCTGATCTGAGCGTGCATGTGTGTGTGCGTGTGTGCGTGTGAGTAGGGGAGGGGGCACAAGCCTTTCAGGCTAACTTCCACATTCCTGCTCGGCCCCGGCTGGGGGTGAGTCCGGGTAACCGGCCGGCTTCCTGGAAAGGGAGGGAGGGCGGAGAAAAGCAAAGCCTCCCAGCCGTGCCGCCCCGGCGGCTGCCTGGGACCGCCCCTCCCCCTCCCAAGTTGGCAGCCCTGCCCCTGCCAAGCAGCTCACCTGCCCGCAGCCCAGGGCACTTCCTTCTCCACCCCCTCCCACCCTCCCGCTGCGGGCTAAGCGTTTTCAGCCAGCTCCGCAGCTCCAGGCTGCGTGAGCTCGGGCAAGCTGCTAAACTGTTCTGTGGCGGTTATCACCCCACCCCACCCCCCGCGTGATGAAGCTAGCAACACTCGGGGTGCAGAGCTCTTTGTAAATGCCTCTGCCCTTCCTTCTCGCCGCCCTGGGGGGCGGGCACACAGTAGGCGCACACAAATGGCGCCCACCTCTGGACTGCTGCAGCGGAAGGCCGCGTTGCGTGCCCCCCACTGGGGCACTCCGCAGTCCGCCGCAGCCCCGGCGACTCGGGTTGGACTCGAAGCTACTCCGTGGGAGGCGTGGGTGTGCTGAGCCACCGGGCGGCTGCCGCCAGCCGGGCTCCCCAGTGGGGGAGGGGCCGGCCAGGCCGCTCAGTCGGGACCTGCCCACCTGCGCGGGCCCCAGCCCCCACTCCGGGTACTGCGGGGCCGCGCCGGAGGGGCGGGGCCGGGGTTTCGGTTTCTTGCTAACGCCGCGGCCACAGGGAAACCGAGGAGTTTCCGGGAACCGCGCCGGGATCGCTGAGGTTCGCGCGGCAGCAGCGGGTGACGGGCGCCTGTCCAGTGTCGGGGGCCAGTGGCCCTCTGGAAGTTCCAAGAGGAGCTGGGGAAAACCGGCCCCGAAAAAGCCCCACCTGAATGCACCTGCCCCAGCCCCCAAACAGAAGGGGCGCTGTGGGAGTGTGTGAGGGGGCTGTGCGTGGGCAGGTGGAGTCTGAGAAATCGGGAGGCCCCTCAAACGGGTGAGCTCTCCAGTTGTATCACTGAGTGTATGTCACATCTCATTTTATTGTCTTCATAACTCTTATCATTGCTGCAATTATCCCCTCTGTGTACTTTATTTATTTATTGGAGGATTCTTTCTTGTATGACTTGGAGCCCCTGAGGGGGCAGCCCTGCCCCACTAGGGCCTAGAACAGGAGGGCCTAAACGACAAGAGGGTCTCCGTGTTTATTGAATGAGTGAAGAAATGGAGTGAGAGGCATCGAGGGCGGGCCTTGTGGCCCTCTGACCCGCTTCCAGGAGACCTCTGGGCCCAGCTCTCCTGACTCCCTATCCCAGTCAAGTCCTGATGTCCCCAGGTTGATGTCCCCAACCGAAGACCCCTGCTCTGGAGAAGAGGCCTAAGCCTCTTTGTGGGGAGAGTCCCCTGTAGCTCCCTGAAAACTGTGCTCCAGTTGGGGTGGTTGGGCAGTGAGCAGTGACTATAGTCACCACAGAGGAATGCTGGCTGTGGGGGTCGGCCACTTCCTTCCCTCCCCAGGGCTTGCAGCTCAGGCGGGGGATGTTTGTGGGTTGGGCCTGGATCTGAGCCAGGAAGGATGGGAGTTTGGAATGGTGAGAGGGAGTCCTGGCCTCTTCAGACCAAAGCAATGCCTGGAGTCTGGGTGGGCAGGGTCACCTAAATTCTTGCTTTTGAGACCCCAAGTCCGGGAGGGGTCTCCTTTCCGATAGCCTGAAGACCGTGACTCTTGGAAAGACAAACAAGTGGACCTTTCTCATCCCAAAAGAGCTGGGGGTGGGGCAGGTGGCACAAGGCCGCTTCAGCCAGTCAGCCAGTGGAGGGACAGGCAGATAGACCCTGTAGCATCCCTTGTCCAGGCCATCACTTCCTTCTGGCGCAGGCTAAGGATCAGGGTGGCTGGCCTGGGAGAGAGCCAGGGAAACTCCAAATGCTGCAAGAGTAGAGCTTGTGCTTTGAGCACAGCCCCTGGTGACCTGATGACTCATCCTGGGAATCCCAACTCCAGGGGCTGCCCTAGGAACAAGGCTCAGGACAGAGAGGAGGTGCCCCTAAGGAGAAAGGCAACCATGATTGCAGTTTAGTGAAGCCCCAGACCAGTAGGTTATTGTTCCCTCCTTCTGTTTCCCAAGACCGGACCCCGTGCTGGTCCTCTGCCTAGTCCAAATAGTGTCTTTGAGGCAGGGAGCCAAACTCATCCTCGCCAACAAATCTGACTTAGGAGAGGATCTGGTTTTCAGAGTGTCTATGTTGAGCTCCGCTAAAGGCCACATTTCAGAAACAGTAGGTTTCTAGAAGATAACAGAAATGTGTCTTTGTAGTTTGGACACACCAAGTGCTGTGTTACAGGTATGTTCATACAAGGAAAGCAGGGATGAGGCAAGGTGGGCAGCCTGGTGGGTGCTCTCTCTTGTTCACTGCTGTCGCCCCAGCATCCGGCCTTGGCTGAGCACAGCAGGTGCCCTGTGAACCAGTGTGGTGAGGATGGGCGATGGATGGATGGATGGATGGATGATGTATTCACATTGCCTCAGCAGCTTGTACACTTTCCCTGAGGTGGTCTTGGCAACAAGACAGTTTCTACAGAAAGTCTTGGATCGCCCAAAGGGAGGAAGGGTGGAGGGTTGTGGCTTCCCTGAGCAGCACTGTGGGCATTTCTGTCCAGTTCTGTCTCTCCAAGGAGACCTCTGCTCCCTTTACCATTGCCCTGTTCCCCTGTGTGCCCTCTAAGCCCTTCAGAGAGACTGGGACAGTATGGTGACAAGGGCCAGCCAGACACAGAACAAGAGGAAGGGGCTGCTAATGGCAGGTAGGTGCTCTTTCCTTTCTAAGAAGGTAGTTCCACAGGGCACCTGGGCAGGTCAGTCGGTTCGGTGTCCTGCTCTTCATTTCAGCTCCCATCATGATCATGTCATCGAGCCCTGCAGGCGGGCTCTGCGTGCTTAGCGTGGAATCTGCTTGTCCCTCCCCCTCTGCTCCTCCCCCCACTTGTGCACATTCGCACTCTCTCTTAAATAAATAAATAAAATCTTTAAAAGAAGGTAGGTTCACAAAGGAGCCCAATTTAGGTAGGACCTCAGTCATGCATGAGATGCTGCGGTGCTTTCTCTGAATGAATGTGTCCTCAGGAAAGCATGTGTTGACTGACCGACCAGCTGACTGATAGGAGAAGTGACGAGTCAGCAGAGAGCCACCCACCTGGATGGTCCAGGAGAAAGCATGACTGTCTGCTATCCAGTTTGGCCCATGACAAACCACAATGAGTATGTCACCGCGTCAGATAGCCAACATGAAATGTCGCTCTGGTAGAATTTGAGAGGACTGGGTTCAAACTGGGGGGTAAAATGGACCAGCCTGTGCTGGGATAGGAGGTCTGGGCACCCCAGGAAACAAAAGCCATTCTTCCTTCCTGGAAAGCCCTTATGAATGTTGGAGACGGCTTTCCATGGGGGCTGGAGGGCACATGTCATACTTGGCTTTTAGTGGAGCAGTAATTCCAGAAAGCTGAAGACTTAGGGGCATCTGAAAGTCGTGGAATGTTGCTCAGCCCTGTGCCTTTGCTGGCCTTGTGGGGACTAAGAAGTGAGCAGCCGTGGTGCCCACCACCAACTAACCTGGGTGTTCTCCTGGGCCAGAGGATGCAGATGTTAGCAGTCAGAGCAACCTCCCTGGCACCCAGCACACTCCTCACAAACAGTAGATGCTAAATAAGTGCACGGCTGATTGCAGAATGACGGATGTGTGTAATATCTGGAGTGTTAGACAAAAGGGCAGAGATGCTGGGGTATTGAGACCGGAGCGGTTGATCTCAGCAAGGTGCACAGATGGCTGCTCTGAGGAGGTGGCATTCATGAGAGCCTCGAAGGATGAGTTACAGTTTAATAGGCCAGCCATGGGAGAGGGCATTACAGGATGAGGGAACAGCCCAAGGAAAAGCTGGGAGGCCCAGAAGTGCAAGACAGATCCTACTTGGCGGTATGGCTTTGTGTGGCCGCCCCAGGCGCTGAGGCCGGACCACCCAATGGGGGCCACACTGGGAAGAAGCTCAAAGGTTGTACCCAATAGCCTGGACTTCATCTTGGCAGACAGGGGCTCCTCAGGGCAGGGCCTGCGGTTCTTCTCCTTCTAGAGTACCAGGGTCTGTCACCAGATGTTTGTTGAAGTAAATTCTAGGGCAGGCCCTGTGAGGGTAGCTGGGAGTGACTGATGCTTTGGAAAAATTCCCCGGCTGCCATGAAGGATGAAGCATGGGCACTCTAGGCGGGGACTGGGGGAAGGCAGTCACTCTTAGGAGCCAACTCAGTACTTGCGTGAGTGTGAGATAGAGTGGCTCCTGACATTTGGCACCCTGGGCATCTACTTGCTTCACGCTAGTCTGGGAGCCGGCGGTGTACTGGAGGCAGGGCAGTGCACAAAAGGCAGCTTAGTTGATCCGGGGGGATTAGGCCTATGGCTATAGGCGATTGAGAGAAGTGGGTCTACTTGAGAGGGGGATCAGAGGACAGGATTTGGGGATGGCCAGGATATGGAATGGTTGAAGCAGGGCCCTTCTTTTCTTCTTCTTCTTTTTTTTTTTTTTAAGATTTTATTTATTTATTTGAGAGAGAGAGCGCGCACGCACATGAGCAGGGGGAGGGACAGAGGGAGAGGGAGAAGCAGACTCCCTGCTGAGCAGGAAGCCTGACATGGGGGCTCCATCCCAGGACCCTGGGATCATGACCTAAGCCGATGACAGAGGCTTAACCAACTGAGCCACCCAGGCGCCCTGAATCACGACCCTTCTGATGCCCTCCATAATTCCCCATTCTGGGAAAAGTATAGAGAGGCCTCCCCTCTACTAACATGATTTGTATGCCTGCATCTGGGGCCAAGGCCAGACTCTGGGGCTTGGCTTTGTCTAGATTATAAGTTCCGGGAGCTGAAGGTGTTGAGCTAAAATGAGTAGGGCAGGAGGTTAGAGAGGTCACAGCCTGCTCCAGAAATGCCCAGTCACCTCTGACCAGAGCTAGAACCTCAAACAGTACATCGAGACTCCTGGGCCCTGCCCTTTGGACACTGGGTGTGTGGGCACAACACGCACGGAAGGCTGGATAAGGGTGCCTCTGCTGCTGGATGGGGTGTGTCTATCAAACCGTCATCCTTCTCTTGTCCAGCAGGACCAGAATCCACCCTGAGGGCCACCTGTGTTCCCAGGGGATTAGTGGTTCCACTCCCCGGGTCCCCACCCTTGGGAGTCCTGACCCTGTGGCAGCAGTGCCCCCTGCTGGCTAACAGGGAGACTCCCCCTCCCCCTGCTTTTTGAAAAGAGGGTGGAGGGGTCCAGGGGAGAAAAAAGGGTGCAGGGTCAGTGCAGGTTTAAAGGGCGGGCTCAGGAACTGAGGATGGACTTTGGCTAAGGGAGATAGCCAGGTGCCACCTGGTAAACAAAGCACCTGTTTCCTGGTCAGTTGCCTTTGAGCGGGTGCCCGTGAGCAGGGACCCAAGCGAAGACATCGATGGCATTTTCTAAGATGACCACTGAGGGAGGCCAGAGAGCAAGGACCCTGTCATGTAGCCACCCTCCCCACCCCACCCTGGCGTCATGGCCCAGGAAAGCCCACATCCTGTACTGAGCACCTGTCTCCCCGGGTGGGGCCTGGCAGCCCCTCGGATTCCCCCAGAACAAACCCCCTGGGCCCCACAGAGGATTTGTCCTGGGACTGAGGGCCCAGGATAGGCCTGTGAGGGGCAGTGCTCTGGGCTCTCTAAAAAGAGGAAGAGTCATCCCCTGACAGAGTTCCTGCCTCAACTATCCATCCAGTCCAGGCTGGAATGGAGGTGGTGACACGTCAATAGAACAAAATCAGAGAGCCCGTGAGCAGCTGCACAGCTGCTCTGATTTAGCCTCCTCTGGACTCACTCCCTCCTGAGCTCCAGGCCGGGGCCTCAGGACGTAGGGCCCAGGTTGGAGTGCTGGGTGAGATGCCCAGTGGATGGAGGAGTGGGAGGGCCCTGTGCTGCCCCTGAGCCGGGAAGTCCACACACCCTGGGCAGCCACTTCCCAGAAGTTTCTGCCACACACACAAAAAAGAGGGTGGCTTTTCCTAGCGAGCCCTGCGCCTCCCCGCGCCCCGCCCATGGCCCTGGCATCTGGAGTCCCCACCTCGGATCTAAGCAGCTTATGGGAATTTGTTTACGTCATGACTCCTGGTTGCACGGAAGTCTGAGACTTCTTCACCTGGCTCCTGGGAGTCCAGGCAGGAGTCTTGACCCCCGGGGAACTTCTCTCCCAGGCCAGGACAGGGTGGGTGGCTGGTCTTTTCTAAGGATTCAGACAGGACCCAATGCTCAGGAAAGCAGCCCCTCGCTGTGCCCCGGGAGTGGCCTTAGCAGCCATCCTGACTCGCCCAGTGTCAGCTCTTCACAGAGACTCCTCAGACCACTCACCTACCAGGTTCTCAGGGAGAGGTGAGGCCAGTGGGAGAGTCCACAAAGAGAACAAACTGGTGGCGCTGTGTGTTAAAACCGCCCATGTCCCTTAGGTGCCACGCTCAGCCAGCAGGCCTGGTGCCTCGTGGCCCGAGAGAGGCAGGGAGCGAAGAGCTGCCGCCGGTTGTGGGATGGCTGACCC
This sequence comes from Nasua narica, assembly GCA_028533885.1. Lineage (NCBI taxonomy): Eukaryota > Metazoa > Chordata > Mammalia > Carnivora > Procyonidae > Nasua > Nasua narica. The sequence goes on from CM052809.1 coordinate 22,365,394, forward strand.
ACCAGCCAAAGGACTGTGGGATGAGAAAATCAAGCTGCAGACACCAGGAAGACAGGTGGGTGCAGAGTAACACAGCTGAAGTCAGAGTCTAATTTCTCTGATAAGCAGGCCTCGGGAGGCTTTCGGGCTGCGCCTGCCGCTGCGCCATTGCCTCAGGAGCCTTCCGGGTGGGCCTAACAGCCCCCGCAACCAAGGCAAGGCTGATCCTCGGGTAGGAGCCCACCCCAGAGCCAGAAACATGGCAGCTCTGCCAGAGTTCCCAAAACACGTCTAGAGCAATTGGTCTTTTCTTTTAGGCTTCTCTGCAAACTTTCTCTGGTCATTTTCCTGTATGTGTATCTTTTCTCTCCCTCTTCTAGCTCAGGGATGCTTTTTGACTGTGAACGCCATGGGGACGGATGACTTGACAAATTCAGACGGCAAACATATACAATACGGCCAGCTGTCTGGAGATACTGTGGCTCAGACATTCACTGAGAATGTATTGAGCCTACAGGATGTGCGAGGCACAAGTCTAGACACTGGGGATATAGACATGAACAAGACAAAGTTTCCGCTATCGTGGAACTCATATTCTAGTGAAGGCAGGCTAACAATGGGGAGAATATCATATGGTGATAACTGTTCTTTACAGAAGTAAAACAGCATGGCGTCACAGAGATTATGGAGGTGGGTACTTTAGATTTGGTGTTCAGGGTATGTCTGTCTAAAGCAGTGACATTTTCTTTTAAAGATTTAGTTATTTCAGAGAGAGAGAGAGAGGGAATGAGCAGGAGGGGCAGAGGGAGAGAGAGAATCCCAAGCAGACTCCATGCTGAGTGTGGAGCCCCATGTGGGGCTCAATCCCATGACCATGAGATCACGACCTCACAGAAATCAAGAGTCGGACGCTTAAGCGAGTGCACCACCCAGGCACCCCTAAAGCAGTGACATTTTAACTTTGTATGATGGAAGGGGCAGCAAAGTGCAGAACAGGGCAAAAGCCCTCGAGGCAGAGGGAGGAGCTAATGTGAAGGCTTTGGGACAACCCCAAGCTCAGTGTTTTGAGGGAAAAGATCACTGTGGCTTCAGCATGATGGGTAAGGAGGACAACGGTAGAAGATGAGACCAGGAAGGTCAACAGGAGTCAGAGGATGTGGGGCATCTGCCAGGGGGAAATGAATGCGAAAGGAGTGGAGTGCCTTTGAAGGATCTGGTACATGGAGGGGAAATGATCCAATGTGCCTTTTTAAATGCTCACCAGCTGCTGTTTGCAGACTGGACTGTCGTACAGTCTAAGTCTCTCTACAGGCGAAGCAAGACCATGGGGCCGGCCAGAATAGGGGGATGATCCAGGGGACATGAACCAGGGTGGTGGTGATATCAGTAGAAAGAACAAGGGGTGGAACCGGCAGAGTTTGAAGGGGAAGCCAAATAGAGATGAATGAAATATGGTGGCTACAGAATAGGGGAAAATATTTGCGAATTATATATTGAAGATATATTCAAAAATGGGCTTGCATATAGAATATAGAAGTCACCTCTTATTTACAGTTTCGCTTTCTGTGTTTTCAGGTACCTGCGGTCTAGTGTGGTCCAGAAGCTGATGGTCGTCCTTCTGATTCATCGTCAGAAGGTCAGTGGTAGCTTAAAGCTATATAACATTGCCTATATCGTTCACCTCACTTTATCTTATCACATAGCTATTTTATTGTCTCACATAATCACAAGGATGAAAATGGTATATAATTATATGTAGTAATATTTGCATTATAAAAATATATTATAGCTAATATAATAGATAAATAATATATATTGCAGAAAAAGAGACACATTATTTATAGGGTAGGACCATTTTTTTCCTTCAAATTTTATTTAAATTCTAGTTAATTAATATACAGTGCTAAATTGGTTTTGGGAGTAGAATTCAGACTTACCTACATACAACACCAGTGGTCATCATAACAAGTGCCCTCCTTAACACCCATCACCCATCTAGCCCATCCCCACCCACCTCCCTTCATCAACCCTCTGCTCTTTATTGTTAAGAGTCACTTATTGGGGGGGCGCCTGGGTGGCTCAGTGGGTTAAAGCCTCTGCCTTCGGCTCAGGTCACCATCTCAGGGTCCTGGGATCGAGCCCCACATCGGGCTCTCTGCTCAGCAGGGAGCCTGCTTCCCCCTCTCTCTCTGCCTACTTGTGATCTCTCTCCTCTGTCAAATAAATAAATAAAATCTTTTTTTAAAAAGAGTCATTTATGGCTTATTTCCCTCTCTCCTTCTTTTTCTTTTCCCCCTTCCCATATATTCATCTGTTTCATTTCTTAAATTCCATATATGAGTGAAATCATGTGGTATTTATCTTTCTCTGACTGACTTATTTTGCTTAGCATAATACCCTTTAGCTCCATTTCACTATTTGCAGATGACATGATACTCTACATCTAAAACCTGAAAGACTCCACCAAAAAATTGCTAGAACTAATACATGAATTCAGGAAAGTCGCTGGATATAAAATTAACATACAGAAATCTGCAGCATTTCTATACATCAATAATGAAGCAGCTGAAAAAGAAATCAAGGAATCAATCTCATTTACAATTGCACCAAAAACTGTAAAATAGCTAGGAATAAATCTAACCAAAGAGGTAAAAGAGCTGTACTCTGAAAACTGTAGAACACTAATGAAGGAAATTGAAGAGGACACAAAGAAAAGGGAAAACATTCCATGCTCATGGACTGGAAGAACAAACATTGTTAAAATGTCTATATTACCAAGGCAATCTACACATTCAAGGCAATCCCTATCAAAATACCACCAACATTTTTCACAGAGGTAGGATAAACAATCCTAAAATTTGTATGGAGACACAAAGACCCCAAATAACCAAAGCAATCATGAAAAAGAAAAGAAAAGCTGGAGGCATCACAATTTTGGACTTCAAGCTATATGACAAAGCTGTAATCATCAAGACAGTATGGCATTGGCACAAAAACAGACAAGTAGATCAATGGAACAGAATAGAAAGCCCAGAAATCGACCCACAACTGTATGGTTAACTAATCTTTGACAAAGCAGGAAAGAATACCCAATGGAAAAAAGACAGTCTCTCCAACAAATGGTGCTGGGAAAACTGAACAGCAACATGCAGAAGAATGAAACTGGACTACTTTCTTATACCATACACAAAGATAAATTCAAAGTGGATGAAAGACCTAATATGAGATAGGAAACATCAAAATCCTAGAGAACACAGGCAGCAATCTCTCTGAGCTCAGCTGTACCAATTTCTTTCTAGACATGTCACCGGAGGCAAGGGACAGAAAAACAAAAATGATCTGTTAGGACTTCATCAAGATAAAAATCTTCTGTACAGTGAAGGAAATAATCAACAAAACTAAAAGACAGCCTACAGAATGGGAAAAGATATTTGCAAATGACATATCCGATAAAGGGTTTGTTTCCAAAATCTATAAAGAACTTATGAAACTCAATACCCAAAAAACAAATAAGCCAGTATTAGGTAATACATTTAAATTATTTCAGATTTATCATCAGAAGGAGGGAAGGAAGTCTCACTGTTGAGACCAGAAGGAAGTGGAATCACATCTTTAGAGTGCTGGAAGAGAGAAACAAAACAAAACAAAACAAAAAACAAAGAAACCCATAGACCCACGGTTCTATAGCCAACAAAAATATCATTCAGGAGTGAAGGTAAAATAAAGACATTCTCAGATGAAGGAAGATTAAAAGAATTCCTTGACAGTGGACCTGCTTAAAAATAATTGCTAAAGGGGTGCCTGGGTGGCTCAGTGGTTTGGGCCTCTGCCTTCGGCTCAGGTCATGATCTCAGGGTCCTGGGATTGGGCCCTGCATCGGGCTCTCTGCTCAGCGGGGAGCCTGCTTCCCACCCCCCACTTCCCGTCTGCCTCTCTGCCTGCTTGTGATCTCTCTCTCTCTCTGTCAAATAAATAAATAAAATCTTTTAAAAAAATAAATAAATAATTGCTAAAGAAGTTCTTCAGGCAGAGGGGAAATAATACCAGAACTTAACTTAAAATATCAGGAATGAAGATCAATAGAAATGGTAAAATCTGGGTTAACTTAACATTTTATTATTTATTATTTGACAAGCTCTTCGGTTCTTTAAAATTTGTTTTATGGTTAAAAAAAATCATAACATTTTCTGATGGTGTTTTCAATGTATGTTTATATAATAATGAAACTACAACGTGAAGAAAGGAGAATAAAGGAAAGTGTATGGTGGTAAGGTTCTACATTCCACTTAAAATGATAAAATGTCTATCCTAAGCAGGTCTGAAAAGGTAAATAATTATATTACAATCTGTAGAGCACCCACTTAAAAAAAGATAGTTATAAACCCACTAGATGCATTTAAATGGAATACTAAAAAAAAATGGTCAAATAACCCAAACATGCAGAAAAGAGGAAACAGAGGGAGGGTGAACAGAGAAACCAATAAAATAGTGGACATAAATTCAGTCACATCAATAATTATGTAAAATATAAATGGTCTAGGAGTTGTCAGCAAAAATGGTGAAGTTGTGAATTCCAAAAGCCCATCCTTATACAAAAGCAGGAAATACAGTGGCAAAAACTGTCCGAAATCAGCTTTATTATGACTCTAGAAACTAATTAAAAGTTTATAACAACACCAGGGAAATGTTTAATCAAGGAAAAAAAAAAAAAACCTTACCTGAATCTTGGTAGAACTTTGTGGTGTTTTAACTTACCCAAGCCCCATTCCCCTCTCCAGTTTGGTGAGAGCCCTGAAGACCACAGCTTGCATTCTCAGTGCAGGTTCTTAGTACAAAAGGGAGCAGAATGGGCCTATTCTCAAGGAATTGTGGTTGTTTTGACCTGTCCTCTCAAGTACACGGAACATCCTCAAAGATAGATCATATGATAAGACGCAACACAAATCTTAGCAAATTTAAGAAGATTGAAGTCATACCAAGGATCTTTTCTGACTGCAATAGTATGACACTAGAAATCAACAATAGGAGGAAAGCTGGAAAAACTACACAAATATGTAAAACCTAAATCACACATTTCTGAATAACCAGTGGGTCAAAGAAGAAATCAAAAGGGAAGTCCAAGAATATCTCAAAGCGAATGAAAATAGAAACACAACTTACCAAAATCTATGGCATTCTGTCAACGCAGTTCTTTCTTTTCTTTTCATTTCTTTTAAGATTTATTTATTTGTTTTAGAGAGGTGGGAGAGGCAGAGGGAGAGAATCCCAAGCAGACTCCCAGCTGAGTGTGGACCCCAAATTAGGGCTGATATCACGACCCTGAGACCATGATCTGAGCTGCAACCAAGAGTCGATGCTCAACCAACTGAGCCACCCAGGTGCCCCATTGTAAAAACGGTTCTGATAAGGATGTGTAGAGCCATAAATGCACATATTAAGAAATTAGAAAGATAGAAATAAATTTATTTATTTATTTATTTATTTATTTATTTTTCTCTGTATCGTTCCAATTTTAGTATATGTGCTGCCGAAGCGAGCACAAAAGATAGAAATTTAAAAACCTACCTTCACACCTCAAGGAACTAGAAAAAGAAGAGCAAATTAAGCCTGAAGTTAGTAGAAGAAAGGAAATAATAAAGGTCAGTGTGGAAATAAATGAAATAGAGACCAGAAGAACAACAGCAGTTATCAATAAACCAAAGAGCTGGTTTTATGAAAAGATAAACACAAGTGACAACCCCCTAGCAAGAATGAGAAAAAAAAATAAACACTTAAATCCATATAATCAGAAATGAAAGAGGAGAAATAACCGACACCACAGAAATATAGGACATCACAGGAGACTACTTTGAAAAATTATTTGCCAATGAATTAGATAACTGAGAAGAAATGGGTAATTTCCTAGAATCATAAAACCTATCAAGACTGAACCAGGAAGAAATAGCAAGTCTGAACAAACTGATAGTGAGTAAGGAGGTTGAATCAGTAATCAAAAATAAACCTTCCAACATAGAAAACGCCAGTACCAGATAGTTTCATGAGCAAATTCTACCAAACATTTAAGGAAAAATTAATGTCAATCCTCAATCTTTTCAAAAAAAGTTAAAGAGGAGGGAACACTCCCAAACTCATCCTAGGAGGCCAGCATTACCCTATACTAGACCCAGATAAGGATACTGCAAGGAAGGAAAACTAGACCAATATCCCTGATGAAAATATATGTAAAAATTTCCAACAAAATACTAGCAAACTGAATTAAAGAATTCGTTAAAAGGATTATACACCTTGACCAAGTGGGATTTGTCCCTGAGATGCAAGGATGGTCCAACATACACACACGAATCAATACACCACATTAATAGAATCTGATACACCACATTAATAGAATGAAAGATAAAAACCGTATGATCAAATCAATAGTTGTAGAAAAGGTGTTTGACAAAATGCAACGTACTTTCATGATGAAAACTCTCAATAGATTATTGGGTACATAGGAGGAACACACCTAAACATAAGGCCATATATGACAAGACCATGATACTTAACAGGGAAAAAAAAAAAACAGGGAAAGCTTTCCCTCTAATATCAAGAATAAGTGTCCACTCTCACCACCCCTATTAAACATGGTACTGGAAGTCCTAGCTAGAATAATCAGTCAAGACAAAGAAATAAAAAGGATCCAAATAGAAAAGAAAGACAAAATTGTTACTGTTTGTTGATGATAAAATTTTATATATTGAAACATCTGAAAGACTTGACAGAAAAACTGTTGGACCTAATCAATGAATTCAGTAAAGTTGCAGGATATAAAACCAATGTATAGAAGTCAGTTACTTTTCTATATACTGAAACATTTGAAAAAGAAATAAATAGCATCAAAACCAATAAAATAGGAATAACTTAAAGAAAGTGAAAGATCTGTATAATAGGGGCACCTGGATGGCTCAGTCGGTTCAGTGTCTGCCTTCAGCTCAGGGCATGATCCCAGGGTCCTCAGATGGAGCCCACATCAGGCTCTCTGCTCATTGGGGAGCCTGCTTCATCCTCTCCCGCTCCCCTTGCTTGTGCATTCTCTCTTTGTCACATTAAAAAACAATCTGTATAATAAAAGGTGTAAGACTTTGCTGAAAGATATTAGAGAAGACGCAAACAAAGGACATCTCATATTCACAGATTGGAAGAATGAAAATTGTTAAAATGTCCATGCTACCCAAGGCTACCTATAAATTCAGTGCAATCCCTATCGTAATTCCAATGGCATTATCACAAAAGTAGAAAAAACAATCCTAAAATTTATGTGGAACCACAAAAGATCCCAGGTAGACAAAGCAATCATGAGAAAGAAGAACAAAATTCGCAAAAGTGGAGACATCGCGTTTCCCGATTTCAAACTGTGCTGCAAGTCTACAGTAATGAAAACAGTATGGTATTGGCATTAAAAATAGACACATAGCTCAACAGAGCAGAATAGAAAGTCCAGAATTAAATGTCGACATCTACAGTCAACTAATATTTGATAAGGGAGCCAAAAACATCCCGTGAGGAAAGGATAGTCTCTTCAACAAATGGTAACGATAAACTGGACAACCACATGCAGAAAAACGAAACTGGATTCCTACATGACACTACTCACAAAAATTAACTCAACGTGGATCAAAGACTCAAACATAAGACATGCGGCCATAAAACTAGAAGAAAGCATAGGAAACAATCTCCTCAACATTGGCCTTAGCACTATTTCTTTGGATAAATGACACCAAAACCACAAACAACAAAAGAAGAAAAAACAACATGTGAGAATACGTCAAAGTTAAATCTTCTTCACAGCAAGAGAAACAATCAACACAATGACCAGGCATCCTAGAGAATGGGAGAAAAATTTTGCATACTACATATGGGGTAAGGGGTTAATATCCAAAATTTTATTAAAGAATGCATAGAATTCAATAATAAGAAAAAAATCCAATTAAACAATGGGCAGAGGAACTAAATAGACCTTTTTCCAACGGCCAACAGATACATGAAAAGGTGTTTAAACATCACCAATCATCTGGGAAATGCAAAAGAGAATGAATCATGATGAGATATCACCTCACATCTGTCAAAATGACGATTATCAAGAAGACAAAAGAACAAGTGTTGGGGAGGACATAGAGAAAAGGGAACCCTTGTGCATTGTTGGTGGGATTTTAAACTGGCTCAGGTGCTATTGAGAACAACATGGAGGTTCCTTAAAAAATTAAAAAAATAAAAAAATAAAAAAATAAAAATTTAAAAAATTAAAAATAGAACTACCAAGTGATCTAGGGATCCCACTTCTGCATATCTATCCAAAGGGAATAAACATAGGATATCAAAAACATAAGATGTAAACATAGGATATCTGCACCCCCAGGTTCATTGCAACATTATTCACAGTAGCCAGGACACAGAAACAACCTAAGTGTCTGTCAACAGTTGAATGGATAAAGAAGATGTAGTGTATTTATACAATGGAGTCCTGTTCAGCCATGAGAAAAAAAGGAAATCCCGCCATTTGCAACAACATGGGTGGACCTTGAGGACGTCATGCTAAGTAAGTCAGAGAAAGACAAATACTGTATGATATCTCTTACATGTGGAATCCAATAAAACTGAAACTGTAAAAGCATAGAGTGACATGGTGGTTACTAGGGGTTGGAACATAGGGAAATGGGAGAGGTATTGTTTGAGTGACAGATTTGCAGCTAGTACATACATAAATCCTGGAGACTATTCCACAGTACAGTGGCTATAGGTACGAAAACTGTATCACATTACATTAATAGATAGAAGTGCTGGCTAATGCTGTTACAACAATCATATTGCAATATAATACATGTATCGAACTTATATGTACACCTTAAACTTACACAATGTTATATTTCAAATATGACTCAATAAAAATTTAAAATAATAAAATAAAAATAAAAACTTACTCTACTGCTACAATAATCAAAACAGTATGGTACAGCCACACACACATACATATTAGAATTGAGAGTACCACCATAAACCCTTACATTCATAGTCAATTCATTTTCTTTTTTTTTTTTTTAAGATTTATTTGTGTATTTGAGAGAAAGAGTGAGAGTGTGGGAGTGGAGGGGTGAAGGGAGAGGGAGTCTCATGCTCGTCAGTCTGAGAGTCTGAGTGTGGAGCCCAACTCGGGGCTCAATCTCATGACCCCAATATCAAGACCTGAGCCAAAACCAAGAGTCGGATGCCTAACTGACTGCATCACGAAGGCACCCCAGTAGTCAATTCATTTTCAGTCAAGGTACCAAGGCAATTCAGTTGTATTTTCTACAAATGGTGTTGAGACAATTGAATATCCTAATGCAAAATGAAGATTTTATACACTTGCCTCACATTACATACAAAAATTAACTCAAAATGGATAAAAGACCTAAATGTAGGAGCTAAATCTGTAAAATGTTTAGAAGCCTGCATAGAATATCTTTGTGACCTTGAATTAAGCAAAGATTTCTTAGTTATGACCCAAAAGCACAATCCACAAATGAAAAGTTAACAAACTGGGCTTCAAAATGTAAACCTGTTTTTCAGAAGAGACATCGTCAAGAAAATGGATAGTCAACCATAGACTTCAAAGTATTTGTAAATCCTAAATTGGATAGGGACATTTGGGTGGCACAGGTTAAGCATCTGCCTTTGGCTCGGGTCATGATCCCAGGGTCCTGGGATTGAGTCCACTTTGGACTCGGTGGGGCGTCTGCTTCTCCCTCTGCCTCTGCCCCTCCTTCTGCTCATGCTCTCTCTCTCTCTCTCTCTCTCCCCCTTCCTCTCTCTCTCTCTCTCTCCTCCTTCTCTACCTCTCAAATAAATAAATAAAATATATTTTTAAAATCCCATATTGGGTAAAGGACATATCTAAAACATATAAAGAACTCAGAAAGCCGAAAACAGAAAGCAAAGAAATGAGAATAAACAGAACGAAAAGTGAAATGGTAGACCTAAGCCATAATATATCAATAATTACACCAAATGCAAATGTTTTGATATCATTAGCCATTAGGTAAGTGCAAATGAATACTGTGATGAGCTACCACTCCATGTCTCATAGAACGGTTAAAATAGAAAATATTGGCAAAACCAAGTGCTGGTGGGGAGATGCAATTCTCATACACAGCAGATAGAAATACAAAACAATATGCCACTTTGGAAAACAATTTGGCACTTTCTTATAGTCAAACATCTACTTACTATAGGATGCAGCATCCCTACTCCTAGGTATTTGTCCTAGAGAGATGAAGATGTATATTAAATGAATATTTACAGCGGCTGTATGGATAACTGTCAAATACTAGAAGCAACTCGGATATTCAGTGAGTCAATGAATAAACAGACTCATACATCCAAGCAATGAAAACTCCTCAGAAAAAAAAAAGTAAGGAACACAACACAATTTGAATGAATTTCTAAGTCATTATGCTGAGCAAAAACGGCCAATCTCAAAAGGCTACCTACCTACTGCCTGATTCCGTTAATATGGAATTTAATTAATTAATTCCATTAATATGGAATCTCAGAAATCAAAACTATGTTGATGGAGTTTAGATCAGTAGCTTCCAGGGGTCCTGGGTGGAGAGAGGTACAACGTCCAAGTGAGAGCGCCAGAGAGTTTATATGCTGTATCCTGACTGTGGGGGTGGTTACACAAACCTATACGTGCGTTAAAATCGTAGAACTGTTGACCAAAGTTCTTATTTTCACTGTATGTTAATTTAAAAATAAAATAGGTCACGTAAGGAATAAACTATTGATACATAGCAGTGATAGAAATTGATCTCAAAATAATTCTGCTGTATCAAAGAAATCAGGATGAGTATCATCCCATTTTTATAAAATTCCAGAAAATGCAAACTAATCTATAGTGACAGAAAGCCAGTCAGTGATTGCCTGAGGGTAAGGAGGTGAGGAGGGTTAATCGATTTATTCACTATCTTTTTTTTTTTTTAAGATTTTATTTCTTTATTTGACAGAGAGGAGAGAGATCACAAGTAGGCAGAGAGGTAGGCAGAGAGAGGGGGAAGCAGGCTCCCTGCTGAGCAGAGAGCCCAATGCAGGGCTCGATCCCAGGACCCTGAGATCATGACCTGAGCTGAAGGCAGAGGCTTAACCCACTGAGCCACCCAGGCACCCCAATTTGTTCACTATCTTGATCATGGTGATGGCTTCATGGATGCATACATATTCTAAACTTAATAAATTGTACATCTTGGGTCCAGTTTCTCCTATGTTAATTATATCTCAGTAAAGCTACCCTTGAGGAGCACAGGATCCAGGAACAAAGAAATGGGCAGTTTTGTAACCCAGAATTATATGAATGGTAGCTGTGAGATCCAAAGCTGGAACTCCTTGCACCCAACTGAGAAACCCTCCTGAGGCTGGTTACAGTTAGCACTCTACCTTTTGTGGGCACAACCAGCGTCACAGAAAACACACATCCAGCTCATGATAAGGCTGAGCATTTGAAGAAACTTCCTGCTCTTTTTCCAGTGCTCTCCCAGCACTGAATCTTTTGTCCTCATGGTATATCCCACCCAACCTACCATTCACAAACTGTGTGACCTTGAGCAAGTCCCATGGCCTTTCTAATCCTCACCGTTCTGAGCATTGATGAAACACGGATAATAAAAGTGCCCCACCTGGCAGGGTTGGTGCGAGGACTGAATGACATCAAGGCTATAAATTAACAACATGTCCCCATCTGACAGACGATACTAGGATTTTGTCTTATATCATGTATATACATAAGTATTACATCATGCATGTAACACTTTTGATGTTGCAGAGAGAGAGAGAGAGAGAGAACTGCAAATCTGGGTCAGGACATTACAATCCTAAGTAAGGTTGAGTACCTTCCTATCCCACTTACTTCCTGGGGCCAAGAGAGAGCCCCATTTCAGTTCCCAGATGGGGCCATGAGAGACTCAAAGAGCTCAATGATGGCAGAGCTGGGACCCTAACCCAGTGCTCTGACAACAGGAGCAGATATTTGGGACCAAGGCCAGAGAGGACCCAGAGAAATTGTCACCCGGGGGCCGAAAGTGGGGGGGTAGGGGAGGTGATTGGGAAACTGTTTTCAGAGCCCTAGCCTGCTGCGGTCTGGGAGCAGGTGGAGAAGGCAGGAGGGCGGGAACGAGCCACACCAACTACCCTCATTCATTCCTCCATCTGTTATTTATGAATTGGCAGCGCCACGCTAGGATCTGAGGGATGAGTAAGATGGCCCCTCTCCCCCAGAGCTAACGCTGACATAGGCCCAAGGGACAAGGAGATAAAAAGCGACATTTTGGCACAATTCTAATTCTGTCATGCCTTTGGTCCCAAAACATTGGCCAGAGTCACCCTCATCCCTTGGGTTTGTTCTTGCTGCCCATTGGGAAAATGTTTAGCGTGGGGAGGAAGAAGCCATGAGGCACTGAGGTCAAGAGAAGGACTTGAGACCAAGGACGGGTGCTCTCTAGATCCTCCACACCTTCCCAGCTCAGGGTCCCACCTGACTTCTCTCCTTGTCTGGACTCAGGCCACTCCCAAGAGCCAACTGGGTAGACGCGCAGAAATTAACGACTCCTTTGTCGAAGACAGAACTCAGTCCAAAGACTTGCCTTTGTCCTCACCTGGTGGGTGGGCGGCTGGGAGGTTTAGTTTGCAAAACCTGGTGATTTTGCCTCTGAGGTCCGACAGTCAGTTCTTAACTTCTGTCAGCCACCAGAGGGCGGTGTTGGGACATGTCAAAACCCCAGAAAACCGTGCCTCGGCCAGGGGACAATAAATAGAGCTTGACTTCCTTTAGCCACCCTTCATTTGTTTTTCTGATATGTTTTAAGCACGTTAAACTCAAAGAACTGCTGTGTGTACGAGGGCTTCAATGGCAGCCTTGCAGCCAATTCCAGAATTCCGCGTTAGAAGGAATCCTTGGGGGAATACCTGAAACAGCCAGTAGAGGGGGGTGGAGAGCTAAGAACGTGGGTCCCTAGGTGAACCATGAACTGAGAGGTCGCAAAAGGGCTCCAGAAATTGCTCTGTATTAGAAATGAACTGGAGGGACACCTGGGTGGCTCAGTGGGTTAAAGCCTCTTCCTTCGGCTGGGGTCATGATCTCGGGCTGCTGGGGTCAAGCCCCACATCGGGCTCTCTGCTCAGTGAGCAGCCTGCTTCCCCCTCTCTCTGTCTGCCTGCCTCTCTGTCTACTTGTGATCTCTCTCTGTCAAATAAATAAATAAAATTTAAAAGATAAAATATTTAAAAAAAAGAAATGAACTGGAACTGGGTGAGGAGGAAGGAGAAGCTGGCAAGATGGCACAAGGCTGGAGAGAAGGGGAATGCAAAATGGAGTGAAGAGGAAAATTCCCCACAGTGGGCTGGCCAGAGGTCTTCAAAGAACAGGAACACCAGTGTTTAGTTTGTGATGGCTTCCGCCTCGGAGAGATCTGTGTAGCTGGTCAGCTTTGCTGTGTGGCCAGGTCTCCACGGGAAGGGCTGCATTCTTTGAGCGGGCAGGATCAGAGCAGCACTGGTAGAATGTCGGTATGAACCACACAGTGGGAGCAGGGCCCCAGCAGTGGTCATGCAAAGCCAAGCCTCTGGGGATGGGTAGCCACCTTGGCAAAGGCTTTGGACTTGCATGTGGGCAAAGATGAGTTTGAGCCTGCTCAGTTAGGTCTCAGGAGCCTGGGAGGGCCCAGCTTACCTCTGTGTTGCACAAGAGGGCTCCAGGGCCATGATGCGGAAGGTGTGGGGAAAGGAATTGGGGAACCGAGGTCCAGGGAGCCCTTACCACCTTGCAGAGAGAAACAGAATTCGAAGAGGGCTTTTCCTGCAGAAAGTGGAACTCTGGTATGGATCCTAAAGGAACAGAAGGAGCTGTGGGGGTGAAAGAAGACAGATCAGGCGTCCACTACGAGCCCTGCATGAAGGGGTCCTGTCTCCTCCAGCTCGTCCCACACCACCGCGTATCACACAGAGACCCAAGTTCAAGCCACCAACCCCTAGAGCAGTAGCTTCTAACTTATTTCCCTGATTAATCACGAACACCTCATCTCTCTCCACACAGACGCAAGAGTTTTTTTTAAGACGTAAGGTCGGATAATGACCCTTCTCTGGTTTAAACCATTGGCGACTTCCCATTACTAGGAGAAATGCGGAGGCCTGCTTGGGCCATCCCTTCCCTCCCTAGCCTCATCCGTCACGCAGCCCATGTGTTCCAGCCACCTCTGTCTTCCTACTCTTTCTCAGCAGCACCAAGTTCATTCCCACTTTGGGACTTTGGCCCTTCTGTTTGGCTGTCTTTTCCCCCCGAGACTCTCGCATGTATGGCTTCTTTTTGTCAGTTCGCTCTCCAATGTCACTTTCTCAGGCCTTCCCTGACACGTAATGTTGCTCCCCAGTCCCAGCCCGATCTCCCTCTATCACACCAGTCCCTAGCCCTCCTCACTGTCTGAAGTGTCCTTTGCTTACCATCCAGTGACTCCTTCTCCACTATGACATAAACGCCTTGAGGACAAGAGCTTGCCTGGCGACTTCACTACTCATCCTTAGTGGCTGGCACCTAGAGGTGCTCAGGAAATGATTTTCGAAAGAATAAATGTTCCACCAACTCTGTTTGGTAGGTTTGGTGATGACTTCCAAGGTGACTTTTAATTCTCCCAAAGTGTAGGCAATAGAAGCAGAATTTGAATTCAGGCAGCCTGACTTTTGTGCTGGCGCTTTGACCTTGGATCAGTTTACCTCGACCTTTGTCTGTTCTTTCCCGGATAGCACTTACTACAAGGGATAGTTGTTTTGCTTGGTTGTTGTCTGAACCCTCTGCTGGTGTCGTGCTGCTAGAAAAGGACAGCGTCCTGCCCCCCGCAGAGTTGCCAATGCTGAGAATAGGGCCTGGCCCCTTGTGGGTACCCCGTGTTAGCTGCGTGAGTGGATAAACACCAAGGGAGCGGACAAGCGAGGGGTGGCTCTGAGGAACAGAGCTTGCCAGCGGTGGGGGACTTTCCCAGGCACTGGCAGAAGTCCGGTGCCCACAGCCCAGCAGTGCCTGGGCGAGGGGACCCGCTGAGAAATTGCCTCTTGCTGTTGCAGAAGGCATCTTTCAGGGCGGATGGTGGTGGCCTTGCTCGCTCTTATAGCAAGGGAGGGTCACCTGTTGGGCATCTCTTCAAACTGGGGTCATTCGGAGGGGGGGGAGCCTGGGTTTGGCCTTGCTCCTGACCGTAGCCAAGAGTCCTGCCTGTCCACTGGGGTAATACCAGCGTTCTGGGTGGACCTGTGGAAACGTCTTCTTTTCCACTCATTACGTTATGTCAGCACCTTTTCAGCTTCTGAGAAACAGGAAGCACCGTGATGTGTGGTGGGGTTTGAAAGGATGATAAGAGACATGATCACATTTCTTTGGTTTGGGCACAGAGGACTGGGGTTCTTGTTTGCTCTGACATGAACACATCGCCTTTTCCCTTTAGCCAGAGTTCTGGAGGATGAGGACTGTGTGGGAAATACATTAATTGGGGAGAGGAACAAGGGGATAAGAGCTTTTAAAATTGTTGTTATGAAGCATCATACATACAAAAAACGTACAGTTTAAAATATAACAAAATGGGTCTACCATCCCATCCCTTGAGGTGACTCTCCCATAATATCCCACTCCCTCCCCATCAGAGGTAGCCACTGTCTCAATTTCTATGGTTAATGATTTCTTTGCTATTCTTTATGGTTTTATCACATGTGTAAATATCCTTAAATTATATATGATTTTATTTTGCCCATTTTTGACTTTTTAAAAAAAATTTTATTTATTTATTTATTTATTTATTTATTTTAGAGAGAGAGGGAGAGTTAGTAGAGGGAGGGGCAAAGGGAGAGGAAGAGACAGTCTCAAGCAGACTCTGTACTCAGTGCAGAGCCTGACATGGGGCTCAATCTCACAACCCTGAGATCAGGACCTGAGCTGAAACCAAGAGTCAGACACTTAACCCACCGAGCCACCCAGGCACCCCATTTTTTACCTTTTTATAAATGGAGTCTTGTTGGATATATTTAAGACTTCCTTTTACTGTTCAACAAAATGTTTTCAGACTCATCCGTGTTGACCCAAATAGCTGCACATTAATTTACTTGACTGCAAACCCAACGAATGACTAAACAAGAATTTATCTATTTTGTACTGACAGGTATTTCATTTTTTTTCCCTGTTTTAGCTATTAAAAACAATGATGCTAAAAGGATGTTAGGTAAATACTAAGGAAATCTGAGTAAAGTATAAACTTTAATTAACAATAACATATCAGTATTGGTTCCTTAATGTGACAAATGTACCATCCAATTGTAAGATGCTCATAGTAGGGGAAATTGGATGCGGAGTACATGGGAACTCTGCACTGTCTTCACAATTTTTCTGTAAATCTAAAATTATTTTAAAATAAAAAATCCTAGGGTGCCTGGGTGACTCAGTCAGTTGGGCGTCTCAGGTCATGATCCCGGGGTCCTGGGATCGGGATCGAGCCCCACGTCAGACTCCCTGCTTCGTGAGGAGCCTGCTTCTCCCTCTCCCTCTGGTGCGCCCCCGCCCCACGTGTCCTCTCTCACTCTCTCTCAAAATAAATAAACAAATAAAATCTTTAAAAATAAATAAAATAAAATAAAAATTTGATAGGGCACCTGGCTGGCTCGGTCAGTAGTGTCCAACTCTTGATCTTGGGATTGTGAGTTCAAGCCCCATGTTGGATGTAGAGATTACTTAAAAATTTATTTTAATTTAATTTAATTTAAGAATTTCTCAAGGAAAACCCAATGGTGGAGCACCTGAGTGTCTCAGTCAGTTAAGTATCTGCCTTCAGCTCAGGTCATGATCCCAAGGTCCTGGGATCAAGCCCTGCATCAGTCTCCCTGCTCAGCAGGGAGTCTGCTTCTCCCTTTGCCCCTCCCCCAATCTGGCATGTGCTCTCTCTCCCTCAGATAAATAAAATCTTTAAAAAAAGAAAAAAGAAAACCCAATGCTGTTAGGAACCTACTTTCTTAAATCTCCTAATATCCATATACAAGAATTTCTTTAGTATGTATACCAGGTTGAAATTCTGGGTCATAGGGTACACGTGTCTTCAATGTCCTTAGCTATGCATCTTGAGAGTACCAGTTTTTACTGTCCCACACACAATGTATAAGAATTCCTTTTACTTCACATCCTGGATAAGACTTGTAATATCTGGACTTTTTAAATTTTTGCCAGTCTGGTGGGTGTGAGATGCTATCTCATTGTGGTTTAATTTTGTATTTCCCTGACTACTAACAAGGTTGAATATCTCTTTATGTTTATTGGCCATCTGTGCTTCCTGTTCTGAGAATATGCTTATTCATGTCATTTAACTTTTTTTTTTTCGGCTGGGTTATTTATCTTTTTCTTATTGAGGACTTATCTTTTTCTTATTAAGAGGGCTTTGTTACTCATTCTGAAAACGAATCCTTTGTCATTTATACGTAACACAAATACACGTCTTAACTTACAACTTGTCTTTTCTTTTACTCAGTGAATTTGTTGAATGTTGAGTGTATATATCTTTTCCATAATGACCTGTGCTTTGAGGGTTTTATTTGTGAAATCCTTCCATTCCTTCTGGAGAGCTCTTGTTTGCTCCTTTAGATCCACTTCTTTGGCCTTTTCCGAGTCCTGCCGGGGGGCGGGGGGGGGGGAGGATGGACAGACTTGTCTGGACTACATTAATGACTTCTTCTCCCGTGGACTGCCCTCTGCGTTTAACCATGAGGATCCCTGACAGGCAAACTAAGGGTAGGAGCTAAATGATGTCAAGGTGTCTGGCTTCCAAAATCTCTCCTTGTAAGGCTGCTGCAAGTTAGCTGTGTCCTTGATTGAAGATCCCAGCTCCTACCAGTGGCCCTTTCCCCACAGCCCTCTGTGTCTTGGATTTTGACCGACCATCCCTCTCCTGTTACAGCTCCCGTTATTAGCCCCAGAGGATTCCATTTTCCCTCCTTGGTTTGCCTACATCCTGTTCTCACTGTTATAATGGCCCAATTATTAAATAAAATTTCCTCAGATTGCCCAGTTTCCTAGAAGCATTCCAGTTGTCTCCTGATAGATATGCTCACCCCAAGGTCATATTTTTATTTTATTTTATTTGTTTATTCACTTATGTATGTTTTTGTTGTTAAAGGAAGCTCCATGCCCAATGTGGGGTTTGAACTCACGACCCTAAGACCAAGAGTCACATGCTCTACCAACTGAGCCAGCCAGGCGCCCTTCTTTTCTTTATTTATTTTTAAATATTTATTTATTTGTTTGAGAGAGAGAGAGAGAGCATGCATGAGCAGGAGAGGGAGCAGGAGAGAGAAAGAGAAAGAAGCAGACTCCCCATTGAATATGGGGCCCGATGCGGGGCTCCGTCTCATGCCCCCAAGATCATGTCCTGAGCAGAAATCAAGGGCTGGACACCCAAATGAATGAGCCACCCAGGTACCCCACCCCATCTTTTTAAAAAATTATTATCTGTTGGCCTCTCTCTCTACCTGCAATTTCTCACCCTTGACACTACTGACATTTTATATGGGGTAATTCTTTGCTGTGTGGGATGTTTAGTAGAATCCCTGGCCTCTGCCCATAAGATCGTGGTGGTTGCCTCTTTTTTCTCTCCAGCTGTGACAAACACAAATTGCCAAATGTTCCCCTGGGGATGGGAGGGTTGGGGGGGAATTGCTCTTAAGAACCACTGTTCTACCCTATGTCAAGATCTTGTTGACCTAATTATTAAAGTTTGATATCTCATGGGGCAAGATATCCCACTCTGATCTCCTTCTTTAAGATTGTGTTAGTTAGGGACGCCTGGGTGGCTCAGTGGGTTAAAGCCCCTGCCTTCGGCCATGATCTCAGGGTCCTGGGACCGAGCCCCGAATCGAGCTCTCTGCTCAGCAGGGACCCTGCTTCCCCCTCTCCCTCTGCCTGCCTCTCTGCCTGCTTGTGATCTCTCTCTCTCTATCAAATAAATAAATAAATAAAATCTTAAAAAAAAAAAGATTGTAGGGACGCCTGGGTGACTCAGTCAGTTAAGCCAGTGCCTTCGGCTCAGGTCATGATCCCAGGGTCCTGGGATCGAGTCCCATATCGGGCTTCTTGCTCGGCGGGGAGTCTGCTTCTCCCTCTGGCTGCTCTGCCTGCCTCTCCCCCTGCTTGCATTCTCTCGCTCTCTCTCTGACAAAAAAATTATATATATATATATATACATATATATATCATAAAAAAAAGATTGTGTTAGTTGTTCTTGGACCCTCATTCTTCCATGTACATTTTAGAATCAGCTTTGTAAGTACCATGAAAAAATTGTTGGGATTTTGATAGGTTTTGTATTGAATTTATAGATCAGGTTCCAAATTATGGTATTGGCTTTTTGTATCCATGGTCATGGTGGGTCTCTGTGTTTGTTAAGGTCCTTTTAAAATTATTTCAATAAAGCTTTAAGTCAACTTTCAATAAAGTTTTTCATATTTTGTTAGATTTATTCTTTGGCATCTTATATTTTTCTAAGTGTTATAAATCATATCTTCTTTAAGATTATATTTCTATTTGTTAGTGATGTGTAACAATGTAATTGATTCTGTATATTGATCGAGCAGTTTGATAAACTTTTATTGCTTATAATCATTGACTACCCCTACATTCTTTTGGTTTTTATTTTTGTCATTTTGCATCATCTGCGTATATATATGTATATACATATAAACATATATATATGCAGACATTTGTGTCTGCACATGAATTTTGTTTCTTCTGTTACAATCCTTATATATATTTGTACTATTTATAATCGTGTTGCAAAAACCAGTACCTGCAGTCACGGTTTTTATTTATTTTTATTTTTTATTTTTAAAGATTTTATTTATTTACTTGACAGAGAGAGAGAGATCACAAGCAGGCAGAGAGGCAGGCAGAGAGAGAGGGGGGGAAAGCAGGCTCCCTGCTGAGCAGAGAGCCCGATGTGGGGCTCAATCCCAGGACCCCGAGATCATGACCCGAGCCGAAGGCAGAGGCTTTAACCCACTGAGCCACCCAGGCGCCCCTGCGGTCACAGTTTTTAAATGAAATGGAGTTGACATCCGGGGCCACCAGTAGCCCCTATAAAGTTTCTGTGCAAATTGGAAAAAGAGGCTTCTTCCTCAATACCCTTTACTTCCATCTGGTAGAAAAGTATCATGATACATATTCAACTCCACAATGTCTATGATGTAAAATGTGCTCCTTGGGATTGTGCTGTGCACATACAGAGGTCCTGCACATTCTTGCATTGGTTCCTGCTTTTTAAATTTTATTTATTTATTTATCTATTTATTTATTTATGGGAGGGGAAGAGGGAGAGAGTGAGAGAGAATCTCAAGCAGGCTCCAAGCCCAGTGCAGAGCACAATGCAGGGCTCGATCCCACAACCTCAAGGGTCACCACTTAGCTGACCGAACCAGCCAGGCATCCCCACATGTTATGTAATATCTTTTTATACATTCTGAATTTGGATCGATAACATTTTCTTCGCAATTTTCCATGCATGTTCACGAGTGACTATAGCATCGTAATTTTGTTTTTTTGTCTCCGATTTTACTATATGTATTAGCCTCGCAAAATGAGCTGGAAAATACTGTGTTTTGTTTATTTTCTGTGTGAGTTTACATATGGTTCAAATTACATGTGATTTGAAAGTTTGGAAGGACTCACCCATGGAACTGTCTAGGCTTTGTGTAATGATTAATTCAATTACTGTACTGTGATAGAACCGTTTGTATTCTTGCATCAGTTTTTAGAATTTATATTTGTGTGGGGCACATGTTTGTGTGCCTTCTCAGATTTCCTCCACTTTCTCCTTTCTCTCTCTCGGTCAGCACCTGTCTCGCCCAAGTCACCCCTACGCCTCCAGGCACAGGTGAAATGCCACACTGTGTGGAATGAAGGGTACCTACCAAGTGGCTGCTACTGACATTGCCAATAATGGGATAGAGGAGAATTTGGCCAATGGGATGTGGCAGATGAAAGGGAGCCTGGCATATGAATTCCCTTCTCCTTTGCCCTTTCTCTGTGCCGCTCTGCCTTCCCCTTTCAACACGCCTACAGAAATTCCCTGGGACAAGCACATGTACCTGCAGAGAGATTTGCTATGCCTGCTCCCACCTTGGTGTGAAGCTGGGGCCAGGCCACTAATGTATCACACCACACTGGGCACGTCTTTCTTGCCTCATCTCCCTCTTTCCCTCAGCCTAACCAAGATAGGCTTATAACTCCCAAATTAAGTGTCTGCTCTTTAATGCTTGCCTTAGGCTCTGCTTTTTGAGGCTACCCCGGCTATGGACAGTTGGTATCAGATGTAACAAATCCTTGGAATGAAACTTTAAAGTTCGATTGCTCACCTCTCTGAAATAATAGGAACCTATTGCTGGTGCTATGCAGATTGACTTCTAGCATGCAGTGGCTTTGGAGTGTGTTTTTTTTTTTTAAAGATTTTATTTATTTATTTGACAGAGAGAAAGAGATCATAAGTAGGCAGAGAGGCAGACAGAGAGAGAGGGAGAAGCAGGCTCCCTGCTGAGCAGAGAGCACGATGCGGGGCTCGATCCCAGGACCCTGAGATCATGACCGGAGCTGAAGGCAGAGGCTTAACCCACTGAGCCACCCAGGTGCCCCTGGAGTGTTTTTTTTTTTTTTAAGCTTTTAACTGATTAATTTGGATGAAGCGAAGATGGGGAGCAAGGCACTGAAAGATGAAGTGGATGAGATATACGGGAGCTGTGTTAATTGTGATCCAATTGCAATTGCAGAGCACAACAACTCTTCTGATAGTCCTGGAGACCTTACCGAAAAAGAGTGATAGACTCAGAAAAATCTTATTCCAATTTAAGGTACACTCTGAATGCTAGCAGACTTCCATGGCAACTCTAAAAGAGACTCCCGGTGCACCTGGCTGGCTCAGTCAGAAAAGCATGTGACTCTCGATCTTGGGGTCGTGAGTTTGAGCCCCACATTGGGTGTAGAAATTACTTAAATAAATAAAACTTTTTTAAAAATGGAGACTTTTTATCTCCTGCAGCCACAGGGCAGACTGAGCTGAGATAATTAATTGAGATAGTGACATAAAATGTCCAGGAAAATCCTAAACCATTTGGAGAGATCAGCAAATGGTAGTTTGCTCCCCTCCCTCAACAAAAGACCTGAACACTGTGAACATTTATTAAGGGCTTATTGTGTTAAATATTAGTGCTACTCTCCAGGATTTCTTCCTTAAAAAAAAAAAAAAGATTTATTTATTTATTTGAAAGAGAGAGTACGTGCATGAGTAGGCAAAGGGAGATAGGCAAAGGGAGAGGGATAGAAAGTTCTTCAAGCGGATTCCCCAGTGAGTGCAGAGCCAGTCCTGGGGCTTGATCTCACAACCCTGAGATCATGACCTAAGCTGAAACCAAGTGTCGGACGCTTAACCGACTGAACCACCCAATCGCACCCCTCCACTATTTCTGACTTTTCTCTTTTTCTGGGCAAAAGGGAGAACTGTATTTTCCTTGCCTCTTGAAGTTACTCGTGGCATTGTGACTTGCAGTAACCAACATGATGTGAAGTACTTAAGAACTGATGTGTGATTCTCCTTGTTCTCTGCCAAGAGAATTGCAAAAGCAGTGGTTGATATGGAGTCACCATAGATGGAAGGATTCTGGAACGCTGAGCTAACTCACGGGAGACAATTGCTCTGAAGGGTTGCCCAGAGCCACAACCACGGAAGATTTTGTGTAATTTAGGAACAAACTTCCGTTGTGTGCTGCCCCTGGAGTTCAGGGATGATTTGTTACTGCAGCATTACCTAGAAGATTCTGATTGATACATACACAGAGATGTATCAGAGGGAGCTGACAGTGTTGCAATGTAAAAACAAAAGTTGTGACAGAAGAATGTTCAAAGTCATGCAGGGCGCTGAGAAGGGGCAACCAATCCTGCCGGGCTAGCCAGGCTCGGCAGGGAAAGAAAGAGGAGACAGCATTTGAGCTGGACTGTGAGAGCCAAGAGAGAGGGATGAATGAAGACAGGAAAGTTACACATTCCCTACTTAGGAAAAAAAATGGGTGTACGGAGGCAGTGTGTGTGAGGTGTGAACATTGGTGGGGCTATTCTGGGAAGGATAAGACTAGCATTCCCTACGGAATGTTTTCCACGTGAAACATTTCTGCATAGAATATGTGACTTTCAGCACAATGCTTTTCTACCAAAACATCTACACAGGAAAAATATTATACTTATGTCCCCCAAAGTTGATGCATTTTTGAGTGAGGTGGTGGTGGGGAGCTCAACAGAGACCTTTACTTTCTTTCCATATATAATTGGCAGCATATCAAGGTTCACAGGAGATAATTGGAAAGTCTCTGATGGTCGGCCAGGGAGACATGGAGTGTGTTAGAAAGACAAAGCAGCCGTATTAGTGGTTTTGTGGTCAGGAAGTAGTGTTTTAAATATTTTACCACCATTTATTAAATAACTGAATACAAAAATATGAATTTAAAAACATTTTGCGATCTAATATGTAAGCTTGTTGCTTACATTCAGGCATTTTAATGTGTTTTGCAAAATTGGTTGATTTTGGATTGAGATGTAATGCACTAAAATTTCTCCACTTAAAATAGTGGGAACGAGGCTCCTGGTTAGAGTTTTCTTGCAAACATTGTTAAGTGAGAGATGCTTCTATTTCTATATGGTAGGGGTTGAAGGAGGCAGCGATATGCCCTGTGAAGGAAACTAGCCCTGAGACAGTGAGCCCGACTGCTTCATATACAGAGATGTATCAAGTGTAGCAGAGGTTTTTATGCCTTGTGACATGTGGACACGAGTGTACTTTATCAACAGCCCTGACTCCCCAACCGTGGGCAGAACCAGAAGTAGGGAGAGGGGCCGGCTCGGTCTAGCCGAGAGGCAATGGCCTCCGCTGAGGCAGTGGGGATTGAGAGGCGGAATAGGAGAGACAGTTCAGAGGCTGAATGGTGCATGGAGGGCACAGCAGGTTAAATGAAGTCAGGGAGTCATCCAGAAAGGTGATGAGGAAGTAGTTGTGGTTATAGTAGCCAAAATAGGGAACCTCAGAGGAAGAGGGGAAAGAAAGACAAAGAGGGGAAGCAGTGGCAGGTGTCAGGGGGTGAGGGTGGCTGACAAAGGGTGACTTTATTTGGACACATTACGTTGAGATGTTCTCTGGGAAGGGTCCTCTGTATCCCTCCAAAACTCAGCCCATTTGCTCACACTGATTCCTCTCACTGGGGGGGTCACAGTGACATCCCTAAGATAGAGTGAGTGGATGCTCTGTTGTTGGGATAAGCTTTTGAGAGGAAAAACAAGGCTTAGGAAGGCAGTCCTATAACCCGGAGGCTGCTGCATCCCTGTCCCCTAATGTCCTGGGTTCTGGAAACCCACAGTCAGCAGGCCTGGGTGAGGGGGCAGTGGATGTGATCTGCCAGGGGCCATCTGGATGGCTTTGCCTCTACAGAGAAAGTAGAATCAGCTTGAGGACCATAGTTTCTGCCGTTAAAACCCTTAGTACATTTAAAAAGCCCCATTTGGGTTGATTGCATACAGTGCAGATTGCTTTTAGCTTCTCTGAGTCTTGGTAGATTGGTGAGAGTTCATGAGTGGGATTTCAGACAGGATATTCCAGTCTTAAATTCACCTGCACTGTGCTGGACCTTGATAAAAAAGTGGAAAAATAGCTGTTTTTGAGAGAGCATATAAGTCTACAAGGGCAGGGAATGTTGTCTGCTTTATTCACGATGGATCCTAGTCCCAGAAACAGTCCTGGACCAGTTGGGAGCTCGATAAATATTTGCTGAAACTCGATTCACAAATCGAGTTTCCTGTTTCCTGTCAGTTTCTAGAGCAGTCAGCACATTACTGTGCTGACCCATCTTCCTCTTCGTCGGCGTGGCTCCAACTCTCAGGGCTTGGTGGACACTCAGTCGGGGGTCTGGGCCATGGCAGAGCGTTAACTGCCATGCCTGGGTTTGTGCTGGAAGGAAGACTTGTCTCCTTACACAGAAGGTCTTGCATTCTCCGACCTGAGACTCTATGTCTGACTGCTCTGCCCCCTCTCCTGTTCCCAGACACAGTAGAGTGGTTGTTTCACACAGCCAGGTGTGACCCGTACAATCCGCGCAGGTACCGAGTAGGGTGATGGCACCTATCAGTAAGGAGCTCCAGCCTACACCTGTAACTGTATCCCAGCAGGCAGTGTAGACCCTGTGATCAGTAAAGGAGTGAAGGAATCAATGGCATAGTTGAATATTCTTAATGGATCTCTCCTCCAGTTCTATCTTGGTTTTAAAATATATTTTAAAGAACATACTTTCTGGATCCTTGAGAAATTTCCTCAAGCAGAAGAACCTTCGGTTATAGTACTCATCATCATAAGCAGGCAGACTGGACTGCTGCTGCTCTACCCCTGGGAAGACAGAATGAGGGAACCCTCTAGAATCCAGTCTTCTGAATATAACTGCCTATCAGCTTTTTGGCCCCTTTTGTTGTGAGATGAGAAAGAACTCTCCCAGGCCACCGTGCTCTGGGCTCCACCAAGAGGGCTCCTGCCTCCCTCCCTGAACTGGCAGTGGGATTGGTCTACCAGATTCTTCTCACTGGCCAGGAAGAGACCTAGTTACAGACTTTTATACTCTCCTCCTCTCAGGAAAATCCTTGAAAGTCATTTTAATTATCCGGCCAGTCCTAGAAGTTTCGTTCATTCATTCATTCCTCACCTACCATTTAACTTGCACCCTCCCAGGTTCTGGTATACCGTGATGAGGAAACCATGCTCAGACCCCGCCCACGTTCCTGCTGCCCACATCCCCCTCTCCCCCCACCCCGTCCCCCCTAATGCCTACTGGTTCATTTCCGCTTCTGGTTTTCCTAGCAACCCTGAGACCTCCGTCAGCAGGGACACCGGAAAGCTCAGCCAGCACAGATGCAGACTGTCCCTCCAAACTCAGCGTGTTTTCACACAGACTGTGCTCACTTCAAGAGTAGGACAGAGGTGCCTGGGTGGCTCAGTCAGTTAAGTGTCAGACTCTCAGTTTCAGCTCAGGTCCGGATCTCTTGGGTGGTGAGATTGAGCCGTGTGTGGGGCTCCATGCTCAGCTGGAGTTGGCTTGGATATTCTCTCCCCCTGCCCCTCCCGAGCTCACACTCTCTCTCAAATAAATAAATCAATCTTAAAAAAAAAAAAAGAGAGAACAAAATGAGTAGGACAGAGGTCAGCAGCAAACTGAATCAGAGTTGTTTACTTTTGTTTTATTGGAACATAGTGCAGTCTGATATAAATATTAATTTATCAAATTCTTAATCATTTCATAAATAAATATTAAGTTAACAGACATTTTACAGAATGTTGTGTTAAATAGGGTTAAAGTACACATTTATTTTGCCTGGAGCAAACTGGAGGAAAATACTTCAATCATCAGGTATCTGAACTATGTCTCATTTTATTTTTATGCCTTCTGCTTCTGTGAGCTCTTAAAGTAGGAGGACGCCTGAAATATCTACTTTGCCTCTGAAGTTTAAGTCTACGATCATTAAGGCCCCACCATTGCTTGGCCCTCATTCTCATTGCAAAAGAAAACATTCTTCTTTTCCTCCAAACTCTTTCACTACATTAAGTCAGTTTTGTCTCAACTTTCGGTTGTCCAGTCAGTGTTTATGACACCAAGAAACACTTGCAGGTAGTCTAGGAACTTTTTTACTCTCCATCTTTCTCCTCCACATTTTTTCTGTGAAAAGAACAGACAAGAGGTATTGTAGGAAAACCGTCAGTTCTTGTCAAAAGAGGCCCAGCCAGATAAATATACTTAAGTTTCCGCCAAGTATCTTTAACTCACTTTTTGGTTGTCTATTTGTTCTTTTATGAAAGACAAGTTTTGGAATAGTTTATTCACAGCCTCTGCTTGTGCAGTTCGGTTCTTCAATATGTCTATACCCTGAAAGACTTCGTCGATGCACAATTGGTGCTAAATGAAGAAAAATTTTAAAAATATAAATAATCAAAACAAGCTATAAAAATTTGGTCCAAAAAGTTAGACTTTGTTTTGTGGAGTTTACATAAGTTCCCTTCTCCCAAGAGTATTTTACTTGTTTCTTTTCCAGGTGGGAAACCACCTCAAACTGACCTATAATTTCTTCCTTTTTTTTTTTTTTTACGATTTTATTTATTTATTTGAGAGAGAGAGCACAGTGGGGTGGGGGTCGCGGGAGAGGGAGAAACACACTTCCTCCTGAGCAAGGAGCCCGGGGTGGGGCTCGATCCTAGGACCCTGAGGTCATGTCCCGAGCCCAAGGCAGCTGATTAACCAACTGAGCCACCCAGGCGCCCCGAGCTATAATTTTGGTAAGTAAATGACGTTTATATAATTACTGAGGAGTTTGACAAATGATAAAATTAAATGCTTAATGAAAAATAAAGTGTTGGGGCGCCTGGGTGGCTCAGTGGGTCAAAGCCTCTGCCTTTGGCTCAGATCATGATCTCAGGGTCCTGGGATCGAGCCCTACATGGGGCTCTCTGTTCATTGAGAAGCCTGCTACCTCCCTTCTCTCTGCCTGCCTCTCTGCCTACTTGTGATCCCTCTCCTCTCTGTCAAATAAATACATAAAATCTAAAAAAAAAAGGAAAAAATAAGGTGTTTAAGAAGTATAATGCAACTACATTACTGATTTACCTCACATCAGAGTTTCCTCTGACAGTTATAGCTGGTGATTTTATTCCATTTAGACTAATGATATCACGTTTTTAACATTTTAACATGACCATGACATACTCAAAAGGTATACAATTCCATTAGAGTTAAAATCATTTAAGAAATGACTATTTATATGAGACCTCACTGTATATTTTAATGTCTACTGACCAAAATTCTAAAAATATAATCCTAAGTTGCTAGTACTTATAGAAAGAGTTTAAAGTGAGGAAACCCAAAGATGGAGGTGCATGGAGACTAGGAGGTACCTCTCACCCAATGTGAAATTTTTCTGGAAAGAACGCTTGACATGAGGCTCTTTGAGATGGAGAACTGACAACATCAGGAAAGGGCCTGATCCACTTGCCTAATGGATTCTACTTAATATTGTAGAGTCATTCCTAACACCATTCCTAATATTCAAAAGCACATACATTCACATCCGCACACATAAAAACAAAATAGATAAAATTAAATTATCCCAATGTTAACTAATGCTTTGTAGCTTAAAATATGAAACTGATTCATGCAATAATTTTGTCAAATCACAATTTAACTTACATTTTTATTTTCAGGAGTAGGAATCATCAGGTTCTGAAAAGGAAAAGAAATAACATTCATTTTTAATGTATTTTAAGATTCCTAACTTTTCATATAATGTTCCCTAGTAACATGGTTACCCATTACATATTACTAACACTCATAATTTCATTGTTAATAACAAATCTCTAAAAATTAGCCACTGCCAATGTTTACCCATGCTTTTTAAAGACCGTAGGAATCAAGAAGAAAATTACCCCGTCGCCTATCAGCAGAGTTCGATGAGCAGAGAGCAGTGTCAGGGTCTCTGCCACCAGTCTATTCATGGTACTTTCTACAGCAGTGACAGAAACATAGGCAGCCCCAAGAGCTAGCAAACTCAAATGCAGAAGCAGTCTCATAGCTCTCAAATGCTCAGTGTTTGCCTTGGGCAAAGAAAGTGCATAGTACAAGATTGCATCCCCCACCAATTTATTCTCTATCTTTGAGGAAATGAATAATTTCAAACAATCAGATAGAGGATGCTTAATAATGGCATATCGTAATACAAAATGTTTCCAATGCCTTGTATCTTAAAAAATAATTTCACTTTTATCTTTTAATAATTATAAAAATCCCTACTTCTCCCCCTTTAAAAAGGTTTTCTATTACAAAGAAAATCTTTGGGTTGATGTATCATTGCCTCACATCGATATTTCTTAAAATCAGAAGATTGAATTTCCTCTTTAAAGATGTGTGTAAAAAGGAGAGTATAATCTACACCACTAGATTTTATTTATTTATTTATTTGACGAGAGAAAGAGAGAGAGATCACAAGTAGGCAGAGAGGCAGGCAGAGAGAGAGGGGGAAGCAGGCTCCCTACTGAGCAGAGAGCCCGATGTGGGGCTCAATCCCAGGACCCTGAGATCATGACCTGAGCTGAAGGCAGAGGCTTTAACCCACTGAGCCACCCAGGCGCCCCACACCACTAGATTTTATACCAGAACGTATAAATATTGAGAAAGTGTTTTTCAGGTTGACTAAATTCTATAACTGTTGTTACTAGACCGATCTGTCTTAAAAGGCATTTAAAATACTTGTGGGAAGGTGGTGATTAGAGCAGAGACCGTCAAAACTTAGCAGGGTCAAGTTCACCAGCAACTATGTTAGGATCCTTCCTGTTGCCAGTGACCATAAACCTAACCCCAGCTTGTTGAAACCAAACAGAGAATTATTAGATCATACAACCAAATGATCCAAGATAGAGGCTCCTTTGTATCTTGCTTGGCTTGGTGATTCTTCCTGGGCTCCCTTGTCAGGCCTGTATATGTATAACCTCCTGATTTTTATTTTTATTTATTTTATTTTATTTTATTTTACCTCCAGAACCTCTGATTTACAGTATAACTGTGGGGCAAGTGGGAGGGCTAGTTATTAAAAAACCCCTTCTGTTCAAAATAATATTTCTCCTAAAAATATTTTATTACAGTAAAATACACATAACATAAAATTTAATATCTCAGCCATTTTTAAGTGTGCAGTTCAGTGGTGTTAAGTACACTCACAATGTCGTACGCTCCATCTTGCAAAACTGAAATTCCACATTCATTAAACAACAGCTGTTTCCCTCTCCCCAGCCCCTGACAATCATGCTTTTACTTTGTGTCTCTATGAATGTGAGTCTTCCAGGTAACTTATATAAGTGGAATCATATGGCATTTGTCTTTTTGTGACTGACTTATTTCACTAAAGAGATTTTCAAGATTCATCCACATTGTAGCGTTGGATAGACTTTCTTTCCCTTTTAAGGCAGAGCAATATTCCATCGTAGGCATATACCACATTTTGCTTCTTCATTCACCTGTCAGTGGATGTTTGGGTTGCTTCCATCTTTTGGCTATTGTGAATAATGCTACTATGAGCATGTGTGTACAAAATTATATTTCTTAAAATGTTGTCCTAATTCGTTAACTTTTCCTCTGTGAGACTGATCTCCCAAACCTGACTTCAAACTCTTTTAGCAAAGACTATAAAACAATATATTTAAAAGAGCTTTATTAATGTAAAACTCCATACAAAAGTTAATTATTTTAATCTCCTGTGCAGAAGGAGAACTTCAAGTAATTTTTATTGATATCCCACCCTCAAGAAAGTGCAGTGTCATCCCCCTGAAGTGTGGGATACACAGTGACATCATTTTAAAGAATACAGTGTGGTGGGCACCTGAGTGGCTCAGTCAGTTAAGCGTCTGCCTTTGGCTCGGGTCACAGTCCAGGGGTCCTGGGGTCAAGCCCCATATGGGTTCCTGCTCAGATGGGAATCTACTTGTCCCTCTCCTTCTGCCCCTCTGCCTATTCACGCTCTCTTTCTCTCCCTCTCTCAAATAAATAAATAAAATCTTTTTAAACATAAAGAATATCGTATGGGAAGAAGATTATAAGAAGAGGAGCTTTGCAATGGAGAAACCTGTCAAACCTCAACCAGGTGACCAAGGTCAACATCAATGGTGATAAGTTAGGTTAATTGCAACTACTCTTTTTTTTTTTTTTTTTAAGATTTTTATTTATTTATTTAACAGAGAGATCACAGGCAGGCAGAGAGAGAGGGGGAAGCAGGCTCCCCGCTGAGCAGAGAGCCTGATGCAGGGCTCGATCCCAGGACCCTGAGTTCGTGACCTGAGCTGAAGGCAGAGGCTTTAACCCACTGAGCCACTCAGGCGCCCCCAATTGCAACTACTCTTGACATAATGTAATAAGAATGGCATTTTATCTCTGTGGTCTTCCTCCCCAAACCCAATAACCTCTATCTAACTATGAGAAAAACATCATACATATCCAAATTGAGGGAGAAAATACCTGGCCAACACTCCTTAAAACTGTCAAGGTCATCAAAAAGAAGCAATGTCTGAGAAACTATCACAGCCCAGAGAAGTCCAAGCATGGTGACTAAATGTAATGTGGTATCGTGGGTGAAATCCAGGAACAGAAAAAGGACAGTAGATAAAACTAAGGAAATTTCAAAAAAACGGTGGAGTCTAGTAATGTGCCCATGTTGGTTCCTCCCTTGTGTCAAATGTGCTATAGGAAACTGAGTGCAGGGTACACAGGAACTCTCTTTAACATTGTTGCAACTTCTGCAACTCTAAAACTATTTAAAATGGAAGTTTGTTAAAAATAATATTGCAAGGTCGCTCTGTGACTCAGTCTGTTAAATGTCTGCCTTCCGCTCAGGTCGGGATCTCAGGGTCCTGGGATGAAGTCCCTCATCCATCAGGCTCCATGCTCAGTGGGGAGTCTGCTCCTCTACCCCCAACCCCCAACCCTGCTCATACTCTCTCTATCTCACTCTCTGTCTCAAATAAATAAATAAAATCTTTAAAAAAAAAGAGCATCGCAAGTTGAGAAAAGTTAATGATTGTTTTTACTTTCATTATTAAAAAGACATTGCATCCTGTAAATGTCATGCACTCAGGACCTTTTCACTAGACTGTGAGCTACTTGAGTAGGAAGATTTTATTTAATTAACCTTTTTGTCCTCAAGGAGTAGCCTATAATTGTAGGTACTCAGTGTTTGTTGGAAAAAAAAAAACAAACCTGAATGAATAAGCAGGTACGTGGTTGTGTTAGTTGAACAAATGAATGTGAATACTGTGGAAGCTCAAGGAGTCTATTCCCTGAGGCTGGGAGCCTCAAGTAATAGAAAAAGCTTTGGCAGACTCCTTGAGAAAAAGATAAAGCAAAACTTTAAGGCTCAGCTGTAGAGACCAAATCAATGTGACCCACTATGGCATTTGTAAAAACTCATGTTATTTTAGGAGAATGGGAAATTAGCAATCAGTACTTTGAATTTTTTTTTAACGAGTTTATTTATTTATTTGACAGAGAGAGAGAGAGAGAGATCACAAGTAGGCAGAGAGGCAGGCAGAGAGAGAGAGAGGGAAACAGGCTCCCTGCTGAGCAGAGAGCCCAATGTGGGGCTGGATCCCAGGACCCTGAGATCATGACCAGAGGCTTCAACCCACTGAGCCACCCAGGTGCCCCAGTACTTGGAGTTTTTAAGAATTACTATTAAATATGTAAAAGGATTTCAAATAGTATTGACAAGTTGCATGTGTGGGTAACATCCAAACTTTTGCCCAAAAACCTTTATCTCTATTAGTGGCTTCCAAATTGGCAACATGTTTTTTAAAAACTGATAAGTGTGGTTTTTACTAACTGTTTAGTCATTTAAGGTCAAATGACTCTTCTGTGAACTGATTCTAATCAATCAACTGGGCATGATGCCACAAATTTTTTTGTGGTGACTAAATGTAAAATGATAGCATTTCTTTCTTTTTCTTTCTTTCTTTCAGGCCCTATTCTAACTTCGATGCTTTCAATCCCCAAGCATATCTTTAAAAGAATTCTTTTTATTGAATAAATAACATTATAGGAGGAGAAACGGAACTTCCTCCTCTTGGCATAGCAACTGTCAGTTTTTCGATGACTTCTTCCAATCCTTGCTAATACCTAGATAGCTTCACAGAGTCGTAATCAACAAATATGTGACACTGTGCTTATCTTTTTGCTTATAAATACCTCTCTTTCATGTATCTACTTATTATTTGAAAGGTTACCTGTTATTAGGTAAAATTGGTATCTATAGCTTACTTCACCATTTGGATTGTTTCTAGACTTCCACAACTATAAACAATGCTGCTAGAAAGCTTTTTGTATAATTTTAAAAATATTTCCTTATGCCAAGGAATATGTGTGACCATTTTTACAGCGCTTGTTACATTTTACCAGATCACCCCTCTGAAAATATGAAGTGGACAAAAAAATAAATCCCTTGCATTTCTAGTGTTTTACGAACTACAAAGCGCTTTCACAAATATAGCTTTGTTTAATCCTGCTATCAGCACTGCAGGATAGATTTCTTTCCTTGAAAGTTAGTTTAATAGTTTTGCTGTTGTAATGAGTGAGATGAAAGGTGTGATGCAAGAAGCCATGGTAATCAAAGAGATTGGTGAATATGTTGGTAAACCTACATAATGCTGGTTAGTAAATAACTTATTTAGGGGATTTCAAGACAGTGAGGAACAAAAATACTAAACAATGATAATGTGGGATATACAGTGATCAGAGTTGGTGCATTTTATTGTTCTTGTACTATTTACAAAATATTAATTAATATTAATAAAAATATTAACTTTAGGGCAACCTTAGAGACCTTAGGGAGGTCCCCTCCCTCTTTGGGAACTTTGTACTATGCCTCAATAAACTTTACTATCGCTCGATACCAAGCCACTAGAATAAAACAAGGGCATAAAAAAAGCTCAATGAATCCAGAAACCGGGAAAGGAGAAAAAGAAGCAAATAAAAAGCACAGAAAGAGATATGAGAAATACATCCAAATTTATCATGAATCACAGCAATGGAAACAGATTAAACTCATCTTTTAAAAGATAGATACTGTAAAATTCTAACAAAAATCATCTCTCAGCTATTTTCAAGAGCTATACTTCATGCAAAATGACACTAAAGGTTGAAAATCAAGGGATAGAAAGATATGCTGGATAAACAATAATCAGAAGAAAGCTTATGTATCAGTATCTATACCAGAAAAAGAACTTGTGTCAGAAAGTACTATAAGGAAAAAGAGATTCACTAATAAGTATAAAATAGTATATCATAGTTTCATTTTTCATTTCATTAATTATGGCATAAGTAAAATAAAACATTTTCCACTAACAGTTTACCGAGAGACAGGAACTTGACTGGTTTGCTTTTTCAGTTCTTTTTATTTTAGGGATTAATCATTTTTATTGCAGTTCATTTCTACCCCTTTCTAGGGTTGTTCTCTTAGTTTTATAGTTTCCTATAAAACTGTTATAAAGTTGAATTTTTTTGTCATGGTACCTGGCTACTTTGTCATGCCAATTTTTTTCTTCAGTTTGCTGTTTTTTCCTGAAGTATTTTAAAGTAAATTACAGAAAAGCATGATGCTCCATCGTTAACACATCATGTTTAATCCTGCTATCAGGATTCATTTTCTATCCTGCTATCAAGAATCATTTTCTTACATATCAAAATACCATCACATCAAATATAATGAAATTAACAATAATAATTTTTTAGCGTGTAATTTCTAGACTACATTCAAATTTCCCTACGTATCCCCCAAATTCCTTTCACATTTCTACGTGCAAACAAAGATCCAGCCCAGGACCATGTTTTGTATCTTTTTTTTTTTTTTTAAAGATTTATTCTATTTAATTGAGACAGAGAGAGAGAGAATGAAAGGGGAGAGGTCAGAGGGAGAAGCAGGCTCCTCTCAGAGCAGGGAGCCCGATGCGGGACTCAATCCCGGGACTCCAGAATCATGACCTGAGCCAAAGGCAGTCGCTCAACCAGCTGAGCCACCCAGGCGCCCTGTTTTGTATCTTTTTAAAAAATAAAGTCCTTTAGGGGAGGCTCAGGTCATGATCTCAGGGTTGTGAGATCAAGTCCCATGTTGGGCTCTGGGCTCAGCGCAGAGTCTGCTTAATACCCTAACTCCCTCTCCCTCTTCCCCTCCCCCTGCTCTCTCCCCCTCTCTCTCTAAAATGAATAAATAACTCTTTTTAAAAAAGGAGTCTATTTTAGAACCTACAGCAGTCCTTGTTTTAATGACACTGATCTGAGAGTCTGGGCCAGTGTCTTATAACACATCCCACCTTCCAGATTAACCTTTTCCATACTTGTGGTGTTATTAACCTAATCCTAATTCCTGTGAACTGGAGGCTAAGTGTAAAAGTATGATTAGATTCAATTTTTGTATTTAATTTTTAAATACCAAATGCATAAGAAATAACTTTGGGTACTTCATGGTAAGATTACAGTAGAAGAATATAGTCAGTGGTATTGTAATAGGTTGTATGGTGACAGGTGGTAGCTACACTTCCGGGAAGCATAGCATATAGTATAAATTTATTGGATCAGTATGTTATACACCTGAAGCTCAGGTGCATCAGGTTCCCTGCTCTGCAGAAAGCCTGCTTCTCCCTCTGCCTGCTGCTCTGCCTGCTTGTGTTCTCTATCTCTCTGTCAAATAAATAAATAAAATCTTTTTTTAAAAATGGTCTTTAGGGGTGCCTGGGTGGCTTAGTCGGTTAAGCATCTGCCTTTGGCACAGGTTGTGATCCCACGGTCCTAGGACAAAGTTCCTCATTGGGCTCCCTGCTCAGCAGAGAGTCTGCTTCTCCCTCTTCCTCTATCCCCTCCCCGCTGCTCGTGCTCGGCTGCGGGTGCTCTCTCTCTCTCTCTAATAAATAAAATCTTTTTAAAATTTTTTTTTAAAAAGGGGCACCTGGGTGGCTCAGTGGGTTAAGCCTCTGCCTTCGGCTCAGGTCATGATCTCAGGGTCCTGGGATCGAGCCCCGCATTGGGCTCTCTGCTCAGCAGGGAGCCTGCTTCCCCCTCTCAATGCCTGCCTCTCTCGGCCTACTTGTGATCTCTCTCTCTCTCTGTGTCAAATAAATAAATAAAATCTTTTAAAAAATGGGTTCTAATCTTTGCCTATTTTTAAAAAAGATTTTATTTATTTATTTGACAGGGAGGAGAGAGATCACAAGTAGGCAGAGAGGCAGGTGGGGGGGTGGGGAGGTGGGGGAGAGAGTAGGCTCCCTGCTTAGCAGAGACCCTGATGCGGGGCTGATCCCAGGATCCTGAGATCTATGACCTGAGCTGAAGGAAGAAGCTTTAACCCACTGAGCCACCCAGGTGCCCCTAATCTTTGCCTATTTTACATTCAGTTTGTTACATAAAGCATTACTGTATAGTTTCAATCTGTTGTGTTCCATTAGTAACTTAAAATGTGTATTATGATAACAGATGCTTTCATGTTTCTCTTCCTTGATACAGCAAGAGAGTACTCACTGGTTTTCCCCACTTGCATCGTTTGACATGAACATTTTAGTTTATGTATTAAGTTCTTTAAATGGGGATTATGTGACTGGAGGGCATTTCCTACATTTTTCTGGATCAATAATCCAAAGTTTTTGTTTTGATTTTAATGTCTTCCACTATTGTTTTGTAATTTCCGTCATTTTTCCTATAGGCCTTACACGTGATAGTCCTTAATAAATTGGGTTCCAAAAAGCAATATTCATTTTTTTTTAGTTTTTGTTTCTCTTATTTTCTCAACATTTATCATACATTCATTTTTAACAAAGAAAAAGTGGTACATACTTAATATATACAACTTGATGGCTTCAGAGGTAAGTATACACCACCAGTGAAATCATCACTTTCGTCAATGCCATTGGTATATCCATTACTTCCAAAAGTTTGCTCCCACCCTCATTTTTAACTTATTTTTATGTGCGTGATAAGAATATTTATCACAAGATCTACCCTCTTAGCAAATTTTTAAGTACACAATATAGTACACAGTCTCTTATTTGATAGGTGTCTATTCTTATGGTGGTACTTGGAGGAATGGCTTTCTTTCAAGGTCCTACTTGTAACATTTTATAGTTTTGTAACAACATTTGGCTTTTGGTCTACAACAGCAGTTCCCCAACTTTTGATCTTAAACACCTACACTTTAAAAAAAATCACTGCGGACCCCAGAGGGCTTTGTGTGAGTTAAGGCTATCAATAGTTACTCAATTGGAAATTAAAATTGATTTTTTTTAAGCACAAGAAATATACAAGCGCACATTTTATTAGCCTTCATTGCGATGGCGTCACCATACGTCATGTGCGTACATCTGAAAGCGAAAGAGCATGAAAAACGGAGTGATGTCTTTATATTGTTAGAAAATAGTTTTGAGATTAGCCCACACCGCACTCCCTTCCATTCGAGGCATCCCAGGATCACACTTCGGTAACCACTATTTGTCACAAGTGATTGCCTTCCTCAGAGTCTTCCTCAGGGCTCTTTTTTTAAAGATTTTTATTTATTTATTTACTTATTAGGAAAGATAGAGAGTGAGAGAGAGCATAAGAAAGGAGAAGGTCCGAGTGAGAAGCGGACTCCCCATGGAGCTGGGAGCCCGATGTGGGACTCGATTTCAGGACTCCAGGACCATGACCTGAGCCGAAGGCAGTCGTTCAACCAACTGCGCCACCCAGGCGCCCTTCCTCAGGGCTCTTTTTTTTTTTTTTTTTTTTAAAGATTTTATTTATTTTATTTTAACAGAGAGACAACACAAGCAGGCAGAGAGGCAGGCAGAGGCAGAGAGAGGAGCAGGCTCCCCGCTGAGCAAGGAGCCCGACGCGGCACTCGATCCCAGGCCCTGGGATCATGACCTGAGCCGAAGGCAGCTGCTTAACCAACTGAGCCGCCCAGGCGTCCCTCCTCAGGGCTCTTTAACAGCTGTCCCGCAGCCAGCAAAATGACCCACCGGGTCTGAACTGCTACCGGAAGTCAGAGCTGCGCGCGCACCGCGAGCCTCCGCCTTCCCGGCGTGCCCTTGGCCTGCGGCGTAAAAGCACGCTGGTCGTAGCGGCCCACGTGACCCCCGGGGCGGCCGCGGCGGGAATCTGTGAGTGTGCGGTTTTGCCGGGTCCTTGGCTCTGCGTTTCGCGTCTACCGCGGGCAGTCCCTGCCAGGTCCCCACCCCGACTCTCGCTCGTCAGGCCGGAAGGAAGCCGGTGTGGGAGGAAGAGTTCCAGCCGGAGCCTTCGCTCCTACTTGGAGCCTCCCAACTCGGAGTCTCGCGGGCCCTCACGGCGCGCTCTCGCACTGCTCCGGCGGCACCGCTAAGTCTTGGTGGGCCGGGGCTCTAGGCCTCTGGTGTTGAGAAAAGAAATCTTTGCAAACATGTCCCGGATCGAAAAGATGAGCATTTTGGGCGTGCGGAGTTTTGGAATAGAGGACAAAGATAAGCAAATTATCACTTTTTTCAGCCCCCTCACAATTTTGGTTGGACCCAATGGGGCGGGGAAGACGGTAAGTCCTCAGCAGCCCTCTTCAGTTTACGGGCCGTCACATCTTGGGAACTGGAGGATGAAATATCGGGGGAGCCCAGAATCGTGATAAGGACGAGAGGCGAGGCGTTCCTATGGCTCAGCTTTTGGGGCCCCAGGAAGTGCGTGGGCCTCTGGGTGGGGCCCGGCCCCTGGGCGTGGCTCGGTGTGGCATGCGGACCCCAGCGACTTTAGGACTCGAAGAGCCCCGGTCTCGTGAGGGTATCCAGGCTTGTTGGGTGTACAAGATTTACTTGAGAATCCCGCGCGTGCACTCAACGAACTTATGTTCTTGTAGGAAGCCTTTTAGTCTCTACTGTTTTTTTTTTTTTTAAAAAAAACACTCTCCGTGCTCCCGATACACAGCGTTCACTTCCTGGCAGTAGTCCCATTATAGGAATTACTTAAAAAGTCATAAAATATGATAAGCATAGGACCTTCTGAGAAAAGTTTAGGACTCTTACCTAATCATAATAGAAAATTGGAGCACATCTTATTTAGTTTGACTTTTTAAGGCCCAGGGGATGTTTAGAAATTTGAGTTGTACCCTGGAGTGGCATTCAGATATGGGAAGAGAATAGCCAAGAGACTGCTCTTTAAGGTGGCTTGAGAAAAAGCAGGGCCTTGTCTGTATAACGGAGAAGACTAAATGGAGCAAAAAGGATACAGAGAGGTTTCGAGCTGAGCGTTGAATGACACACTCGTGTCTATTTGTGCTTATGTGAAAAAGTTATTTATTGAATGCCCGTTGTGTACCTAGAATTCTCTTAAGCGCTCTACTGGAAGGGAGAGTGGTATCAGTGTTTATGAACACTAGCTGTCCAAATACATATAATTTGCTTCACCTTTTATTAGTGTGTGGTTGGGCAAGAGTGAGCCAAATGCATTGTGCTTTAGCTTTCTCATAAAATGGAGATTAAAAAAGTTTTCCACAACCTAAGATTAATATGAAAATTAATAAGTTAATGTATGTAAAGGTGGGTGGTTAGTAAAATACGTGGCACATTGTAAGTTGTGTGTAACTATTAGCCATTTTTTACAATTCAGTTTTAAAATTTAATTTTAAAAAATTTTGGCTTTATTGTGATGTGATTCATACATAAAACTGTAGGATACCTAAAGAATATATTGGGATGATTTAATATACATTGTGAAAAGATCCCTCCTATCTAGTTAATTAACATATCTATCACCTTTTTTTAAAAAGATTTTATTTATATATTGGGAAAGAGAGAGAGTGAGAGAGAGAATGAGAAGGGAGAAGGTCAGAGTGAGAAGCGGACTCCCCATGGAGCTGGGAGCCGGATGTGGGACTAGATCTGGGAACTCTGGGATCATGACCCGAGCTGAAGGCAGTTGCTCAACCAACTGAGCCACCCAGGTGCCCCTCACCTTTTTGTTTGTAAGAATATTTTAAGTTTTACCCTCAGCAAATTTCATTTCTACAAAACGGTGTCATCAACTATGGTAACCATATTTTACATTAGCCATTATTAATAAATTAGTTTGAAAAGTTTTAATTGGAAATAGAGGACTTCATAATAATAATTTTATTTTAGTATAACTTTTTAGTTAGTTTTTCCTTGCATTTATCCTTTAAGATCTAATCACATCTATATTACAGGTTTTATAATATCACATTTTATCTTATGTCTTTTATAGTTTCTGTGGTAGATAACAGATTTTTATAGATTTTTATAACAAGTTAACATTTTATGATAAACTTCTGTGGTTCTCTTATTACTAAATAATAAAATTTTCTGTTTTTTTAGACCATCATTGAATGTCTCAAATATATTTGTACTGGAGATTTTCCTCCTGGAACCAAAGGAAATACATTTGTTCATGATCCCAAGGTAATGGTGCTAGTGAACTTAAGTTTTTGGGTTTTTTTGTTTGTTTGTTTTAAGATTTTACTTATTTATTTGAGGGAGAGGGAATGAGCACTTGGGAAGGGCAGAGGGAGAGGCTGAGCAGGAATTCCAAGATGGGGCTCAATCCCAGGGTCAGGAGCATCACCTGAGCCGAAGGCAGATTGTTAACCAACTGAGCCACCCAGGTGCTCTGAACTTAAGTATTTTCAAAATAAAATGTTTTGTAATTATAAAAGTGATAAGGCTTATCGTAGAAAACCTGACATTGGAAAAGTATAAAAAGATAGGAAAGTCCACACAGTCTTGGCACCCAGTGACAACCACTGTTGACATTTTCGTGTTTGTTATTCTCCTTTACATATAGTCTTACATAGCTAAAGTCATATCCTAATTTTGTGTTCTCGTGTTTTTTCCCCACTTAACATTATCATAAGGTTCCACGTCATCAAAGAATAAAATTAAATTCTTAATCTAGGTGTTTGGCATATGGGTGCTTCCTTTATTTTTATACTTCTTGTATATCTGAAATATTTCCTCCTTTAAACATGTAATCTATTAGGAACATTTTTAATAGTTGCATAATTTTCTTATATTTAGATTGCTTTTAGTTTTTCATTAAAATGTGCCATAATTTAAGTCTTTGTGTACGAATCTTTGAAGTACAGTGTTAATACCATTACTGAGTGTAAAGGACATAGATAGTCTATGCTACATAGTTTTGCTTACAGGTTTTTCTTGTTTTATATATATAGTGCTTTCACGTGCCTCTCTGTTACCTGCCAGTTCCCCTTAATAGTTTGTTATATACTTCTTGGGCTTTTTTCTGTGACATACTTGTGCGTGGATATAAATAAACTCAAATGTAAATATTTCACAACACTGGTAGGATTTTATACTATTGTGAATCAAATTTTTAGTAATGTGCTACACATGTATTGGTATGCACACTTTTATTTCATTGGTTTTAATTACTGAAATTACTAAGCCACTGAGACTATATTCTACAGTTATTCAGTGACCCTCTATTGGTGGTCATTTAAGGTGTTCCCAATTTTATATGACTGAAGGTCTAATTGCTAAATTAAAACTAATTGGGAAAATACAGACTTTTCTCTTAGAGATAGTAAAATCATTTTAGTACATTCATGGAGCCCCCTCTGCAAAGACTCTTTGATACCTTCTCTTAAACCTGCAATCTACTCTGCTCAGTTGATGATCTCGCCTTGTACTTTATAAAAAAAATAGGAATCAGATAAAAAGTACTTTGTTTTCCAGTCTTCAAATCTTTCAGACCATGCTTTGTTTATACTGGGACTGTTTTTTTCTCTTGTATTAAAGGTAAATTGTTTACTGTTTTATCCAAAGGCAGTGAACTATTTTTGGAGGCTGGAACAGTCAGTCCTGTTTGTCAATGCAAGCGTTTTCCTTTTCAGTTACTTTCTTCTGTATTAGCAGTTTCTCCCTCTTTATAGGATCATTCATATCAGCATGCTCTGGTAGCTCTAGTCTACAAACAAAAAACCTCTCCCTTTACTCCTGATGACCATCTGGGGCTACTACCTCCATTCAGTCTTATAGCTCAGTTCACAAGAGTTGAATGTACTCATCATCTTCATTTTATTGCTTGTCGTTTTGTCCCCAGCCTGCTCTGTTCAGGTTTTCTTTTTCCCACCCCTCACTAAAATTGCTGTTATAAGGCTGCCAATAATCTTCATGTTGCCAGATAAAGTGATCATTTTCTAATTCTCAGTAACTTTTCAGAAGATTTCATAAATCTTATTCCCTTTTTTTCTTATTATTTTTTTCTTACTCCCTTTTTAAAAAACACTGCTCTTGGCTTCCATAGCACCATTATCTCATACCTCCTTTTTCACTGGCCATATTTTAGTCTCATTTACTGAGTCTATTTTTGCCTAACTCTTCTTGGGTGATCTCATTCTTCTCATGGCTTTAAGTACTGGTTATGTGCATATTCTTGATTTATATATTTAGCTCAAACTTTTTCCTAAAATCTAGATATATATGTCCAGCTGTTTGGAAATTTAATGAGCATCTCTTTAACATGTTCAAAACAGAACTTACGGTTCCCTGTTCCCCCATTCTTCTCACATTCTCAAGTTTGGTACTACTTCCATACTCTCTGGTTTAATAAATGATACCACCATCACACGTTTGCTCATGCCAAAACCTGATGTGTCATCCTTTGGTTGATTCCTTGATCTCTCCCTGTTGCCAGTCTATAAGCAGTTCTTTGTTTTTTAAATATGTCCATGGATATTTACCTGGCAAAGAGGATACTATGATTATGAAGGTGGTTCTCCCAGGTAAGCTCGTCTATTGGATTAAAAATAGGTCTAAAATTTGTCCCTTTTTTCCATCTTCACTGCTCCTTTCCCAGTCTAAGCTACCTTCCTCTTACCTTTGAGTTATTTTAATAGTCTTCAAGCTGGTTTTCCTGCCCTCATTCTTGAAGTTTGTTTTTTTTTTTCCACGCAGTCACCAGAATTACCTTTTAAATATTCATTCATTCTAGAGGGAATGAGTCGTTCACAGTCTGGGAGTAACATTCCAGTTAGTTTTAATACTAAGTGCAAAGTCTCTGAAGTAGGTGCATGTGTTCAGGGAACCACAAGGAGGAGCAAAAGGGCGAGGAGATTACTGGTAGAAAATTAAATCAGAGCTATGATGACTAGGTTCTGCAAGCCCTTGGGTTCTGTTCTCATT
This sequence comes from Nasua narica, assembly GCA_028533885.1. Lineage (NCBI taxonomy): Eukaryota > Metazoa > Chordata > Mammalia > Carnivora > Procyonidae > Nasua > Nasua narica. The sequence goes on from CM052809.1 coordinate 22,408,194, forward strand.
TAAATAGGAATCTTTTGGAAGAAATAATGCAGGAGACGGGCATGGTGTGTATTTTAAGGCAATCAGTCTGGCAGCTGAGAGAAGACTATTTGGAGGTGGTAAGGGTAGAAGGGTAGAGACTAATAGAGGCGATTTTGTGATAATTCCGGTGAGATATATTGGGGTTTTGTTTAAGGTGGTAAGAGTAGAAATGCTGAGAAATGCTTGGATTTGGTTTGCATCTTAAAGGTAGTACCAGCAGATGAGTTGATGACTTGGATAATGGTATATAGGAAAAGTAGAAGCATCAAACATAACTTCCAAGTTTTTTGACTTGAAAAACCAGAGAAAGTAGTGTTGCTGCTTATCACAATGGGGAAGCTCTGGAAAAGGAAGTTGGGTTGACTCTGATTTAAACGTGTGTATTTGGGAAATGTGTTAGATACCCTGGATGTCCAGTAGACAAATGAAGTATGTCCAGGGGAGAGTTTCAAGGTAGAGAAAGAAAATTAGGAATCATTGATGTATACAGTTAGTTATCAGTAATCAGTTTTAAAGCCTGATGGGATCACATGAGTGAATATAGAGAAGAGATGGAGGATTTTTTTTTTTTTTGAAGATGTTATTTATTTGAGAAAGATTAAGAAAGCACAAGCATGGGCAGAGGGAGAAGCAGGCTCCCTACTGGGCAGGAAGCCTGATGTGGTGCTCTGTCCCAGGACCTTGGGGTCATGACCTGAGCTGAAGGCAGACGCTTCGCCGACTAAGTCACCCAGGTGTCCCATGATGGAAAATCTTAACCTAGAGCACGTTAACATGTAGAAATAGGGACAAGGAGGAGGCACCTGCAAAAGATGCTAAAAGAATAAATGGTAAAGTAGGGAAAACTGGGAGGGTGGGGTCTTGGAAGACAAGAAGATGAAGTGTTAACAAGAAAGAAAGATACCAGCTGTGTCAGATAATGTTGATAGCCCAAGTCTGGAAGGTTGGGCTACATGGAGGGCCTCGGTCATCTTAACAAAACCAGTTTCAGTAATGTGGGAATATAGGAGATAAAGCATAACACAGAATTGTTGTATGAATTTGCTTTGAGTGGAAGGAAGTAGCGGAAAAGGTTTGCATAATCAAGGAGAGCTTTGTTAACTACTGTTCTGGTTTTATTGTGTCACATGTTTTTGTTCTTCTGGATGTTTCTGTCTTGATTGATGTTCTAGCATCTCTAACAACTTCTTATCACCCGTTCCCCTTCCAAATGCTTTTACTTTCTAGAGCTATTTTTCTCAGCTGTCTGCTCATGTCCTCCTGTTTCTTCTGGCCTCAGTCATTTAGCTTTCCTCACTTATTACCCGCTTTTCAGCTGCTCATTCCCAGTTCTGAGCTTCCACCCACACTGTTAGTTCATGAGCTCTTCTCTCTTGAGTCATTCATACCTGTTAAACAGAGATTCATTCCCCTCACCTGAATTGCACACATCCCCTCAATTTTCCCATCCTACTATGTTCTTACCATTTCAGTTCCTTTGACATATTCAGTTTCTCTTTTATTTTCCTTGAATTTGTCCCTGGACTTAATACTGTTTACCTTGTGTTAAACACCTGAGTTCTTTGGCTGCTCCTCACCAGTCTTTCTTACCTGTCTTTAGTTGTTTCTCTCTTCTTAGGAACTTTGATTTCCGTATCGCTCCATTTGCCTACCTTCCCCCTTTCTCCTCTACTTCTTTCAAACTTTTGACTACCTCAGTCCTTCCTATTCATTCTCTGACCTCATTTATATCTCCTCAACTCTGTTGTCTGGATCTCATCAGCTTTGTTTCGCTTCTGGTTGATACTGTAAATTAACCAGATGCTTATTTCTGCAGCTGTTTCTTTATCACTATTGCTCCCATATTTGTGTTGTGAACACTATAGGATTTAACCCATGTGGGATAAATATGAGATAAAGCATATATATTTGGGATAGAGCATTTCTAGACTGATAGAAATGACCCTGGACAGAGGAAACAAAATGATGCAGAAGGATAATTGCAGAGTTAAATCCTAGAGTGGACAAGAAGAGATAGGATCCATGGCTTGACTGAAGGAGTTAATAGGATTATAAGCTGTTGATCTGTTGTCAGAGGATGGCAGGCACAGTGTATAATTGTTAAGTTTAGAGGTGAGAGAATAAATCAGTTGTCTTTGGATTGTTTCTATATTCTTGGGAAAAAAAGAAGTGCAATTGTTGGCTGAGTATGGGAGAAGGGGTTTATAGAGGCTTGAAAAAGTGTAAGGTAGTTTTTAGCTCAGAGGTAAGTCAATTAGGGAAGTGTTACAGGGTTACGTGATGGTGTCATTGGGTCACTTGAAGTTTGAGGGTGAAAGTTAGTAAGAAGACCAGTCATCATGGTTGTGTTTGTTCTGTCTAGTTCAGCAGCTCCATGGTAAGCACTGAGCAAGTTGGAAAGTGGGACTTCATCAAGGGTTGAGTAAATTGGAAAGTAGATTTAATCCATTGCCTGGTAAGTAGAGTGAAGACAGTGAGAAGCAAGGAATTGACTGTATTCTTAATATATTTACTGATTTGATCAATCCCCGTGTTTGTAATGAATCTCCCATTACTATAGTAGGGCTCCCAACACCCCATGCTGGACTGATGCTACCCCATCAGTCCAGTGAAGTCCATAGTGAAGAGGGTGAAAGCTTTCTTCACCTCACTTGGCCTCCCAACTCCTCATGCTGGTCCCCTCTCACATGGATGATTTCCCAATCTGCTTAGACTTCCCATGCTAGACCACCTCTGGATTCCCCCAATGGGTATCTTACTCACCCTTCTCAGTCTCTGATAATATTTGCTAAGTGGACTGTTGTAGGGATGCCCTCTCTTATCTGGAATCTGAGTTACTCCAGCACACTTTGCTTCTTGTGGTTTCCCTCCTTAGCATTGTTAGGCTTTGAATTCCCACATTATGTCTTCCCAGAACACCCTCTTCCCTTTGAGCTGGCTCATCCCTACTCATGGATACCTTTTTCATCCTGTTTGAACTCTGACACTCTTGGACTATTGAAACCCTGTGGCAAGCTGTCTGCCCATGTGGACACCTTCTCAGCTTATGCAGTTATCCTGCTCTAGGCTGAGTTGCCATGTCCCCCCACCTTAAACCAGCATGAATACTATCTTCTACCACATCTAATGGTTTTCCAGTTAGATTGGGAAGGGAAGGGAAGGGCTTAAATTATTGTATTGGTTTTATTCTTTTGGATAGAAATTGTTCTAAAGTGTAGTATTTATTTCATTGCCTTAAAAAATGTTTTTTTTCAAGATTTATTTGTCAAAGGGGGAGAGAGAGTGAGCGAGAGAGCGAGCGTGCACACGAACACAAGCAGGGGGAGCGCCAGGCAGTGGGAGAAGCAGGCTTCTTGATGAGCAGGGAGCCCGATGGGGGACTTGATCCCAGGACCCTGGGATCATGACCTAAGCTGAAGACAGGCACTGTAACCAACTGAGCCACCCAGGCATTCGCTAAATTACTCCTTTTGAAGAGACTCTTCCTCAGTATGTTTTCCAACAATATCATGATTGAAATGCTGCAAGATACCCTTTGCTTAAATTCTGCTTGCTAATCTGATACTTGACTGGTAGGTAAGTCCTAGAAAGATAGATGCCATGGAGAATGAATGTTTATTTGACCTGCTTGTAGGGCATATTTAGACAAATTAACTCATTTTCTAGTACATAGATGCATAATTCCTTTATAGTGGATTAAGACTTGAGCAACTGCTTTTCTTGAGTTGAAATAATAGCATCAATTCCGGGAGCTTTCAGAGCTGAATAGCAATTAATGTCTTGCCATTTGCTCACTAACACATCTGCATCATAAGCGGCAGCTCCTTTTTTCATTTTGTTTAAGTTCTATGGTTTTTTTTAAGTTCTGTGTTTTTGTTTTTGTTTTTTTTTTTTTTTAAGTTACGCGGTGTGGGGTGCCTGGGTGGCTCAGTTGTTAAGCATCTCCCTTCAGCTCAGGTCATGATCCCAGGGTTCTGGGATCGAGCCCCACATCGAGCTTCCCGCTCAGCAAGAAGCCTGCTTTTCTCTCTCCCACTCCCCCTGCTTGTATTCCCTCTCGCTGTGTCTCTGTCGAATAAATAAATAAAATCTTAAAAATAAATAAAAATAAATTTCTGCAGTTTAAGTATAGTTGTTATAGTGTTTCAGATATACAACTTAGTAATTCAATAGTTGTGTCTATTGCACAACACTCACTGCTATAACTGTAGTTAACATCTGTCATCACATTAAAATGTTACTATAGTATTATTTTTTTTTATTACTATAGTATTATTGACCGTTATGATGTACTCTTCATCTCTGACTTATTCTGGAAGTTTGTACCTTTTAATCCGCTTGATCCATTTAACCCATACCCCTACCTCCCTCCCCCCTCTGGCCACCACCAATTCTCTCTCTATATATGAGTCTGTTTGTTTGTTTTTTAATTTGTTTTGTTTTTTAGATTCCACATATAAGTGAAATCATACAGTATTTGTCTTTTTCTGATGTATTCACACATAATACTCTCTAGATCTGTCCATGTTGTCACAGATGGCAAGATGTCATTCTTTTATATGGCTGAGTAATATTCCATTGTGTGTAGATACCACATCTTTATCCATTTGTCTATACATGCACACTTTGATTGTTTTCATATCTTGGCTCTTGTAAGTAATGCTACAGAACATAGCTGTGCATTATTATCTTTGCAAATTGTTTTCATTTTGGGGGGTAAATACTCGCTAGTGGAATTACTACATCATATAATATTTCTGTTTTTAGTATTTAAGGAACCTCCATACTGTTTTCCACAATGGTTGCGCCAATTTACATTTCTCCCAAACAGTGCGCGAGGGTTCGCTTTCTCCACGTCCTCACCAACACTCATTCTTTTTTGTCTTTTTGATACTAGCCATTCGGACTGGAGTGAAGTGGCGTCTCTTTGTGGTTTTGATTTGCATTTCCCTGATAATAATATGGAGCATTTTTTAATGTGTCTTTTGGGAAAATATCTATTCAGGTGCTCTGCCTCTTCTTAATCCAATTACTTCGTTTTTTTGGTGTTATATGAGTTTTCTGGATACTAACCTCTGGTCAGATATATCATTTGGAAATGTTGTCTGCCATTCTTTAGGTTGCCTTTTTGTTCTTTTGATGGTTTACTTGCCTGTACAAAAGCTTTTTATTTTGATAGAATCCCATTCATTTATTTTTGCTTTTCTTTCTCTTACCTGAGGAGAGACATATTCATAGATATGTTGCTGAGGCTGATGTCCTCAAGATTACTGTTTTCTTTGAGGGGTTTTATGGTTTCATATCTTACATTTAGGTCTTTAATCCATTTTGAGTTTATTTTTGTGTATAGTTAAAGTAAGTGGTCCAGTTTCATTGCTTCACATGTAACTGTCCAGTTCTGCTAGCACCATTTATTGATGAAAGGGTTTTTTCTGTATTGTATATTCCTCTCTCCTTTGTTGTAGATTAATTGGCCATATAAGCATGGGTTTATTTCTGGGCTTTCAGGTCTGTGCTGTTGATCTGTGTATCTATCTTTGTGCCAGTACCATCCCATTTGATTAATGCAGCTTTGTAGTATTTCTGGAAATTTGGTACTGAGATACCTCCACCTTTGTTCTTTCAGAGATTGCTTTGGCTTTTCAGGGTCTTCTGTGTGTGATTCCATACAAATTTTAAGACTACTTGTTCTAGTTCTGTGAAAAAATGCTGTTGGTATTTTGATAGGGATTACATTGAATCTTTAGATTGCTTTGGGTAATAGGGACATTTTAATAGTATTCTTCCAGGCCATGAGCATGGCATATCTTTCCATTTGTTTGTGTCATCTTCAATTTTTTTCATCATTGTCTTCGTTTTTAGAGTATAGGTCTTTCTCCTCGTTGGTTGAATTTATTCCTGGATATTTTATTCTTTATGGTGCAATTGTAAATGGGATTGTTTCCTTAATTTTTCTTTCTGCTACTTTGTTATTAATGTATAGAAATGCAGTGGATTCCTGTGTATTAATTTTGAATCCTGCAACTTCTGAGCAGCCAGTCCAGCAACTTATACCTTCTTAACTCTCCTCAGTGCTGAAGCTCTTAGGAAGGCTGTCTTCCTGTTCCTCCTGGAATACTCCCTACCTCCTGTCTTGCCTCAGTGCAATTTATTTATCCTGAAGGCAAAGTGATTTGTCTAAAATGCATATCTATTACATCCATTTACCCTAGATTAAACCCCTCAGTGACTTTCCATTGCCTTAAGTCCAAAGCCCTTAACATGTTTTAGAACGCTCTTAATTACTAGAGCCATTTCCTGTCTTTACTCCCCTTTCCCCTACTTTCTGCACCATACTTTCTGAAATTACTTTAACTGTTCAGTGACTCAGATCTTTGCATCTGGCTAACTCCTGCCCATCTGGCAGTTCTCAGTTGAAACATTCACTTCCTTTAGAAAACCTTCCCAGAACTCTCCAAGGTAAATTAGATGTGCCTTCTATGTCTTCCCAAAGCATCCTGCGTGTCTCTTAAGATGATATTTAATACACCTTGTCTACTCTTCTATTTAACCTGTCTTCCATACTTGAAAGGGAGAAATGTCCTTTGTTTTTGAACCAAAACAATACATGAAAGTTACAAGTGTTAATAAATTTGTGCTTAATCATTTTTTGAATGATTTGATGAATTAATACCAAAGTTAGATTCATGCTAAAAAGTTATTAAAAGGCCAATAAAAGATGGTCTGTGATTCAAAAAAAAAAATTCAGGATTTGCTCCCAAGATAAACAACTATAAAACGGGAACAAATAAGTGAAGCAACTGTTTTTAGGTATTGGACAATAGATGCTGCAGGGCTGTGATCTTGAGAAAAGAGAAGTATATGACTACACATTATTCTAGCTTTCTACACATGGGATTAGAACTGAGGTCGTTGAAGATTGTGGGAAAGATACAGGAGTGAGATTGCTTTGCAGAGATGGGCACCAGAAATCAGTGTAAGGGACTGTTGAATCTTTGGATAAACACTAAGCTATGTGTGTCTAGGATAGGATTCAGTGAGGGCTAGCAGAGATCACCTACTGGGGTAGAGGAGTAGGACTGTGGGATGAATGGATATTCTAGACACACTGCTGGGTGACATTTGAGTTTTGATATGCCAGAGTAGGGAGACCTTCTGGAACCCTAGCATTCTTCTGAGAAGAAGGCCCCTCAGAAGGGCCTTCCTAACAAATCTAAAATAAGCTTTTACAGAATCAAGGTGCGTTTCCAATAAATTAACTGCTTGCTAAAACAAAACTCAGCACTTTTTAAGGGAAGTCAACACAGTCTAATAAACTCTCAGTGTAGCATCTACAGTGTCCGTGAGTCTAAGATGTCATAAAAAAAATTAGTGGCTATATGAAGAAGCAAATGTGATCCATAAGTGGGAGGAAAAAAATGCATAGAAGGAGATCTAGAGGTAATAGATTTTGGAATTAGCAGGCAAGGATACTTAAGTTCAACAATTTAAAAGAATATTATCATATGTGTAGAGAACAGTCTCAACAGAGAAAATGAAAAAAGACCCATGAAGCTCAACACATCACAAATAGTGTAAACACGTTTATGTTCTGTATTATATTCAGACTGCTGAAAACCAAGGATAAAAAGATTTTAGCAGACTGAGGAAAAAGTAATACGACACAGAGGAGAGAAATGATGACTTGTCATTAAAAGCCATCCAAGCCAGGAGATAATGAGGTGATATCTTCAAAGTGCTAGAGAATAAAACTCAACTTAAGATTCTCTATCCAGCGGAAATACCTTCAAAAAGAAAAGATGAAATGGAGTACATTTTTAGATTTTTTTTTTTTTTTTAGAAATGACAGTTACTTGTTCATCAGCACTCTTGTGTCACAAGAATCTGAGGTTAAGGGGAGATGATACTAAATTAGTCTCAGAGTAAAGGTTGCTCTACATCCCGCTTTACAATCTTTAAAAACAAAGGCTCATAAAGATCAAATCTTAAGAAACTCAACTGCATGTCTGCACAAAGTTCAAAACTCAGTAAAGGAGTAAAACAGAATTCTTTATCCAACAATGTAAAATTCACAGTAAAAAAATTACCAGCCATGTAAAGAAGCAGAGAACCCATAACCAGGAGAAAATTCGGTCATAGAATCAAATCCAAAATGAAAGAGATGATAGAATTAGCAGACAGACTTAAAACATTATTGTCAATCTTATAAATGTATAGAAAGTTGTAAAGGAAAACATAAGTATAATGAGAAAAATGCTAAATAAAACAACAGACCCAAGTAAAGCAGAAGGAGTAACAGTGTTTTTAAATACAATACAGATAGGTTAAAAGTAAACAGATGGGAAAAAAACCCTAAAATATGTCAACTGAAGTTGCACATTATATTATACGAAGTGGCTATATTAATATCAGGCAGCATACTTCAGAACCAGCAATGTTAGTGGGGTAAAAAGACATTTTATGATCATAAAGGGGTCAGTTCACCAAGAAGATAAAACAGCTCTAAATGTAAAGCTAAATATAGAAGATACAAAAATCTATGGAACCAAAAGGAGAAATAAACAAATATACAACTATAGCTGTAGGTCTCAACACCCTTCCCAGTAGAAAAACAAGAAAAGGAGACCAAAAATCAGTAAGGATATGGAAAATTTTAATACTATTAACCAAATTAACCTAATTGACATTTATAGGACTTTCCCCAATGAACAACAGAATATATGTTATTTTTAAGCACACATGGAACATTCACAAATATTCTGGACCATAAGCAGGTATAAAAAAGTTAGAAGGATTGAAGTCGTACAGGGTGTGTTCTCTGAGTACACTAGAATTAAACTAGAAATCAGTAACAAAAGTAACTGGAAAATCTCTAATGTTTGCAAATTAAGTACCACAGTTCTAAATAACCCATGGATTAAAAGCACAAGGGAAATTAGAAAATACTTCAAATAAAAGCATAATAGAAAATTTATGGGATATATCTAAATAATGCTTAGAAATTTGTAGACTCAAGTGTTAGAAAAAAAATATCTAAGATTAATGACCTCAGAGCTTCCATCTTAAGCTTGAAAAAGACAAGCTAATTAAACTCAAAATAGGCAAATGGGAGAAATTGATTAAAAATAAGAGCAAAAATAAGTGAAATAGAATACAAAGTCAACAGACAACCAGTGAAACCAGAAGCTAATTCTTTTTTTTCTTTTTTTTAAATTAACATATAATGTATTATTTGCCCCACGGTACATGTCTATGAATCATCAGGCTTACACATTTCACAGTATTTGCCTTAGCACATAACTTCCCCAATGTCCATAACCCTACTCCCCCACCCCCCCCCCCACCTCCCAGCAACCTTCAGTTTGTATACTGAGTCCAGGAGTCTTATGGTTTGTGTCCTTCCCCATCCCATCTTGTTTCATTTCTCTTCCCCACCCCCCACAACCCCTGCCCTGCCTCTCTAATTCTTCATATCAGAGCGATCATGTGATAATTGTCTCTCTGGCAGACTTACTTCGCTTAGCATAATACCCTCTAGTTCCATCCACGTCGTTGCAAATGGCAAGATTTCATTTCTGTTGATGGCTGCATAGTATTCCATTGTATGTATATACCACATCTTCTTTATCCATTCATCTGTTGATGGACATCTAGGTTCTTTCCATAGTTTGGCTATTGTGGACATTGCTGCTATAAACATTCGGGTGCATGGGCCCCTTCGGATCACTACATTTGTATCTTGAGGGTAAATAGCCAGTAGTGCGATTGCTGGGTTGTAGGGTAGCTCTATTTTCAACATTTTGAGGAGCCTCCATACAGTTTTCCAGAGTGGTTGTACCAGCTTGCATTCCCACCAACAGCGTAGGAGGGTTCCCCTCTCTCTGCATCCTCGCCAACATCTGTCGTTCCCTGACTTGTTAATTTTAGCCATTCTGACTGGTGTGAGGTGGTATCTCACTGTGGCTTTTTTTTTTAAAGATTTTATTTATTTGACACAGAGCGAGATCACAAGTAGGCAGTGGG
>CM052809.1:22418337-22461323 GCA_028533885.1 Nasua narica
TTTGCTTTGTATTTCTCTGATGCCGAGTGATGTGGAGCATTTTTTCATGTGTCTGTTGGCCATTTGGATGTCCTCTTTACTGAAATGTCTGTTCATATCTTCTGCCCATTTCTTGATTGGGTAATTTGTTCTTTGGGTGCTGAGTTTGAGAAGTTCTTTATAGATTTTGGATACTAACCTTTTATCCGACGTGTCATTTGCGAATATCTTCTCCCATTCTGTCAGTTGTCTTTTGGTTTTGTTGACAGTTTGCTTTGCTGTGCAAAAGCTTTCGATCTTGATGAAGTCCCAGTGGTTCCTTTTTGCCCTTGCTTCCCTTGCCTTTGGAGATGTTTGTAGGAAGAAGTTGCTGCGGCTGAGGTCGAAGAGGTTGCTGCCTGTGTTCTCCTGTAGGATTTGGATGGAGTCTTGTCTCACATTGAGGTCTTTGATCCATTTTGAGTCTATTTTTGTGTGTGGTGGAAGGAAACGGTCCAGTTTCATTCTTCTGCATGTGGCTGTCCAGTTTTCCCAACGGCATTTGTTGAAGAGACTGTCTTTTTTCCATTGAATATTCTTTCCTGCTTTGTCAAAGATTAGTTGACCGTAGAGTTGAGGTTCCATTTCTGGACTCTCTGTTCCATGGATCTATGTGTCTGTTTTTGTGCCAGTACCACACTGTCTTGATGATTACCGCTTTGTAATAGAGCTTGAAGTCTGGAATTGGGATGCTGCCGACTTTGGTTTTCTTTTTCAACATTCCTCTGGCTATTCGTGGTCTTTTCTGGTTCCATATAAATTTTAGGATTCTTTGTTCCATTTCTTTGAAATAAATGGATGGTATTTTGATAGGGATTGCATTAAATGTATAGATTGCTTTAGGTAGCATAGACATGTTCACAGTATTTGTTCTTCCAATCCAAGAGCATGGAACGTTTTTCCATTTCTTTGTGTCTTCCTGAATTTCTTTCATGAGCACTTTGTAGTTTTCTGAGTACAGATTCTTTGCCTCTTTGGTTAGGTTTATTCCTAGGTATCTTATGGTTTTGGATGCAGTTGTCAGTGGAATCGACTCCTTAATTTCTCTTTCTTCAGTTTTGCTGTTCGCGTATAGCCATGCAACTGATTTCTGTGCATTAATTTCACATCCTGACAGTTGATTGAATTCCTGTATGAGTTCTAGCAGTCTTGGATTGGAGTCTTTTGGGTTTTCCACATAAAGTATCATACCATCTGCAAAGAGTGAGAGTTTGACTTCTTCTTTGCCAATTTGGATGCCTTGGGTGTCTTATTTTTGATGCAGTTGTAAAGGGGATTGGTTTCTTAATTTCTTTTTTTGCTGCTTCATTTTTGGTGTATAGAAATACAGTTGGTTTTGTCTTCAATTTTACTGAATTTGTTTATCAGTTTGAACAGGTTTTTGATGGTCTTTCTGGTTATATACATACGTATATGTGTACTATATATACATATATGTAGTGTGTATATTATGTGTAGTATACATATATATGTATAGTATGCAGACTGTGTATAGTTAGGTTTATGATAGAATGTATATAGTAGGAGCACCTGGGTGGCTCAGTGGGTGAAAGCCTCTGCATTTGGCTCAGGTCATAATCTCAGGGTCGGGGAATCGAGCCCCACATCGGGCTCTCTGCTCAACAGGGAGTCTGCTTCTCTCTCTCTCTCTGCCTGCCTCTCTGCCTACTTGTGATCTCTCTCTCTCTCTTCTGTTGGATAAATTAAAAAAATTTTTTTTAAAGTATATAGTATATATTTATAATATATAGTATTGTGTCATCTGCAGATAGTCAAAGTTTTACTTCTTCCTTACTAGTGTGGATGCCTTTTGTCTCTTTCAGTTGTCTGATTGCTTTGGCTAGGACTTGTAGTACTATATTGAGTAAAAGTAGTTTGTTCCTGACCTTGGGGAATGGTTCTCAGTCTTTGCTCATTGAGGATGATGTTAGCTATGTGTTTTTCATAGATGGCCTTTATTATTTTGAGGTATGTCCCCTCTAACCCTATTTTGTCATGGGATTTTATCATGAATGAATGTTGTATTTGTCAAATACTTTTTCTATGTCTGTTGAAATTATCATAAGTTCTTTATTTTAATGTGATGAATGATTTGCGAATATTGAAACACCCTTACAGCTTAGAAATAAATACTGCTTGAAAGTTGTGAATTTTTTTTGTGTGTGTGTGAAATTTTTTTAAAGATTTTATTTATTTATTTATTTATTTATTTATTTATTTTTAAAAGTTTTTTTATTTATTTGACACAGAGCGAGAGTACAAGTAGGCAGAGCAGCAGGCAGAGGGAGAAGGAGAAGCAGGCTCTCCGCTGAGCAGGAAGCCCAGTGTGGGGCTCGATCCCAAGACCCTCGGACCATGATCTGAGCTGAAGGCAGCAGCTTAACCACCTGAGCCACCCAAGCGCCCCTTAAGATTTTATTTATTTACTTGAGAGGGAAAGACAAAGCATGAGCAGTGAAGAGGAGGCAGGGGGAGAAAGAAGGCAGATGCTTAATCAACTGAGCCACCCAGATGCCGTGATTTTTTAATGTATTGTTGGACTCAGTTTGCTAGTATTTTGTTGAGGATTTTTGCATGTATGTTCATCAGAGATATTGGCCTGTAGTTCTCTTTTTTTTATAGTGTCTTTATCTGGTTTTGGTATTAGGGTAGTGCTGACCTCAGAATGAATTTGGAAGTTTTCCTTCCTTTGAATTTTTTGGAATGGTTTGAGAAGAATAGGTAGTAACGCTTCCTTAAATGTTCCGTAGAATTTACTTGTGAAGCCATGTGGTCCTGGAGTTTTGTTTGTTGGGAGGTAGTTTTGTTTTGTTTTGTTTTGTTTTTATTGGTAAGGTTTTATTTATTTGTCAGAGAGAGAGAGATCATGAGCAAGGGATAGGGAGTTTGTTTGGGTTTTGTTTGCTCTTCTTTTTCTACCTTCTTTAGGTGTAAGATTAGGTTTATTTGAGATATTGCTTCTTTAGGTAGGTCTCTATTGCTATAAACTTCCCTCTTAGAACAACTTGTGCTATGTCCCATTGATTTTGAACTATTGTGTATTCATTTGTTTCCATGAACCTTTTTTTAAAGTTTTTATTTGTTTGTTTGTTTGTTTGTTTGTTTGTAATCTCTTCACCCAGCATGGGGCTTGAATTTACAACCCTGAGATCAAGAGTTGGAAGTTAGTCCAACAGAGCCTGTCATGCACCCCTCTGTGTACTTTTTTGTTTCCTTTATTTTCTGGTTGACCCATTCATTGTTTAGTAGCATGTTATTAACCTCCATGTATTTAGTGCTCTTTCCACATTTTTTCTTGTAGTTGATGTGTAGTTTCACAGCTTTGGGATCAGAAAAGGTGTATGACTTTGATCTTTTTGAAGTTGTTGAGACTTGTTTTATGGCTTAATATGTAATGTATTCTGGAGAATGTTCCATGCGTACTTGAAAAAATTGTGTATTCTGGTGTATTAGGATAAAATGTTTTGAATATGTCTGTTAAATCTGTTTCAGTGTGTCATTCGAAGCCATTGTTTCCTTGTTGATTTTCTGTTAAGATGATATGTCCATTGATGTGAGTGGGGTGTTAAAGTCCCCTACTATTACTGTATTATTATCACTTAGTTCCTTTATGTTTGTTATCAACTATTTTATGTATTTGAGTGCTTCCATGTTGGGAGCATAAATACTTACAATTTTTGTATCTTGTTGGGTTGTCTCTTTTATTATTGTATGGTGTCTTTGTCTCTTATTGCAGTCTGTTTTAAAGTCTATTTTGTCCAATATAAGTACTGCTACCCTAGCTTTCTTTTGATGTTCATTTGCATGGTAAATGTTTCTCCATCCCCTCACTTTCAGTCTCCAGATGCCTTTAGGTCTAAAATGAGTCTCTGGTAGGCAGTACCTAGATGGGTCTAGTTTTTTAACCCATCTGTAGCCCTGTGTCTTTTATTAGAGCATTTAGTCCATTTACATTGAAGGTAATTATTGATAAATATGTATTTATTGCCATTTTATTGTCTTGTGGTTGTTTGTGCAGATTTTTTTCTGCTCCTTCCTTGTTTTTCTCTTTCATGTTTACTGACTTTCTTTAGTGATATATACAGATTTTTTTCTTTTTATGTTTCACATATTTATTAGTGATTTTTCTTTTGTTATCGTTAGGTTACCATTAGGTTTGTATATAATCTCTTCTACATATAGCAGCCTGTATTAAGTTGATGGTTATTTAAGTTTGAACCCATTCTTTACTCTTCTCCTCCCCATATTTTAGGTATATGGTGTCATAATATTTTACAGTTCTTTTGTGAATTTCTTGACTGATTTTTTTTTTTTACAGAAATAGTTATTTTTCCTGCTTTTGTGTTTCCTATCTTCATACTGTCATTTTTTTCTTTCCACACGGAGTCCCCCCCCCCCCTTTTTTTTTTTTTAAAAGATTTTGTTTATTTTTTTGGCAGAGAGAGATCACAAGTAGGCAGAGAGGCAGGCAGAGAGAGAGGGGGAAGCAGGCTCCCTGCTGAGGAGAGAGCCCGATGCGGGGCTCGATCCCAGGACCCTGGGATCATGACCTGAGCCGAAGGCAGAGGCTTAACCCACTGAGCCACCCAGGCGCCCCCAGAGTCCCCTTAATATCTATTGCAGGGCTGAGTTAGTGATCATAAACTCCTTCAGTTTTTACTTGTCTGGGAAACTCTTTATCTCTTCTATTCTGAATGATAGCATTTCTGGATAGAGTATTCTTGGCTGTAGATTTTTCCCATTCAGCATTTTGAAAATATCATGCCACTCCTTTTTGGCTTAGAAAGTTTCTGCTCAAAAATCAGATGGTAGCCTTATGGAGTTTCCTTTGTATGTAAGTGTCTTCTTTCATCTTGCCGCTTCAAGTATTTATTTTTCTTTATCAATATTTTGCTTTTTTATTTACAATATGTCATGGTGTGACTCTGTTTTTATTGTTTTTGTTGGAGGTCTCTGTGCCTCCTGAATCTGGTATGTCTTTCCTTCCCTGCATTAAGAAAGTTTCAGCTGTTATTTCTTCAGATAAATTCTCTGTCCCATTTTCTCTCTCTTCTGGGACTCCTGTAATACAAATGTTATTATGTTTGGTGAAGTCACTAACTTCCCAAAGTCTGTTCTCATTTTTTTTTTTTAAGATTTTATTTATTTGTCAGACAGCAAGCACAAGCAGGGGGGTGAGGCAGGCAGAAGGAGAAGCAGGCTCCTTGCTGAGCAAGGAGCCCAATGCCTGACTTGATGCCAGGACCCTGGAAACATGACCTGGGCTGAAGGCAGACGCTCAACGGACTGAGCCACCCAGGCATCCCTGTCTGTTCTCATTTTGCGTAATTCTTTTTTTTTTTTTCTCCTTTTTATTTAGTTTTATGACTTTCCATTAGTCTCTCTGTGGGTCACTATCTTTCCTCTGCTTCTACCAGCCTGCTGTTCATTCCATCAAATGTGTTTTCCCATTTCATTTCTTGAGCCCTTTATCTCTATGTTATTCATTATCTCTGAGTTAATGGTCTCTCTGATGTCTTCCCCTCTTTTCTCAAGTCCAGTGAGTATCCATATCATCATTGCTTTAAATTCTCCAACAGGCATGTTACTTATTTCTGTTTCACTTAGATCTGTAGCTGAGGCCTTTCCTCTTCTTAGATTTGGGACAAATACTTCTGTCTTCTCATTTTGTCTAAGTTTCTGTGCCTATTACTGTGTGTCAGGAAAGTCAGCTATGTTTCCTATTTTTGAGGGTAATGCCTTTATGAAGAAGAGGTCCTGTAGTGGTCTGCAGTGTAGTGTCCCTGGTTCTTTGGGGCCTGGTGCTTCCGGAATCATTTTCTGTTTCTAATTTCTATAATCATTTTCTTGATGTGCTCAGCTTTTGTATCCTAGCCACTTTATCCTTCAAGCCAGTCATTTGCAGAGGCTGTTGTAACCTGTTGCAGGCATTCTTGGGTCCCTGGCCTGATTGTGACACATTTTAACTTGATGTACTCTGTTCTGCCCATGAAATGAGATCGGTCACCACTGCCACTGGAACCGAGGATCTGAAAAGCTCCTGCGTTGGGAGATACAATGTTGGCAGGGATTTGGGCCAGTCTTCTGGGGGAGGGGGTCTGCTGCATTGGCACTGAGGCGAGGGTGACTGGGAGCAGAGGTTCCACTGGGGTATGGGGGCATGGTTTGGTGTAAGTGAGTTAGGTAGCAAGTGTCAGGGCTGGGCTGATTCCTGCAGATGTCTCTCTGCTTATGCTGAGGGATGGGGGCTGAAATGGTGCCTGCCATTCCTTTGTTCCCAGAGCAGTCTCTGAGTGAAAGTTGCCTCTCCAGGACTGCTCTGAGAGGATCAACTATCCTTCCTACTCTGTGCCCCAGGCACTCTTCAAATTGCTGTTTCCATGGTGTATGTTCGCTGGCTGCTTGCCCCACGTAAAACAAGAGCACCCTCAGTGCCCTCTGAGCTTTCCCAGAGCCAAACACGGTTGACCTTTAAAATTCTAGGCTTTAAGCTCCATTGGTTGCAAGAACTCAAAAAAAATCCAGGCCCTCTTGCTTTCTAAACCAATTGCTGTGGGGATTTGTTTTCTCTGTGTGCTTACTTGCATGTTAGTCTATCTTCTTACCCTTCTCTGACTGCTGTTCCTTCCCCACTCCAGGGGCCATAATCGCTCTCTGTCCCAACCGCATCTCTATACTTCCTATCTTCTTCACTGAGACTTCTTCTCTACCTTTAGTTGTGGAGTTTGTTCTGTAGATTTTCTTTGTAGATTTGTTTTGTAGATTTCTGGGGCATTTAGGGTGATATATTTATCTACTTGTAATTGTGGGATGAGGTGAGCCTAGGGTCCTCCTATTCCATTGTCATTTTCTAATCTCCTGGTATAGATTTTTGAATTGCAAACTAGAAAAGCTTTGGTTTTGTTTCTGTTCCAGTACCCATTGACATGATTGCATTATTTAGTGAATATTGTTTTTTTGCGTAGCACTGTGTCAGGTGCTCTTGGGGATAATGAGGCCAGAAACTTGGGCCTTTTTTTAAAGAACGAAATGAGGAAACGAGAAACGAAAGTTTTTGAGAGGATAGGATCACAAAGCGGTAATATGAAGAGCTATGCAAATAATATAATTTGGTATATGTGCTGCTGAAGTGAGCAGGCAAATAATATAATTTAAAATACAGATTTTTTTAGGAGCTTGAAAGTTGGTAGCTGTAGCACAAGTGAGGAAAGAAAAAATAGATAAAATTGGACTTCTTCAAAATAAAAAACTTGTTTTGCAAACTGCATCATTGAGAAGCAAAAAGACAACCCACAAAAAGAGAGAAAATAATTGCCAGTCATATATCTAAAGAGACTTTTTTCCGGACTATTTAACGAACTCGTAGAACTCAGTAATAAAAAAAATAACAAATTGAAAATGCAAAGGATCTAAATAGATCTTTCTCTAAAGAAGGTCTCTATGTGTCCAAAAACACATGAAAAGATGTTTGACATCATTATTCATCAGGAACATACAAATCAAAATCACAGTGAGATACTACTTCACAGCCACCAGAGTGGCTGTAAATCAAAAAGACATATAATTAGTGTTAATAAGGATAGGGAGAAATTGGAATCTTCATATGTGCTGGTGGGAATGTAAAATGGTTCATCTGACATTGGAAAACAGTTCAGCAATTCCTTGAAATGTTAAACACAGAATTAACATATGATCTAGCAGTTTTACTCCTTAAATATCTTACACCCAAGAGAAATTAAAAAATACACCTACACAAAAATTTATATAGGGATGTTCCTATCAACATTATTCATAATAGCCAAAAAATGGAAACAACTCAGTTGTCCATGAACTGCTAAATAAAATGTGGCATATCCTTACATTGGAGTATTATTGAACCATAAAAAGTAATGAAGTTCTGATATATGCTACAAGAAGCAAGAACCTCGAAAACCTGTAAGTGAAAGGAGCCGATTACAAAAGACCACGTATTGTATGATTCCATTTATTTGAAATGTCCAAAATAGGCAAATCTATAGAGACAGAAAATATATTAATGATTGTGTAGGGTAGGCAATAGAGGGGAATGAACAGTGACTGCTAATTGGCAGTTTCCTTTTTAGAAGTCGAAATACCCTAAGATTAGGTTATGGTAATGGTTGCATGACTCTATGAATATACTAAATAGTGTTAAATTGTACACTTTAAACAGGTGAATTATGGGAGCCTGGATGGCTCCGTGAATTTAGTGTCTCCCTTTGGTTCATATCACGATCCCAGGGTCCTTGGATCAAGGCCTACATCGGGCTCTCTGCTCAGAGGGGAACCTGCTTCTCTCTCTCCCTCTGCCTGCTGCACCCCCTGCTTGTGCTCTCTCTCTCTGTCAAATAAGTAAAATCTTAAAAAAAAAATACACAAACAGATGGATTATGTGGTGTGTGAAATCTTTCTCAGTAAAGCTATTAAAAAAGGGATGGTCTTAAAGAGAAATCTGTCGCAGAGCCTTCAAGGAAGGGAGGGATGGCTGACCTGGGCTTTAAAGGATGGGGAAAAATCAAACTCAGAGTAGAAGGTGTTTTATGTATGTTTGTGTTTTTATTTTTTCTTTTAAAAGTAGTATGTGAAAAAAAAAGTAGTATGTGCTCACAGTGAAAAAAAAATTATAGAAAAATGAGTTGAAAAGTAAGAGGTACTCTTCCAGCTCCTCATTCTGATCTTCCAGATACAGCCTATCAGCAGTTTCTCTTTTTTTGTATAAATACAATATAAATGTATTTACATCCACATTTTTTATGTGTATTTTCACACATACAACTTATCAAAACAGAGTCACATGAAGAAGAGCTAGGTTAAGTAACCCAGGGTAAAATGAAAGCATTCAGATTATAGAGAACCAGTGGGTTTAGAATTTAGTTTAATAGACAAAAGAATGATAAATTATAATAAATGTTAGGATGAGTTACTGTGATTACTGTATATAGATATTGTGTAGTAATAACCAAGACACTGGAACACATTTTATCTTCTTTAGGAGCAAACTGGTTAGAAAGATGACAGGCACACAGAAGGTAGAAAAGACAAGAGGTGTAAGGGCTCTGAGGAATAAGAAAGATAATTTCTGTCTGAGATGGCCAGAGAGGATTACATTGGAATGAATTGGGGATATGATTTTGTTGATCATAAATGGGTAGGTAATTAAAGATGTAGGGACAGTGAAAAGCAAGCTGTTCTTGAATAATATCAAGGAAATTCATGTAGTTTAAATGGAACATTTGGAAAGAATGTGAAGGTATGGCAAAGAGATGATAAATGGCATTTACTAAGTGATGCCAGGATTCTAACTAAGCCTGTAGCAAATAAGTGAGGTATTGTTTCTTTTTTTTTCTTCAAGTTTTTGTTCAAATTCTAGTTAATTAACACCTAGTGTAATACTGGTTTCAGGAGTAGAATTTAGTGATTCATCACATATATATATTGTTTCTTCATTTGTGTTTAGTTTTGACTAGTTCTCCATGAGTTTAATTTTATTCTCTGTGTCCTCGTAGCCTAGCCCAGTGCCTGGCACATTACAGGAGGTTCAGTAAATATTTATTAACTGCATGATTTGAAAGGTTTGTTTTGTTTTGTTTTGTTTAAGCTCTGATATACAAGGTTAGGTTTCTTCCCTTTATGGAACTAAACATAAGGTTTGGGTCAAATTACCCAGGAGCCATCTAGAGACTGCTTCATTTCAAATACTGCACTCATGCTTTTTCATTTTTATAGATTGCCTCTGTCTTTAAGAATTGCTGTCATAAACTACTTTATTCTCGTCCCACCACATTCTGTCCTGACCTTGGCTCTCTTTTGTCTTCGGTGGAAATTGCTTGAGAAACTTGTTTTTGAATTCAGAAAACACTTTCTGGCACACTTACTTCTTCCACAAAGGGAAGTTCTTGGTTCTTGTATAGCTGATAACTCAACTTCTTCATTGTCTCATTTCACACTAGCAAGTAAGCTTTAAATACTCTGCTGTCTTTTTTGTTGTCTTTCTATTTGTCCTGGTTTCTTTTACTAGGTGGTGTGCTCTGGGAATAGAACCTGGGGTTTGTGCTGTGGGGACTGAACAGAGGTCATAGGACTATATGTGAACTACAGAGGAATTAAAATACGTTTAAGACAAATCAGATTTCAAGGAAGGAATATTAAGGATCTGGTGGACTGGCTAGATTTAAAGAATGAAGCCGCTAGAGGTATCACGATAGATCCAAGCCCAGATAAAGTTAATGCTGGCAAGAAGCAGTGATAGAAGCCGAAAAGTAGTACCATAGCTGAAGTGTTAACATCTAGGGCTTATAAGAATCAGTCTGGTCTCTTTGTTAAACTGCTCAAAAGGCATTTTTGGAACACAATTTTTTTCACAAGTGGCATGAATGGTCCCATTTATTGATTGTCTACTATATGCTAGTCAGTGGTAATAGTGCTTTAAAATGCATTATGTAAGCCCTGTAGTAACCCTATGAGGTTTCATAGGCAAGAAAACTGAGGCTCAGATGTTCACATTACAAGTATAGTGTAGACCAGGATTTGCGTCCAGACCTCTCTGAATCCCAAGCCCATACTTTTTTTTTTAAGATAGATTTTTTGAACTATAATTTACATATAGTAAAATCTACCCGTTGTAAAGTATGTGGTTTGATGAGTTTGGGCAAATGCATATAGTAGCATAACCATCACTGTAGTTAAGATTTAGAACATCTGCCTTACCCCAAAAAATTCTTTCAAGTTTGTCTGTAGTCCCCTCCCTCTACTCCCAGCTCTTGGTAACCATTGATTTGTTAGGTCATAGTTTTGCATTTTCCAGAATGTCATATCAACGAAATCATATATTAGGTAGCATTTTGTTTCTCATTTTTAGCATGATCTTGTTAACTTACCTGTGTTGTTGCATGTAGGAGTAGTTACTTTATTTTTTTGAGGGTAAATTGTGTGGATATATTACAATTTGTTATACATTCCCTAGTTGATGGATATTAGGCTCTTTCCAGTTTCTAGCTATTAGGAATAAAACTGCTGTAAACTCTGGTGTACAGGTTTTTTGAGATATCTTTTCAAATCTCTTCGGTAACTTCCTCGTAGTGGGTTGCTAGGTTATATGGAAGTATATGTTGAACCTATGACCTGCCAAACTACTTTTGAAAGTGGCCGTACTATTTTGTAGTCCTGCCAATAACATCTAAGAGTGCAGTTGCTCTATATCCTGTCACTACTTACTATTGTCAGTCTTTTTAATTTTAGCCGTTGTAGTAGATGCGTGGTATTATCTCCAAGTGGGTTTTTTTTTCATTGTAGTTTTCTCATTTTTCTAATGCTTATGCTTAAGTGTCTTTTTGTGTGTTTGCCATATCTTATTTGGCTATTTCTATTCAGATATTTGCTTATTTTGAATGGGATTTTTGTCTTACTATGTGTCTGTGAGATTTCTTTTTATTGTGGATGTAAGCCCTAATCATATAAGCATATTACAGATACTGTATTTTATTAACTACTTTTCCAAGGGCAGCAGTTTTTAATTTGGTTGAAATTCAGTTTATCATTTTTTTCTTGTACAGTTTTCCTAATTAGAAATCTTTGCCTGACCCAAAATCACACAGATTTTCTTCTGTGTTTTCTTCTTGAAGTTTTATAGTTTGTGTTCTAACATTTAAGTATATGCTTCATTTCAGGTTACTTTTGATTATGGTACAAGGTAAAGTTGAGGTTTACCTTGTTCCAACACCCAGAGCCTTAACCATTATACCACCCTGACTCTAATCTTAACTCTCATCATTAAGAATGTGACTTTAGGCACATTGAGTTCTCCAAGTCTCCTGCTTAGCAACTAGTCTCATAAGGGTTAGTGAGGATGGATAGCTGTATTTTGCACAATGTCTTCAATATAGTAGGCATTCAGTCAATGATAGTTATGAATTATTATTGGTGAAATTACTCATTCTTCCATTTAGCTAACATAGTGAACACCAGTTGCATGTGTGGGGGGATATGTTAGTGAACAAAGTTCCTGTTTTTGTGGTGATTACTTGCTACTTGTTAATATACAAATCACAAAATATGCTATTACTATAATTTTATTAAATGACATTAAAGTTAAGGTGCATTATGGTGCAGCAGTGAAAGCTTACAGTTGATATCTAAGCACTCTAATAGTGTGGTAATTTCAGGAAACAAACTGAGGGTGGCTGGGAGGTAGCAGGTGTAAGGTTATGGACATTGGAGAGGATGTGTGCTATGATAAGTGCTGTGAAATGTGTAAGCCTGATGAATCACAGACATGTACCCTGGGGCAAATAATACATTATATGTTAATAAAAAAATTAAAAACTGGGAAAAAAATAGTGTGGTAGTTTAATAAATTAGGTTCTGAAAATATCTCAGAAGGGGAATTGGTCAGCCTTGGAATTCTAGAGGCAAACATTAGAAGAATATCCTTAGTGCTGCTCCAGGGAGAGAACAGTGAGCCTGGTTGCACGTATGCCTCGGAGATTAGGCCACCAGCTGTCCCTAGAAGCCAGCCAGTGAAATGATTTGTCACACTTCACTTGTTCATAGTTTCTCTGTGCTTGAGCAGACTTTGAATCAAAATACAGATTTCCATGTAAATTTTGCCTTCAGCCTCAGAATGAACTTGGGACTCAAGATGAGTTTCTAGCCCACACAATAGTTCTATTTTTAAAGAGTAGCCTATTAAAGATTTAAGTTTTTGTAATGTGGTACTTTACATAATGTAACTCTACCCAATGAATGAATGACTTTTGTGGAACGTGCTAAGTGCAAGACGTGGGCTTTTGAAGTTAGAAGTGGAGTTTAATTATTGCTTTTTTCCTTAGTAGCTCTTAAGAGCTGTGCAAATTCTTTAATGTATCTGATCCTCGGTTTCTCCTGTGCCTCCTATAATTTATAGCATTGTTAGCATTAAATGAGAGAGATCACTTTTACTCAGTATCTAGCTCAGGACATCTTACTTCTTTTCATTTATTTGCAGTATAAACTGTAGTGAAATTTATGTACAGTTTTGGTTTATTTTCAGAATCGTCTAAAAGAAATTGAACAGAACCTCTCTAAAATAATGAGACTTGACAATGAAATTAAAGCCTTGGATAGCCGGAAGAAGCAAATGGAGAAAGATAATAGTGAACTGGAACAGAAAATGGAAAAGGTTTGTGGTGGTAGAATTTTCTTCTTCAAAGTTTTGAGATTATTATAATGAACCTCATTTGAATCCATTTTGCTACTCATATTTCAAAAAGAGTACGAATCTTGATGTCTGTGTTATTTCCATGTATATGTTAAAAGGAGGGATATTGAATAAGCTTTGGTTCATATTTTGTACTTCAGAGTGATAACTTCTTGTGTTTATTCATTCAAGCTCTTATTTTGGCTTTCTGCACAGGTTTTTCAAGGGACTGATGAGCAACTAAATGATTTATATCACAATCACCAGAGAACAGTAAGGGAGAAAGAAAGGAGACTAGTAGACTGTCAGCGTGAACTGGAAAAGTTAAATAAAGAATCAAGGCTTCTCAATCAGGAAAAATCAGAACTGCTTGTTGAGCAGGGTAGGACAAAACATAAACTTGGTCTTTTTTCCTATTACAATATTATGCATTTTCTGCATGAATGATGAATCTCCAAGAAATTATATAGAGTGAAAAAAGCCAATCTCAAAAGATAATATACAGTATGCTTCCATTTATATAACATTTCTGAAATGTCAGAATTTTAGAAGTGGAGGACAGATAAGTGGTTGCCAGGGTTACTGAGTAGGAGGAGCAGAAGAAAGGTTAGCATGATTATGGTTGTAAAAAGCAACAAGAGCAAAAAAAAACCAAAACAAAACATAAGTATGGTTATGGTTAAAAAGATTATGGTTATAGAAGCTTATTGTGGTATTTGAACTGTTCATTAATGTTCACTGTCCTGGTGGAGATATGAACTAACACAGTTGATTATATTATGTGTAACTTAATATGCACAAATAGATAAAAAGTAACTATCTGGGGAAATCTGAATACAACTATCAATATCAGTATGCTGACTGTGAAATTATACTATAGTATTGCAAAATATTACTAATGGAAGCACTGTTTTTTTTTTCACAACAATTCTGATACCAGATATGTGGGTTTTTCCACACCAAGCAATCCTCTAATTCTTGGCAGAGAGAATTCCATTCTGACACTAATCATCTGGAATCAGTTCTTTACCTGTGGAGTCCCACAAAACTGTCTACCCAGTTCAGATTTTAGTTGCAAGTCCCAAGTTGTCTGTCACCTACACTTCTGATCACTTGGCTGGCTATAAATCAGGTAGTCCTCACAAACCGTTTCTGAGATTCAATAGTTTGCTATAATGATTCATAGAACTTAGGTAAACTTTTTGCCAGTTTATGATAAAGGATACCACCCAGGAACAGTCAAATGGAAGAGATACTTAGTGCAAGGTATGCAGAAGGGTCTTCAGCTTCCACACCCTCTCCATGTGCATCACTCACACATGAACCAGCACCTTGATATGTTCACCAACCTGAAAGCTCTCTGAATGCTGTTCACTTCTAATGGAAGTTCCTTTATATAAGCATGGTTAAATAAATCATTAACATTGGTGATTGAACTCAATCTTCAGCTGCTCTGTAGAATTGAGGAGGTGGATCCTGAAAGTTCCTAGTCTCTAATCACATAGTTGGTTCCTTGGAGTACAGCTCCCATTCTCTTAAGGGTCACCTCATTAGTGTAAACTCCAGTATGGCTGAAAAGGACACATCATTGAATAACAAAAGATGCTCCTTTCATCTGTATCAGTCAGAAATTCTAAGAGTTTTGAGTGGTTTGTGCCAGGAACCAAGGACAAAGACCAAATACATATTTCTTATTCTGTCACAAAACCACAGTTACCAAGTGGGGAACTGGGCAAAGTTTATACAAGAGTCTGCTGTGGGTTTGTTTTTTTTTTAAATAGCTGCTTATAAATGTACAGGTCTTTTAATTAAAAAAAAACACTTGAAAATTGAATTATTATGGTTGTGTGTTTTAAAGGTCGTTTGCAGCTACAAGCAGATCGCCATCAAGAACATATCCGAGCTAGAGATTCATTAATTCAGTCTTTGGCAACACACCTAGAATTGGATGGCTTTGAGCGTGGACCATTCAATGAAAGACATATTAAAAATTTTCACAAACTTGTGAGAGAGAGGCAAGAAAGGGAAGCAGAAATTGCCAGCCAACTGATGGTAAATATTGCTGTATTGTTTTATTTGTATCAGATTCTCTGGTTATATTGTTTTAATTTTGGGGTGGACATCACAGGTTAGTGTTAGGATAGAATCTTTTCGAGATAGAAAAAACCTTTATGGAAGCAACTTTTCTAAAATTTCTAAGAATAAAAATAATGAAGAAAATACAGACTTCATTTTAAATTTGATTTTAAATTACATTTTTTTTTCCAGTTTTACTGAAATAATTAACAGGTACCACTCTATGTTTAAGGCAAATGACATGATGGACTGGTTTACATATATTGTGAAATGATTACCACAATGGGTTCAGCTAATACTCATTTCCTCATATAGATACAATAAAAGAAAAGAATATATATTTATCTTGTGATGAGAACTATCAGGATGTACTTCCTTAACAACTTTCCTATATATGATACAACAGTGTTAGCGTTAATCATCATGATATACGTTATATCTATAGTACTTATAACTAGAAATTTGAACCTTTTGACCACCTTCCTTCAGTGTTCCCTCCTCCCACCTTCCACCTCTGGCGACCACAATTCTGATCTCTTTTATTTGAGTTTGTTTCTTTTCGGGGTTTAGTTTGTTTTTAGATTCCACAATATAAGTGAGATCATATAGTATTTGTCTTCCAAAATTTCTTTATATCAAAATTTCTTTTTAAAGGTAATCAAAAAGAAAAAGTTTGCTCATAGTTAATAATGGTTATCTTTGGGTTATGGTCATTGCATTTTTTTGTACTTTGCTCTGTTTTCCTTAGTGTGCATGTATTAATTTTGTATTCAAGAAACTTGATTAATGGTTCAGTGGAAAAAAATTGTTAATGCTCATTCTTCTCATATGTAGAATGACTTTGCAGAAAAAGAGACTGTGAAACAAAAACAGATAGATGAGATAAGGGATAAGAAAACTGGACTGGGAAGAATAATTGAGCTAAAATCAGAAATCCTAACTAAGAAGCAGAATGAGCTGAGAAATGTGAAGCATGAATTACAGCAGTTGGAAGGATCTTCGGACAGGATTCTTGAACTAGACCAGGAGCTCTCAAAAGCCGTAAGATATTATTTGAGTAATCTAATGATTTTAACGTGTAAAATGTTTAGGATCTTATATTCTGAAGTATATTATCTGTTGCTAATCTTAAGATTATGGCATTTCAGTAAAAACATCAACCTTGTCTATGAATGTCATCCAAAATGAAAACATCTGAATATTATAATCATACCAACTCTTTGGTTCTGGAACTAGGTGGATTGAAGATTAGAATCACTCACAAAGCTTTTAAAAAAGACTTAGGCTTGGGGGCACCTGGGTGGCTCAGTTGGTTAAGCGTCTGCCTTCAGATCAGCTCATGATCCCTGAGTCCTGGGATTGGGCCCTGCATTGGGCTCCCTGCTCAGAGAAGAGTCTGCTTCTCTCTCTGCTCTCACCCCTCCCTCCTTCATGTTCTCTCTAAAATGGGGACTAGAAATGTATGTTCCAAACAAAATCGGGTGATTGTTATGAGTACCTTGGTTAAGAACCACTTACGTAAGTTTAAAAAAAACAAGTCTTTTCACTCTAGGTTCCACACACTGTAGATTTTACATGATTCTTGCCATGTTATCAATTTTTGTGTGGTAGAAATTTTCTTAGACCATCTATTTTCACTAATATCCAAATTCTCTTCCTTCTTTCTAATCTGTCCCCTTCCTTCAGATGTCTGCCACCAAAGTAGGCATCCTAAAGTTTGGCAGATTTCCCTCCCAGAACCCATCTTGATAATTTAAGTAAACATTTTAGTTTGCTCTGTAACATAGCATCTAGTATACATTTTTGTCAGTTTAGCAGTTGGTCACAATATTGCCTTGTGGTGGGAAAGCACTGGTCAGAGACCACATCACACTATTTTATGTTTTCTACATGCCAGACAATGTAATGCGTTTACGTGGGTACCTGATGAATACTTAAATACCAACTAAAGAGTTACTATGAAGTGTATACTTAGATATATTTTTCTCAGTTTTACACTACAGTCTCAATTTGCCCTCCTGTTTTACCTTCCCAGATTTGTTTACTAATTTTCTACCATTACAACCTAGTAAGATAACATTGTAAGATTTTCCTTAAAAAAAAAAGATTTTTTTAAAAAATCTTATGCTTTTTCTCTTCTTGGATAAAAGCAAACAGTAATATCTTGATCATTCTGAGAAATAGTTGTTTTCTAATACATTTTGTCATTATTTTAACACAAAAAATAAATTTGTGTGTTTGAATTATGAATAAGGAACGTGAGCTAAGCAAGGCTGAGAAAAACAGCAATGTAGAAGCTCTAAAAACAGAAGTAATAAGCCTTCAAAATGAGAAAGCAGATCTAGACAGGACCCTGCGTAAATTGGACCAGGAGATGGAACAGTTAAACTATCATACAACAACGCGCACCCAGATGGAGATGCTGACCAAAGACAAAGTATGACCTTTCTTTCTGTTCTAATTATACTTCTGGTATTTAAAATATTTACGTTTATAATGGATGTACGAAATACTTAGGTGGTGTTGACTTTATATTTTAGTAATTAAATGAGCTTAATACTCTATAAAATAAAACTTTGGAGCTTATAAAAACTATTTTATAATTATTGATAATACAGAAGTATATATACACATGCCTTTTGCTATTAATATTTATCATATATCCTACAGAAGTTTTAATTTTTACTGTTGCCAGAGTTGTTACTTTTTTCTCTTATGGCACAGAAGGGCAGTTCCCACTGTAAGACTTTAAGAAATTTTGTGTTTTCTTCTTTCATTTTCATTGTTTTATTTTTCTAAGCCTAGAATTTTAGTCTAGAATTTATTTTTCTGAGCCACCTAGCTGGCTCAGTCGGTAGAGCATGTAACTCTTGATCTCAGAGTTGTGAATTAGAATTTATTTTTGTCCCATTTGATACAATGTGGAAATTTTGGACTTCATTTTTTAAAAAAATTTTTTCTATAGGCTGACAAAGATGAACAAATCAGAAAAATAAAATCTCGACACAGTGATGAATTAACTTCATTGTTAGGATATTTTCCCAACAAAAAACAGCTTGAAGACTGGCTTCATAGTAAATCAAAAGAAATTAATCAGACCAGGGACAGACTTGCCAAATTGAAGTAAGTAGCTGTAACATTTGGAAATGTACTATAGAGCTTTTATTTCATGCTTTTATTTTTCATTGTTTGAATTGTTCTACTTACTGTTATAAAATGGTATGTTTTATGGTATTCGACTTTGGTTCTGCTGTATTTTATCAATCAAGTAAAATGATGACACTGATATGGGCCTTTTGTTTCTTGAAAGTTTGCAGAACTTCGTGAGAGGATTAAAATTCTCCTTTATAAAAAAAAAAAAGCCTGACACTATAAAATTCATAGAAGAAAATTTAGAGGGAAGACTTCATTATATTGAAATTGAGAAATATTTTCTTGGATCTGACACCAAAAGCACAGGCACCAAAAGCAAAAATAGATAAATGGGACTACATCAAATTTAAGAACTTGTACAAAGCAAGGAAACAACCGGGAAAAGGCAACCAACAAAATGGGAGAAAATATTCAGGCCATTTATCTAATAAGTGATTATTATCTAGAATATGTAAACAGCTCCTGTAATTAATAACACAAACACAAATAATTGGACTTAAAAATGGGCAAATAACTTGAATGGACATTTCTCCAGAGGCCATATACAAATGGCCATTGAGCAAATGAAAAAGTACCTAATTCATCAGGGAAATGCAGATGAAAACTACAATGATATATCACTTAACACCAGTTTAGGATGGCCACTACCAAAAAAAAAATAACAAATATTGCTGATGATATTGAGAAATTGGAACCTTGGTACATTGTTACTGGGAGTATGAAATAGTACCGCTTACAGAGAAAATGGAGGTTCTTCAGAAAAATTAAAAATAGAATTACCAGATGATCCAGCAATTCCATTTCTAAATGGATATTCAGAAGCATTGAAAACATGATCTTGAAGAGATTTTTACAAATCCATGTTCATTACAGCATTATTCTCAGTAGTTAGATGAGTGGATAAAGATTCAAAGTGTGTTTGTGTATAATGTGTGTTTGTGATTACACAGCTTTAAAAAAAAAAAAGAAAATCCTGGGGGTGTCTGGCTGGCTCAGTCGGTGGAATATGTGACTCTTGCTCTCCAGGTTGTGAGTTCAAGTCCCCATTGAGTGTAAAGCTTACCCAAGGGGCGGGGGCAGGAAATCCTGTCCTGGTACAACTTGGATGAACCTTGGGGATATTATTGTCAAGTGAAATAAGCTAGTTACAAAGGGACAAATACTGTGTGATTCTCCTCCCCTGAGGTACGCAAAGTAGTCAAACTCTTGAAAACAGAAAGTAGAATCATGGTTGCCAGGAAGTGGGAGATGGGGGAAGGGGAATCGATGTTCAGTGGTTAATAGAGTTTCAGTTTTACAAGATGTAAAAGTTTTAGAGATAGGTAAGACCACAATGTGTATATAGTTAATAGTACTGCACTGTACACTTAAAAAATGGTTAAGATGGTAAATTTTATATAATGGTATATTTTTTTACCACAATAAAGAAGTGATCACTTTTTTTAATGTCACTTCGAGTGGTAGTTGGATAAAAGTCAAAAATTCTGTAGAGATATTTGAGGAAGATAGTGGATTTGGCTGCGGCCATGTTAAATTTGTTTCTTGTGGAAATGTATCTTAGGGAATAGAATATTGGAGTTTGAAGTTCAAGAGTTTGGAAGTTTGTGCTTTCTAAGTAACAATTAGAGTCATTTGTATAGGGCATATCACCTTAAAAGGGTTATGCAAAGAGAAGAGAAAAGGTTTTAGTCAGATGCCTGGGAAATAGCAGCATTTACTGTTGGTAAGCAAAGGAAGAAGAGCAAGTGAAGGAAATTAGAATTCAGGGAGCTGGGGTGAGAGCCAGACCTGAGTAGTTCTTGACACCTTGAGTAAATAGACCTTCAATGAGGGGTCAGTAGTGTTGGGAGTTAATGATGTTGATGAACATGGCTCAGTGGCTAGGATGGTCAAAGCATCATCTCTGTTAGTTACTTCTTTTTGCTTTATGTTTACTGTGATTCAAAATGGGAAGTATCAAGATGTAGCACACATGCACTCATACACATTCATCTGAAACAAATTTCTCAAAATAGTATGTGTCCAAACTATGTTCAGTCTGCTGCAGTGTATTTTATTGTTTCATTTTAAGATTATGAATATAATCCATTATATTGATTACATGACTTGTAATCATGTAAATTTGATGTAGTCCCAACTACTGCTTTATAACCTGCAAACCCTGATCTATGTTGGTGTGAAGGTTTTCTAGGATGATATTTAAGAGTTGGAGTGGAGGGGCGCCTGGGTGACTTGGAGGGTTAAAGTCTCTGCCTTCGGCTCAGGTCATGATTTCAGAGTCCTGGGATTGAGTCCCGCATCTGCTGAGCAGAGAGCCTGCTTCCCTCTCTCTCTGCCTGCCTCTCTGCCTACTTGTGATCTCTCTCTCTCTCTGTGTCAAATAAATAAATAAAATCTTAAAAAAAGAGAGTGGAGATGAATTATATTAGTGAGCAAAGTCTTTGAAGAGAGTAGATGGATGATGACGTAAGTAGATGACAGCAACAAGGAAGGAAAAAAGAGGAAGTTCTTCGATGAGTAAAGGGAAGGGATACTGTGAAAGGGTTCAGGGAATCAGGAGAATGTTCTCCTTTTCTCTTCTCTCTCTCTCCCGTATGTCCCACAAGCATATTCTTGCTGAGCTTCCTAAACTGAGATCTAAGACCATGAACCCCAAGGAATCATACAATTTTTCCTGTACACCTTTGTCTGGGAGCAGGCCCGTGACCAGGTTTGGAAAGTGATTAGTGTCCAGGGTGGAGTTCAGGCAGAAGTGGACTGTGGCCTTGACTTCTAAAAAAGAAAGTACTTAGTCACAGCAGATCTTGGTGATATTGGCAGAATTTGTATTGTATTTACCTATTCAAATTTTTCACACTCATTTCTCATGTTGTAAAATTGTAATCTATATTTGTTCTTATTTTAGCAAAGAACTAGCTTCAGCTGAGCAAAATAAAAATCATATAAATAATGAACTAAAAAGGAAAGAAGAGCGGTTGTCCAGTTATGAAGACAAGCTGTTTGATGTTTGTGGTAGTCAGGATTTTGAAAGTGATTTAGACAGGCTTAAAGACGAAATTGAAAAATCCTCGAAACAGCGAGGTAAGTTACCTTCTTTATTTTATCAAGGTGCTTTGACACTTGAATTTTCACTCACTGGTATCTATTAAGGATGGGAGATTTAAAAATTTGGTTCTGGAGCCAAAGGGGTTAAGTTTCAGTCCCGGTACTACAACTTTTAAATGGTTTTGTGACTTTGGGAAAATTATCAAACGATTCCTTTACTTCAGATACATCTGACATAATTACCTACCGTGTATGGTGTTAAGAGTAAATGAGATTAATAGGTATAAAGCTCTTAGAACAATTTCTGTTACACAATATGGTCCAAAATTTTGTTAGACTTTTTGTGTGTTACCACAAAGTAATTAATACAAATCTGAATGTATTGTGCCCTTTCGAAAAATACGTAAATAAGAGAGGATTTTTATTTCTTTCATAATATGTTTATAAATGAAGAATAATCCTATATAGATGAAAAAGGATAGAACCATAATAACAAAACTATATATTCTTCTCATTGGTAATACATTTATTTTCTTAAAATAGCCATGCTGGCTGGAGCCACAGCAGTTTACTCCCAGTTCATTACTCAGCTAACAGATGAAAACCAGTCATGTTGCCCTGTCTGTCAGAGGGTTTTTCAGACAGAAGCTGAATTACAGGAAGTCATCAGTGATTTGCAGTCTAAGCTGCGGCTTGCTCCAGATAAACTGAAGTCAACAGAATCAGAACTAAAGAAAAAAGAAAAACGACGTGACGAAATGCTGGGACTTGTCCCTGTGAGGTGAGAATAGGGATTTACTGTTATTGTACATGAACAGCACTGTAAAAGGTGTCCATCCAGTCCCTGGCATATGGTAGGTGTTTAGTAATGGATTGAATGAATAGAAGTTCAAGTCAAGATTCTCAGCCAGTGTGCCCCATCTTGTATTATTTATAAGACAAAGCAATTATTGAGGTGCCTCTATGGCTCAGTCAGTTAGGTGTCTGCCTTTGGCTTGCTCAGGTCATGATCTCAGGGTCCTTGGGATGGAGTCTCCATGTCAGACTCCTTGCTCAGCGGGGAATCTGCTCCTCTCTCTTCTTCTGCCCCTTTCCCCTGCTCGTGTTCTTGCTCTCTCAAGTAAATAAAAGTCTTTTAAAAACATTATTTAAAAGTAAACAAACTTCTTAAACTAGTCACAGGACAATTATTATAATCTTTACTATTTTCTTTTTGTGTGGGGGGTGTGTGTGTGTGTTAATTTAATTCCTGAGACATGGCTTGAGGGCAGACATTTTGACAGACAGAACTGTTTGCTGATCTCTCGCTTTCTGAATTCAGCAAGAGAATTGAAGTACTAAAAACCTCCCCCAAGAGACAAATTTTAAACTGTGTTTTTTATGTCTTTTCTGCTTTCAAAAAGAATGAATCATGATTTCTGTTGTTCATTTTTCCCTCACTTATTCAAGAAATTCAGATGATGGCCTATTTATAAATGAAATCAAGTCAGAAAGTATGTGATAATGCCTTGGGGTCTCCCACAATGTAGATCATAAAGCTGGTCTCAGAGACCAGTATGACATAATCTTCAAGGAGCTGATGGTCTAAGTAAGGAGACATGCTCTCAGAATCGAATATTTAGAAAGCTGGGCTTAATAAAGTTCTTAATTCAGACAAATACATTTGTAAAGAGAAGAGAAGTCAGTGGACTACAGAATGAAAATAAAATTTTGAGAACATAATAGGAGGGGATTGTGAAACGTAGAGAAGTTGGTTTGACTCAGTTAACAGAAGGCAAGTTTAGAGAGAAATGAGAGCGCTTTGCATAAAGGGAAGGGGAGCCTGAGCTGAGCTGCATTAGAAGGGTGATCTAAAGTTGGAGGAATCATTTGTGGAGATCGATTCCCATAAGTTCAGAAGATAGGGCTATGTTATATTCAGGCCTAGTTACAACTCTCACTGATAGGGGATTTAATGGAAAATGTGTTTGAAGAAATTAATTTTATGTTAATATGTTGAATGGATAAAACTGAGACAACTTTGGAAGCAGAAAAGCCAGGAAGGTATATTGTCCTAGCAAACTGAAGAGGAATTTCAGGAGAAGTAGGAAAAGTCTGCAAAGATATGCTTTGTGATAGCCAGCCTCCAAGATGATCCCCAGTGATTCCTGCCTCCTGGTATTCATGCTCCTGTATAGTCTTCTCCTGTGTTCCAAGATTGGCCTATGAAACTGGTAAGTTATGACAGAAGTGAGAGCAAGATTAGGTTATGTAAGGCACTTCAGCTGCCTGCTCTCCTTTTCTTTCGGTTACGGCTGAAGCCAGCTGCTGTGTGAGCTACCCTTTGAAGGGTCCTACTTCACAAGGAACTGAGGTACTCTCATGAGTGAGTACCATTTGGAAACTGATTATGCAGTTGCAGTCAGATGTTTGCTGCAGTCATCTCAAGTCTCTTCCAGGCTCTGTTCAAGGTAGCTCACTGAAATGATTTGCAGTGACACTATTGGCTGGAAACTCCGCTGGGACTGTCAAACACAGTGTCTTAGCATGGCCTGCATGTGTGTCTTGGGATTTTGATAGTATAGTGGTTGGATTACCAAATGAAGAATCCTAAGAGCAAGTAGTCCAAGAGACGGGCAATAGAAGCTGCTAGGATCAGAAGGCATAGGCCTAGAAACTGACATTTTTATTTCTGGTGTTGTCTGTTGGTCAGAGGAGTCACAGAGTTTGACAAGATGCAATTAGTGGACACAGACTCCACCTCTCCTGGGAGGAGTGTCAAAGTATTTGTGGCTAACTTTAATCCATATAGTACCCTGGGATCTGGAGTGGCACCTGTATGCTATTCTCGTCACCACACACAAAGTAAGGTAACCTGAAGCTAGAAAAATAAATATGTAGTCTGACAAGTAAATCAGTGCCTTGGAAAAAAATAGAGCAGGATAAGGAAGTAGAGAAATAACTGAGGGGTGAGAGGGGAATTGCAGTTGAAGGTGGCATTTGAGTATAGATCTGAGAGAAGTAAGGGAGCTAGCCATGTATTTGTCTAGGAGAAGAGTGTTCTAGGCAATACAGAATCCCTGAGGCATGTTTGACCTGAGGACAAAGGGAAAAGTGGTTGAAGGTGAGCTCAAAGAGCTAGTGAGGACCACATCTTGCTTATCCTCTCTGAGGAAAGTATTTTCATTTAAAGGCTAAAGTTTTTGTTTTGTTTTTTAATTTTATTTTTTTCAGTGTTCCAAGATTCATTGTCGATTCACCAAAAGGCTAAAGTTCATCAACACTTAATATAAGACCACCATTGTGAATGAAATTTCAGATGAAAATATACCTGTTTATCATTTTGCTTAGTAGTACTGAGTCAGGCTTATTTATCATAACATTCAGTTCAATAAAAGTCAGTATTTTCCTCCATTTCTTTGAAAGATTTTTTCATTCAACCATATCTCTCTTGGCTTCTTTTACATAAAATCCCTTTGGAAAAGGAATACTGTCACAAAAATAGATGAACTGAGTTTGTGAAAATTTTACAAAAAAAATAGAATCCTAATAGATCTCAGTAACCCATTATTTTGGGAAACATCTTTACTCTTTCTTATAATACTTATTTTAGCATTTAGCATCTTAAGTAATCAGAAAAGAAGGCACCAAAACCCTGGACCACACTGATAAGAGGTTTTTTAAAGTGTGCATGTGAAAATGTAAAAATAGGGTTAAAATCGAATGGATACCTATAGTTTTCCACAAAGATGGCCCCATTCAAGTCAATGCTTGACTGTCCTTAGGCAGTACTAGCTATGTCACTTTTTAGGCACTGGGAAGATACTTTAAGACTGACTTCTGGGCTGTGACCACAAGATTCAGGAAGTAATGTGGTATGGAACTATTCATAATCTGTATACCTTCATATTTACTCGGGAAATTTTTTTCATCTCAGTGACATAACAAATTAAGTCTTCTGTTGCCCCAGATCAGTTCAGGTTGGCATTTGTTGGTCATAGTGTGGACTTTGCAAAAATCATTAAGTAGTAGCAGTATGTAAGAGCTAACCCTTGAGTTTCTGGTTTTTCCTTTGACTCCATTGGAAATTAATTTATTCATATTAATTTATAATTAAGAATTCAGAATTTTTCAGAAATAAGGTTGATAGTATAGCTTTTTTTTTTAAGGTTTTATTTATTTACTTTTTTACTTATTTATTTGACAGAGAGAGATGACAAGTAGGCAGAGAGGCAGGCAGAGAGAGGGGGAAGCAGGCTCCCTGCTGAGCAGAGAGCCCAATGCCAGGCTCAATCCCAGGACCCTGAGATCATGACCTGAGCCGAAGGCAGAGGCTTTAACCCACTGAGCCACCCAGGCGCCCCGATAGCTTTTTTTTTTTTTTAAGATTAAATACAAGTTTTATTGTTTCAGAGGTGTCAACAAAATAGAAAGCTGGTACCTGCCACAGGAGTTGTACGTAATCCGTTTGCCGTAGTCGCAACAATAAACTGGTTAGCAGCTTTTGTACTATAAACCCATGTAGCATTTGGCTGAGAAGTCTCCTTCCTTCCTTCCCATCATTTGTTTAACTTTTTATTTTGAAATAATTTTAGACCTAAAGAAAAATTACAAAAATAGTACTGAGAATTCACCTATATCCTTCACCCCGCTTTTCCTGATGGTCACAATTTATATAACCATAAATTGTTATCAAAATCAGGATACGAACATTTGTGTGTTACTGTTAACTCCAAGGCATATTAGAATTTTTTTAAAAAAATATTTTATTTATGTATTTGACAGAGAGCGAGAGATCACAAGTAGGCAGGGAGAGAGGGGGAAGCAGGTTCCCCGCCGAGCAGAGAGCCTGATGTGGGACTCGATCCCAGGACCGTGAGATCACGACCCGAGCCGAAGGCAGAGGCTTTTAACCCACTGAGCCAC
This sequence comes from Nasua narica, assembly GCA_028533885.1. Lineage (NCBI taxonomy): Eukaryota > Metazoa > Chordata > Mammalia > Carnivora > Procyonidae > Nasua > Nasua narica. The sequence goes on from CM052809.1 coordinate 22,444,727, forward strand.
CCAGACGCCCCTAGAATTTCAACAATCTTTCCATTAATGTTGTTTTTCTGTTTGAGGACCAAACCCAGGATCCCAGATGGCAGCTAGTTGTTAGTTCTCCTTAGGTTCCTGCGGTCTTCAATGGTTCTTCAGTCTTTGTCTTTCATGATCTTGATGCTTTTGATCAATATAGTCACTTAATTTACAGAAAATCTCTCGTTTGGCAGATAGCACAGTAATACAGTAGTCTTCTTATCTGCGCTTTCCCTCCACTGTTTCTGTTACCTGAGGTCAGCTGTGGTCCAGAAGCAGATGATCCTCCTGACCTGTCATTGTGTTAACAGTAGCCCAATTTGAAGTCACAAGGTCTATATCATTCTCCTCTTCTTATCACACAGGTGTTTTATCATATAACATCACCTTAAGAGGAAATGAGGGTACAGTACAATAAGATATTTTTAAAATTTTTATTTGGGAGAGAGAGAGAGCGCATACTTGAATTGGGGGGAGGGGCAGAGGGAGAGAATCTCAAACAGACTCCCCACTGGCGCAGACCCCGACTCGGGGTTCGATCCCACGACCCATGAGATCATGACCTGAGCCGAAATCACCAGTCAGACACTGCCACCGACTAAGCCACTCAGGTGCCCCTGTACAATCAGTTATTTTGAGAGAGACCATATTCACTTGACTTTTTTTTTTTTACAGTATTTTTAATTACTTTTATTATAGTATATTGTCTATGAAAGTATAATTGTTTAATGATTAGTATTAATCTCTGTACTTTATTTATAAACTCTATCACAGATATGTCTATAGGGGAAAAAAGTATATATAATGTTTGGTATTATCCATGATTTCAGGCATCTACTGGATGTCTTGGAATATATCCCCTGGGGATCTGCATGGCGGCAGGGAGACTATTATAATTGTTGTGAGCAGGATCTACCATCGGATACTGAAATCAGTGGGCAAAAGTTTGAAGAGAAGCGAGATATTGACATAGTCCCAATATATGTCTAAGATCGTTATTGATTACAAAGACAAAAATAGTAAATTTATAGTGGATAAAACTGGCTAGCACCATGTTAACCAAGTGAATAAGATTAACATCTCCAGTAATAAAATATAATGACAGCATGTGCCCACTGATATGATGCCCTGAGAAGGATACAATCACTTCTTCAGATACTCTTGCCAAAAATGCATAACCTCTGTTATATAATAAGAAAACATTAGCGAGCTTATTTTTAATTGTGTGTTCTCTTTTTAGGCAAAGCATAATTGACTTGAAGGAGAAGGAAATACCAGAATTAAGAAACAAACTGCAGAATATCAATAGAGACATACAGCGCTTAAAGAATGACATAGAGGAACAGGAAACACTCTTGGGCACAATAATGCCTGAAGAAGAAAGTGCTAAAGTCTGCCTGACAGATGTTACAATTATGGAGAGGTTCCAGGTAAGTTTATTGTAGTCGAAGGCCAAATAAAACTTGTTTCTTGGTGGTTTGAATGTGAAATGTGAGAATGGTAAAAACAAACAGAGGGTATTCAGGTATTCAGGACAGGTATTCCCTGTCCTGAATTGCAGATAGTCTGATGGGAGTACTGCTTAGTTTACATTCCCGAGTTTAGATTTTTTTTTTAATATTTTATTTGTCAGAGAGAGAGAGAGAGAGAGTGAGAGAGAGAGCGTGCACAAGCAGAGTGGCAGGCAGAGGCAGAGGGAGAGGGAGAAGCAGGCTCCCTGCTGCGTAAGGAGCCCGACGTGGGACTCGATCCCAGGACCCTGGGATCATGACCTGAGCCAAAGGCAGCTGCTTAACCAACTGAGCCACCCAGGCGTCCCTGGGTTTAGATTCTTTATTCATAAACACCAGAATTAAGAAGTGTCCTGTTTGTTTTCATATTTAGTTGGTTTCCTTTTGTTTATGTATTTAAATTATTAAAATTCCTTTTATCCTACTAAGCTTTGTTAAAATTAAATGTGAAATCAGTTACAAATTCAGATTTCATAATATAATTTTTAAAGTTAATGAATAATGATAATGCAGTAAGTTTGTTAAAGGAAATAACTTTGTTTTATTCTTAAGATGGAACTTAGAGATGTTGAAAGAAAAATTGCACAACAAGCAGCTAAGCTGCAAGGACTAGACTTGGATAGAACTGTTCAACAAGTAAACCAGGAAAAACAAGAAAAGCAACACAAATTGGATACAGGTAATATAGTCTGTTTGTTCATAGACCCATAAAGACTTCAACATCCCGGCATAGGCTTTTTATCATAAATCTAAATCTGTTATGTGGACAAGGAACTGTCTTTCTTCCAGTTTACAGTATATTCACCCTCTTTTCTCAAAGCTCACTTGTTTCCTTGCTTTGCACGACACATTTAGAACAATGGGAGATTTTGAATGATGGATCTCTTGATGAGTTTTACTCTTTCTTAGTCATATTTACCCGGTGGCCTTCACCCATGGGTGGCCAGGAGGGTTTCTGTAGCACTTTTCTTGCAGTGGGTGAAACCATGGAAGCTGAGCCTTTGTGAATGGAAGCTAGCTGTTCCTAGTACTTTCTGTATCCTTACTTTAGTCACTGTGTAAATATGTTTTTTTGTAGTTTCCAGTAAGATGGAATTGAATCGTAAGCTTATACAGGACCAGCAGGAACAGATTCAACACCTTAAAAGTACAACAAATGAACTTAAATCAGAGAAACTTCAGATATCTACTAATTTACAACGTCGTCAACAACTAGAGGAGCAGACTGTGGAATTATCCACTGAAGTGCAGTCCTTATTCAGAGAGATAAAGGTAAGAGGATTCATACAAAACTTTTTTTTTTTTTTGAAAGATTTTATTTATTTATTTGACAGAGAGAGAGATCACAAGTAGGCAGAGGGGCAGGCAGAGAAAGAGGAGGAAGCAGGCTCCCCGCTGAAGCAGAGAGCCCGATGCGGGGCTCGATCCCAGGACCCTGAGATCATGACCTGAGCCGAAGGCAGAGGCTTTAACCCACTGAGCCACCCAGGCTCCCCCATACAAAACTTTTTATCTTTTTTTTTAATTGGCTCCATGCCAAACATGGGCTTAAACTCACAACTCTGAGATCAAGTGTCTCATGGTCTACTGACTAAGCCAGCCGGGTGTGCCCCACATATCTTTTTTTTTAATATTAGTTCATATATGTGAAATGCTCTTTATTGGTGTAGTGACTAAAACTATGGTTACTGTGACGATTAAAATAAAAAATAGTATAATTCTCTTTTGTGGCTCCTGTGTTGACAAAACTTATATGAATAGGTAAAGGTGTCAGGGAAGATTTTGGCTATAATAAAGAAGAATTGGCTGCCTAGTTAATTAGCGAACTTCCTGTTGGTGGGGGTGGTCAGATGGCTGGTTAACTACGCATACGGAGTCCTGCTTGTATGGGATGTTTGTCTGAGCTACAGATCCTGTGCCTGTGGCAGATACAGCCTCTCAGCCATAGCACTTTTTCTAATTGATTCCAGGTGTAATCTCAGAATCCTTCCCACTGTACTGAGCAGGCTTTGAGTTACTATATGGAATGGAAACCATTCAGCATCCCTCATCTAGATTAATCACATCTAAGACCAAATCAAATTTTTGACCAGTTTTAGAAATGACAATCTTCTCTAGCTTTTCATAACTATAAACATTCGGTGAGCACTAAATATATCACTGAATCTGTCATTAATTACTGTAAATGCTTTAGAAGTATTTTTGAATTACAAATTATCAGAGCCTTAGAGTATGATATAAAATAATATCTTACATTTGAAATTAAATTTTATTGTCTCAGTAACCCTGTTGAGGTATATGACTTAGTCGCCTTTTTATAAAAAAGAGATTGAGACTTTCAGATGCTTCATGTCTTAGCCAAGGTCATGCAACTAGTAGGAGGCAGGGTTTATTTTCAGAAGGTAGCTCTTCAATGTCTATTAGATTTGACTTCCTCCCACACCATACCCCTTCTCAATATGATAAAATGCAAAAATACACCTATACTTAAGTAATACTAAAGTAATTCTTCTTTTATGGGTTCATTAGATATTCCTTGTCTTAGTTTGAGTATCATTGTTTTCTACAGTGGTAGGTACGCTGTAGAGATGTTACAAGGCTGAGCAGTGTAGACTCCTGATTAGTAAAATAGTTGGTCACTCTGAAGCTCCTTTCCTTCCAAAATAGGTGTGGACATACCAACATCAATGTACCAGTATGTTTTTATACCATAAAATATCTACTTAGCCCTTAGCAAACTAAGTTTACAGACAAAAGGGTCCTGTTTAGCCATATTCCCATCTGTAAAAGAGAGGTCTGAACTGAACCTCTTCTTTGATCACACAGAGCTGACATGTGCCCCTACAAACTCATAGAAACTTACACCTGAAGCCACGTGTTCATATAATTAGGGGCACATAGCCTGGATTAGGCATCAAATTAGTGGTGAAGCTGTATAGACTGTGGAGTTGGACAGGATTTGGATACTGGATCCTTCATTTACTGGCTTTTGTGACCCCAAACAAATACTTGGTATGCCTATTTACAGATCTGAAATATGGGATGAAAATAATGGTAGGGGCTCTTTATAGGGTTGTTGGAAAAAGCAGATGAATTCATTTTTAAAGCCTGACACATAGAAAGTGCTTTTGTTAGGACTATAAAGTCTAATGCCTGAAATAAGATAGTATAAGACATATAAGATAATATAAGACACTATGTTTTGTATTTTTAGGATGCTAAAGAGCAGTTAAGCCCTTTGGAAACAACAATGGAGAAGTTCCAGCAGGAAAAAGAAGAATTAATTAACAAAAAAAACAAAAGTAACAAAATAGCCCAGGATAAAGTAAGATTTCATTTATATTTTTTATTATCAAATACATGTATTAAACCTAGTGTTCAGAGAACCATTGTTGGACAGTAGTATTTCATATGAAATTAAAAACATGGTAAGGTAAATAGTATTTTCAAATTTGTGACATAATCGACATTAAAAATTCTTGTTAGAATAAAGAATTGCAACAAGGTGGATGGAACTAGAGGGTATTATGCTGAGTGAAATAAGTCAATCACAGAAAGATAGTTATCATATGATCTCACTGATACGTGGAATTTGAGAAACACGGCAGAGGATCGTAAGGGAGAAGAGAAAAAGATGAAACAAGAAGAAACCAGAGGGAGACAAACCATAAGAGATTCTTAATCTCAGGAAACAAACTGAGGGTTGCTGGAGTGGAGGGATGGGAGGGGTGACTGGGTGATGGACAATGGGGGGGTATGTGCTATGGTGAGTGCTGTGAATTGTGTAAGACTGATGAATCACAGACCTGTACCCCTGAAACAAATAATCCATTATATGTTAATTTAAAAATTAAGTTTAAAAAAGAATAAAGATTAAAATTATTTTGGTTCTTAATCTACAATAGAGGTTGAGAAGAGAGACTATTTAATCCAGTCCCATAGATGATAAAGGGAATTGTCTCAGATTATAAAATTTGGTGGTGGAACCCAAAGCTCCAGCTTCCAAGCCACTGTTCCACTGTGCTTGCCTATTAAGTTTTTGTTACCTGAATATGTATTTCCTTGGCAATAAATCTTAAATGCCCTGGTCCCAACCAGTGTATCAACATAAGAATTAAATAAATACTAAAATATTTTTCCACAGATGAATGATATCAAAGAAAAGGTTAAAAATATTCATGGTTATATGAAAGACATTGAGAATTATATTCAAGATGGGAAAGATGACTACAAGAAGGTAATTTAAAACTTAAAATTATTATTTGTTTATACTTTTATTTCTTGTGCTTAAAGAATTTTCTTTTTTGTAGCAAAAAGAAAATGAACTTAATAAAGTAATAGCTCAACTAAGTGAATATGAGAAACACAAAGAAAATATAAATAAAGAAATGGGAATCATGAGACAAGATATTGATACACAGAAGGTAGGTCTTGTTTGCTAGTGGTTTATGATATCACTTATACCAACAGCATTCTTCTGTTTCTGTTTTAATTTCTACTTTTGTTTTTAATAGATCCACTGAGTAGAAATGGACACAGTAGAGAAAAGTAATTCTAATAATACAGTCTTTTCTTCCTTTTTTCCAATTTTATTTTTGATAAAAGACCCAGTTGGTAAAAGTATAAACATATAAGTTTTTATTTATTTACTTAGTTTAGAGAGAGTGTGAGTGGACTGGAGGAGGGAGAGAGAGAATGGGGGAGAGAGAATCTTAAGCAGGCTCCATGTCCAGCATGGAGCCCAACACAGGGCTCAAGCTCACGTGCCTGAGATCATGACCTGAGCCGAAACCAAGAGTCAGACACTTAACTGACTCAGCCACCCAGGTGCCCCAAAGCTAATTTTAAATATAAATATTTAAACATAAAAAGTTTAAATTAAAATTCTCCCTCCCTTTCTGCCTTGTCACAGGTCACTCTTAGGTGTCATTACTGTTAATTATTTGTTCTCAAAGAAGTTTCTTGGGGCACCTGGGTGGTTCAGTCACTGTCTGCCTTCGGCTCAGGTCTTGATTCCAGGGTCCTGGGATTGAGCACCACATTGGGCTCCCTGCTCAGTGGGAGACCTGCTTCTCCCTCTCCCACTCCCCCTGCTTGTATTCCCTCTCTCCCTGTCTCAGTCTGTCAAATAAATAAATAAAATCTTAAAAAGAAGTTTCTTACTTATATCAGCAGGTAGAGAGATCAGTAATATATCTTGTTATATGTATATTTACTTACGTGTATGAGATCGATCATACCATTCATCTTCGGCACCTTGCTTTCTTTACTTACTGCAGTTTGATCTTATATATCAAGTCAACTCACAGATCTACCATGTTCTTTTTTTTTTTTTTTAAATAATTTTGTATACTTGGAACACCTGGGTGGCTCAGTTGGTTAAGCCCCTGCCTTCAGCTCAGGTCATGATCCCAGGGTCCTGGGATTGAGTCCCACATCGGGCTCCTTGCTTGGCGGGGAGCCTGCTTCTCCCTCTGCCTCTGCCTGCCACTCTGCCTGCTTGTGCTCTCTCTCTCTCTCTTTCTCTCTCTCTAACAAATAAATAAAATCTTAACGAGAAAGTAATTTTGAGGGACGCCTGGGTGGCTCAGTTGGTTGAGCAACTGCCTTTGGCTCGGGTCATGATCCCAGCGTCTTGGGATCGAGTCCCGCATCGGGCTCCTTGCTCCGTGGGGAGCCTGCTCCTCTCTCTGCCTCTGTCTGCCTCTCTGCCTGCTTGTGTTCTCTCTCTGTTAAATGAATAAATTTAAAAAAATCTTAAAAAAAAAAAAAGAAAGAAAATAATTTTGTATACTTATATTAAGAGTTGATGACTTTTTTAAGATTGTATTTATTTGAGAGAGAGAGCCCAAGCAGGGAGAGCACCAGAAGGAGAAGGAGAAGCAGCTCTTCGCTGAGCAGGAAGCCCAATGCAGGGCTCGATCCCAAGACCCTGGGATCATGACCTGAGACGAAGGCAGATGCTTAATCGAGTGAGCCATCCAGGCGCCCCCACCATATTGTTTTTAATGATAATCAAATACTCTGTTTTGTGGGTGTACCAGAAATTGATCACTTTTTTCTTACTGCAAATGGTGGCAATAAATATCCTATATATATCTCTATTTTTTCTCACTTTCTTTTCTTAATGTAAGATAAATTCACACAAAACAAGGATAATGGTATAATAATCCTAAAAGTTGTAAGTAAAATATCTGTATATAATTTCCAGTCATTTTTTTCAGTTGATTCCTATATCTTTTTTCTATTAAGGATTTCTACCAGTATAAATCACACAGAAAAATTATTTTCAGCATTCCTTTTGTAAGCGTGATAGTTAATGTCTTTACATCATTTCTGTTACTGCTGTATTAACAGAATTTGCTAATATAAACGCTTTAATCATTTAGTTATAAATGCCGTTTAAAATCTCTTTGAAGATTAGCCATATCAGCTGTCTTCAGGGGAACTGATGGTATAATTCTAGTGTGAATTTCAAGGTCTGAGAACTAGGAGACCCAAGGTTTCAGTTCAAGTCCAAAGGTAGGAAAAGACCACTCTTTTCAACTCATACATATTCAGGCAGGAGCAGTTACCTCTTGCTCGGTGTTTTTGTTCTGTTCAGGTTGTTGTTAATTGATATGATGAGGCTCACCCACATTAGGGAGGGCAGCCTGTTTTAATCAGTCTCCTAATTCAAATGTTAATTTTATTCAGAAATACCCTTTAAGACACACTCAGAATAATATTCAACCAAATGTCTGAGCATACTGTGGCCCATCTGAGTTGACATGTAACATCAACCATCACATCGTAGAAGGGAATATATACAGCTCTGAATAGGAATGAAATAGTGATATATGCTACAACATGGATAAATCTTGAAAATATTACGTGACGTGATGAAAGAATCCAATCACAAATGACCATATATCATATGCTTTTTTTTATATGAAATGTGGATATCCAAAGGGACAAAAAGCAAATTAGTGTTACCAGGGGTTAGGGGAAGGAGAGAGAAAGGGAATAGATTGATTGCTAATGTGTACTTGGTTTCTTTGGGGGTGATAAATGTTCTGGAATTAGTGATGATGGTTGCACAACCTTGTGTGTATACTAATCTCTGATTTGCACACTTAAAAATGCTGAACTTTATATCAGTGACATCTCAATTTTTTTTTAAAAATCACCTGGGTCATTAAAAACATACATGTCTGTGTCTCCATTACAAGCCAATCTCTGGGGCATGGACAGAAGCAGCTATGCCTTGTTAAAGTTCCCCAGGCGTCCTGATGCATCGGTCACTGACCTAGAGCACTGCAGAACTTTCGGGCCACTCTCTGTAATTAATGGCATTTTCCCCAGCCAGACTTGGTAGATCTTGAACTGCAGTCAATTCAGTGTGCTCCTCTATCACAGTTACCTGGAATCCAGCTAATTTTTAGGTTTGCTTTACGTACCCTACTGCGTACATTAACTGTCATCTGAGCTAAATGACTGGAATTCATATTTTGACCTAACAGAACCTTACTTACATGCTTAAGCTCCACTAAATTCAGTCCACAGAATAAGAAACTTGGAAGTTGAATAACCTGCCTCCCTCATTTTTTAGATGAAAGGAACTGGAGGTGACCTGCCTTGCCTGAGGTCACAAAAGTAATGAGTAACAGAAGTAGAACTTGACCTAACAGTGCCAAGTTGCTAATACTACATACAGAAAAACAATTCTATTGTATTTTAACTGCATCTGGCGTTCTTTCTTCTTTCTCTGATACTTTATATTTTGTAGACTGTAAATGGAATTCTCACTGCTTAAAGTACAAGGACAGATTTGACCCCAAATGCATTTCACTATCAATTACGGAGCCTGGGCACTGTGGTGATTACTTTACATACATGTTCATTCATTTAATTTTCACATCAGCGTTATATGACAGGTGGTGGTATTATCACCATGTTACAAGTAAACTGAGGCTCAGAATTTAAGCTGATTTGCCCAAAGTCATCAAATTTGAAAGCTGTAATGCTGAGTTTTGAGGCTAAGTGTACCTAACTTAACACCTTGTGCTGTTTAACTACTGTGCTCTGCACTGTCTTTCAAAATGATTGTTAAGAGCAACTAGAAGCTGACCTAAAAAAACGAAAGAAAGAAATGCCTAGTTTTCTGTTCCTAATAAGGAAGAAGACCAAGTGTAGTCTCCTAGGGACGAATATTTGAGAGTCACAGCAGTTGTAGTGGTACATTAGGTTGCCTGGCAACAAAAGGACATTTACAAGGATATCATTTTAGTTACTTAACTACTTAAAATAATGCCCTTAATCAGTGTGTATGGATTTGTATTACTATTTGCAGGAAAACTGAAGGTGACCTTAATGACAGCTTAAAAAAAAAACCCACCTCAAAACAGTGATTCATAGATGGGCAAGGTTAAGCATATTACCTAAGTCCTTGGCTTTCTTCTGGCCCACTTCCCAAATCCTATTCCTTAGTAACTCCAGTGCCATTACTATTGGCAACAAGATTCTGCTAAATATCTGCCCCTCCCTCCCACTGGGTTTACTTTAGTCGGAAGGGTCACTGCAGGAGTTTTCTATATTCAGACCTATTTATTTATTTATTTATTTACTATTTATTTATTTATTTGAGAGACAGAGACATCGAAAGAGGGAACACAAGCAGGGGGAGTGGGAAAGGGAAAAGCAAGCTTCCTGCTGAGCAGGGAGCCCGATGCGGGGCTTGATCCCAAGACCCTGGGATCATGACCCGAGCTGAAGGCAGATGCTAAACGACTGAGCCACCAGGCGGCCCTATATTCAGACTTTTATGAGCCAAATCTACTCCAGGCAGTTTTTTTCCCTCCATTCCAAAGAGTCAACTTATATAAACTGTTTCCTGTTTGGCTCCTGACAACATAGTTCATAATCACCAGGAAGGTTACTAAAATAATTCTGTTGGTGTTGCTGCTGCTGCATGATTGGGTCCCTTTTTTTTTTTTTATAAGACTTTATTTATTTATTTGACAGAGAGAGAGATCACAAGTAGGCAGAGAGGCAGGCAGAGAGTGAGAGAGAAGCAGATTCGTGGCTAAGCAGAGAGCCTGATGTGGGGCTTGATCCCAGGACCCTGAGATCATGACCTGAGCCGAAGGCAGAGGCTTTAACCCACTGAGCCACCCAGGTGCCCCGATTGGGTCTCTTTTTAAGGATAGAACTACGCAGAACCAGTTAGCTTCTTATATTTTCAATTCAGTGCCCAGGGAAAGTGTCATAAGGTATGTAGATGGGTACTATCTTTGTGAAACTTCTGACTGCCTTGTGACTGTCACTTGTCAACCTGAAGGTAAAGATATTATCTGACATACCTAATCTCCTCCTTGGAGATCTCCTTGAAGTATCTCCTCCTTGGCACATGTTAAGAGAGAAACACAACTAGGAAAAAAAGTGAGGTGAGACTTTGATAGTATATTGCTCTTTTGTGATCTTTTGTATTATTAAGCTTTATTGTGGGGTTCCCATGCAAGATGATCCTAATGGGGTATAGGTATAAAATATTAAAACATGTAGTTACATTCTTTTATTTCATCATTTAAGTATCTGTTTTGTGTATTTATGGGCTGTCCAGATTATTCCAAGCCTCAAGATCTGCTCACCCTGGCTTCTCCCTCTTTTGAGTTTAACCTGATTCTCACTGTAGGCAGAATTAGTATTACCTGTCAGCAATTGTATATTATGAATCACATGTTGGTAACTTGATTATTTTTGTTAACCAATTTAATATTATTTAGATACAAGAGAGATGGCTACAGGATAACCTTACTTTAAGAAAAAGAAATGAGGAACTAAAAGAAGTTGAAGAAGAAAGAAAACAGCATTTGAAGGAAATGGGTCAAATGCAGGTTTTACAAATGAAGAAGTATGTTTTTAAAAGGAGTCTTTAAATAAAGGTCTTTTTATTGAAATGTGAAGAATATTCAATACATATTTTTTAAAAAATAATTTTACCATATATGTCCCTAGAGACTTACAGGAAGGTGAACAGAGTTTTTGTACAACCATATGTCATGGCTTTACAAATTGAATTACTGAAGAAATGATACTTGGTACTCCTACTGCACTGATGGGCAGGATTAAATATGCGAAGTTTCAGATTTCTGCTAGCCTGCCTCACAAGATAATGGTATCAAGCATAAAGAACACATATGGCCTCTGCACCATGCCTGGGTCACAGCTTGTACAATGTCTAATATTGCCAGTGTACTTATTGCCAAAATGATTTGTTATTGGAGACCCATTCTTTTTTTTTTTTTTTTAAAGATTTTATTTATTTATTCGACAGAGAAAGAGAGGTCACAAGTAGGCAGAGAAGCAGGCAAAGAGAGAGGGGGGGAAGCAGGCTCCCTGCCGAGCAGATAGCCCAATATGGGGCTCGATCCCAGGACCCTGGGACCATGACCCGAGGCAAAGGCAGAGGCTTTAATCCACTGAGCCACCCAGGCGCCCCTGGAGACCCATTCTTGATGGTCCCAGTTGTAACTGCATGCCAGCCAGAGCTGCATTTTTTTTTTTTTTTTTTTGAGATTAGTTTGTTGCTTCTTTCATCTGGTTTTATTGATACTTACGTAAGTTGCCTTTCTGCTACAGCAGAAATGATGTTATTCATGCCTTGTATGCCTTAGAGCTGCCTTAGGAATTATCTGAGGAACTGGTTGATCCTAAGGCACTAGAGCCAAATAGATTTTTGAACCACCTTAGCTAAATACAGGCCATTCCTCCGGCCCTTCCTTACAGATTTTTCATTTGTTTTCTTGACTTGACTTTAAATCTGAATCAAAGAATGCTTAAGTTTTTCTAAAGGATATTTTAATGGAATTTTAATTTATTTGATAAAACCTAACAGATGGTGTAATCTTATGTTATTATAAGTACTCTTTGTTTAGCTGTTTAAAATCTCTTTCATATATTGAGGAAATCAGACTTTATAACTAAAAGACCTCTTCATCTTCAGTCTGATTTCTAAAGCATTAGAATATTGAGATGCAGAAAAAAATCCACAGGAAGTTAAGACAAAAGCCCAGACCAGTATCCTAGCTCCAAGCCTCAGCTCTTTAACATTATAATGTTAGTGCTCTCAGTGGGAAGTTCAAAGAGTGAAGCTGTTAGAAGATACTTAGAGGTGAAACAACTTATTCTTTGCTACTAAAGACTAAAACCGGCTATTTTTAAAATTTCTTCCATGTTTGGTACATAACAGTGATTTTTTTATATTCATGCAAACTACTAAGTACAACTGCTCTTTTCCAAATCTGTCTTCAACTAGAATGCAACAGAAATGTTAACAAAACAGATAATAAGTCCACTTCTGTAAGGATACCCATAAATTGTGGAGCAGTGCTTAGTAAGAGGGTGCTTAATAAGTAATTGTGAAATGAATAAGATTTTTAATGCACACAAATCTGTATTATCTCACTAGTTACAAGGAAAATTTAGATATTTTACTTTTTTTGGTCATTATTATGCTGTACTTGTGCAAGTGAAATTTTGTTTTTGTAGAGTACAAACTTTTACTAAGTATTACCACAGAAAACTAATAGTTTGAGATGAAATTGTATTTTATCTTTGATGTATCGTGAACAAAATGATGACATCAGTTAGTAACTTCTCAGTGTTGGTAATTGTGCATTCTTAGTTCACAATCAGAATTCTGTGAATTTGTACTTAAATCACCAAGAGTACTTTTTTTTAGGTTAGTGTCTAAAAGTGAGGACCTTGCTCAGTGCTTATATGTTATGAGAGTTCCTTGTTCAGGACACAGAAATCAGTTCTTCAGAAACCTGGATGCTTCAGAGATTTGGGAAGCAAGAAATTTTTCTTGCGTACTAAAGTCTTAAATAAAAATCAAGGAGAGACTTACATAACTAGAAAGATCTGGCTTTTCCACTTCAGACGCTGAAAGCTAAAAATGGTCATTAATTGTCATTTTTACCTTTTATAGTGAACATCAGATGTTGGAAGAAAAAATAGACAATATAAAAAGAAATCACAGTTTGGCAATAGGGCGGCAGAAAGGTTATGAGGAAGAAATTATTCATTTTAAGAGAGAACTTCGAGAACCTCAATTTCGGGATGCAGAGGAAAAGTACAGGGAAATGCTGATTGTTATGAGAACAACGGAGCTCGTGAACAAGGATCTGGACATTTATTATAAGACCCTTGATCAGTAAGTACTGGACTGGGGATTTGGTTCCCACTGCAGTCAGTATCAACTAGCATATTTTAGTAATATTTCCTCTTTTTTTTTAACTTATTAAATATAGTTAATATAAATTAAAGAATGGGGAAACACACATGCATGCTTACTTAAGTTATAAAGTTAAGTTTTACAGCATCTTAATCTTAAGGACTACTCTTGATACCAACCTGCATAGCCATTCCAAGAACTCTTCCATTGTTACTGAGATAACCTATAACCATTGACACAGATTTTTGCTTTCTGTGCTTTGGGAGAAAAAAAAAATAATATGTAGGGTTTTGTTTTATTTTTTGAGCTTTTAAAAACAGTATCTGTGTACTCTCCTATGAATTGTATTTTTTGTTTTGTTTTTACCGACTCATGTTGCTTAGAGCTTTATTAGTTCATTAATTTTCACTGATGTATAGAATTCTGTCATGGGAATATTACTATAGTGCATGGTATATGGTCTGTACGAATATAACCTTTGCTGCTAGGAATATTCTTGTGAGGTCTTCGGGAGCAAAGATGTAAGAGATTCTCTAGGGTATATGTACAAGTAAAAAAACTTATTGCACTCAATTTTACAAAGTAATGGTAAATCGTCTTCCAAGGTAGTTTTACTAATCTGCACTGCTAGCAAAATGTAAGGATTTTTCTCTGATGTATACTCTGACACTGATTTTCTCAGTTTCTTAATTTTTGTGAATCTGGTGGGTGTACAGTGGTAAACCATTGTTGTCTTCATCAGCGGTTCCCTGATTTCTAATGATCCTAAACATCTTTTCATATTTAATCTTGTTTTTTCTCTTTGAAGCGTTTGCATCTTTCATCCATTTTTAATGTCTTATTGGTGGTGGTACTGATCTGCCTGTGTTCTTTATCTCCTGCATCTTAATCCTTTTTTAGTTACATGTATTATAAATATCTTAAGCATTGTGTTTATCTTTCCGCTTTCTTACAGTGTCTTTTAATGAACAGATTTGATTTTAAGGTAGTTGAATTTATACATCGTATCTAATTAGCTTTTTGTGTCTTAAGAAATCCCTTTCTACGTTATTTTTTCTTCTAAAAGTTTTAGTTTTGCTTTTTACATTTAAGTACATTTAAGTATTTAATCCTAAATTAAATTTCATATACATTGTGAGGTGGGAGTCCAGTTCCATTTTTTCCTGGATAACCAGCCATCCTGGCTCTCATTATTGAGTAGCTAATCTTTTTCTTAACAATGTGCAGTGTCATTTCCATTATATATCCGAATTCCCTTTGTGTGCAAGTTGGTTTTGAGTTTTTTGTTCTGTGTCACTGGTCACTTTGTCATTTCTGAGTCTTTGCCATTACTGAGACTGTCTTAAGTACTACAGCCTTATGATTATACAACAACTAGAATTTTGTTTTTTGTTCAGTCTGATCATCTTTGTTTTTTAAAATTGTGCTTCTAATTCATTTTAATTGATAACTTAGTGGAGTTGCATTTAGTTCCGTCTCCTTTTTTTCAACTTACCTGCCTTCTCTGGGATTGATTTATTATTTATTCCTCCTTTTCCCCTTTTTTGGGTTTTAAATGATATAGTCTCCTTTAGTTATTTGGGTATTTACCTTTTTTTGTTGTTAAGAGAGAGAGGAAGGGAGGCATGGGGAGAAGGAGAGAGACAGAATCTGCAGCAGGCTCGCCTGGTACAGAGACACACATGGGGCTCAGTATTACCACCGAAAGATCATGACCTGAGTTGAAATCAAGAGTTGGCCACTTAACCAACTGAGCCACTCGGGTTATTGCCCCTTCTCCCCCTCCACCCCACTTTAAATTTTTAGTATGTGTATTTGACTCCAAAGCAAATGTGTTGATTCTCAAAGAGGTCCTGGAAGCAACATTATTAGCATCACCCTGTAACTTGTTTGAAATGCAAATTCTTAGCCTCCACTCCAGACTGTTGGGTCAGAAATGTTGAGGGACAAGGCCCAGCAGGCAATGTTTTAACAAAACTTTTTTTTTTTTAATTTTTTATTAACATATAATGTATTATTTGCCCCAGGGTACATGTCTGTGAATCATCAGGCTTACACATTTCACAGCATTTACTATAGCACATACCCTCCCCAATGTCCATAACCCTACCCCTCCCTACCTCCCAGCCACCCTTAGTTTGTTTCGTGAGTTTAGGAGTCTCTTATGGTTTGTCTCCTTCCCCATCCCATCTTGTTTCATTTCTCTTCCCCACCCCCCACGACTCCCTGCTCTGCCTCTCAAATTCTTCATATCAGAGCGATATGTGATAATTGTCTTTCTCTGACTTATTTCGCTTAGCATAATACCCTCTAGTTCCATCCACTCATTGCAAATGGCAAGATTTCGTTTCTCTTGATGGCTGCATAGTATTCCATAGCACATCTTCTTTATCCATTCTTCTGTCAATGGACATCTAAGTTCTTTCCATAGTTTGGCTATTGTGGACTTTTCTGCTATAAACATTTGGGTGCATGTGCCCCTTCGGATCACTACACTTGTATCTTTGGGGTAAATACCCATTAGTGCAATTGCTGGATCATAGGGTAGCTCTATTTTCAACATTGCGAGGAACCTCCATACAGTTTTCCAGAGTGGTTGTACCAGCGTGCATTCCCACCAGCAGGGTAGGAGGGTTCCCCTTTCTCCGCATCCTCGCCAACATCTGTCCTTTCCTGACTAGTTAATTTTAGCCATTCTGACTGGCGTGAGTTGGTACCTCACTGTGGTTTTGATTTGTATTTCTCTGATGCCGAGTGATGTGGGGCATTTTTTCATGTGTCTTTTGGCCATTTGGATGTCCTCTTTACTGAAATGTCTGTTCATATCTTCTGCCCATTTCTTGATTGGATTATTTGT
>CM052809.1:22461823-22515033 GCA_028533885.1 Nasua narica
GTTCCATATAAATTTTAGGATTCTTTGTTCCATTTCTTTGAAATAAATGGATGGTATTTTGATAGGGATTGCATTAAATGTATAGATTGCTTTAGGTAGCGTAGACATGTTCACAATATTTGTTCTTCCAATCCATGAGCATGGAACGTTTTTCCATTTCTTTGTGTCTTCCTGAATTTCTTTCATCAGCACTTTGTAGTTTTCTGAGTACAGATTCTTTGCCTCTTTGGTTAGGTTTATTCCTAGGTATCTTAGGGTTTTGGGTGCTGTTGTAAATGGAGTTGACTTCTTAATTTCTCTTTCTTCTGTTTTGCTGTTGGTGTATAGGCATGCAACTGATTTCTGTGCATTAATTTCATATCCTGACACTTGATTGAATTCCTGTATGAGTTCTAGCAGTCTTGGATTGGAGTCTTTTTGGGTTTTCCACATAAAGTATCATATCATCTGCAAAGAGTGAGAGTTTGACTTCTTCTTTGCCAATTTGGATGCCTTTAACAAAACTTCTTGATGTTTCAAATGCACGTCAAAGTTTTAAAACCATGGCTCTACTATGAATTGTTTGATCTTCTTCCTGAATATAAATGATCTTGTCTGCTGTGTTTCTATGTCTAGTATTTTAGCTTTTCAGTGTTTTTATATCATCTTAAATTAGTAATAATTACTACAGTGGTTTCATCCTTGGTGCTTATTTGGATAAACCCTCCTGTTTACCAATTTTTTTAAAATCCTGCTCTTTGTTTCTTTAGGTTTTGTTTCCCTTTCCACTACCCCCCTCCAGGTACAACCCTTACTGATTTTTTTAGTGTAGGATTATTAGTAGTGAAGTCTCGTTCAGTCATAGAAGAGTCTTTGTTCTCAATCTTGTAGTTTAGCTAGGCATAAGAGTTCCAGATTGAGAGGGGTTTTTTTATTTTTCCTGTTAGCACTTTGAAAATAGTCCATTTTCTCCTGACTCCTGTTGCTGCTGAAAAATCGTTCTAATTATTCCTTTAGAGGTAATATACCTTTTTTCTCTGGTTCTCCTAAGATTTTTCTTTATCTTCATCAGTCTGCATTTTTTGTGGATGCGTCTAGAGATAGGTCTGTTTTCAGTTCTTTTGTTCAGGTACTGTTCATTGATCTGAGGATTGATAGCTTTCATCACTTTTGGGAAATTCTCTTTTGTATTACCTTTTCAGATATTATCCTTTCCTCATTTCTCTTTATTCTCCTCCCTTCATTTCTCATTAGACATAAATAAACCTTTTCATTCTTTCCTCCATAGGCATGCATGTACTGGTAATAAACTAGTGGGCTTCCTCATAAATATTTTCCAGGTCTTTAACCACTGTTCATCCTGCCTATTAACAGCTGCCCCCCCCTTTTTTTTTTTTAACTTCACATTTCTATAAGTTCTCTTTTTTTCTTTTTTCAGAAATAGTTTTTTCATATTTTGTTCTTAGGATTTCTATTCATATTATGTCTGTAATCAGATATTCATATTTTATGCTTTTACATTATCTTTTTTATTTCACAGGAGTCTTTCTTGCTATTATTTGTGCTAATTCTAACCCCTACTGAATTATTTTTTGTTCTATGCAATGCTTATTTGTAACTTTATCTTTCGTGGTGTTTTTTTTTGTTTTTCTGTGAGACTCCCTTGTAACCTTTTTGTGTGAATATCCTTTCACATAGCGATTTTGATCTGCTCGGAGCTCCAGGGATACACTGCCCTGGGTCCAGTTTTTATGTTAATTTTCCAGTTCAGTCTGAACTACACCAATAATAAAACACTAAACCTTAGACCCATCCATGTAAGGCATTTTCCCAGGAGTTTAAAAATTCAACTTATTACTTTTCCTTTTTTTCATTAAAGGTTGATGATACAGGTTTTAAAGAGTCTCAGCCTTTATGTTGGGAGTCATTTCTGACTCTGGGCCTCACTTGGGTCCTGTGCCTCATGTCTGTCCTGGTTGATAGTACCCAATCTTAAGTTTATGAAAATAATTAAATTTAGCTGCAGTATCAGATCACACACTGACTCTGCTGGTTTTCAGTCTTTTGTTTCCATCACATAGGGATTTTCTTTATTTTTTATGAACTCAACTGTGAATGTAAAATATTTTTTGTTAAAAATCTTTATCATGTTTCTAGGCATTTGTGGCAGGAGATTTACCAGTTACCTTAGGGTTTGTTTGTTGTTGTTTTCTGAAAAGAAAAATATCCTCCTCATAGGTTCTCTCTTACGTTTTTTTCTGGTAAGAAAGTGCATACTCAACAGACCAGCCTTAGGCAGTGGCATTCAGATCACAGGGCTCAGGAAGGCAGGAGGACCCTGCTTTCACTATGAAGATTATTTTAGTTAATGATGAAAATAAAGGTGGCCCCAGAATCACCTAGTCATAACTTTGGAAAAGTTTGGGGAAGCTCATATTTTAAGACAAGTTGGATCAATTTACTATGAAAACTAAGCCCATTATGTTAGTCATGTTTTAAAATTAATACTAAGATTTTGGATTAAGTTAGAGTTCCAAAATGACTCTTAGGGGGTTAGTCCATGGACACATCTTCTGTTCTGTTTCATAGTGAGTGAATAAGTTAACATTACACAGCTTCCTGGCTCATGGAAACCTATGCATGCACCAAGTAAAAAATTCTTGGTTTTTAACCTTTGTGAATGTCGAAAAACTCCCCTAGTTTTTAGGCCCAGCAGTTTATTAAAGTGTTAAAATTTAAGGTTTTGAAACAAGAGCATTAGCAAGACGTTACTAAAGAATCCTTACCCAGTAGACTATACATACAGACACTGTTTTTCTTTCCTCCCCTTTTTGCCTTTCATAATTCTGTGTAGTCCTTCCAACTATCTTATATATGCCTTTAGGAAGCTTTACTTTTTTAGTTCTTCAGAAATAGATGCTGTGTACCCAGTAAACTTGGCAAACATTTTTTAAGGACTAAGGAATAGGAGACCCACTTCTAGTAAGGCAAGTTTATTTAAAGTGACAATAGAATCAAGGGGCGCCTAGGTGGCTCAGCAGGTTAAAGCCTCTGCCTTCAGCTCAGGTCATGATCTCAGGGTCCTGGGATCGAGCCCCGCGTTGGGCTCTCTGCTCAGCAGGGAGTCTGCTTCCCCCCCGCCCCCGCCTGCCTCTCTGTTGCTTATGATCTCTCTTTCTCTCTGTCAAATAAAAAATTGTAAAAAAGACAAGAATCAAAAAGAGAGTCTATCATTAAAAATTTACTGTAGAGAGTAGAATAACTTAAAATGGTTGTCATGACAAAATAAAAATGAATTCTTAGAAAGTGGGAAATGTTCCTGTAAAAGTTGGTAAGGTCTACTTTTTGAAGCCTCAAAAATCCATAATACATGGTTAAAAGTATTTTCTCTGGAGATTATTTGAATTCAGATATCACTGTTGACAGCTAGCAAATTGTTTAAATGTCCTGGGTTTCCTTTTCCATAAAATGGAAATCTTTTTTTTTTTTTTTTTTTTAGATTTTATTTTTTTATTTGACAGAGACACAGTGAGAGAGGAATACAAGCAGGGAGAGTGGGGAGTGGGAGAAGGGGAAGCAGGCTTCCTGCTGAGCAGGGAGCCCAATGTGGGGCTTGATCCCAGGACCCTGGGATCATGACCTGAGCTGAAGGCAGCCGCTTAACGACTGAGCCACCAAGGCACCCTGGAAAGCTTTTTTTTTTTTTTTTTAAAGTCAATTATAGTTACTATAGAGTCAAAGTTGTAAGGGCAACTCAGAGGCCATTTAGTCCAGCTTTCTTTGTCATGTTCCATTCTTTAATAAAAATTCTTAAACTTTCTATTCCTTACTAGTACTAAAGAACTTTACTAATAAGAAAATGTAGGTTTCTGTGTCTATTTAAACATTCTTTGGGACTAAATTTTTCAAGGGTGGGTGAGAGCTGTACAGAGAGGACCTTAATATTGATTGAATACTTACTGTTTGTTACCCATAATCTAATTGAATTCTTGCATGTACCTTGTAAAGGTCAGGTATTTATCAAGAAATCTGTCTAGGATTACCCAGGGAAAAATAACTTTAGTGATGGGAATAATTGAGGGGCTACTTTAAACTTTCTCTAAGTCAGGATCTTCTCTGAGAACTGGCATTTAAGCTGAGACCTGATTGATGAGAGGGAGCAACATACAGAAAGCAGAGATGCTAAGCCTTCCAGGTGGAGAGACCAGCCGATGCATAGGCCCCAAGACCAATTCGAACAGGAGGGGTTCAAGGACTGAGGAGGAAAGCATATCTAGAATATAGTGAGCAGGGGCATGAGGTCAGAGACAGGTGGTTACAGAATGAGGGTGCCCTTTGTGGCCTTGGTAAACAGTTCGATATTCTCTGTATGATAGGAAGTCCCTGGAGGGTTTGAAGCAAGGAAGTAATATAATCTGATTCATGTTTTAAAGAAGCTGCACTGGTTCCTGTTTGGAGAATGGATTGTAGAGGGGCAAGAGTAGAAAAAAGGAGACAGGAGACTGTTGTCATAATCCAAGAAATAATGGTGGACTGGACTAGGGAGGTAGCAATGGAAATGGGAAATGAATGGACTCAAGATTTGTTTTGGATATGGAGTTGACTGGCCTTCTTTCTGAATTGAATGTAGGGGAGGAAGAGAAAAGAATAGAATCAGAGATTGCTCCTACATATTTTTACTTGAGCAATAGGATGTTGGGGGAACAAATCACAATTCCCTGAAATGGCAGGACTTGGGAGGGGAAAATCTAGAGTTTTGTTTGAGACAGTTTAAATGTAAGGCAACTGGAGGCACTTCAAGCAGTTAGATGTGTAATCTAGAATTGAGAAGTAAGATAAATTTGGGAATCATCAGCATGTATGTAGTATTTAAAGCCATAGAGAGGGAGGGTACATGACACAACTGTAGAGAAAGGAAGGGTCCCAAGACTCATGATGTTTACAAATCTTTTTTTTTTTTTTTTTAAGATGTTTACAAATCTAATGAAGTAGCTGATGAAGTAGGAAAAATAAGTAAGGGATGCCTGGGTGGCTCAGTGGGTTAAAGCCTCTGCCTTTGGCTCAGGTCATGGTCTCAGGGTCCTGGGATCGAGCCCCACATCGGGCTCTCTGCTCAGCAGGGAGCCTGCTTCCCCCTCTCTCTGCCTGCTTGTGATCTCTCTCTGTCGAATACATAAATAAATAAAATCTTTAAAAAAAAACATGTAAAAAGTATGGTATCTATAAAACCAAGTGAAGAAAGTTATTTCAAGAATCTAGTATTATTGAGAGGTCAGATGAGATAAGGACTCAGAAGTGACCCTTGAATTTGTCAGATGGAGGTGTTAGTGATTTTGAGAAGCAATCTCAAGGGTATAGTTTGAACTGAAGCTTTGAAGTTGGATGAGGAGAGAATGAGGGTGTGAGTAGAGATAATTTTTAAGGTAAGTTCTGTGAAGGGGAGCTGAAAACTGGAGTGACAGGCAGAGGGGACTGTGGGGCCAAGGTAGGTAGGTTGGTCTTTTAAAAATTTTTACTTGTATGTATTCTGCTACAAGCTAACTTCTCCTCATGGTACATTGACCTGCAGACTTGGAGTGTCATATGTGTTAACTGAATAGAAAATTAGACCTAGGAGCCCTCCAGCTATCCCTGCATACCCCCATGACGCCTTGACAGCAGGAAGAAAAGGAATTCCCTCTATCAGGCACAGGTTCATTCAAAAAGCCCTGTGAGTGTTTACTTGTCGGGCTCAGGGAAGACAGGAAATATCATACCCTGTCTCTACTGTAAACTGCTAACAGTGCAATAGGGGAACCCATGGTAGGTACTCCACAGTCTGTATTTGACCTTGGCCTTGAATAAGGAACAAAGGGCACTTCGGTAGTGAAAAATACCTCAGTGCCAGAGCCATCATACTGAGCAAAGTGAGGGAGTGTGAGGGGGCTTGATGGGGCCAGTCAGGAGGAGTTTGTGGGGGCGAGGAGGTGCAGAGGTGCTTTCCAGCAATTTAAGCTTGCCTAGGGAACAAAGCCAGGCTGTTTACTGAGTTCTGTTATCTGGTAATCAGATGGATTCTTCTAAATGAGAAGAAAAGAAGTGGTATAGATTTCCCCAAAATTGAATCTTTGTGGGCTTGTGCTGGCAAATGGTGGCCTTCTTAAGGTTGATAATTGTGAGCCTTAAATTTGCCTTCTCACCTAGAAGAAAGGTCCAAAATTTCCCGCATTGTTTCACCTCTTAGAATGAAGCATGCAATCAGTGTAATTGTTGCATTCAGCTGTCTATTTAGGGTAACACAGGAAATTAGCAGTGCATTTTCAAGAAAAGCCGATAGCATCTGTTATTAGTAATCATCTGAAAACATCACTGATTATAAGCTTGCCAGTGGTCAGAGACTCTCATACTAGATGAGAGGGGAAGAAAACTATACCATTTAGAATATGGTATACCCCTTGGCCTCTCTAAAAAGAAGGCATCAATTAAATGATTTTTAAAGATTTTGTTTAAGAGAAGGGGGGGCATGAGTGTGGGAAGGGCAGAGGGAGGAGCAGACTCAACCACTTCATCAGTGTTCAATTTGGAAATGTATCCCTCGGAGTACAGTGTTCTATCCTGTGCTCCAAGCTTTCCCCTGCCCTTTCCCCCCAAGTACAGAATGTTGCATGTTAAGTCACACTTCTTCTGAAACTCAGTGAAAACACATAACTTGCAGTTTCGCCACCAAGGCAGCCAGCTCTCTGGGTCTGTCCTGCGTCTGGCTCCTTGCACTGGGGGAGGGCTTAGGGATGAGGGCTTGGTCCAGGGCTCCCCTCACGGCCACCGTTCTTGCCCTCACCGTGAACACAGTACTGTTCCGCATCGGCAGCTTCACTAGCATCAAGCAAAATCAAAAGATAGCTGGTTTCTCATTTTTCACTCACTGCAGATTTCTTTAATCAGATGTTTTTCAACAGTAGTTGAACCACTGCCTGAATTTTAAAAGCTGATATTTAAGAGTGTGGCCACAGGAAATTAGGTTCAATGGCTCTAAGCATTTTGGGGAAAGAGTTTAATAGTTTTTAAGGGTTTCATCTAGAAAAAGATTATTTTTCTTTTAAATGTATGATTTCAGTTTGGTAAATGACAGATTTTGAGTTTTGCTAAGTAGTGAAAGTCCCTGTTTGGAACACAATACTCAGTAGAACATGACACTCACCATTCCCTTGTAGCAGAGTGCTTCTGTTGACCTAAATACAGGGAGACAGGAAGTTGTCACAGTGGTGTGTGCTAGAACAGTAGGGAAGAGTATCCACTGTGGTCATGACTAGCAGTGGTCAGAGCCAGGGATTTTTTTGTTTTTGTTTTTCTTTCTTTTTTCCTTTTTTTTTTTTTTTTTTTAGCAATTTACATATCTTGAAATTTAATACACTTTTAAATTACAAGGATGAAATAAATTACAAGGATGAGGATAAGGTTGGAAAATGTCTTTTGCAAATATCTTAATGCTTTTTTCCAACTTGGTAAATTTTCACTAACCTAGTAGTTTTTATAAGTCTGAACTAATTTTTTTGTTAATAAGACTCATATATTTGGCCCTGTGACTTAATGTTTTATTCCGTGAAATAGCTGAGACTTTGGGGGGGAATCCACTTCCACTTGCTATTTTATGTGCTCTTCGGATTTTGAGCATCCCTTCAAAGTTTGCAGAATGGTAGTTTCCTCAGTATTTGAGCCCTGGTTTAAATAATGAAGGAGGCAAAGTCTTTTCCTGACAGGCAAGGTTTTGGTCTATTTAGGTAATATTTTTCCAACACCTTACATACCTGCTCTGGAATGACTCCTTTTCAGGTATTTGGTTCTCTGCTAATGGCCAAGTCCCAAAATCATTTTAAAAATGGACCCAGAGAAGCAGCAGGAAAGCCTGAACTATTGTCCTGGGGAGGCCTAATAAGCTTTATTTGTGACATCAAGCTGGAACCCATGTATACTTAGGAAGACCGTAACTCAGAAGCTTGCAGAAGCTTTTTATTAAAGGTCCGAGACTAGGGGGCAAGTATGAGAGGCAGTTGGACAACTTAGAACAAACTGGAAAATTATCTCATTGCTGGGGCAGAACCCATGGTGCAAAGAGGTGCTGAAGGACAGTACAGTCAGCCTGGCATGTAAAGGGACGAGAGACATGGATGGAAGCAGTCCACGTGCTGTGCTGGCACAGGGCGCACGCTCTCGCTCGCTCTCTCTCGCTCTCTCTTTAAATACACTATTTTAGAGCAGTTTTAGGTCCATAGCAAAACTGAGCCGAAAGTACAGAGATTTGCCATATCCCCATCCCCTTCCCCTCCCCACCCATCTCTAGAGCACAACCATAGCCTCCCTCCACCCCACCCTGTCACCATCGCTCAGCAGATCACCCCAAAACTGTAGTTTACATTTTGTTCCATTCTTGGGTGTTTTACATTCTACGGGTTTGGATAATGGGTTAAGCGCTTGTCGTGTGAGGATCACATTTTAAGGCTTTGATAGAACATCAAAATATAAATACCGTAAAGCTATCATTTGTCCTCTTAAAATGCAACTGATGATTACAGAAATTTTTAAGGAACTCTTTCACATGCAAAAGAGTATTTAGAAACAAGATGGGATCAGGAGGGAGACAAACCATAAGAGACTCTTAAACTCACAAAACAGGGTTGCTAGGGGGTAGCAGGATAGGGATGGGGTGGCTGGGTTATGGACGTGGGGGAGGGTATGTGCTCTGGTGCGCGCTGTGAAATGTGTAAGCCTGACGATTCACAGACCTTTACCCCTGGGGCAAATAATACCTATGTGTTGATAAAAATCTATATATTAAAAATTATTTAAATATAAGACTAAATAATTTATAAACCACTACTGTCTTAGATCTTGGACATTTTCACTTTCTTCTGGGAGTCACTTCTCACAAGAGTGAGAATAAATGTAACTGACATACACACTCCAGGCACATGGTGGGGCTGATGCAGCTGCTCAGATGACCACTTAGCCGCAACAGTTTCCAGTCCGTGAAATACGTATCTTTGAGTAGAATGATAGTTACTACAGGTCACGGACTTTCAAGGTCATTCTTAATTATTCATTACCTGTGAAGTCCAGGGGTTACAAGGTGTGAAGTTAATTTTTGGACCTGTGTTAGCTCACACAGGGTTCTGCACTGTACTGTCCCTTACCACCCATTATACTTGTACCAGGTTTATTTTCCTAAAGTTGGTGGTCCCTATTCACTTACAATGTTAAGAAACACTGTCCGCATCTGGTCTTTCCCATTTCATCTTCTTCAGTGTGTTCTAACAAAACTGAACCATTTTGTTCCAAGACACCTCACGTTCTCCTGGGATTCTTCACCTCTGTGGAATGTTACCCTGATGAAGCCCTTCCCAAATGATGTAATTTTTGTTTCCTTTATACTCCATGATATTTGTACCACTTGTACCACTTACCCTTGTGTTTCACTTATTCTGTTGTCCATTACTGTGTAACTTACAGAACACAGTTTATATTAGACTTAGGTTCGTATCCATGACAATGACTAGCATTTATTGAACACTTAATATTATAGTGATGACAGTATCATTTCCCTCACAGTGCTTTTTACATGTTATGTACACACAAGTAAGTCTTTGTTTTATGTGAACAGTAGCACACTGTAGGTTTTTTTGTTTTGTCCCTGAACATGTGATGAAAACCTTTTATATATATGTGTGTGTGTGTGTATGTATGTAAGTTCGTCAATATTTTTAATGGCTGCATAATATTCTACGAAATGGATGTAACCTGCTTGATTTAACCACCAGTGGACATATTAGAAAGTTTTTAAATGTTTGGTACTATAGATAATGCTACAACATAAGTCTTTGCACACTTGGGCAGATAGACCAGTAGATAGCTTCCTAGAAACAGTGATATTAGGACAGAGGGTATGTACATTTTTAACTTGTTAGTGCCAAAATGGCTTCCCAAAACACAAAACTTGTGTTTCCACCAGTAGTGTATGAAGTACCCATTTCTTCATACTGCATACTGCATACAGTACCCATTTCTCCATGACTGCATTTCATATCAACCTTTTTAATTTTGCCAGGCCACTGCACAGAAAAAGTTCTCACTTGAATTTACATTTCCTTGTTTACTAGTGAGGTTAAGCATTGTTTCATATGTTGACTATTTGTATAGCCAAAGTAATTCTCTGAGAATTATTTTTTTCTTTTTAGATTTTATTTATTTGAGAGAAAGATCACAAGTAGGCAGAGAGGCAGGCAGAGGGAGAGGGGGGAAACAGACTCCCCGCTGAGGGGGGGGTCCGATGTGGGGCTCGATTTCAGGACACTGAGATCATGATCATGACCTGATCCGAAAGCAGAGGCTGAACCCACTGAGCCACCCACCCAGGTGCCCCAAGAATTATTGTTTATATCTCTTTACCTGTTTTTCTGTTACGTTATCTTTTTTTTTAAGTGAGTTGTACCATTATTTCAAAAAATAGATTTTCTATGGTAATCCTTTTCTCATACATTGCAAGTCATTATTCTTAGTTTGTCATTTGACCTTTAACTTTATGGTGTTTTTTGTGACTTTTAATGTTTTGGTTGGCAAATCTTTAAATTTTCTTATTTATGGCTTCTCACTTAGAAAGGCTTTCCAGCCCTAAGATTATAAAACTGATAGTTTTATTTATTTATTTATTTATAATTATTAATATTTATTCTGAGTTTTATTTAACTTTTAATCTTTTAATTCATTTGGATTTTGAGGTTTAATATTAAGATGGTGATGTATGGGGTGCGTGGGTGGCTCAGTCGGTTGAGCATCTGACTCTTGATTTCAGCTCAGGTCATAATCTCAGGGTCATGAGATCAAGCCCCATGTTGAGCTCCATGCTCAGCCTGGAATCTGCTTGAGTTCCTCTCGCTCGGCCCCTCCCCCTGCTTTTGTGTATGTACGTGCGTGTGCATTTGCTCTTTCTCTCTAAACGAGTCTTTAAAAAATTAAAAAGTAAAGTTTTGTCCCTGAGCATGTGATGAAAATCTTTTATACATAGAGATGTAATATTTAGATGTAATATATAGAGATGTAATTTTTCCCTCTTTCCAACACTATTGAAACTGTTCCCACTGATGGGAAATATCAGTTATAGACTAAAAGTTCTCTATGTTGTTTGGGGGGGGGGGGTTATTTCATCTTGATTCCTGTACCAGTACTTTGATTTATTCTTTTATCTTATGTCTTAGATACTAACTTTAGAGTCCACTTGTGGATGTCATTAATTTTTTCTTTAATCTCATTGGGAGTTCTATATGGATTGCATTTAACTTAATGGATTAGTTGGGGAGAATGGACTTCTTTGCAATATTAAATCTCCCATTTTGCACTCAATTGTAAGCTTCTCCTACGTAGTTCTTCTTGATCTGTTGTAAAGGTTGTTCTTTTGTAAGATTTTATAGCTTTTATAGCTTTTCCCTTTAGATCCTATACCATTTTGCTACATTTCTTCCTAGGTATTTCATAATTTTTATTACCACTATGAATAGGATCTTCTTTTCTATTAGGTTTCTTCTATTGGATTTTGTTTACTACATAATAATACTAATTTTTTTATGTTTATTTCTGACCACCTTATTAGTCTTAATAGTTTTTCAGTTGATTTCTTAGAATTTCTAAGGCACAACTATATCATCTGCAGAAATAATGGCATGTTGTTTTCCCCTCATTTATTCTTCATTTTTCTTATCTTACTGAATTGTTAGGGTTCTCTAGAACATTATTGTAGAGTAGACATAAGAAGAGGCATCATTCTCTTGGTCTTTAGAAGTACTTCTATCTATTTTACCATGAAATTTGATGCTTGCTATGGATATCTGATAGTCATTTTGTCCAATTAAAAAAATTCTTAAAAAAAAATTCTTTTTCACTTTCTGAATATTTTATCAGAACTCTGTTTATATCGAATACTTTGACGATTACTGAGATAAGCATTTTTTTTTCCTTTAATCTGTTAATGCAATGAGTTATCATAAATAATTTTTCCTGTTGTACTTCGTGCTTCCTTGGGATAAATGCTACTTGGTCATGACACCACTAGATACCATATTACTTGGTCTTTTTAATGCCTTACCAGTAAATTTGATTTTATTTAGAATATTTGTATCTGTATTCATAAGTGAAATAATTAGGCCTGTACTTCTTTTTTTTTCCTTCTATCTCTCCTTGCTGTGTAATACTTTATATACTTTAGAGCTAACATTAACTCATAAAACTATTTGAGCCTGGTGTCCTTTAAAATGGCATTTTGGCTGCTTTTTAATTTTAGTTATGATATTCAAGGGCTGTTAACATCCTGAGCGCTCCTAAGTGTGACCAAGGTGTTAATTTCGTGAGACCTCAGGTTTTTTTCACTGTTACTGAGAAATAACTGACATAGCTCACTGTATTAGGATGTACAGCATGAAGGTTTGGTTTACATATATCGCGAAATGATTAGCACAGTGGGTTCAGCTAACATCCATTTTCTCATATAGATACAATAAAAAGAAAAGGAAAAACAATGTCTTGTGACGACAACTCTAAGGACGTATTCCCGTAGCAACTTCTCTGTATATCATATGGCAGTGTTAGCTGTAGTCACTATGGTGTACGTTCTATCCCTAGTACTTACTTCTGACTGGAAATTTGTACCTTTTGACCACCTTCCTCCACTTCTCCCTCCTCTTGGCCTCCACCTCTGGTGACCACAGATGTGATTCGTTTTTTTCTGTGGGTTTGGTGTTTTTGTATTGTTTAGATTCCACATAGAAGTGAGATGATACAATGTTGTCTTTCTCTGACTTATTTCACTTAGTGTAACGCCTTCAGGTCCTTCCATATTGTCCCAAATAGTAAGATTTCTCATTTTTTTAATGGCTGAATAATAATTTCCATTTAATATATACACATCCTTAATCCCCCATGGACACTGAGGTTGTTTCCATGTCATGGCTATTAGAAATAATGCTATGAACATGGGGGTGCATATATCTCTTTGACATAGTGTTTTCATCTCCTTTGAATACATTCCCAGAAGTGGAATTGCTAGATCATATGGTAGTTTTATTTTTAATTCTTTTTTTTAGGAACCTTCATAATGCTTTCCATAATGGCTGTACTTGTTTACAGTTCCACCAACAGTGCACAAGGGTTCCCTTTTCTCCATATCCATGCTGGCTTTTATTATCTCTTACCTTTTTGATGATGGCTATTCTAACAGGTATGAAGTGTTATCCCATTGTGGTTTTATTTTTTTTATTATTATTTTTTTATTTTTTATTTCCCATTGTGGTTTTAATATGTATTTCCCTAACAACAGTGACACATCTTTGTGTGACGTAAAATCATAAAAAGTATTTTTTTGTACTTAATTGGCCATCTACGTATCTTCTTTGGAAAAATGTCGGTTCAGGCCCTAGGCCCATTTTTTAATTGGGTTACAGGTGACCCTTGAACAACATGGGTTTGAACTGTATGGGTCCACTTAAGTTTGTATGTTTTTCAGTAAGTAAGGGTACAGTTCCATAAATGTATTTTCTCTTTGGAATTTTCTTTGCTCTAGCTTACTATTATTGTAAGACTCTAGTATGTAATACACATAACATATAAAATACATGTTAATCAGCTGTTTATATTATGGGTAAGGCTTCTTCCAGTCAACAATAGGCCATTAGTAGTTATGTTTTAGGGCAGGCAGAGTTACACATGAATTTTGACTGTGTGATACTTGGCACCCCTAACCGCTGTGTTATTCAAGAGTCAACCTTTTTTGCCATTAAATTATAGGAGTTCTTTGTGTGTGTAGATATACTTTTTTTTTTTTTTTAAGAGTTTATTTATTTATTTGAGAGAGAGTGAGAGCAAGCGGACAGGAGCAGTGGGTAGGAACAGAGGGAAAGGGAAAAGTAGACTACCTGCTGAATAGGGAGCCTGACTTGGGGCTCCATCCCAGAACCCTGGGACACTTGACTTAGCCACCCAGGCGCCGCTGGGTGCTCTTTGTGTATTTTTTTTTTTTTTTAAAGATTTTATTTATTTATTTATTAGGAAAGAGAGAGTGAGAGAGAGCATGAGAAGGGAGAAGGTCAGAGTGAGAAGCGGACTCCCCATGGAGCTGGGAGCCCGATGTGGGACTCGATCCCGGGACTCCGGGATCATGACCTGAGCTGAAGGCAGTTGCTCAACCAACTGCACCACCCAGGGGCCCTCTTTGTGTATTTTAGATATTAACCCCCTCTATCAGATACATGGTTTGTGGATATTTTTTGCCTGTTCTGTAGACTGTCTTTTCATTTTATTTATGATTTCTTTTGCTGTGCAGAAGCTTTTCAGTTTGAGGAGCGCCTGGGTGGCTTAGTCGTTAGGCATCTGCCTTTGGCTCAGGTCATGATCTCAGGGTCCTGGGATCAAGCCCTGCATCGGGCTCCCCGCTTAGCGGGAAGCCTGCTTCTTCCTCTCATTCCCCTTGCTTGTGTTCCCTCTCCGGCTGTGTCTCTGTCAAATAAATAAAATCTTTAAAAAAGAAAAAAAAAGCTTTTCAGTTTGATGTGGTCCCACTTGCTCATTTTTTTTTTTCTAAATAAAGATGTATTTATTTGAGAGAGAAAGAGAGCAGAGCAGGGAGAGGAGCACCGGGAGAGCAAGAGAGAGAATAACAAGCAGACTCCCGGCTGAGCGCCCAATGTGAGACTTGATTTTATGACCCTGAGATCATGACCTGAGCCAAAATCGAGAGTCAGACGCTCAACTGACTAAGCCCCCCAGGTATCCCTATTTTTTGTTTACTTTTGCTTCAGGTATGATTTACAAAAAATCATGTCAAAGAACTTATTCCCCATGTTTCCTTCTAGGAGTTTCATGGTTTTAAGTCTTATATTTAAATTTAAACCTTTAATTCATTTCGAGTTAATTTTTGTGAGCACTGTAACCTAGGGGTCCAGTTTCCTCCTCCTACATTGGATTTCTACTTATCCCAGCATCATTTATTGGAGTGAGTATTGGGACCCTTGACACATTATAGTTGGACTCTTTATATTTGGGTTTGTTTCTGGGCTTTAGAATCTATTCCCCTGATGTCTTTGTCTATTTCTATGCCAGTGCCATAATGTTTTCAAGACTATAGCTTAAAATCAAAGTGTGATGCCTCCTGCTTTTTGTTCTTTCTCAGGATTTCTTTGGCTCCTCGGGGTATTTTGTGGTATTTTGTGTGTGTAGATACACTTTTTTTCCATATAAATTTTAGGAGTGTTTTCTCTATTTCCGTAAAAAGTGCCAGTGGTCTCTTAACAGGGTTTGCACTGAATCTATAGCTGGCTTTTGGTATTTTAACAATATTCTTCCAATCAATGACCATGCGGTACTTGTTAATTTATATGTGTCTTTGAATTTCTTTCATCAGTGCCTTAGTTTTTGAAGTAGAGATCTTTAACCTCCTTGGTTAGATTTGTACCTAAGTATTTTATTGGTTTGGATGCTATTACAAATTCAGAAAATTCATTCTTAAAGTGTCAGTGTTCTTAACGGTAAAATGGGGATAACTAAAGCTATGTCGTGGTATTGTTGTAAGGATTAAATGACATAATTGCTTACCTTAATTATGCTTCACAGATTTAAATAAATGGTCTTTAGTAGTAACAACTAATGTCACTGTTATCTCTCAAGTGGATGTAATGTGGTTATCTTAATCATCCCCTGCTGTTGCAAGTTGGGTGGTAAACTCCATACTGGAGAGAGATGATACAAAGATTAGCTTATGGTCTGGCCACCAGCAGTAGGCATCAACTCAGCGTGACACACCCCTCTGGGAGTCCAGCTGTCCCGCGGGACTACGGCTGCTGCGTGCAGTGCTCTCTCACACAGGTGAGGCTGCACAGCACCTCTGTTGTCCAGGGAACCCATGGCAGGGGCTATGTGTGTGTGCACTTTGGACACGTGGAGTTTGTTCTCCACCTTGGTTATAGTTATTGAGGTTAGTTATGAAAGATCTTTACGTTGAATAGAAAGATGACCTTTTTTTAAAAATTATTGGAAAAAACAGGATTCTAATGTGTGAAGAGCTATGGATTACGTGACTGGTCCCAAGAACATTCTCTAAGGGTTTTGTAGCTTGTTTGGCGTACTTAGAGGTTTGGTCTCAGTCCTTCTGACAGGAGCATAAAATGTCAGGCTGGGATAAACTAGACCTATGAATTAGAAAATGGAGGCTTGCAGCATTCTCACCAGCAAGCACAATATGGTTTTTTCCGGTCTTATTACTTCAAAATCCCTCATCTGATATTTAAAATGTATTTATGTTGAGTCATTTCTTTCTGTCTTACTGGTGAACCAAAAGATCATGAAATGATTCTGCAGAGCCAGTAGCATTACGTTCAGTTTCTTTTTTTGTATATATCAGATAAGAGGCTTGCAAATGGAAGTAGGGCCACCTCACATCCTCTGGTCATGGCAGTGATATTTGCCTTTTTGTCACTGGTGCAACATTTATTAGTCCATAAACCCATTTCCAAAGAACCTAAGGGCTTTTTGAGGAAGGGTGACTATAGTAAGAATGAAGTTAGTTTTTAACAGGCTACTTTTGTTTTTACAAACGTTTCTTTCCTTCTTTGTAGTGTTTAGAAAGTACTAGTTTCTGAAGTGCTGTGAAGTGGGGGTGGGGAGGCAGACAGGCCAAATGGAAAGTAATGCATGTATTTGGAGTTAGGATTTCTTAGTCTTCAACCAGGAAGGGAAAGTAGAAGTTTTGAGGTTCATCTCAGCTTAAGCCTGTAAATTGATCTTCCAAACAATACCTTCTGGTGGGTGAAAAGGTCACAGTTCAGAGTTGCACGTATGTCCCCCTAGGCTAGGGGACCGTGGACACACACCTCCCTTCCCGTACCTGGTAGGCTTCAGTGGCTACAGTGTTTCCAGTAAGCCTAAGAAGTTGTCCACAAATTTTCTGAGATTTTTACAGTATTTAAATACTTCCCCGAGAGGGGGTAGTGGTCCTGTGACGGGCTAACGGTGGAGCAGGCCTAGGCCTCCAGGGGCCTGGCTGCGTGCGTTAGTAGCCACGCAGCAGGGTTATAGCTCCAGTTTCTGTTTCTAGCTCGGACTGTATTCTGCTTCTACTATTAGAAATACCGGTAATTTCATGAGATTTTTAAGATGTTACTTTTATTAGGCTATACATTATATATTTCATATATTTTTTCAAATATACTATTACATATAATTAATGTTACCATCACATTATTTTTCAATTAATAATGACTTCTTTTCCAGAGCAATCATGAAATTTCACAGTATGAAAATGGAAGAAATCAACAAAATTATTCGTGACCTTTGGCGAAATACCTATCGTGGACAAGGTAATTGACAGGGTTTGTCAGGAATGGTTTTTCCGAAGCCCTGTCCCTCGCTTTTGCCGCATACCATCTCCCATCATGCCAGCGTTATTGCCTGGACCCCTTTCTGAACATCTTTGAGATTTTCTAAGAATTCTTATCTTGACAACATCATGTTGCAAGAAAGAAAAAATGCAAGGTTTTCTATTCCAGAGCCTGACGGGACTTACATATTTGGCGATGTACATACTACATTTAACTGATGACCTAATAGATTCTGTTGAAGTGTAGATAGGGATAAGCTGAAAGGCGATAAGAAGAAAACCAGCAGGAGGAAACTCTTAATAGGGGAACTAAGAAAGCCAGAGCTGAGACTGAGGGTTGAGGCGTCTGGGGTTGCTTTTGCCTCCTGAACCTTCTCAGCCAGTTTGACTGGTAATGTCAGCTCTCATGTTGCTTCATAGGCTTACTTAATGTTTGCAAGTGACAAAAGGCTACAGAGTCTGGGTTCCTCTGAAACCCTCTTCTTTTCTTTTGGTGTCAGATATTGAATACATAGAAATTCGGTCTGATGCTGATGAAAACGTATCAGCCTCTGATAGAAGGCGGAATTACAACTACCGTGTGGTGATGCTAAAGGGAGACACAGCCTTGGACATGCGAGGGAGATGCAGTGCTGGACAGAAGGCAGGTATCTCCAAAGCCCCGGGAGCCACTGAAGCACAGAGAACAGACAGAGTACGGTCAGTGCCGGGAATGGGCTGCCAGGAATGGTGAGAGCTCCTTGAAGCACTCTTTTGCCCCATAAAGTTGATCAGACTCACCTCTCCTGTTCCACTCTTCCAGTTCTCACCAGCATTTCCTGCACCATTAGGTGGTCCTTAGGAGAAGGGTCTGAAACATTGTCACGTGATCGCTGCTTGTTTTACATGAAGCCTAACAATCCTGACATAATACTCCTTATGCGAACAGAGTTACTGTATCATCAATTATAAGACATAACACTATTGCATGTGCCACCCAGAAAGAAAAAAAAGTGCCATCGTAATTGCAGGAGTGATCAAAGGTGGGGTGGGATGTTAGAAACAATGACATGTAGTATCACCAAACCAGATCCTAGCTTTTGCCAGATGAGGCATTAAAATACAAAACTCTCATTGAGAAAGCAGCCCCATCACAGAACTGAGTCCCGGCCTGTGTCCCCCTCAGCCTAGCCCTTTGGGCCTCTAAAAGAAAGAAAGGTCTGCTAGGGACATCTGATAGTCCGTAGACCGTGCACCTTTTGATCGCAGGGTTGTGAGTTTAATGTTAAGGTTTTGCTAGACCAGAAGTTACGACATCCTCAGCTGCTGGGCCATGTCACTTAGGTCCACATGTGGCTCTGGCAGAATAGGGAGCACAGAGCAAATCAGAAAGAGGAACAAGGCTCGGTTCCCTTGTGCGCAGGTTTGTAACAAAGATGGTCTGGATTCTTGAGCTTCCTCCTTTGAGATTAGAAGCAGATTATATTTCATAACACTGCTGGACCCCCAGTTTCTGCTTTAAGACAATCCTGCGTGTATGCATTTTGTTTTCAGCCCAGACAACAGATACCAATTTAAGGCACATGCAGATTATTATCTTAGTTTGCAAAAATGACAAATTTGTGATCTATAATCAGTATTCCTACTTGCTTTGGTGATTTGCAGTGGTAATTATGAATAAGAAAATACAGTGTGAAACCCTTCCCTTTGGATTAAGAGTAGTTTGAAAATTATTTTCTGAACAAAGCAGATTTCCCAAAGATACTCTAAATTTTAAAAATTAGCAGTAACTGCTTCCTTGGTGATGGGGAAGCAGACAAACAGTTTGGTAGAGGTGGGCCAGGACCTCATTTAGACTCGACTGTGCATAAATGGTGGTGGAGGTGGCAGCCACAGTAGGACTCAAAATTAAGGAAGTGTCTTCCCCAAAGGGCCCCGCTGTGATCCTGACGTGTGCAGCCTGCCCTGGACATCAGAGAGAAGCTGTAAACAATTCTGGCCCTCACTGATGCTCCTTCTGCTCACAGGTTCGGGGGACGGGGTATTGACACCTCACACACAACTGGTTTATACTCACTAGACTGCTGTCACTCTTAATTTTGTATCCCTTAGGCCCTCAGATGGCTTCAGGTGCATCTGAGGGTTTTAGTATTGGGTTTCTATTAACCAAGAAAGTGCCTCCAAGTGTCAGTTCCTTGGATGTCCTGTAGGTAAGCTTAAATAAAACCATACTTCTCTATTCCTGCTAAACTGATGCAGGAATATTCTTTCTCTCGGCTTGCTCGAAATTACGCAGGTAGACATTTAAGTGTGGGTAAGGTCATGGTATCTGGTGCCCCTTTTGCACCATGGAACAGAGAGATACCAAGATAACTCAGAAAAAAAGTGTGTGGGGGACTCAGGAAGATGTCATCTGTCCACGTTTCCTAACTAACCTTAGTATCGGGAAAATAAAATAGCCAGGCCTTGAATTTTTAACGTTGTTAAACTACTACTCAGATTACTATTCAGTCCTAGGCCTTCAAGTTTCATCATAGCTGACAAGATTTGTGTGTATTTGGGGATAGTGAGAGCGCCATTGCTTTCAGCATTTTATTTCACTGCCAATGACAGGCTGAGAAAATTATCCGATGGCTCACCCTTCTGGAAGGGTTTAAGCATCGGGGCACACTGCCAAGCTCTCCCAGATAAAAGAGCAGTGATTGCCCTCAGGTCATGGAGCCCATGACCGTGCTCCCTTTCCCTGACAAATCCATTAGGCCAGGGCTGCCTGCTTTCCTCCAAGGGAAGGAGGGAAAGGTCTGTGCACTACAGCTCCGCTCTGGTGCTTTATTCCAGGTATTAGCCTCCCTCATCATTCGCCTGGCCTTGGCGGAAACGTTCTGCTTGAACTGTGGCATCCTTGCCTTGGATGAGCCAACAACAAATCTTGACCGAGAAAACATTGAGTCTCTTGCACATGCTCTCGTTGAGTAAGTATCTCCTAACCTGGGGGCAGGTTACGGTAGAACTCTTTACCTGACTTTAAAAACTATGGTGAAAACCCCGTCTGGATGTGTCTTCCTTGGGGAAGCTGGTTGGTGGCAGACCTTAGGCTTTACCTTTGATAGTAATTCTTCAGATGCTTAAAAAAGAACGAGGTGGTGAACAGCAGTCCCAGACACATCCTGCATCTCCCCAAGTGTGGTCATAGGGAAACTGAAGGGTTTCCTGGC
This sequence comes from Nasua narica, assembly GCA_028533885.1. Classification (NCBI taxonomy): domain Eukaryota; kingdom Metazoa; phylum Chordata; class Mammalia; order Carnivora; family Procyonidae; genus Nasua; species Nasua narica. Next base: position 22,482,383 of record CM052809.1, read on the forward strand.
TGGGTTTGGTTTTTCTGGAAACCCCCCAGCATGCCCTGCTAAAGCATTTGCAGGTGCTGACAGTGGATTGTGGCCCATCTCCCCAGCCCTATGAAGAATGACAGCTCTTATTCAAAAAGTGTGATAGTGGTTAAATAGAAACTAGAAAGTTAAATTGGACACACCTTTGCCACGTTCACATGCCCTTGGTCCAGGCTCCAGGGATGGGCACCCATCGCTGAAAAACTGTGCCGGCAGAGCAAAGGTACTTTGTCCCCACTAGAGGAGCTGGGTTGGGTACTCGGCTCCAGATACATTTTTTCCGGCAGAGCTGATAGAGGGCTGAGAAAGGGGTCGCCTCCCTGCTTTCAGTAGTCTTGTGCGGCCAGCGCCGGAGGGCTGCCACTTTTGAAGGTAAGTGCCTCCAGCTGCAGGCAAGGGAGAAATAAATGGTTAAAAGTCTGATTTCAGTCTTGTAGCTAGTTACCTCAGCATATCGATAATGAGCAAAAATGTTCCCCGTACACCCACTCAGGCCTCCCGTGTGTCATACCAGTGATGCATCTAGTGACTGGTGGTGGCAGAATTCTAAGTAGACCCAGCTCCCAAGAAGGCAGCGGGGCTTGCAAATGTAATTTCCCTTGCCTGTAGTTCGTCTTTTTTTTTATTCTTTTCTCCCAAAGAGAATTAGTAACAGGTCACAAAAACCCCAAAGGAATAAGCCAGACTCCTAAAGTTGAACAGTGCAGATATTAAGGAAAACTAAGTAAAACATTTCTACCTGCTTTAGTAAGAAGAACTTGGCATTCTAGAAGAAACTGCATCATGTATCCTTATCAGTGCCTGGGTCAGACCTGGGTGAAGAATCACTTCAGGCACCTGTCCTGTTTGGAGAGGAAACAGGACTCCTGCCGGGAGGGTCTGGAGGCCTAAGTCCACCCCGTTCCTCTCCGGTTCCTAGAGGGCTGCCAGAGGCCCCGGTCATCACATTGTGTCATGGGTCTGGCAAGGTTCTCTGTGGCTTTTCACATAAAGGAGAGGATTATTTGTGCTCTCCAGTAATGAAATGTTTTAAACATACTGTTGCAGGATAATCAAGAATCGCTCACAGCAGCGCAACTTCCAGCTTCTGGTCATCACTCACGATGAAGATTTTGTGGAGCTCTTAGGCCGTTCTGAATACGTGGATAAATTCTACAGGATTAAGAAGAACATTGATCAGTGCTCAGAGATAGTGAAATGTAATGTTAGCTCCCTGGGTTCTTATGTTCATTAAAAATAGTCAAGATTTTGCCTGAGAAATACAAGTCCTCAGGCAACTGCGTCAGTAGGAAAATCTATCTTCTCAGAGGAGCTTTGCATTTAGAATTTTGAATGTCTGAGAAGTTGTATCATTAAAATTGTTTCACATGAAATTTGGACTGGTTTCCTGAACTTCAACCCTCTGCAGGCCTGGGGGGCCCAAGAGCACACAGTGAAGACTCTGCTCCCCTTCCCAGCAGAAATGAATGCTTCTTGGTACCTGAGCTTAATTCACTCAGCTTCCACTTTTCAGTGGACTTTTGAGAACTAGATTCTCTGTGTGGATAATTTGAATTACAACTGAGCATTCGTATCTGAGGCTGACCAGAAATGAAGAGGTTTTAATATTTTGCTCTGCTCTTACCTTTATAAATCTAGGAAGTGACCTCTCTCACTGGAACTCAGTTTCCCCAAGTAAAATTCAAAGTAGTCACATGGGGCATTAGGGTTTCAGGGAACCTAAGTAATCATGTAATTCAGTACTTACCATCTTCCCTCCCAGGGAGCCATCCAGACAGGAAGCTCTCCACTGTGCACATCCACCTTTAGAAAGCTCTGATCAAGAGAAGGCCGCCCTTAGCTTGGGTCATGATCTGCCATCGTGACGTCTGTCCCTCCCTCCATCGGTCCTGTGTATCATCTGTGCTTCACCATCAGCCCTGATGGTTCATCCAGTGTGGAGGGCAAACAAGCCTCCCCAGGTCCCAGCCTCCTCCCAGTGGGGGTCCAAGGAGACCTGGAAAAGTAAGATTCCTTCTCATTACAGATGGCATTTCTAATAAAAGTCCAGTCACACCTTTTTCCTGGCGTTGCCAGCTGAAGCTTTCCCCACGCATTACACCCAGAATGCCACCAAGTCACAATTTTGAATTGGACTGTGGAGTGTTACCTTTCCGAATCTCAGTCATGTGGCACGAGCAGGCCTTCTCAACGGGGGTATACAAAGACTCCAGCCCTGAGGCCCTGGGGTACCTGCAATAGGCTGCAGAATGACCTCCAAAAGCCGCGAAGACCCCATCCCTAGAGCCTGCGAATGTTCCCTCATGTGGCAAAGGGGACTTGGCAGCTGTGATTAAAGGTAAGGATCTTGAGGCAGGATTGTCCTGGTGGGCCCTAAATGTAACCGTGACTAGCCGGATTCAGGCAGAGCATGTGCGTTGCCAGAGAAGGCAGCATGCTGACCCAGGCCGAGAGTGCAGGGCCAGCCATGCGCCACACACTACAGGCAACCAGGAGAGGCTGAAGAAAAGCAAAGGAACGCTCTCCCCTCAGAGCCTCCTTCTGGAGCTGCCACTGACCTAGGAGCCCTGATCTTGGGGTTCTGGCCTCCCGAACTGTGTGAAAGAATTGGTTTGTGGTGTTTGAAGCTGCTTAGTGTGGACTACGTTACAGCAGTAGTGGGAATTCATACTGTTTCCACTGTATAGAATCAGTTTTTGTGCATCTGAAGTGATCTCTCAGTTGATCCTTGAACAACATGGCTTTGAACTACACAGGTCCACACAGACTGGGTTTTTACCCCCAATGAAGTACAGTACTATAAATTTCCATTTCATTATGATTTTCTTAGTATTTTTCCCTCTAGCTTACTTCATGCTAACAATACAGTAGATAATACATACAGAGAATGTGTTTTATCAACTGCTGATATCATCAGTTAGCCTTCCAGTCAGCAGTACGATAGTAGTAGTTCAGTTTTGGGATGGTCAAAAGTTATACACTGGTTTTTGACTGCGCGGAGGAGTTGGTGCCCCTAGCTCCTCGGGTTCATTGTTCAAGGGCAACAATACTTACAAAGAGTTCCTTGAATCATTTTCTGGGTTCTGTTATTCACATAAAGAACCCTGGCTGAGAAAGCCTGGTTCAGACCCTCACCCAATCCTTGGATCAAAGGGCCAAGCAGTATGGCCACCACTCCAACCATCTACTTCCTGTCCACAGACACACAAGGTTCAGCCATCCTCATTTGCTTTGAAAAACTAAAATTACCCTGTTTACCAAACTAGCATGATATCCAGAAAGGTACCAGTCTCAGAACAAAGATCTAAGAATTTGTAAATTAACTAGAAGCACTTCATTTGAACCACACATTAAACATCCACGTATTTCAAGATGTGATAAGTCCGTTCATAAATCACCACCATAATAAAGCCAAAGAGGAAGAAATTCTGATAGACACCACAAGCATCATTTTTTGATAAAATTAAGTATCTCCGAGCTTTAGCAAAACTAAAAATTTTGCCAAGAATTTTTTAAGATTTTATTAGTGTGCAAGTGGGGGGAGAGGCAGAGTGAGAAGGAGAGAATCTCCAGGTGACTCCCACTGAGCACAGGGCCTGATGTGGGGCTTGATCTCACAACCCTGAGACCATCACCTGAGCAGAAATCTTAAGACTTAGTCTGACGTTTAACCGACTGAGCCACCCATGCACCCCCAAAAATATTAATGTTATTTGTCATCAAATCAAAATTAAAGTCACCTTGGAGTGCTTGGGTGGCTCAGTGGGTTCAAGCCTCTGCCTTCGGCTCAGGTCATGATCTCAGGGTCCTGGGATCGAGCCCCGCTTCGGGCTCTCCGCTCAGCAGGGAGCCTGCTTCCCCCTCTCTCTCTGCCTGCCTCCTTGTGATCTCGCTCTGTCAAATAAAATCTTAAAAAAAAAATTAAAGTTATCTTAATAGCAAAAGAGGAAGCATTTCCCATTAAATCACAAACATGGTATCTTCTATCAACATGTTTCTGAAAGCTCTAGTTACAACATGGAATGACAATAAGGGCAAAACAAGATAAATACAGGCAATGAAATAGTAATTTATAAATTAAGAGATTTCCCATTTCAGCTTCCCATTCCCAGAAGATGGAGCTTTCCTTGCAGCCCTTCTGAGAGTGGCTCCCTTCCCATTCCCCTTCTACCTGTGCCATGAAAGTGGGGTAGGTGCCCTTTTCATTACTGCTTCTAGATCGCTCTTCATTCAATACCCGTCCTTCACATGAGGGATGAGTAGGCAACATAGTGTGGAGATGAGGAATAGGAGGCAAAGTCATAAGCTAAATTCGAGCACCACCACTCACTGGCTCTGGGACTCTGGGCAAGTCACTTACTCCCTTTTACATCCATTTCCGTATCTTTAACGTAGGTAAAACAGCTCCTATGCTGGCGGGTGGTTAATAAGGATTAAGTTGACTATAGACTGCTTAGAACTGCCTGGCACAGTACCAGGTGGCTGTTCAAGAAAAACGTGTCTTTAGTTTACTCTTTTTTTTGTTTCTGTTCTTTTTTGTGCCCTGCCTGCTCACCCCCTTATTAACAAGCTTGACCCCCAGTTTGCAGTCATTCCACAAGTCTAATTTCATACTCACAGCGATTTCAGCATTCAAACGATAACATGACATAACCCCTGGCCTCTCTGCTCCTTGTTCTTTCCTTCACTAAAGACACCCCATAGTCTTACTCCAGAGTCCAGTCCTTTCAGTGACAAAAGTTGCAACTCTCCGTAATCTCACTGTTAAGCACGTTGCTCTCCAAAACAAACCCTGATACGTCCACAGTTCACTCTTGGAGATTCCAACCCTAGCAATTCTTTGAGTCCCGCAAGGTTTCAGGTCCTCGCTTCCCTCATACCTTTTTCTCTCCTCTACTGCTTAGATCCCGTGGCCCATCGCTGTATCACCGTCTTGCACAGATGCTCGACTGTCTTGCCCAGGTTCTGTCCTCAGACTCCTGCCAACCCCCAACACTGCTGAAAGAGAACCCGCTTCTCCCTGCACATGCAGTTTCCCTGACCTACTGGTGTGGCAGCCCTCTGGTGCTCAGTGTGCTCCTCTTGGCTTCTCTGCACTCACCTGTTTGGGGGATTGCATCCATTCTCACAGCTAACATTATCTTAGAGTTCTCCTCAGAGTAGAACCTGAAAGGATTTCCAATGAAAGCAAACAGGAGACTAGGGGAACTTTATAAAGAGAAAACAGCCCACGTAGAGTGTGTTCTGAAGCCAGTTGCCATAATTGGCAACTGTAATCCCACAGGAACACTCAGGGAAATGTGGCAAATGCATGCCTCAGAGCCATCCCACGTAAGGGGCAGGAGGGCTGTGGTATTACATACCACCGGCCCAGAGTCACTGACGGCCATTCTGGGACAGGCCAGCTTACTGACATGCCATGTGCACCTTCCACAGAGCTGCCCTTCACAGTTAAAAAATAAAAACAAAAACAGAGAAAGAAAAGCCTTTGACAAAGGTACAGTTAACAGAAACAGACAAAAGTGGCCAGGAACACACCGGAAGTTCTTATGATAGAGGCAGGGCACTGACAGCGCTTTCCCCAGCCCCCTAGATGCTGACTGCTCTGATGTGTCTCCAGTCCAGATCTTGTCTAAACTCCTGACTCAGAATCAGCTGCCTACTGGACATCTAGTTGCACTTGAATATCTAACAGACATCTGAGACTTAAAATGACCATAATCAATCTTTCCCGCAGAACCTGGACCTCCCATAGGCTTTCAGTTAATGGCAACTCCATTCTTTCAACTGCCAGGCAAAAACTTGGCATCATCCTTCATACTTTATCTAATGTCCCACATCCTATGCCTCAGTTTAATACTGTGGGTTCAACTTTCAAAATGTACCCAGAATGCGACCATGTCTTACCTTCTAAACCGCCACTGTTCTGGCCCAAGTCACCACCATCTCACACCTGAACCATCTGAGGAGATACCCAACTACTCTGACTGGTCCTGCCCCCGACCCTTTGTTCTCAACACAGCTGTCAGTCCGCTTTTTAAGAGTAAACCAACCCGATGTGTTTCTCACAGGGGTGTGGGTTAGCAATTCTGAAACCACTTTATACACGAAAATCAAACACACATGTATATTGTAGATACTGAGGACCCTTTGGTGCTTTGGCTACAGATGACTTCCTGTGGCACCCCCTGTGTGGACGACCATCCAGTCTGCACCCAGCTCAGCTCCAGCCACCCAGGCAGGACACCCTGGCTTGCACCCACATCAGCTCCTGCTGTCCTGTCGAGGAACCCTCTGCATGGAGAACCCAGGGAAACCCCCAGCTTAAACCCACCTCAGCTTCAGCTTTCGGGTCAGGGTACCCTCTGTGTGGGGGTCCTTAGGACCATGAAGTACCCTGGGAACCCCAGCCCATGCCAGCCACAGCTCCAATCAGCCAGCCAAAATTACCAGGCTTACACAGTCTACACAGGGGATGATCATACAGAAGACCATTCCTTCAAATATAGAAGTAGCTGTCCCACATGACTGACGAAAAAACACAAAAAGTCAAGCAAATCGTAAGACAGAGAAACATACTCCAAATGAAAGAAAAAGATAGTATCTCAGAAAAAGAACCAAATGAAATGGAAATAACCAACCTACCTGATAAAGAGTTCAAAGTAATGGTCATTAAAGAAGCTCACCAGACTGGGGTAAGGAGTAAATGAACTTAGTGAGAACTTCAACAAAGATATGGGGGAAAAATCAGAGTTGAAGAATACAATAACCAACATGAAAATTACACTAGAGAGAATCAACAGTATATTAAAGGATGCAGAAAAATGAATCAGCAATCTGGAAGACAGTGTACTGGAAAGTAGTCAAGGTGAACAGCAAAAAGAAAAAGGTGTGATTTTTGTTTTTAAAAAAGAAGTTTTTAGGACAGGATAGGTTAAGAGATCTCTTGGAGAACATCCAGTGAACATTTACATTGTAGGGGTTCCAGAAAGAGAAGACAGAAGGGGGCAGACAACTTATTTCAAGAAAAATCATCTGAAAACTACCCTAACCCGGGGAAGGAAACAGACATCTAGGTTCAGTAAGCACAGAGACTTCCAGACAAAATGAACCCACACAAGTGCACAGCATGATATATGATAATGAAAATGTTAAAGATAATAGAGAACTTAAAAAGCAGTAAGAGAGAAGCAACTAGTAGCATACAAGAGAAAGTCCACAAGGCTATCAGCTGATTTTTCACCAGAAACTTTGAAGGCAAGGAGTAGCATGATATATTCAAGGTGCAGAGGGGGAAAAAAACCCACAATTAAAAATACTGTACCTGGGGCGCCTGGGTGGCTCAGTGGGTTAAAGCCTCTGCTTTCGGCTCAGGTCATGATCTCAGGGTCCTGGGATCAAGCCCTGCATTGGGCTCCCTGCTCAGCAGAGAGCCTGCTTCCCCCCGCCCCCCCGGCGGCCCCCGCCTCCCTGCCTACTTGTGATCTCTCTCTGTCAAATAAATAAATAAAATCTTTAAAAATAAAAAATAAAAATAAAAGTTAAAATACTGTACCTTACAATGTTATTATTTGGAATTGGAGGAGAGAGAAAGTGTTTCCAGACAAATAAAAATTAAAGGAATTTATTACTGCTAAAGTGGCCTTATGAGAAATGTTACGGAGGCTCCTGTAAGGAGAAAAGAAAAGGGCATAATTAGAAGAAAACCAGGAAAGGAACATTTCATGAATAAAAGCAAGTGTACAGTAAAGGTAGTACAACAATCACTTATCAATAGCACTTTGTTTTATTCTTTAAATAGGCTCCATGCCCAACATAGGGCCTGAACTCACAACCCTAAGATCAAGAGTCACATGCTCAACTGCCTGAGCCAGCTAGACACCCCTATAAAGGACAGTATGAAGGGTAAAAGGCAAAAGGAGTAAAATCAATTATATCTTAAGAAGTATTTTTTGATTTCCTGGTTGATCCAAATATTCTTGAGCAGGTTGGTCTTTAGCCTCCAAGTGTTTGAATTCCTTCCAAACTTTTTCTTGTGGTTGAGTTCCAGTTTCAAAGCATTGTGTTCTGAGAATATTCAGGGAATCATCTTGATCTTTTGGTATCGGTTGAGTCCTGATTTGTGACCCAGTATATGGTCTATTCTGGAGAATGTTCCATGTGCACTCGAGAAGAATGTATAAATATATAAATGTATATATAAGTATATATAAGTTTTTCCTTCTTTAAAATTTTGGGAGGCAGTTTCTTTTAACAGACGAAAATACACCCAAAATTAGAGTGTGGCTCTGTTCTATTCACCAGCCTGATCATATTCTTTTTGTTTTGTTTTGTTTTCCCTTTCTTCCCCGCTGCCCCCCCTCACTGCCCTGGTCTCTTCTGATTTGTTTAGTGTATATTTTTCTGGGGTCATTGTTAATCTTCTACCATTTTGTTCTCTCATTCATTTATTCTTCTCTGGACAAAATGACAAAACAGAAAACCTTTCCTCAAAATAAAGAACAAGAGGCAATACTGAATGTCAGGGATCTAATCAATACAGACATTAATAAGATGTCAGAACTAGAGTTCAGAATGACGATTATAAAGATGCTAGCTGGGCTTGAAAAAAGCATAGCAGATACTAGAGAATCCCTTTCTGGAGAAATAAAAGAACTAAAATCTAACCAAGTTGAAATTTTAAAAAAGCTATTAATGAGGTGCGATAAAAAATGGAGGCTCTTACTGCTAGGATAAATGAGCAGAAGAGAGAATTAGTGATATAGAAGAACAAATGATGGAGACTAAAGAAGCCGAGAAAAAGAGATAAACAACTACTGGATCACAAGGGGGGAATTCGAGAGAGAAGTGATACAAAAAGACAAACAACAGAATAATTGAGATCCCAGAAAAAGAAAGAGAGAGGGAGGCAGAAGGTATATTGGAGCAAATTATAGCAGAGAACTTCCCTAATTTAGGGGAAGGAAGCAGGCATCAAAATCCAGGAGGCACAGAGAACCCTCTTCAAAATCAATAAAAATAAGTCAATACCCAATCATCTAATAGTAAAAATTACAAGTCTCAGGGACAAAGAGAAAATCCTGAAAGCAGCTCAGGACAACAGGTCTATAACCTACAAAGATAGAAATACTAGATTGTGAGAAGGGGCAATATGGTGAAGTAAGAAACCCTGTTCCAACTGGTCCCCCAAAGTGAGCTGGATATCTACCAAAACATGCTGAACACCCATGAAATCAGCTGAGAAGTAAGATTATTCACTTCTGGATCTCTACAGGGGCAGAAAACAGCAATGGAGAGGTAAAGCAGAGTGGGAATGCTCAGACCTATATCAGAGGATAAACAAGGGGGAGGGAGCCACCAGAAGTGACCCAAGAAAAGTAATACCCCAAACGTAAGTGCCCTGTGGTTGGGGACCAGCATTAACTTAGAGTCTGGTTAAAAACACTCAAAAAGAGCAAAAAATCCTAAGAAGCAACTAGTGGAAGTGGGTGCTCACAGGCACGGGCCTAAGCCCATGTTCCCAGGAAGGACACCACCACGGGTGACCCCCCAGGTCAAAGAGAGACTGGCGGGGGGTCCAGTCCGTGGTCCATGAGCCTACAGATTTCTGCTGCATGCACCACTTTGTGGGCTGGGTGCGCTCCTGCAAGCACCTTAGAGAGCCTGGTGTGGTCCATGAGCCTGCAGCTTCCCTCTATGTGCATCACTGCGTGGACTGCATTCCTACAGGCACCTAAGAGACCCTGGTGTGAGCCTTAGCAGGTGGTCTCTAGGACCTCAGTCATCCCCCTCCAGCCCCAGAATCTGAGAGAACCCAGCCAACCACACCTGGGGTGGGCCCGGAGCCCAGAGAGCAGTCCTAACAATAGCGGCCACCGAAAGTGAGCTTCCGAGACCAGTACTGCTTGTGGCTTTGGTGGCGCAGGCTTGCAGAGGCCAAAGGGAACTGCGTGGGGCCACGGGAATGGAAGGTGCACACCGCCTGTGGGAGGCTGTGGTGTTAGCCGAGTTTGCAGAGGGGAGTCTGGGTTCTGGACCACCCAGGGGGAACAGACTGAGGCTTCTCTCAGAAGCGGAGGTCTAGGTATGGGCAGATTCTTTGCTCGGACCCTCCGAAAAGACCGCAAAAAGCTGCAGAAGAACAAAAACCTCCAGAAAACAAAAGCCTCAAAAACCGGTTTCCACAGAACTGAGCCCCGTGATAGCCAGCAGGGCGACTCAACCCAACCAAGATTGACTGGAAAACAACGCGGCAGACCCCTACGCCAGAAGACAAGCCAAAAACAAGACAATAACCACAGGGTCCTCATAAAACTGTAAAACCCCAACATATATGAAGCTCCCAATAATGTCCTAAAATCTGTGTATTTCATAGATACAAGTTTTTTCTTTTTTCTTTTTTTAAGATTCGTTCTCACAATTCTTGGTCTTTTAAATTTTTTTTTTTTTTTTTTTAACTACTTAACCTTACAGCTAGAGGTTTAATACAGTGATACACTCAGGAAGATCCAAAATAACCTTCCTCGCCTGCATTGAGAATTTATAACCACCCTCCCAATCTTATCCTTCCATCAGTGTTTCTGTGTATTTTTTTTTGTTATTGTTCTGGCATTATATAAATCTTATTCTTGGGGTTCATTCTGACTAGGTTCTTTTATCTCTTGTCGTTTATTGTTGTCAGTCTTTATGTTTGTTTCTGTTTGTTTATATACTTTATAAATCTTATTTGGGGGGCTCATTTTGGATCGGATTTCTTTTTTTCTCTTTCTCTCTCTTTTTCTTTTTTCCTTCTTTTTGGTGGTGAATTCCAATTGCTCCGAAACCTTCTAGGGTGCACCTTGCCTGGATTGTGGGTGATATATTCAGCTATACATCCCTTCAACCACTTCCCATCAAAATGACTAGGAGAAGGAGGAACACCCAATGGAGGAAAAACCCAGAGACTGTGCCCTCTCCCCCAGAACTATTGGATAAGGACATTAACAGTATGTCAGAAAGGGGATTCAAGGGAACAATTATCCAGGCAATGGCTAGGATGGAGAAAAACATTAATGACAACATAGAATCTCTAAGGGCAGAAATGAAAACCAGTATGGCTGATATTAAAAATGCTATCAGTGAGATCCAATCTAATCTAAATAGTCTAACAGTTAGGGTAACGGAGACAGGACAGAATTAGTGATCTAGAAGACAAGATGGTAGAGAAGAAAGGTCAGGAGGAGGGCTGGAACAAACTGCTTAGGAACCATGAGAAAAGACTTAGGGAAATAAATGATGCCATGAAACGTTCCAACGTCAGAATTATTGGAATCCCTGAGGGGTTGGAGAAAGACAGAAGACTAGAAGATATAACTATACAAATTCTGGATGAAAATTTCCCCAATCTGAGGAATGGAAAAAGTGTTCGTGTCCTAGAAGCAGAAAGGATAACCCCCAATATCAACGAGTCTAGAAGGGCACCCAAACACATCATTGTGAAATTTCCAAATTATAATTTTAAATTTATATTTATTTTATAGATAATATAGATAATATAGACAATATTAAATTGTCTCAGGACAAGAGGTCCTGAGGGCAGATAGGAGGAAGAGATCCCTTACATACAGAGGAAGACCCATCAGAATAATGTCAGACCTGTCCACAGAAACCTGGAAAGAAAGGGCTGGCATGCTATATTCAGGACGCTAAACGGGAAGAACGTGCAGCCAAGAATACTTTATCCAGCAAGGATGACATTCAAAATGGATGGAGAGATGAAGAGCTTCCAAGACCGGCAAGGATTAAAACAGTATGTGACCACCAAGCTGGCACTACTAGAAATATTAAAGGGGGTTCTATAAAAGAAGAAAGAACCCATGAATGACATAAAACAGGAACTTACAATCTATAGAAACAAGGACTTCACAGGCAACATGATGTCAATAAAAACTTATCTTTCAATAATCACTCTCAACGTGAATGACCTAAAAGCTCCCATAAAACGGCACAGGGTTGTAGAATGGATAAAACGACAAGATCTGTCCATATGCTGTCTACTAGAGACACATTTGGAACCTAAAGATACATCCAGACTCAAAGTGAAGGGATGGAGAACCATCTTTTATGCCAACGAACCTCAAAAGAAAGCTGGGGTAGCGATTCTCAAATTAGATTTTAAAGACTGTAGTCAGAGATAGAGAAGGACACTACATCACTCTTAAAGGGTCTGTCCTCCAAGAAGATCTAACAATTGTAAACATTTGTGCCCCCAACATAGGAGCAGCCAACTACATAAGCCAACTGTTAATCAAAATAAAGAGTCATATCGATATGAATACACTAATTGTGGGAGATCTTAACACACCACTCTCAGTAACAGATCATCTAAACAGAAAAATCAGTAAAGAAACAAGAGCTTTGACTGACACATTGGACCAAATGGACCTCACAGATATATACAGAACATTTCACCCTAAAACAACAGAATACTCATTCTTCTCGAGCGCACATGGAACTTTCTCCAGAATAGACCACATACTCAGTCACAAATCAGGACTCAACCGATACCAAAGGACTGCGATGATTCCCTGAATATTCTCAAAACACAATGCTTTGAAACTGGAACTCGACCACAAGAAAAAGTTTGGAAGGAATTCAAACACTTGGAGGCTAAAGACCAACCTGCTCAAGAACATGTGGATCAACCAGAAAGACAAAGATGAACTTAACAATTCATGGAAACCAATGAGAATGAAGACACACTGGTCGAAAACCTATGCGATACGGCAAAGGCGAACCTAAGGGGGAAATACATAGCCATCCAAGCCTCACTCAAAAAAATGGAAAAATCTTGAATACACCAGCTCTCTTTACACCCTAAAGAACTGGAAAATCAACAATAAATTAAGGGAAATAATCAAGATTAGAGATCAACGAGTTAGAAACTAGAGAAACAGTAGAATGCATCAACAAATCCAGAAGTTGGTTTTTTGAAAGAATCATTAAGATCAATAAGCCACCGGCCAAACTAATCCAAATAAAGAGATAGAGGATCCAAATTAACAAAATTATGAAAGAAAGGGGAGAGATCGTGACTAATCCAAAGGAAATAGAAACAATCATCAAAAATTATTATCAACAGCTATATGCCAATAACTTAAACAACACAGAATCTCTGGATTGTGGAATGGAATTCCTGGAAACCTATAAACTTCCAAGACTGAAACAGGAACAAATTGACAACCTGAATAGATCAGTATCTAGTAACGAGATTGAAGTAGTGATCAAAAACCTCCAAAAAATAAGAGTCCAGGACCTGATGGATTCCCTGGGGAATTCTACCAGACATCCAAGGAAGAAATAATACCTATTCTCCTAAAACTGTTCCAAAAATAGAAACAGAAGGAAAACTCCCAGACTCTTTCTATGAAGCCAGCATTACCTTGATCCCCAAACCAGGCAAAGACCCCCATCAAAAAGGAGAATTTCAGACCAATATCCCTGATGAATATGGATGCCAAGATTCTCAACAAGATCCTAGCTAAAGGATCCAACAGCACATTAAAAAGATTATTCACCATGACCAGGTGGAATTTATCCCTGGGATGCAAGGGTGGTTCAACACCCTTGATTCACAAATCAATCAATGTGATAGAACAAATCAATAAGAGAAGAGAGAAGAACCACATGGTCCCCTCAACTGATGCAGAAAAAGCATCTGACAAAATTCAGCATCCGTTCCTGATTAAAACTCTTCAAAGTATAGGGATAGAAGGAACATTTCTCAACTTCATAATATCTATCTATGAAAAGCCTACAGCCAATATTATTCTCAATGGGGAAAAGCTGATAGCCTTCCCTTCAAGATCAGGAACACGACAAGGATGCCTACTCTCGCCACCCTTGTTCAACATAGTACTAGAAGTCCTAGCGACAGCAATCAGACAACAAAAAGAAATACAAGGTATTCAAATTGGCAATGTAAGAAGTCAAACTCTCTCTCTTTGCAGATGATATGATACTTTATATGGAAAACCCAAAAGACTCCACCCCCAAACTACTAGAACTCATACAACAATTCAGTAACGTGGCAGGATACAAAATCAATGCATAGAAATCAGTTGCTTTCTTATACACTAACAATGAAAATATAGAAAGGGAAATTAGAGAATTGATTCCATTTACTGTAGCACCAAGAACCATAAGATACCTGGGAATAAACCTAACCAAAGAGGTAAAGGATCTGTACTTGAGGAACTACAGAACACTCAAGAAAGAAACTGAAGAAGACACAAAATGGTGGAAAAGCATTCCATGCTCATGAATTGGAAGAATAAACATTGTTAAAATGTCTATACTGCCCAGAGCAATCTATACTTTCAACGCCAACCTGATCAAAATTCTACCAGCATTTTTCAAAAGGCTGAAACAATCAATCTTAAAATTTGTATGGAACCGGAAAAGGCCCCCAATTGCTAAGGAAATGTTGAAAAAGAAAAACAAAGCTGGGGGCATCACATTGCCTGATTTCAACCTTTACCACAAAGCTGTGATCACCAAGAGAGCATGGTACTGGCACAAAAACAGACACATAAACCAATGGAACAGAATAGAGTGCCCAGATATGGACCCGCAACTCTATGGTCAAATCATCTTTGACAAAACAGGCAAAAATATCCAGTGGAAAAAAGACAGTCTCTTCAATAAATGGTGCTGGGAAAACTGGACAGCTCTATGTAGAAGAATGAAACTTGACCATTCTCTTACACCATACACAAAGATAAACTCGAAATGGATAAAAGACCTCAATGTGAGGCAGGAATCTATCAAAATCCTAAAGGAGAACATAGGCAATAACCTCTTTGACATCAGCCACAGCAACTTTCTTTCAGGACATGTCTCCAAAGGCAAAGGAAACAAAAGTGAAAATGAACTTTTGGGACTTCATCAAGATAAAAAGCTTCTGCACAACTAAGGAAACAATCCACAAAACAAACAGGAAACCCACGGAATGGGAGAAGATATTTGCAAATGACACTACAGACAAAGGTCTGATAACTAAGATCTATAAAGAACTCCTCAAACTCAATACTCACAAAATAGATAATCATGTCAAAAAATGGGCAGAAGACATCAACAGACACTTCTCCAAAGAAGACAAATGGCTAACAGACACATGAAAAAATGTTTATCATCTTTAGCCATCAGGGAGATTCAAATCAAAACCATACTGAGATACCACCTTACACCAGTTAGAATGGCCAAAATCAACAAGACAGTAAACAACAAATGTTGGAAAGGATGTGGAGAGAGGGGAACCCTCTTACACTATTGGTGGGAATGCAAGTTGGTGCAGCCACGATGGAAAAAAGTGTGGAGATCCCTCAAGAAATTAAAATTAGAGCTACCCTATGACCCTGCAATTGCACTACTGGGTATTTACCCCAAAGAAACAGATGCAGTACAAAGAAGGGACACATGTACCCCAGTGTTCATAGCACAATGGCCACAATCGCCAAACTCTGGAAAGAGCCAAGATGCCGTTCAACAGACGAATGGATAAAGCAGATGTGGTCCACATATACAATGGAATATTATACCTTCAGCAGAAAGGATGAATACCCAACTTTTTTATCAACATGGATGGGACTGGAAGAGAATATGCTGAGTGAAATAAATCAAGCAGAGAGAGTCAGTTATCATATGTTTTCACTTACGTGTGGCACATAAGGAAAAACATAGAGGACATCAGGAGAAAGTGAATTGGGGGAACTCGGAGGGGGAGATGAACCAGGAGAGACTATGGACTCGGAGCAACAAACTGAGGGTTTTGGAGGGGAAGGTAGGGGAGGGTTGACTCATCCTGGTAGTGGGTGTTGAGGAGGGCACGCATTGCATGGAGCACTGAGTGTGGTACATGAACAGTGAATCTTGGAACACTGAAAAAATAAAATTAATTAATTAAAAAAATGAAATATTAGATTGTAAGCTGACCTATCCATAGCCTATCCATAGAGACGTGGCAGGCCAAAAAGGACTGGGATGATATATTCAGAGCACTAAATGAGAAAAATATGTAGCCAAGAATACTATATCCAGCTAAGCTGTCACTGAAAATAAAAGGAGAGATAACAAGCTTCCAGGACGGGGCGCCTGGGTGGCTCAGCGGGTTAAAACCTCTGCCTTCGGCTCGAGTCATGAACCTGGGGTCCTGGGATAGAGCCCGCATCGGGCTCTCTGCTCAGCGGGGAGCCTGCTTCCCCCTCTCTCTCTGCCTGCCTCTCTGCCTGTTTGTGATCTTTCTCTCTCTCTGTCAAATAAATAAAATCTTTAAAAAAAAAAAAAAAGAAACACAACATATAATTCTACAATTTGTATGGAACAAGAAAAGACCGAAATAGCCATAGGAATGTTGAAAAAGAAAACCAAAGCTGGTGGCATCACAATTCTAGACTTCAAGCTCTATTACAAAGCCATAATCATCAAGACAGTATGGTATTGGCACAAAAACTGACACATAGATCAATGGAACAGAATAGAGAGCCCAGAAGTGGACCCTCAACTCTAGGGTCAACGAATCCTTGATAAAGCAAGAAAGAATGTCCAATGGAAAAAAAAACAGTCTCTTCAACAAATGGTATTGGAAAAATTGGACAGCCACATGCAGAAGAATGAAACTGGACCATTTCTTTACAACACACACAGAAATGGACTCAAAATGGATAAAACACACATATGTGAGACAGGAATCCATCAAAATCCTAGAGGAGAACACAGGCAGCAACCCCTTCGACCTCAGCCACTGTGACTTCTGCCTGGACACATTGCCAAAGGCAAGGGAAACAAGGGCAAAAATGAACTATTGGGATTTCATCAAGATCAAAAGCTTTTACACAGCAAAGGAAATAGTCAACAAAACCAAAAGACAGTGGACAGAATAACAGAAGATACTTGCAAATGATCCTGTCAGAGAAGATACTTGCAAAGGGCTACTATCCAAAGTCTACGAAGAACTTACCAAACTCAATAACCAAAGAACAAATAATCTATTCAAGAAATGGGCAGAAGACATAAACAGACACTTCTCCGAAGAAGACATTCAAATGGCCATCAGACACATGGAAAAGTGCTCAGTATCACTCAGCATCAGGGAAATACAAATCAAAACCACAGTGAGATACCACCTCACACCAGTCAGAATGGCTAAAATTAACAAGTCAGGAAACAACAGGTGTTGGTGAAGATGCAGAGAAAGGGGAGCCTCCTACACTGTTGGTGGGAATGCAAGCTGGTGCAGCTACTCTGGAAAATAGTATGGAGGTTCCTCAAAAAGTTGAAAATAGAGCTACCCTATGACCCAGCAATTGCACTACCGGGTATTTACCCCAAAGATACAAGTGTAGTGATCCAAAGCGTCATGTGCACCCCAATGTTTATAGCAGCAATGTCCTCAATACCCAAACTATGGAAAGAGCCTAGATGTCCATCAAAAGATGAATGGATAAAGAAGATGTGGTATATATACACAATGGAATATTATGCAGCCATCAAAAAGGGAAATCTTGCCATTTGCAATGATGTGGCTGGAACTAGAAGCTATTATGCTGAGCAGAATAACTCAATCAGAGAAAGACAATTATCATGATCTCAGCGATATGAGGAATTTGAGAAACAAGACAGAGGATCATAGGGGAAGGGAAGGAAAAATGAAACAAGACAAAACCAGAGATGGAGACAAACCATAAGAGACTCTTAATCTCAGGAAACAAACTGAGGGTTGCTGGAGTGGAGGGGGTGGGAGGGATGGGGTGGCTGGGTGAGGGACACTGGGGAGGGTATGTGCTATGGTGAGTGCTGTGAATTGTGTAAGACTGATGAATCACAGACCCGTACCCCTGAAACAAATAATACATTATATGTCACTTAAAAAAAGATAATTGCACTACAAAATAATTTAAACAATGTATTGATGGGCTTATAATTTAAGATGTAATTTATGTGATAATAATAATATAAAGAGGAGGGGCACCTGGGTGGCTCAGTGGGTTAAAGCCTCTGCCTTCGGCTCCGGTCATGATCTCAGGGTCCGGGAATCAAGCCCATATCAGGCTCTCTGCTCAACAGGGAGCCAGCTTCCCCTTCTCCCTCTACCTGCCTCTCTGCCTACTTGTGATCTCTCTCTCTCTCTCTCTGTCAGATAAATAAATAAAATCTTAATATAAAGAGGAAAGGACAGCTATATAGGAGCTTTTGAAATATAAATTAGGTTGATATTCATCTAAGTTAATATGGTAATTTATAATCCCCAGGGGAACAAATATGAAAATAACATCCCCAAAAAATATATAGCAAAAGAAACAAAGTAATTAAAATGGTGTACTATAAAATATTTAACACAATACCGAATACAAAAGAAAGTGGTAATGGAATCCTAAGAAAAACAGCAATGCATGAGACTGACAGAAAATAAACAGAAAAATGGCAGAAGTATATCCGAAATTATCTGTAATTGCAGTACATGTAAATGGATTAAACACTCCAATCAGAATACAGAAGGTAGAAGAATGGATTAAAAAAAAGACATATCCCAACTATATATTTTTCTACAAGAGATACACTTTATCTTTTTTATTTAAATTCCATTAATTAACATATAATGTATTACTGGGTTCAGAGGTATGCTTGTTGTGAGCCTAACAGTTGAAACAAAATTATTCTTGGAGCAAATGTATGTTAGTATATGACACGAGAACTAAATGAGGCTATATAAAAAGGACGTAAGGTAATGAGGATTTCCTATAAAGTCTGGGTAAGAGGTGGATGAAGCAAGAGAATGTTTATCTTTCTTTAGCAGCTGAAACAGGAGGAAAGATTAATCTTATCCAGAGTCATTGTTGTGTTACAGGTGCATTAGGCTTAAATCAGTATAATTTTAACTTGTCCAGAAATAATTTTAAAGTGGCTCAGTTTATTTCATCTCCAATAGCAGTACACATCTGAACTAATCTACTTGCGGTACTTAAGGAGTGTTGGCCATTTCTTGTAATGCTTCTTGGTGGGTTCTTCCTTTAATGTCATTGTATGTGGAACCTGTTTTCCCAGCAAACTGCTTGGGATTTCAGTAAATATAAAATTTTAAAGTTTTATATTTCAAAATATAAAAGGTCAGTGATTCATCAGACACACTTTAGATTCAAAGACACAAACAGGTTGAAAATTAAAAACTGGAAAAAGAAATACTCTGCAAATAGTACCCCAAAGATCTGGAGTGGTTGTACTATGTCAGACAAAATAGATTTTAAGGTAAAAGTTGTTACCAAAGATAGAGAATGGCATTCCATAATGATGAGAAGGTCAATCCATCAGGAAGACGTAACAATTATAAACATGCATGCAGCTACCAACAGATGTATGAGTGTAAAATATATGAAGCAAAAGCTGACAGAATGAAAAGGAAAAAATGGACCATTTGACAGTAATAGTTAAGAGACTTCAATACCCCCCTTTTCATAATGGATAAAATAGAAGATCAACAAGGAAATAAAAGACTTGAACAACGCTCTAAACCAACTAGACCTAACAGACACTTCTATAACATTCCACATTCTTCTCAAGTAGACATGGAACATTACCCAACAAAGACCATATGTTATGCCATGCAACAAGCCTCAACAAATTTTAAAAAACTGAAATCATAAAAAGTATGTTCTCCAACAATGGAGTGATACTAGAAATCAACAGCAGACAGATATTTGGGAAGTCATATATATGTGGAAATAAAAACAAAAACAACAACAACAAAAAGCAACTTCTAAGTAAGTAATGGGTCAAAAATGAAATTACATTGGAAAGAAGAGATTTTGAAATAAATGACAATGAAAATACAACACCCAAAACTTATGGAATGCAGTGGAAGCAATGCCTAGAGGAAAATGCATAGTTATAAATGCCTACATTTAAAAAGAAAAAAGAAAACAATATCTCAAATCAATAACCTAACCTTCCTACTACAGACCGAATGTGTCCCCCAAAGTTCATGTGCTGAAATCTAATCACCAATTGGATGGTATTTTGACATGGGGCCTCTGGGGGGTAATTAGGTCATGAGGATGGAGCCCTCTGAATGAAATTAGAGTCCTTATAAAAGAGACCCCAGAGTGCTTCTGTTACTCCTTCCATCATGTAAGGACACAGCAAGAAGACGACCATCTACGAACCAGGAAACCGGCCCTCACCAGCCACCAGATCTGTCAGTGCCTTCAGCGTGGACTTCCCTCCCTCCAGAAACAAAGTGTCGTGTGAGCCACTCGCTGATATTACAAATGCCAGTCTCTGGTACTTCTTTTAACAGTAGTCCAACTAAGACAGAAAGCAGTACTGAGAAGGATGCTGCCATAAAAACCCATACAATAACACTAATGGCCAAAAAGCAAATGAAAAGACGTCCAGTATCAGTAATCTTTAGGAAAACACAGAGCAAAACCACAATGAGGTACCACTTCACATCTGTTAGGATGGCTTGCACAAAATCCCCAGAAAGTATGTTGACAAAGATGAGAAGAAACCGAAACCCTGGTGCCCTGTGAGTGGGAATGTAAGATGACGGAGCCGCTGTGGCAATTCCTCAAGGAATTCAAAAGGAAAACGGAGTCACCACAAGATCTGACAATTCCACTTCAGGTTCTAATTCTAGAAAGCACTGGGGTCATGAGGTCATACTGATATAAACAAGTACTTACGTAGATAAATTAAAGAGGGACAAAGGCAACTTTTGTCTATAGAATTACAAATTATGGATGTGAAAGAAAAGAAGGAAATCGAAAAGTCACCAACAGGCAAACACCACAGTAAAAACTCTTCCACGCAAGACCCACTGACGAGTGCAAATACGAGGGGGGTACACATTCAGGGAGAGAGAGAAATTATATATTCTCAAACTGCCTCCTCAACATATCTATGAAATAAAAAGGGAAGGACAGTAACTCTACAGGGTTGAAAACTGGTAGAAACCAATTTAGCCAAATGCTCAAAGCTGACATTACCCTAGTAAGACATGCTGGCTGACATTACCCTAGTAAGACATGAACCCCATGACGTGCACTGAGGAAAGGACGCAATGTCACTCCCGTGAGATTCTGGCTATGAGAAAACTGAGGAAAGTCAAAAGGGAGGAACCCGTGACAGCGTAAGTGGTCACTACTCTGGACAAGTGTCAGGTGACGAAACGCAAGGCCGAGGAACTGCTGGAGACCAAAGCGAACTAAGGACCAAGTGCAATGAGGGGTCCTGGGTTAGATCCTGAAAGAGGAAAAGGACAGGAGTGGAAACACTGTGGAAATCATAATTAGGTCTGCAGTTTACTTAACAATAAGCAGCCAGGGGCACTTGGGTGGCCCTGTCAGTTAAACATCAGCCTTCGGCTCAGGTCATGATCCTGGGTCCTGAGATGAGTCCCTGCATTGGGCTCCCCGCCCAGCAGAGAGGCTGCTTCTCCCTCGGACCCTTGCCCTGCTTGTGCACACGTGCTCGCTCTCTCTCAAATAAAATCTTTAAAATAATAATAATAAGCCAACGTCAACTTTTCTGTCTTTGGAAATTGCTCTATGTGTGGGTAAGATCTTATCAGTAGAGGAGGCTGGCTATGGGGGGAATAAGGACACTCTCTGTACTATGTTTGCAACTTTTCTATACATCTAAAACTAGTTCGAAATAAAAAATTCTTCTGAAAAAGAAAAAAGTACAAAGCAAGTCATGTAACTCCTCTGCTCAAAACCTCTACTGGCCCTCTAGTTTACCGAGCTGAAAGCCCCTGTCCTCACAAGGGCTTGCAAGGCCCCATATGCTCTGGTCCTACCCACGTCTCGGACAGCCTCTTACCCTGCCCCCCTCTAAGGCCTTCCAGCTCCACCAGCTTCCCTGATCCACAACGCGGTGGGCCTTTTCCCACGGCAGGCACTTGGAACTTGCTCCGTAGAGTGGAAACCTCTTCCCCCAGTTACCTGCACAGTCACTCCCTTCCTTCTTTTAGGTCTCTGCTCCAAGAACAGCTCAGGAGGGATTTACCTCAGCATCACATATACAATAGCCTAAAATACCCTTTTTGCCTGTCCTCTGCCTTTTTTCATTTCCAATGCACTTGTCACGACATGACAAAGTATCTATGTATCTGTCTCCACCTACTAGAATACATCTCTAAGGTGAGGACTGTGTTGTTTTGTTTAGTGAATTAAGTAAAATTCATTTACTTAATGAATGAATGAACTTATAATTGTTATGTGAAGTATTTGTAATTATTTGTTTAAAATATGTCTCCCACAGGCTGAATATTTGAAAGCAAAGATTTCACTTTAAAAGATCTTGGTCACCTTCACCCATTTTACCACTGTTCCAACCCCCACCTATGGAAACCACCAATCTGACCTCAGTTTTGTTTTTTTGTGGGTTTTTTTTTGTTTTGTTTTGTTTTTATTTTTTAGATTCCACATATAAGTGAGATCATATAATATTTGTCATTCTCTGACCTATTTTATTTAGCTTAATGACCTCCGTCTATTCATGTCGTCTCAAATGGCAAGATTTTCTACTTACTTACGTCTGAATAACATTATAATATTCCATCGCACACGCGTGAGTGTGTGTGTGTGTGTGTGTGTGTGTGCGCGCGCGTGTATGATGTTTTTAAAAACTCATCTATCAGGACACCTGGGTGGCTCAGTTGGTTGGGCTTCTGCCTTTGGCTCAGGTCATGATCCTGGGGTCCTGAAATCGGGTCCCTCCTTGGGCTCCCTGCTCAGCGAGAAGCCTGCTTCTCCCTCTGCCTACCACTCCCTCTGCTTACCCCCCTCTATCTCTCTGAAAAATAAATTTTTTTTAAAAAGTTCATCTATCAGTGGATGTATAGGTTGCTTCCATGTTTTGCTATTGTTAGTAATGCTGCAGTGAACACTGGGGTAGATATATCTTTTTGAGTGAGTATTTTAGCTTCCTTCAGATAACAGCCCTGAGGTGGAATTGTTGGATCATGTGGTAGTTCTATTTTTATTTCTTTAAGGACCGTCCATACTGTTCACATAGAGGCTGCACCAATTTACATGCCCACCAACAGCGCACAAGGATTTCCGTTCCTCCTCACTCTTACCAACACTTGTCTCTCCTTTTTAATGAGAGGGGAAAGGCGGAGAGAGGGTGAGACTCTTAAGCACCCAGCACGGAGCCCGACTTAGGGCTTGATCTCACAACCCTGAGACCATGACCAGAGCTGAAATCAAGAGTCAGGACACTTAAACAACTGAGTCACCCAGGTGCCCCGATTTTTCTCTTTATGTCTGTTAATATTTGCTTTATGTAGTAGGTGCTTCAATGTTGGGGGTAAAGATATTTACACTTGTTATATCCTTCTGTTGGACTGATCCCTTTATCATCCCTTCTTGTCTCTTGTTACAGTCTTTATTTTTTGAAGGAATTTTTTAAAAATTTATTTGCGAGAGAGTGAGCACACAAGCGGGGGGGGGGGGCGGCAGAGAGAGAGGAAGAAGCAGGCTCCCCGCTGAGTAGGGAGCCCAACATGGGGCTCGATCCCAGGGCCCTGAGATCATGACCTGAGCCAAAGGCAGATGCTTAACCAACTAACCACCGAGGTGCCCCCAGCCTTTGTTTTAAAGTCTATTTTGCCTGAAATAAGTCTTGATACCTTAGCTTTTTTTCTTTCTTTCTTTCATTTGCGTGGAATATTTTTTTCTGTTTCTTCACTTTCAGTCTGTATGTGTCTTTAGGTCTGAAGTGAGTCTCTCGTAGGTAATATATAGAGGTACCTATTTTTATTTTCAATCCACTTTGTCATCCTATGTCTTTTGTCTTTTGTTCTGAGCATTTAGACCATTTACATTTAACGTAATTATTGTGGGGTGTCTGGGTGGCTCAGTGGGTTAAAGCCTCTGCCTTTGGCTCAGGTCATGATCTCAGGGTCCTGGGATCGAGCCCCGCATCGGGATCTCTGCTCAGCAGGGAGCCTGCTTCCTCCTCTCTCTCCGCCTGCCTCTCTGCCTACTTGTGATCTCTCTCTCTGTATCAAATAAATTAATAAAATCCTTAAAAAATAATAAAGTGATTATTGATAGGCTATACTTATTGCCATTTTGTTAATTATTTTCTGGTTATTTTTTGTAGTTCTTCTCTGTTCCTTTCTTCTTCTCTTGCTCTCTTCTGTTGTGATTGATGAATTTAATTTGTATTAGGCTTAATTTTCCTTCTATTTTTTGTGTATTTATTATACGTTTGGTTGTGGTTACCATGAGGTTCATATATATAACATCCTACGTATATAGCCATCCATTTTAAGTTGAGGGTCACTTAAACTCAAACACATTTTTTTTTAAACTGTCTTTTTTTTTTTTTTAAAGATTTTTACTTATTTATTAGAGAGCGAGAGACTGAGAATGAGAGGGGAGAAGGTCAGAGGGAGAAGCAGACTTCCCACCAAGCAGGGAGCCTAACACAGGGCTCAATCCCAGGAGCCTGGGATCATGACCTGGGCTGAAGGCAGACGCTTAACTGGCTGAGCCACCCAGGTGTCCCAGTTGTACTTTTAGCTCAGGGAGAAAGTATTTATCATTACAGTGATAATTATTTCTGGGTGCTGGCATTATGGGGTATTTTTCTTTCTTTGTATATCTGCGGTTCACACAAAACATTTTTGTGTGATTTTTTAAAGGGCAGAATACTGACACGGGAAAATGCTCTTCAGATATTTTAAGTGAAAAAAGGTGGTGAAAGTTTTATCATGTATTATTCCCTGTTTGTCACAAAATATGAATGTACATTTAAAAAAGGCTGTGACTACATACTAAGGAGTCATCAGTGCCAGGGGTGCAAAGATTAGTGTTTGCATCTCAGTGCTTGTCCCTTCAACAAATTCTCCACGTTGAAAGTGTGTATTCCAAGTTAAGTCAGGGAATGGACATGTAATTTCCGGGCTGTTGGTCTGGTAAAATGACAGGAAACAAATTTTTTAAAAGGTTTAAATCCACGAAAATGGGAGAAAAAGACGAGAGCAGCAGCATTCTGAAAGGTGGAAAGCAGACTGACAGGAGCCACCCATCTGGCCAAGCTAAGAGAAGGGAATCCAAAGCGGCTGCAGAGAGCTGGAGCCCACGCTGATGGAGAGATGCCCCCACGTGCTCAGAAGCTGGCAAAAGACCAAACACCTCTGGAAATAAGTTGAAACATGGTTGAAAAAGCAGTTCGATCCCTATTTCCATTCCTCAAAGCCGAAGGCCTCCACTCCAACAGAAGACAGAAGTATCTTTTCTCTAAAGAGGGTATCTGGAGCAAGAAGCACTAGGCACAGTCGAAGGTGGCCTACTTATGCTGAGATCAGGGCACCAAGTGAATAGTTAATAGATGCTGAGATCCCCCACGCCCAGCCTTCTACTGGGTGCCACTGGCTGCCAAAATGCTGTTAGCAAGGCTGGAGACAGGGAGATTCTTTTCTAGGAATCTGCCCAGCCTGCCAAAAGATGACCCAAAGAAGCTGCATGGGAGGTCCCCCAGTGAAAAAAGCCAGTAGCCCTACAGTGAACTTCCCCCACACCCCCTTACACATATTCATTCTCTTTCTCATTCTCTCTGTCTCTGTCTCTCTCTCTTCCAATCTGCTATTAACCCCTACTCTTAAATATGAGCACTGAATCCTGGATCACCTGATCCAGGGAAAACCTGTAACATGAAAGAAGTAGATCAAATTAAGTTAAAAAGAAAAAAAGTGAAAAAAATAAGACTTCCTAGGAAGAGACACACTTAGAAAACAAACCAACATACATCAGTAAAATCCTCAGATTACTAAGATATCCCACCAGTGAAACAAGAATATAGTGCTATTGGACACACAGACATATTCAGAGAAGAGTATAATACTCTGGGGATGGGAGATAATCTTACAGAAATATCCCAGAGAAGAGAACATTTTTAGATGGACAATAAGGAGAAAAAATACAATAAGAGCACTCCAGGAGGTATATAATAAAAAAAAAAATGGTAGTCCCAGTAAGACAGAAGGAATGTAGACAAAAAAGTCATAAAAATAATTCAAAAAAATGTTCTAAGATCTGTAAGTGTGAATACAGCAAGATCTTCTTATAAAGATACATAAGAAAAAGTAAGATGCAAAAGGTGTAGAGGACCCTACATCATATGCGGGAAGGAGAGCAAAATCAAACCATATGTTCACAGTTTCTGATATTTACATAAACTCAGAAAGGATACACCAGAAACCTAATAAAAGTAATTATTTGTGAGGGTTGAGGCATTCCACTGAATTTTTTCATGTATACAGTTTTGATTTTTGAGCCATGTGGTTGGAACTTCAAAGTTAGAAATAAAAATAAAACTACTCTGCAGGAACCAGCGTTGAGGTAGGGAAACTTGAACTCTGAGGAAATGCTGGAGGCTCATCACAGACAAGGCTGAGAGATAAAAATCCAAGAAGCCCAGTCACCAGGGGGCCTCCATACTTTCCTGAGTTTTGCTTCCAGGAGCTCTCACCATATTCTCTCAGTGACTGTGAGAAAACAATCCCCTTGTGCTTCCAGCAGGGAGAAGGGAAATGAAACATTTTGAAATATGCCAGAGCATTCTGTTTCTTCTCAATAAGGTCTGCCCTCAGGAAAAGCTATTTAATCAAAGCCTAGCCTGCTGGAGTTTTATCAAAGCCTAAATGACCTGGGAGAAGAGAAATATCCAGCTCCAGCTGGCTCTTACCTTCCACGTGGGGAAAGGAAAATCCAAATTCCAGCCCACTCTAGCCATCCTGTCCCCCACAAGGCCCAGGGGGACTGAGAAGCACAAGTGACGTTCACAGGCTCACTAGGAGTAAATCCTGCTACTGTAGGCCTGTCAAACACTTCCCTTCCCAACACACCTTCCTCCCACGTTACTAAAGGCCTATGCATAGCAGTTCTTTTTACCGGTACATATGTGTAGCTATCAAGAAAAACATGGTAAGACACCTAAGAAGCCTAAAACACAGCTAGAAGAGATAGCAAGTATGAAAACCAGACTCAGATATGGCCATGACATTGAGATTATCAGACCAGGAATTCAAAACAACTATGATTAAGATGCTAAGGGTACTAGGGACACCTCAGTGGCTCAGTTGGTTAAGCACCTGCCTTCAGCTCAGATCATGATCTCAGCGTCCTCAGAGGGAGTCCCACATGGGGCTCCTTACTCAGCAGGGAGCCTGCTTTTTCCTCTTGCCTGCCACTCCCTCTGCTAGTGCTCTTTCTCGCCCTCTGTCAAATAAATAGATAAAATCTACAAAAAAAAAAAAAGATGCTAAGGGTTCTAACAGACAAAGTAGACAGCATGCAGTAATGGAGAGGCAACATAAGCAGAGAGATGGAGGTTCTAAGAACAAACAAAAGAAATGCTAGAACTCAAAAACAATGTAACAAAAAAGAAGAATGACTTTGATGGGCTTACTGATAGACAGCACACAGCAGAGGAAAGAACCTCTGAGCTTGAGGACTTCTCAACAGAAAAAACTAAAAAGCAATGAGAATAAAAGGCTAGGAAAAAAACAAAAGGAAACTATCCAAGAACTGTGGGACAAATGCCAAAGGTGTAATGTAAGCATAACCAAAATTCCAGAAGGAGGAGAAAGGGGAAGAGAAGAAATATTTGAAACGATAATGACTGAGAAACTGCCCAAAGTAATGTCTGGCACCGAACACGGATCCAGGAAGCTCAGAGACCGCTGACCCACCCCAATACACCTAGATATATTGTTTTCAAACTACAGAAAATAAAAAATTAAAAAAAAAATCCTAACAGAAACCAACCAACCAACCTCTCCCATAGAAGAGCAAAGGTAAGAATTATACCTACTTCTCTTAAAAAACCAGGCAAGCAAGAAGAGAGCAAAGTGAAATATTTTAAATTTTGAAAGGAAAAAAACTCCATGAACCTAAAATTCTGTACCCTATAAAATTATCCTTCGAAACTGAAGGAGAAATAAAGACTTCCTCAAACAGACAAAATTTGAGGCAATCTGTTTCCAGTAGACCTGCCAAGCAAGGAATGTTAATTAAAAAAAAAAAATTCTTTTTTATTTTTTTAAAGATTTATTTATTTGAGAGAGAGAGAGAGTGAGTGAGAGAGAGCATGAGAAGGGAGAAGGTCAGAGGGAGAAGCAGACTCCCCATGGAGCTGGAAGCCCGATGTGGGACTCGATCCCGGGACTCCAGGATCATGACCTGAGCCGAAGGCAGCCACCCAACCAACTGAGCCAACTGAGCGCCCAAAAAAAAAAGTTCTTTAAAGAGAAGAAAAATGACAAAATTCAGATCTATATAAAGAAAGGAAGAACACTGGAGAAGAAATAGTGAGGGCCAGATAAAAACATTCATTTTTCTTACTCTTAATCTCACATAAACATCTGTTTGAAGTAACAGCAAAAATGTATTTGATTACTTATACTTATATGTATGCATATATAAATATACATATAAATACATAAGCATACATACTTCTGTACAAGTTAAGTGAATGCCAACAATGAGACAAGGGACGGAAGGAGGAAAATCAGGATTACTTTCTTATTATAAGGTACTCACACTACCCTTTAAGCAGTACAGTGTTATTTTAAAAATGCACTTGGATCAGTTGCAAACATATATTGCCAACTACGGATTGATTTAGCAGCAATCACTATAAAAAGTAAAAAAGAAGTAGGACTAATATAACAATAAAGGAGAGAATAATATAAAGTGCCCTGGTAAAACCACAACAGTCAGGAAAAGAGTGCTGGACAAAAATAAAAACAAAGGTGGGGGTGCCTGGGTGGCTCAGTTGGTTAAACATCTGCCTTCAGCCCGGCCCTGTGGGATTGAGCCCTGAGTCATGCTCTGTAGTCAGTGGGGACTCTGCTGGAGATTCTCTCCCTCTCTTTCTGCTTCTGCCCCTCCCTCCACTCATGCTCTTTCCCTCTTTCTGTCTAAAATAAATCAATCTAAAAAAAAAAAAAAAGAACGAGGGCAACAAATAGAAAACAATTTATGGTAGATACGATTCAACTACATCAATAACCACTTTGAACACCAATGGCCTAAATGCACCAATTATATACAGACTGTCAGAGTGGGTCAAGAAACAAGACCCAATTATAAATTGATTTTAAATATAAAGACAAATCTAAAATAAAAGTTGATGGATAGAGGAAGATACACCATGATAACACTAATTTTAAAAAGCAAGAGTAGCTGTATTAATATTAATAATATAATAATTTCACACAAAGAAGACTTCAGACCAAGGAGAGTTATCAGGAATAAAAAAAGGCATTATAAAATCATAAAGGACTCAATTCTCCAAGAAGCCGTAACAATCCTTAAAATGCGTGCCTCTAAACAACAGAGTTTCAAAATGCAGGAGGCAAAAACTGATACAACTACAGGGTAACAGATGAATACACTATTATAGCTGAAGACTTCAACACCTCTATCAGAAATGGATAAACTAGCAAGCAGAAGATGAGTAAGGATACAGTTGAATTCACAAGCACCATCGATCAACTGCTCTAACAGAAACCGACAGACCATGTCATCTGGCAACGGGATACACATTCTTCTTAAGCTCACGCAAAAAGCTCACTAAGAGCACCATTTTGAGCCACGAAACACACCTTAATAAAAATTACAAGAATAAAGATCTTCCTCGCCTTACAATGGGGTTACGTCCTGATAAACCCACTGTAAGTGGAAAACATTGTAAATCAAAAATGCATGTAATACACCTAACTTACTGGCCATCAGAGCTCAACCTTGCCTCACTTGAATGTGCTCAAAACACACTAGCCTACGTGTGGGCAAAATCGTCTAATACAAAGCCTATTTTATAATAAGCTGTTAAACACATCAAGTAATTTATTGCATACGATCCTGAAAATAAAAACCAGAACGGCCGTATGGTGCGGAATGGCTTGAAGTGTATCGTTGATCACCCTTGCGATTGTGTGGTTGCCAGGGGGAGCTGGCACGGCTCAGCATCACAGGACTGCACCACACCACATGTTGGCGGGCTGCGGAAAGGTCAAAATTGAAAATTTGACATGTGGTTCTCCTGAATGTGCATCATTTCCATACCATCATGAAGTCAGAAAACTGTAAGTCACATCACTGTGAGTTGGAAACCATCTGTAGAAATCATATAATGCCTACCTCGTGGGATTACTTCAGAAATTAGTAACAGAAAGATAGCTGAAAAAAATCCCAAGATATGTGGAGATTAAATAAAATATTCCTAAATAACACATGGACTAAAGAAGCCATCTCCAGGGAAATTAAGTACTATTTTGAACTACGGGAAAATGAAAATGCAACTCATCAAAATTTGTAGGATGTGGTGAAAGTAGTGCATAGAGGGACATTTACAGCATTAAATGCATATATTAGAAAAGAAGAGGGATCCAAATTAAACATCCAAGCTTCTACCTTAGGAAACTAGAAAAAAAGAAGAGCAAATTAAATCCAAAAGTAAGTGGAAGAAAAGAAATAATGAGAATTAAAGATTTTATTTATTTGTCAGAGAGAGAGTGAGAGAGCATAAGCAGGGGGAATAGCAGGCAGGGGAAGAAGCAGGCTCCCTGCTGAGCAAGGAGTCCAAAGCAGAACTCCATCCCAGGTCCTTGGGATCATGACCCGAGCTCAAGGCAGATGCCTAACTGACTGAGCTACCCAGGCATCCCCAAAATAATGAGAATTAGAGTAGAAATCAATGAAATTAGAGATGGGAAATCAATACAGAAAATCACTAAAACCAAAACCTGGTTCTGTGAAAAGATCAATAAAGTCAATAATTGTCTAGCCAGGCTAACTAAGAGAAAAAAGAGAGAACATTAATTACCAATAAGTGAAAGAGGGTTATCACTACAGACCCCATAGACACTAAAAGGATAATAAAGCAATACAATGAATAATTCTCTACCCACAGATTTAATAACCTAGATGAAATAGACCAATTCCTTCAAAGATACAATCTGCCAAAACTCACACAAGAAGAAAGAGGCAATCTGAATAGGCTTATATCTAGTAAAGAAATTTAATAATAATTAGTAACCTTCCAAAACAGAAAGCAGCAGGCCCAGATGGGTTCACTGGTGAATTTTCCAAACACTTAAGGAAAACTTATATCAATATTCTACAATCTCTTTCAGAAGATGGAAGTAAAGGGACGTGTAGGTGGCTCAGTCAGTTAAGCCTCTGCCTTCGGCTCAGGTCATGATCCCAGGGTTCTGGGATCGAGTCCCATATCGAGCTCCTCGCTCAGCTGGGAGCCTGCTTCTCCCTCTGCCTGCCGTACCCCCTGCTTGTGCTCACTCTCGCTCTTTCTCTGACAAATAAACTTTTAAAAATTTTTTTAAAAAAGGAAGATGGAGGTAGAGTGAATACTTCCTAATTCACTCTATGAAGCCAGCATTACCCGAATACCAAAATGGACAAAAACATTACAAGGAAACTATACACCAGTATCTCTTATAAAGATAGTTGTAAAAATCCTCAACAAATTATTAGTGAATTAAATCCAACAATGTATAAAAAGAAGTGTACACCACAACCAAGTCGGATTTATCCCAGATAGGCAAGTCTGGTTAAATATTCAAAAATAAATTAATATAGCCTCAGCAATGAGACAACAAAAAGAAATCAAAGGCATCCAAATTGGAAAAGAAGAAGTCAAACTCTCACTCTTTGCAGATGATATGATACTTTATGTGGAAAACCCAAAAAGACTCCACTCCAAGACTGCTAGAACTCATACAGGAATTCAATCAAGTGTCAGGATATGAAATTAATGCACAGAAATCAGTTGCATGCCTATATGCCAACAGCAAAACAGAAGAAAGAGAAATTAAGGAGTCGATTCCATTGACAACTGCATCCAAAACCATAAGATACCTAGGAATAAACCTAACCAAAGAGGCAAAGAATCTGTACTCAGAAAACTACAAAGTGCTCATGAAAGAAACTGAGGAAGACACAGAGAAATGGAAAAACGTTCCATGCTCATGGATTGGAAGAACAAATATTGTGAACATGTCTATGCTACCTAAAGCAATCTATACATTTAATGCAATCCCTATCAAGATACCATCCATTTATTTCAAAGAAATGGAACAAAGAATCCTAAAATTTATATGGAACCAGAAAAGACCACGAATAGCCAGAGGAATGTTGAAAAAGAAAACCAAAGTCGGCGGCATCCCAATTCCAGACTTCAAGCTCTATTACAAAGGGGTAATCATCAAGACAGTGTGGTACTGGCACAAAAACAGACACATAGATCCATGGAACAGAATAGAGAGCCCAGAAATGGAAACTCAACTCTATGGTCAACTAATCTTCCACAAAGCAGGAAAGAATATTCAATGGAAAAAAGACAGTCTCTTCAACAAATGGCGTTGGGAAAACTGGACAGCCACATGCAAAAGAGTGAAACTGGACCATTTCCTTACACCGCACACAAAAATAGACTCAAAATGGATCAAAGACCTCAACGTGAGACAAGACTCCATCCAAATCCTGCAGGAGAACACAGGCGACAACCTCTTCGACCTCAGCCGCAGCAACTTCTTCCTACAAACGTCTCCAAAGGCAAGG
>CM052809.1:22515133-22603227 GCA_028533885.1 Nasua narica
TACAAAGCAAAACCACAGTGAGATACCACCTCACGCCAGTCAGAATGGCTAAAATTAACTAGTCAGGAAAGGACAGATGTTGGCGAGGATGCAGAGAAAGGGGAACCCTCCTACACTGTTGGTGGGAATGCAAACTGGCACAACCACTCTGGAGAACTGTATGGAGGTTCCTCGCAATGTTGAAAATAGAGCTACCCTACGACCCAGCAATCGCACGACTGGGTATTTACCCTCAAGATACAAATGTAGTGATCCGAAGGCGCGCATGCACCCGAATGTTTATAGCAGCAATGTCCACAATAGCCAAACTATGGAAAGAACCTAGATGTCCATCAACAGATGAATGGATAAAGAAGATGTGAGATATATATATATATATACACATACATACATACAGTGGAATACTATGCAGCCATCAAGAGAAGCGAAATCTTGTCATTTGCAACGACGTGGATGGAACTTGAGGGTATTATGCTAAGCGAAATAAGTCAGTCAGAGAAAGACAATTATCACATGATCGTTCTGATATGAAGAATTTGAGAGGCAGGGCGGGGGGTTTGGGGGGGAGTGGGGAAGAGAAATGAAACAAGATGGGATGGGGAAGGAGACAAACCATAAGAGACTCCTAAACTCACGAAACAAACTAAGGGTGGCTGGGAGGTGGGGGGGTAGGGATATGGACATGGGGGAGGGTATGTGCTATGGCAAATGCTGTGAAATGTGTAAGCCTGATGATTCACAGACATGTACCCGGGGGCAAATAATATATTATATGTTAATAAAACATTTAAAATAAATAAATAAATAATATAATCTATCACGTCAACAGGCTAAAGAAGAAAAACCACAAGATCATATTAATAGACACAGTAAAAGCATTTGACAAAATTTATCATGAAGTCATGAAAAAAACTCTCAATAAACTCAGAATAGAGGAGAGCTTCCTCAACTTGATTTAAAAAAAAAAAAAAAGACTACAAAAACCTGCAGCCTGCATCATATTTCATGGCAAGAAACTCAGAGCTTTTCCACAAAGATCAGGAACAAGGCAAGGATATCCCCTCTTACCACTGCTTTCAACATTGTACTAGAATTCTTAGCTAATGAAATAAGACCAAAAAAAGAAATAAAAGATACAGAGATTAGGAAGGAAGAAGTAAAACTGTGCTTGTTCAAAGATGATATGATTATCTAAGCACAAAATCCAAAAGAATCAATTTAAAAAACTTAGAACTAAAAAGCAATTATAGTAGGATACACAACATACACAAATACACAAAATACACAAAAGCTGACCACTTTCCTATATAATAGCAATAAACAAGTGGAATCTGAAATTAAACACACAATACTATTTACATTAACAACCCCCAAAAGAAATATATGTAATCTAACAAATATATATATATAAGGAAAACCACAAAATCATTTTTTTAAAAGACTATTTATTTACTTGACAGAGAGCACAAGTAGGCAGAGTGGTAGGCAGAGGGAGGAGGTGAAGCAGGCTCCCCACTAAGCAGGGAACCTAATGTGGGGCCTGAGCCCAGGACCCTGGGATCATAACCTGAGCCAAAGGCAGATGCTTAATCCAATGAGCCACCCAGGCGCCCAAAAACTACAAAATCCTGATGGAATAAGTCAAAGAACTAAATAAATGGAGAGAGAGTCCAAGTTTATGGACAGGAAAAACTCAATATTGTCAGGATGTCAGTTCTTCCCAACTTAATTTATAGAGTCAATCAATCCCAATCAAAATCCCAACAAGTAATTTTGAAGATATCAAGAAAGTGATTATGCAGTTTAGATGGAGAGGCACAACACCTGGAATAGACAACACGATATTAAAGGAGAAGAACAAAGCTGGAGAACTGATATTACCCGAAGTTAAAACTTACTATAAAGCTACGGTCATCAGGGCAGTGTGGCACTGGGAAAAAAACTAGACAAATAGGTCAAAGGAACAGAATAAAGACACCCCATAAATAGATTCAACTGATCTTTGACAAAGGGGCAGAGGTAATTCACTGGATCAATGAATGGTACCAGAACTTGATAATCACATGCAAAAAAAACAAAAACAAAGCAAACAGATCTTACATATTATCACAAAAATTAACTTAAAATGGATCACAGACCTAAATATAAAACACAAACTGCCCAACCTCTAGAAGATAATACAGGAGAAAATATACATGACTTTGGTTTTGGTGATGATTTCCTATGTGCAACACCAGAGGCACAATCCACAAAAGAAAGAAATGACAAGTTGGGGCACCTGGGTGGCACAGTCAGTTAAGAGTCCCACTCTTGATTTCGACTCAGGTTATGATCTCAGGGTGGTGAGATCAAGCCCTTTGTCGAGTGACAGGAGCTGGCGAGAAAGCCAAATGGTACAGCCACTTTGGAAGACACTTGATAGTTATAAAACTAAACATACTGCTACCATATGATCTAGTAATCACATTCCTTGGTATTTGTGCAAATGAATCAAAACATTATGCCCCCACAAAAACCTGCACACAACGTTTATAGGAGACTTATTCGTAATTGCCAAAACTTGAAAGCAAGGAAAATATCCTTCAGGAGGCTAATGTGTCAATGAACTTGGTATATCCAGATCACAGAATATTATTCAGCTCTAAATAGAAGTGAGTCATCAAGCCATAAGAAGACATGAAGGAACTTAAATACTTATTACTAAACAGAAGAAGCCAATCTGAAAAGGTTAAACATTGTATGATTCCAACGATATGACATTCCCGAAAATCCAAGACTATGGAGACACTAAAAGGATTGGTGGTGCCAAGGGTTAGGAGTGAAGGAAAGACGAACAGGTGGAGCAGCCCCTCCAGCACACAGGGGGATTTTGCTGACAGTGAAAATATTCCGTATGACATTGTAACAGTGGGTACCTGCCATTACACATTTGTTACAACTCAGAATGTACACCAAGAGTGAACCCTGACGTGAGCTATGGACTCTGGGTGATAATGTTACTGTAGACTTATGAACCACTTTGGCAGGGAATGTGGGTAACTGGGGAGGCCGTGTGTGTGCGGCCAGGGGTATATGGTAACTCTGGACTTCCTGCTCAATTTTGCTGTGAATCTACAGCTGCCCTAAAAAAAAAAATAGTTTTTTTTTTTGAACAATGACTTTTTGTAACATTTTTTTTTAAAGATCTTATTTACTTATTTGACAGAGAGAGAGAAAGAGAGAGAGATCACAAGTAGGCAGAGAGGCAGGCAGAGAGAGGTGGGGGAAGCAGGCTCCCTGATGCGGGGCTTGATCCCAGGACCCTGAGATCATGACCTGAGCCGAAGGCAGAGACTGAGCCACCCAGGCGCCTCTTTACGTAACATTTTTTAATAAAATAAAAATAACAGAAGTTTTAATTTTTTCACCAGAAAGAAAATTACCCAAACCTTAATATGTTTTCCGTTTCAAAAGGTCCACCGTGCATCTGGCATCGTAGATGAAAACAAAACTACCCGGAGGTGCGTCGCCCTAACAGCTGGAGCATGGGAGCTCAGAAAATTTCTGACACATTTCCAGAGAGTCAGAAAAGACCTGGATTCAAATGCTTTTGGACTTCTGAACGGCAATATTGGGAGACAGGACGCAAAAGCAAAGGCATTAAAAATTCTGAAAGAAAATTATTTCCTGCCTGAAATTCTGTGTTTGGATGTGTTTCCCAAAAAAGAGGAAGACCAGGTCTGCAAGGATCAGGAGGGCTGCATGGGGGAGAGGCGAAGGGAAGTCCCAGGCATGGGTGACAGGGGACCGCAGGAGGACAGTCTTCCCAGGCTTTTGGCGGGGAGGTGGGGGGGTGGGGGGGTGGTGCCTGTCCACGGCAGCCAGAGGCAGGTCAGCAGGCTCCGGGGCACATTGTCCCAGGAAAATGAGATTCTGAGAATAACTCATTCACCCAAATCTGCTGAGAAGAGATTTATAAAAGCAGCCAAGAATTTAGGGTCGAATCAGAGAGAAACAGAAAAAAAACCAAAGCAAATGGAAAAACCTATTACTGACTCCAGAGGAAAAAAGCTCTGAGGGGAAATAAAAGCAATCAATCATAGCTAACTACACGTTCCAGCTTTGAACGCATTGGTATTATTAGGCAAATCGAGGACAAGGCTTCTGATTGACCTAAATTCTCATCTACTGTACTAGTAGGATGAGAAAAAAGGAAGGATAAATGGAAGAAGGATAGCAAGGAGGAAAGAGAATTAAATATTCATCATAAACCACAGAAAGTGCCTACCCCTGAAAACCAAGAAATTTAGGGAGGGGGTAAGTACCAAAGGAAACAGTTTAAATCACGGTTCCTCTGGAGAAGAAGCTCATGAGGTGGCGGGAGGGAGGTGGGCGGTTGGTAAGGCAAGGCTCTGAGACTTTATCTAACTTGCATGGTAACAAGCTCACAAGTTCGTCGATGTCAGAGGAAGACACAACGCCTGGAGAACAGAGATGCAGTTATTATGTACAAGGACAGTATTATTGTTTTTATTTCTATCCTCTGAACCCCAGTTCTCACAGCGTGGTACCAAGGAAGCCAGCCGGCACCTAGGCACTCAGCGTGCTGCACTGCAGGCAAAGAAGACTGAGCTTAGGGAAAATGAAGTTTTAACAATGGACAGCAAGTCTTCCTGCCTTTTGTTGGTGAGGAAGATGCTGCTGTGTCCAAAACTGTTCGTTATACAAACATTCCTAAAAAGATACTGAGGAACAGAGAAGGGCACTTAGTGCCTTGCTCACAAGTCATACAGAAATGCAAGAGACCCACGGGAAACTCATACTCAAAACTGCCAGTTTTTTTACAATCACCCTCCCTGAATGATTTTTCTTTTAATTGCACACACATATAACCTTCATAAAAACAAAAATCTACAAAGTCAGATATTTTAAATTATTAAAACAACTCGCCTGGGGACACCCGGGTGGCTCAGTGGGTTAAAGCCTCTGCCTTCGGCTCAGGTCATGATCTCAGTGTCCTGGAATAGAGCCCGGCATCAGGCATCAGGCTCTCTGCTCAGCAGGGAGCCTGCTTCCCCCTCTCCCTCTGCCTACTTGGGATCTCTTTCTGTCAAATAAACAAAATCTTAAAAACAAACAAAAACAAAAAAAACCACACACACAAAAAACTCGCCTAATCCTTATTCCCACTGACTGGGGATCTTTTTTCTCCAAAGGAGAAACACGTAGGAGAAAATTGGGAAACAATGTTTTGCGGAACTTGGAGCAGAGCGGGCTCTTCCCGAGGCGGGCCTTCTCAACCCCGAAGATCAGAAGGATGCAGATAGCACGGCCCTGAGGCCGCCAACCCCCGCCCTTCCCTGCGCAGATTCCTCCTGGGCTGGTTCCCCAAACCGCCAGGACCGCGCGCTCCACACCTGCAAGGCCGGGATCGAGAGCCCCTGCCTCGGGCTGCAGGACAGTTGCAAGCATCCATGTGTGTAGAGGGCATGGAGCACAGCCCGTTCATAATTTGTGCTGATCACAGTTATCCGAGGTGTGAATGGAGCCCCCTGAAGGTCAAGAAACACCAACAGAGACAGAGGACGTAGCCAGTGGGGGCTCGTCTCGGGGTTGAAGGCCAGGACGAGTCGCCCAAGACCCAGCCGGATGCCTTTAGTGGCAGGTTGGGAGAAAGGGTGGCCTGCATCCTCAGCGCCAGCAGATCCCCCGCCAGGTGCAGGCGGCAGGCCGCGCGCCCCCCTCGCCGGTGCGCGCAGGTGCTTGGGGCGCTGGAGGACCGGCGTGCGCAGCCGGCCCACGTCCGGCCTGGGGCTAGGTGCCATCAGTCCCACCTTGACCGCTCCCTCGCCCGCCCAGGGGCCTGAGCGCACCAGGGGCGGGGGCGGGCGCTGCGCAGCTCAGCTTGGCAAGGTCGTTTTAGTCTCTCACCCTCCCCCCAGGGCAACGCCACCGCCCGAGGCCGCGGAAGAGGGCCAAGCAGTGCAGATCCCGGTTTATCTGCCGCATCTCCCGTTACATAAGGCCGGTCCT
This sequence comes from Nasua narica, assembly GCA_028533885.1. Classification (NCBI taxonomy): domain Eukaryota; kingdom Metazoa; phylum Chordata; class Mammalia; order Carnivora; family Procyonidae; genus Nasua; species Nasua narica. Next base: position 22,521,146 of record CM052809.1, read on the forward strand.
ATCTCCGCGGGGCATCGCTGCGACCGCCCACCCAGCTTGCCTTCTCCCACGCGTGGGGGCGCGCCCGCCCACCGCTCCCCGCATTGGTTTGGCTGGTCCTCGGGGTTGAGGGACCTTGACTCATTTTGGTGCAGAGCTTTGGGACTTGTACATCCCACGGTGGTTCCCTGCTCCTTCCCTCAACACAGAGACCCCATTCCACAGATGAGGAAATGGGTCCACAGAGGTGGCCTACAGCCAAGTGACAGCACTCCAGCCACTGGGCCCCCGGCGATCAGCAGGGGCTGGCTTTAGGGCCTACAAGTGGGCTGGGAAGCTTGGGATTTGGCCAAAAGAGAGGGTGGGAGGAGAGAGTGGGCAAGGCTGGGAAGCTTGGGAGCAGGAGCAGCAGCACCACTTGGGAGCCCCCTGTGAGGACGTTCAGCCTCATGGGGCGTAGGACAAAGGGAGCCTGAGAGGGCAGAAAAGGGGCCTGGAGGGGGAGGCACTGGTTTAGGGGAGGAAGTGGGTGAGGGAGACAGCCTGACATCAGTACTCAACAGGCAAAGGATGCGGTATCTGTTGCAGGGGCTTCTGGAGGACTCCTAGAGAGAGGAGGGAGAAGCAGGCAAATGGCTATCTGCAGTATCCCTGGAGAGGCGGACTGTTCAGGGGAACCGCGGAGTGGGGCAGACCACCCTCCGGAGCCTTCAGTCTGCACCAACCTGGGTCCCCCAGAACAAAGGCTTTGTCCCACAGATACTGACGGGCAGAGGTGGTTGCCCTAGGTCTCAGTGGCACTGGAAACAGTTACACTTTCTGACCAGGCTAAGGCTAGTCCTGCCTCCTACCAGCCTAGCTGGCTAAGGTTTTCCCATCAGGATGGGCCCACGCTGAAGGCCTGAGTCGGGCACCCTGTGTTTAGGTGGCCCATGCTCAAAATTATCATCAAAGCAACTTTAAAACAAAAAGGTCCCCGGGCGCCTGGCTGGCTCAGTTGTTAAGTGTCTGCCTTTGGCTCAAGTCATGATCCCAGTGTCCTGGAATCGAGTCCCATGAGGGGCTCCCTGCTCAGTGGGGAGTCTGCTTCTCCCTCTCCCCCTGCTCGTGCTCTCTCTCAAATAAACAAAATTTTTTTTAAAAGATTTTGTTTATTTGACAGAGAGGAGAGAGATCACAAGTAGGCAGAGAGGCAGGCAGAGAGAGAGGGGGAAGCAGGCTCCCGCTGAGCAGAGAGCCCGATGCGGGGCTCGATCCCAGGACCCTGAGATCATGACCTGAGCTGAAGGCAGAGGCTTTAACCCACTGAGCCACCCAGGCACCCCATAAACAAAATCTTAAAAAAAGAAAAAAAGAGTCACGGAAGGATCCCTGACTCTGACTGGATCTTTCTTTGGAGACCTGGGAATCTGAACTTTTTATAATCCGTCCCACAGTGGAGCCAACGAGGAATCGGGTGGAAGAAAAAGAATGAACTTCACTCTTCTTTTTATCTTGTTTGAGTTTTGTATCCAAATTAAATATTACAGACCAGTTCATTGAAAAAACAAAACCCTTGAATTCACACATCTGGTAGACTGTAGTTATAGCCCTGTCGACCGAACACTTCTGTTCCCAAACACTTCTGTGACCCAAAAGGGTCTGAGGACAGGAGCTGGGCAGACACGCCGGGTGGCTACCAAGCAAAAGTGCTGCAGTTCCAGCTGGCACAAATGACGCCAAGCGGCCCTCAGGGTCTTCTCACTACCCCTGGAGTAAGTGTATCCCTATCTTGGGAAGGGCTCCAGACCCCTCTCAATGATAAGTCCACAAGAAATCAAACTCTTTCCTTTATGCGACGCTGGATTTTCCACAAAGTAAAATCAAGATGAGTAAAGATGTGGTTTCTAGATAGTAGTCGACAAAACGGAGACCAAGGTTGGAGGCGTCATCACTTTGGCCTATAAAAGCTGCTGCAAGAGGCCAAGGCCACAAGCCACTCAGCTTAGGCCGGCCTAGAGTCTGCTCCTCGCTCCTCCTGTTGGCTCTCGGCTCCATGGCGCTCTGGTTGACTGTGGTCATTGCTCTCACCTGCCTTGGTGGCCTTGCCTCCCCGAGTCCTGTGCATAAGGTTCCCATCAAGGAACTCATTGAGGAACTGGTCAACATCACCCAGAATCAGGTAAGTACCCTCTGGCCAGGGCCCTAGGTCTGAGGGTGCTGGAGTGGGGGACTCTCACGCAGGGTACTGGTCATGGCTCAGGCCATGCAGGCTGGGCCCTGTCATAAGAAGCCCCATGGACCAGGATGGGCCCAGCCATGACAGACAAGACCCAGGTTAGGGGGGCAGCATTATGGATGGACCATAAAGGGGTTCAGTGGAGCCCCCAGGGACCACCCGTTCCCCATGCCTGCCATGGCCAACTCCTACTCCACCATTCAAGAAGAGGAAAGCAGAGGGGCACCAGCACTCTTCTAGGACTATTCAGCATTTGCCATCTGGTTTGAATGGAATAATGGGGCCACCATCTACAGCATTTTGGTTAAGCCGATTCTTACAGAAGGGTTCAGCACCGGTCCCTAGTGGTGACACAGTCAGTGGTGACCGTGTGCCAAGCCTAGTGCTGGGTGCTTTTCATCTCATTCATCTCATTTTCATCTCATTCCTTCACTGCCAACCACCCCCAAAGGCAGGTATGATGACCCTATTTGACTAAGTCTCATTAAGGTTGACAAAAGCCAGATTCAGACCAGGCCTGGCTGATACTCAGCGCCCATGCTCCAAACTGCAGTGTCCCCCTATTCAGAAGACAGGGTCTTATATATGAGCCTCTACTGTTCCCTATCTGACTGAGCTGGCCACCCCCTCCTACCTCCCCCCATGCCGTCCTGACTCCTCCCTGGAGATGGCCTACTGACAGGTCAAGTGTTTTCTCTGCTGCGGCCCTGGCTGCAGAAGGCTTTACGCAAGGCTTGTCCCTTACTGGTTGTGTCACTCAGATTTTTCTTTCTCAGCCCCAAGGCCCTGGGCGATGGGTCTCCCCCACTACGCAGAGCAGGAAGTGAAGCTCAGAACACTGGGGGGGGGGGGGCGGTCCCAAACTCCGCGCAATGGCAGGGATGCCTGTGGGGCCGGATCCCTGTGGAGATGCGGCCTGGGCTTACTGTCTTTTTGCTCCCTCAGGCATCCCTCTGCAACGGCAGCATGGTGTGGAGCGTCAACCTGACCGCCAGCATGGTAAGGACCCCCTGGATGCTGGCGGGGGAGGGGGGACCGGAGGCTGTAGGTCCTTTGCTGGTGTTCTCTGAGCCTCACTCACATGCCTCCGGGGTTCCGAGCAAGCTTCGAGAGCAGTTCACAGTTTGGAGCCCTCCCACTCCCAAAGCCACCTCCAGCAGGGCTCTCCGTCCCCTTCTCCTGTAGTCAGTGAAGGTGTGGGGTGGGGTGGCGCCCGGCAGGGCCTGACACCCCGGGTTCTTCTCCCTGCAGTACTGTGCAGCACTGGAATCTCTGATCAACGTCACCAACTGCAGCGCCATCCACAGGACCCAGAGGTTGCTGAAATTACTGTGCGTTCAGGATACCTCAGCAGGGGTAAGGACCTCTGCCCTGTACCCCCTAACCCTGCATCCACTCCTGCCAGCCCTGGGACCCCCAGGGGAACCTGGCTAAGTATCAGAAGGCAAGTGTTCGCGCTCTGGGGGTGGGTCCACTGTGGCCGCAGGAACACAGCCTTTGGGATTTCCAGGATCCGGGCTAGTGGGCTCCTGACTCCTACCTGAGCTTCGGTTTCCATACCCGTGAAATGTGGGTAATAACAGTACCCATCTCATGGGGGCTTTTGTGACGCTTAAAGAAGCCGGTTCCTGGAAAGCCCCTGGTGGGTGCTGGTCACCTTCACTCTGGCGTCCCACTAACAGGCCGATCTCTTTGTCCTACAGCAGATCTCCAGTGAACGCAGCCGGGACACCAAAATTGAAGTGATCCAGTTGGTGAAAAACCTGCTCACCTATGTACGGAGAGTTTATCGCCATGGAAATTTCCCATGAAGCGTGAAAACCTAGCATCCTTATTCACAGAGGCAGACCTGACCATTTAAGTTAGATTCATTTTTCTTTCAGATGTCACAGATTTCTTGTGGGGCAGGGCGGGGTACGGGGCGGGGGGGTACAGGGAGGGAGGGAGACACGATTTCCTTAGCTTGGACCTCAGCCTGTGCTGCCTGCCTCCGCCGAGCTGAGCCCAGCCTGGTGGCCCTCCTCTCTCAGACTCTGCACTCCGTGAACGACAAGGGGGAAAACACTGCCTCCCAAGACTGCCCCTCCCTGAGACCGAACCACAGCATTACACGGGGAGCCGCCTTGGCAGGCGCGCGTGGGAGGGGCCTTGCTGTTCGCGGGCGCGGCTAAGGCCGATGGCAGCAGCTCAGGCACGTTTCTTTTTCGCCTTATTTATTATTGTGTGTTATTTAAACAAGTGTGTTCGTCTGTGCTGGGGACAGGGGAGGGACTGTTGCCTCCAGAACCTGGAGCTGGGGGCCCGACAACTTGGGTGTTAGGAGTCCCTGGGAATAAGCACTGTGTGTAAAATTCTGCTACCTCACTGGGGTCCTGGGGCTGACACGGGACAGGAGAGAGGGCCAGGGAAGCTGCTCTCGTCTGCCAGGCAGCAGGTGGCCCTCAGCCAAAAAGTAATTTATTGTTTTTCCTTGTATTTAAAATGAAGAAATAAAATATGTTATCAAAGAGTTAATAATATATAGAAGCGCAGCCTAGAAGGCTGCATTGGGTGTGTGTGGCCTGGGGGGAGGGGGTCACTGAATGTGTTCTTTCACTGACTTTGTCAAACTGCAAGCCAGAAATAAAGACGGTGACAAGACCCAATGATGGTTGTGTTTTACTTTGTCCTGTGGGGACCCTGGCCTAGGTTCTTAAGACGCTGAGGACTTCTTTGGGGGACAGGGCAGGTGGACAAGGGGGCCTAAGAAGGAGTGTAGGAGGAGTAAGGGAGAAGACCTGGGCTGAATGGAAGTAAGCCAAGCCCGTGGGGGACCGGCTGGGCTGAAGGATGTCCCCCTACCTGCCACTCACAGGGAGAAGCAGCTGGGGCCAGGACATCTGGGTTCAAGGAGGACACGTGGAACAAGCAGTGACTTCAGAAGTCATCTTATGATCAGAGCTTTCGATGAGTAGCCTGCCTATGTCTGGTACCACCCACACACCCTCTGGTGTCTCCCTCACGACCTCTCTGACACTCGGGGAAGAGGAGGCAGCATGCCCGAGGTTACACATCTGGTAAGGAGCAAAGCCAGGATTAGAACCCAGAGCTCACTCCAACTCCAAAGCTCATACACTTAACCACTCTGCCTTCCTCTGTCCCAATGTCATCTGGCCTAAAGGCATGACATTTTTTTTAGCATGGAGCCAGACCAGGGGGCTTGAGTTCAGCACCTTGAGATCAAGAGCGGAGCTGAGAACAAGAGGTGGACATTCAACCAACTCAGCCACCCAGGAGCCCCGCAACTTTTATAACATTGGCATCAACCTGTTTGGACACTTCCCCTGATAGGAAGCTCACGAATTCCTGTCTAGGGACAGCTTAGTCAGTCCCTGGACACATCCCATCATTAGGGCACACTCGTCACCTCTGTGAACAAAGAGGCACCAACTGACTTATGGTCCCTGTACTATGGAGTGACGAGTGGAGGCCCAAAGTCACAGGGCCCTGGTCAGACTGCCACCCCAGCCAGGTCCTTTGGCTTCTCCCTTGGCCCAGGCCAAAAGCACTAGTGCCAGAAGCAGCCGCCCTCAGCAAGCCACAGCTAATGCTCTTGCCCATCAGGAGGGTTTACCCGGAATCCCGGAGAGGCGCCCAGGATGCGATGCCTCTGCAGCAGGAGGTGGGTCATCAGAGGCCAGTCTCAAACACTGAGTGGCAGGCAGTTATCCTCCTAGGAAGCCCCGAGCCCTGTGGGAACATCCACAGCGATGCTCACAAGGCAGTGGAGGCAGCCACCCTGGGAGCCGGGAGAGGAGAGATGCCACGCAGGACCTGTCCGGGGGCAGAGGACAATGGCGGCCAGCTCCGGGAGCCACTCAGAGACAGTGGACCCCTTGCACCCAGGCAGAAGCGAGGGGAGAACTCGAGAGGGGGCACGCAAGCTGAGTGTCCCACGGGCTGCTGTCGAGGGCGGGCGCTGGACCTTCTCTGTGGCCCCGGGAGGTCTCAACCTGCTCAGTCCCACTACATGCGCGGTGGCCTGCCTACGGCCCACACTCCTCCAGCCCTCACGGCCAGCAATAACCAAGACAGCGCACACACTCAAGGGTTAGCACCAGAAAGAAGTCTCTGAGCAACGGCGGGTCCGGAAAGGGGTGCTTTACCAGGTAGGCAGGAAAGTCGGGCATGGGGGTAGTAGGCGAGGTCTCTGCAACCACTCTCCATCCAGAGTTTCAAGGGTTTTAAGGCCAGAGGATGTTTAGGGAAGACTAATTTTATTTTTATACAAAACTTAGCCATCCACTCTCTGGTAACATCAACTTTCCTCACATCCTCTGTGCAACCAGAGCACTGTCTGGCCTGTCTGTTCAAAGGAAGATGGGACGTCTTTGGGTGAAAGTCCATGTGAATCTCCCAAGAACAAAGACCAGAACTGAGGGTGGTGTGGGCAAGGTCCCTGAGGATTTCCTAAGGATTATCTCAATGGTAGGCAGGAGGGTGTACAGCGCCAACTGGGCCATCGAGGCCGCACCACTAGAGGTCCACAGCGCGCCATGTCCCCAGCGTCCCACAGCTCCCTGCCTGCAGCTCTGAGATCATCCCCGGCCAGCCAAGAAACCTGTGTTCACCGAGGTGTGCGGTCAGCCGGTGGGGGCTCGGGCCTTTCCAGGAACGGTGGACTCCACAGAGCCACAGAACCAAGCCAGTGTGGGTGGCAAAGAGAGGAGGGCCCGGCCAGGAATGAGAGAGAGAGACAGATAGAGACAGATGAAACAGGAAAAAAGGGTACGTGTCAGCTCCTGGGGCTGGGAGCATCACTGCCTGGGGACTGAGGCCCGGGGTATTTGCTGGGAGTTTCTCTAACCGTGTGGTCTCACTTCTTCCATGCGGAGAGGCAAACCCTGAGCAGGGCCCAGACAGGAGGGCGGCTGGGAAGAGACAGGGTGCTTGCCGAGTGGGAGGGAGATGCTGGTCATGAGGCCCCGGGTGGGGAGCCCCTCTGCACCCCAGGAACCCCAGGCCTCAGAGGTTTCACTGGAAGAGGGGCCAGGGCTCAAGTGAGAAGTGAGACATGCTTGAGTTTCCGGTGAACTTGGCACCAAACACCTCTGTTTGCTGCTCAGATGAGGTGTCAGAAAACACTGCGAGTCACTGCTGGGGCTTCTCTGAGACTGGCCCTCTGAAGTGCTCAGGACTCAGGAGGGCAAGGACTTGCCCCTTATTTCCTTGTGACCCAGCAGCTTGAAGCCTGGGGTTTATCAAAAGCATTGGCGCGTGGCTTTTCATTATCACCAACAGGAAAGGGCCTTCTGCTTAGTATCTTAATTTAGCTGGTCAGTTGGAGCAAACCCCCAAACCGTTCCTCCCTTTAGCCAACTCCCTTCCTGGCGGGCCCTGCCGAATCCAGGCTGACTGTGCTCCAGGCTGACCGCCGGGTCTCAGACCCACTGGCCAGTCATCTAGGCCTCTCCGGGCCCAAGCTGGGCTCAGAGGCAGTGGCTGTAGCCACGGTCACCCCCCCCAACTCTGCTGCCCACCGCCTACACTGACAAATAAAAGTCATAAAGCCTCATTATCTTCCTTCGTTTCTCAGCTCCACCCAACAGCAGCAGAGTAAAAGGTCTGCAACGAACTTTCCCAGATCAACTGATTTCTCGGCAGCAAGGGAGGGCCCCATGACGAAGCCATTTGAAATCCCAGAAGCAATTTTCTACCTACGACCTTACTTTCTGTTGCGCTCTCTCCCTGCCCCTACACAATGCCTTCTCTTGTGGAAAGTGATTCTCTCAGAGCGTCCTTCAGAAACACCCCCAGCCGGTGCGCCACCTGGGCGGCCGCTGCTGTGTGGTCACCGGTGACGCAGACACCAACTTTAAATATAGCGACTCACGTCAGTTCCGCTTGCTGCATCACTCGGACAAGCTAGGGAGCCCGCGGCGAGGGCAATTCCTGAAAGCCAGCCTGCCCTACGGGCCAGAGGGTCCATGCCCCCTGCTCAGCCTGGGGCCCTGGGCCAGAAGGAGCCCCAGGGACACCACATTAGAAAGGCAATTTCTCATTTAGTGTCTCCTCTTTCTATTCATCTGTTTCCCCACATTTTCTATAATGAGCACATATTCATTTCCCACCAGGGAACACAGACAAATGTAATTAAAAAGAAACTAAAACGAAACAACACGAAATGGGGGACTGGTCCATGAACGTCAGCAAGGGGCCCGCAGCACTTTCGGGACAGGCTAGCCAGGATCCTGAGCTCACTTCTAAGCGCCCTCGGGGAGTAGAGCTGGGCACCGGCAGGGGTCCGGCGAGGCAGGAGGTCCAGCACCACTCCTCCCAAGGGCCAAGCAGATCCCGTGTTGCCAAAGAGAGAAGACACACCATTCTTGGGGTCCTCACCCAGCCCGGGTCAGCCAGACTGGATGGAAGGGAGTGAGAATGGGAAAGGGTGGGCCGCCAGTCCGACTCTGAGGCTGAGGTGATGTTGATACCCCAGGGACAGATGGAGTGGTCCTGCAGACTCCTCTGTCAGCTTCCCTCTCTCAGGAGAAGGACCTTCCATCCGCTGCTCAAAGGAAAGAGAAGCCAGCCCGCTACAGAGCAACTTCACCTCCACTCAGAGAAGCCAGAGTCCACACCTGGGCCTGCCCGGGCTCCCTCCTCCCCACCTAGTTCACTCCCTCTGAGGGGTCCTCCTTGCATCTGTACTCAGGATCCCATTCTCCCTGCCCTCACCAGAGCCTGGGGCAAAGACCACGAGGTCCAAACAAGTCCCAGCCACGCCCCTACCTTCCCCTGTGGTTACTCAGGCCAAGTCTCAGCTGCCCTCTCTGTGAAATAGAATTTCACTCATTCATTCAGTAAGTATCCACTGAGGCCTTTACTAGGTGTTCTATGCGCTGAGGACCCATGATGAACAAAAATAAGGTTACTTCTGGTGGGGAGACAGACTCCATAAACGAGAGAACACAGACAGTCCAGGTGGTGGTGAGGACTTTGCAGGGCTCTGAGGCAGGGGTTGGGGGAGGGTTACTGCAAGGGGAGGTCACAGAAACCCTCCCTGATGAGGTCAGAAAGAACAGAGATCCGGATGGAGGGAGGAAGCCATTACTGAGGAAAACATCCAGGGAGAGGGGACACCAAGTGCTGAAGTCTTGAGTGAGCATCAGGACGAGGAGAGCAGAGGCCCAGGGCAGGGTCAAGAGGTACAGATGGTCAGGGCTCTGGGGGCAGGAAGGCTTTGCTCTGGTGGGATGGGGTGACACAATCTGGCTTCCATTTAACAGAAGCACTCAGGCTGCTGTGTGAACAACAGAACGTGGGGACAAGGACGAGAGCAGGCCGACCAGTGAGAAACTCTTGTGGAAACCCAGGTGGGACAGGACAGGGGAAGAGTGGATGTGATCAAGTTCTGGAGATGTGTTATCTATAAGACACATACTTATACATCATTTACATAAACACGGATGACATCTGAGATCATAAATAGATGTATATTATGGAATATATAAATGTTAAACATATAACTTTTCTACTCATCTAAGTCTTAAAACTCCTTTATCACGGGAAGTTTCAAATGCAAACGAAGTAACTCCCCAGTATCCATGGGCCGACTTTAAGTTAGCAACTCGTGGCCAGTTCAGCTCGGCCCCTGCCCCACCTGCCCCACCTGCCCCCTGCTAATCCCCACCGCCCTGCCCCCACCCACGCGTCCAAGCCAGCATACCCTCCAGTGTGGACACGGTTCCAAGGCAGAGGCTTTGGTGCTGGATCGGATGTGGCCACGGGAGGCATGTCCCATGGTGTGGGCACTCTGAAGGATGGAGCTGCCATTTATGGCGCTGGGGAAGACTGGGTTCAAGTGTGTCCCCGATGAAAAACTATTGATCACGCGGAACCCCTCACCCCCCCACAGCACACACCCCAGCAGAGCCTGCCCTCCCATCAGGCACCCACCCCACTGCACTCCAGAAGTGATCTCAGTGATGCCACTGATTATCTCCTATCACTAAATCCAGTGGAAACACTTCTGCCTTATCTCACCCGCCCATGAAGAACATCAGATGCCAATGACCACTCACTTCTCCTCCAGGACTCTCTCGCGCCTGGGTTCCCTCTTCGTCCCCTCTTCGGCTGCCTGCCTCCTCTCCCTCCTTCCCCTCTCCCAGCAGCACTGGAGTGACACAGTCGTCTCCTATGCCCTCTCTTCCAGAGCCCCTGAGCTGGCGCCATCCTTCCCCTTGGCTTCCTCACCCTCTGTGTCTACAACCCTCAGCTCATGGTCCCTCTGCCTTCCCTCTGAAACTGCAGCTCCCAAGCCAGAAACCTGGGGCCCTCTGGGACTGCTCACTTTTCCTCACACCCATATTCAGCTTCTCCCAAGTGCAGGATGATGATGATGGTGATGACAGTGATGATGATAGTTGACATTTACAGGCTTCCTACATGCCAGGCAACACACTGTACTTATAGCCTCATATTATCTTTCCACAACCCTATTATTAGCCGAGTTTGACAGAGAAGCCCAGGAAGGGAAACTTCCCCCAAGGTCACCCCAAGACCGAGAGGCAGAGCTGGGACTCACAGCGGGCTGCACTGACTGCAGGATGTGTGCCCTTCAGGGACACTGCACTGCTGGGAGCCCTTCTCAGACCCGGGGCTCCCAGTGCCCCACCCAATCCGACACCCCGCACTCCCTGCCAGCTGCCAGCTCTGAGCTCATCCTGACCAGTGACTGCAGTCCTCCAGAAGGATCCCCCCAGGCCTGCTGGCTCGCTCAGTGTCTCCAGGCCCCAAAGAAGCCCTTCAGGCCTTCCATGAACTGTCGCCCTGCCCCCCTGGTTTTCTGCTAAGGCCTACTTATTCATTCTCTACAAAATAACCCTCCTTTGGAGGAGCCTTACTTTACATCATGAATAAGCCTGGGAGGAGGTGGGAGTGCTGTCCCACTCTGCTGATGGAAGAGGAGGGAAGGGGACAAATGCAGGGTCAGGGCCGGACGGGGCCAGAGGAACAGCTGGTGTGGCAAGACTCTGCAGCCAAGGCCGGGAAAGCAGGCTGCTCTGCTCAATCCCCGCCGGTCCCTGTTCTCCAGGGAGCTGTGGAAGGTGGGAGCAGGCGGATGCCCCCTTCCTGTGTCCTTGGGCTGGGGGTGGGAGCTGAGGTTTCCTCCTGGAGCAGCGCTGGGGGTGTCTGGACACGGCTGAAGCAGGAGCTCTGAGACCCCTGGGCTGCAGCCTCAGCGCTGCGCTCTTGAACTCCACACCAGCAGTGGCAGCCCCAGGGGCAGCAGCCCTTCCTGTGGGTTATTTCTTTAGCGTCCAGTTAGCATGGACGCAGCCTGTTCCTCCATCCTTCCCAACATTTTCATAAACACCTACTTTTCTGCACTGAGTACTCACTGCATAAGGTACCCAGGGCTACCGATTTCCTGCGATGATTCCAGAGACCTAAGTTTGAGGGCCGCCCTACAGCAACTAATGTTGACTCTTACAAATAAGGATAAGGCCTCAACGACAAGGAAAGAGACACATCCAGGAGGGACATGTGTGGGGTAGTGTGCAGCGGCAAAACCTCCACTGGCCCTGTCCAGACTCAGCTTTGCGGAGATTAAGTACCACAGTCACGTGACCAACCGAAGCTATGACTAAAATAACAATGACAATAATAATAATAGCAATGCTGTCACTGACATTCTGTGTCAGAATAGTGCTACGTGCCAAGCACTATTCTGACAACTTACGAACATTAACTTATTTGCTCCTCACAACCACCACACGAAGCAGCTACCACTATGACCCCCACTTTAGGGAGGAGGCTTAGAAAGGCGAGGAGCCAGCCCTGACAGGAAGCCTTGGCCCACTGTGTGCTGAGGTAGCCTCCAGCAGCAGCCACACCTTGGGGAGTGATGCGTGCCCAGCACTTGGCATGGAGCCCCTCACGTAATCCTCACAGGAATCTTAGGAGGAGGAGCCACATTGTTCCCATTGCACAGCTGAGGAAACTGAGACCCAGAGAGAATTAGTGATCTGCTTATGATCAGAGAGTTGACAAGCGGTCTGTCTGCTGGACTCCAAAGCCCAGTGTTCAAAACTGTTATTATGTTCTAGGGTCTAAAGGGAAAGCTCCCATCCAGGAGCCGAGGCTGGTTCTCAGCACTCACACAGGCTGAAGGTAAGGGCGTCTATGACTGACACAGCCCGAACCCAGCACAACTATCAATTTCTCCCTGAGCTTTGGTGCCCGCCCACCTACCTTGTATGATCACTACCCACAACCCCTGAAGGCTGGGACAGGCGGGTGGTGGTTATCCTCGTCCCTGACGAGCAGGCCCCGTCTCCCAGGCCTCTGTCTGGGTCAGCCACAAGCACAGCTTCCATGGGGCCACGATGCAGAGACGACAGGTCTTTTTCTCCTACCCTTTAAGGAGTTTGGGAAAGTTTACCATTCTTTCCCTGGCCTTATCCAACCATTGAAACAAAACAAAGAAGCCTTCCTCTGCTTCTGAGCTACTTCCTCTGGTTTTCCAGACTCTTCTGATTTACCTCCCTGCCCCCACAACATTAAACCTGGGATGTAGCCCTCAGTGAAGGCATGTACTCAAAGAAACAACTGCTGGATACATGGACAGCTTTGAATACTGCTGACCTCGCCTCATCTCCAGCTTTCTCTCAACCCCAAAGCTCTGAGACATGTGCTCTGCACCCTGGCCTTCCTTCTGGCATGTGTGCACTTCAAGCTCCTAAATTCCTCAAAACCTTGGACCTTCCCGCAAAAACAGAGTATGCACCATTTACTCCAAAAAATAGTTAATGCAGATTTGAAGTCTCCACCTATCCTGGAAGGAACTCTGTCTCCCCATCTCTACAGTGAAGACCTCACTTCCCTTAGCAAAGAAACAAATAACCCAAGTAAAAAATGAGCAAAGGACCAAATGGCTATTTTTCCAAAGAAGATATGTGAATGGCCAATAGACACATGAAAATATGCTCATCATCACTAATCTCCAGGGAAATGCAAATCAAAACCACAATGAGGTATCACTTCGCTCCTGTTAGAATGATTATTATCGAAAACGCAAGAAATAGTAAGTACTGATGAAGACCTGGAGAAAAAGGAACCCTCGTGCACTGTTGGTGGGAATGCAAACTGGTACAGCCAATGTGGAAGACAGTACGAAAAATCCTCAAAAATTTAAAAATACAAATGCCAGATGATACAATAATTCTATCTCTGGAAATACATCCAAAGGAAATGAAAACACTCTGTTGAAGATACACATGAACTCCTGTGTTCATAGCAGGCTTATTTATAATATGTCAGGACATGGAAACATCTAAGTGTCCACTGATGGGTGAATGGATAGACAACTTGTGATATATATATCATATATACGATATATCCACACACACAGAGGAATATTATTTGGCCATAAAAAGAAGGAAATCCTGCCATGTGTGACAACAGGAATAAATGTTGAAGGCGTTATGCTAAGTAAAATGTTAGAGAAAGACCATACTGTTTGATCTCACTCATATCTGGAATCTAAAACACACACACACAAAACAAAATTCATAGAAAAGGAGATGAGATTTCTGGTCACCACAGGGGATAATGGGAGAGGGAATTGGATGACAGTGGCAAAAAGGTACAAACTTGCAGTTATACGATGAATAAGCACAGGGGACGTAATGTACAACATGAAAACTGTAATTAACACTGCTGTACGGCATATCTGAAAATTGTTAGAGTAAATCCTAAGACTTCTCATCGCAAGAAAAAAAATTTTCCTTTTTTTGTTGTATATAAATGAAATGATGGATGTTAACTAAACTTATTATGGTAAACATTTCACAATATACGTAAGTTAAATCGTTATGCTGTATACCTTAAACCCACACAGTGCAAAATGTCAATAATATCTCAATAAAACGGAGGGAAAAAAATATCTAGTAACAAATTAAAGACAAAACAAAACAAAACGAAACACCGGGGTGCCTGGGTGGCTCAGTTGGTTAAGCATCCAACTCTTGATTCCCAGGCCATGACATCGAGCCCCGGTTGGGCTCTGCACTGGGTAAGGAGCGTGCTTAAGATTCTCTCTCCCTGTCTCTGTACCCCTCCCTCCACCATGTGCTCTCTCAAAACAAAACTAAACAAAAAACTTACCCAGAGAGATCTGGCCTTCGTCCCAGCTCTTGGGAAGTAACTTCTAAACCCCTAGAATAAAGAATTTGGTTGGCCTTTGTTACCAGTTCCTGGGAAGGAGCCCCAAATCCTTGGGACTTCCCAAGTCATAAAAGTAGTCTGGCCCTGAGAGTTTATGCTCAGTAGGCAACTCAGGGTGGGGACCAGCATCACCAGTAGCCCACAGTATCATCAACTGCAGGGCCAGCGACACTGCACTGGACGCCTACAGGACAATCAATCACACCTCCAGGCCAACACTCCGGTGAGACACCAGACACCGAAGTTCAGGTGAGCTGCCCTGCTTGGGAGTCCCCTGCGGGTCACCACACATCCAGGTGCTGGGGAGGTGGCATGTTCTGACTCGATGGGGAGAAAACAGAGGAAGCCTCATGTTTGGGACCCTCCTAGCCCTCACCCTCTGTCTCTTCTGTTGGCTTGGTGGTACTGGTATCTTTTTGCTGTAACACAGCTATCGCCTTATATATACTGCTTTCCTGAGTTCTGTGGGTCACTCCGGCAAATTACGGAACCTGGAAAAGGTAGGGTGAACTTTAGAATTTGTAGCCAATAGGCCAAAAGTGAGGTCAGGCTGGGAACCCTTCAAATTTGCAGCTGGTGTCTGAAGTGAGGGCTGTCTCATGAAGGGCTATGCCTTTAAGCTGGGCAGCATAGCCCGACTCCGCATAGTCGGCGTCAAAAGTCATTGCATTGAGTTTGGCAAACTCGAGCCACAGTCCAGCGGAAGGATCCAAAATACCGTCGCAGGGCTTTCCTCATACACTTACCTGGGTCCTGTCCTTCACAGAGCACAAGGCACTGTAAAAGATCCAAGGTTCAGGAACCACTTAGCAGTAATCTTTTCTACGTGACCTGAGGAGATCAGTAGGGAGAGGAAGGTCAGAAAGCAGGGGAAGGGAGTGGATAGGACAGAGAGGAAAAAGCCGAGTGGTGCTGGGCCTCAGCCTCAGGAACCCTGCTCCACCTGAGTGAGCAGCGGGGGCGCAAGGACCTCAGCCACTGGGGCCACGGGAATTAGACTAAGGCAGCAGGGCTGGTTGTGGGCCATTGACAAAGACAACCAATTTGTAAACCAGGAAGATTACAGTTCTTTCTCCTAATTAGCTAAGAATGGATTCAAATTCCATTTACAAAGTGGTCATGCCTGACACCTCGAGATAGACAGGCTTTGCCGAGGGCCCCCGTATTGCTAAGGGCCTGTGGGCCCAATGTGACCCAGACCAAGCCCCACATGATGGCACCAGTCTTCTGCCAAAGTCCTAAACCTGAAGGAATGGCATGCCTGAGTGCTAGGACCAAGAGAGAGTCTGTGCCCATTACTTTCCTTCTACCTAGAGAAAGAACCCCGGGTCAGCTTTTCCACAAGAGGAGAGTTTCCAAGATGCCACCCATACTTGGAAGAAGCCAGGTTGAAACACTATTCAAGTCAAACTTTCTTGTTATTACTCTATCTTTCCCCAGGAGGACTGCACTAAAACAAATTCGGACACCTGTGGCCTCTTCCTTCTATGCAAACAAAAAGCCAGCAGCAACCCCAAGCTGATAAGATTAATCTAAAGAACAAATTATGGTGTAATTTCCTATGCTGATACTTTGTAGTTAATTTAAAAAAAAAGGTTTCATTTTCCTATTGGTATGATTTCACAGGAACATTTTACCTGTTTCTGTGAGGTATTTTTTCTCCTGGAAGAGAGGTGCTGATTGGCCCCAAATGACTGACAACCTGGTGTAACGAAAATTTCCAATTTCCCTCATTTTCCCTCAGTTTCAGCAATTTTAAATCTATATATAGAGATATCTTTGTCAGAATTGCATTGTGAGCCTCTCCTAGTAAACTGATTTGTCTCATATTGTCATTGCAAACAGAGATCTATTAATGGGTCTCACCTCCCAACTGATTCCAACTCTGGTCTGCTTACTAGCACTCACCGGCGCCTTCGTCCACGGACATAACTTCAGTATTGCCACTAAAGAGATCATCAAAACACTGAACATCCTCACAGCGAGAAACGTGAGTAAGCTATCGGGCACCATCTCTCCAGATGTTCTGGAGATGCCGTGGGTGCTTCTTAGACTATGAGAAGAACACCACAGCTTCCCGAGAAGTTGGTGGTTGGTGGTTGGTGACGGCCAGGGAGCAGAGCGGAGATTTCTCTGCAGGAGTTTTTTTTGGTCCTGAGCGATCGGAGGAAGTTTGCTTGGTTGGAGGGAGGGAGAGCCGCCAGGTCAGGACGTGCCGGCACAGTTGGAAGTGACTCTGTCTCTTGCCCTCTCGTTCTGGGCCAGGACTCGTGCATGGAGCTGACCGTCACTGACGTCTTCGCTGTCCCAAAGGTAAGAGCCGTCCGGGGTCTGCTTTGGCACCTGAGTGACTTGGGAGAGGAAAGCCATCCCACAAGTGTTCGAACAAAAAACTTTTTTTTTTTTTTTAACAGAAAGGGAACAGGCCCAAACTAACTACAAGGTGTTAGATGTTTTTTAACAATGAGAATTCTGATCTTTACTCCCAAGCATGTTTTAGTGTTTCTGGTTTCACTTGATTTAGAAGATGTGTAATGGAAGCTTGGATTTTTGTGATCCTAATTCAAATCCTGGTCAAGGAACAGCCCCTCTTTTTCCTCCTATATCCCAGCCTAGTACCTGGAATACAGGAGGTACTCAATAAATGCTTGTTGAAGGAGAGTTTTTCCAGCCCGCACATTTCTGAAAAACCAAATGGTGTCACAAAAAGAGATATGGAGATTACAGGTCGAGGGAGCTTTCATTTTGTCTAAGAGACTTCCTATGGCAACAGAGAAGGTATCGCCAGAGCCCCTCCTTTTCCGCAGCCTGGTCACCTAACAGCCCACTGGCTCCGGGGGGGTGGCTCTCTGGAGACCCTCGGCTGCAATGTCCTGCCCAAGCCCTTCCCAGCTCGGTCCGGAACGGCCCTGCCATGCGGGGTCTCACATCCCTGGCCCTGGCTGCCTGGGCATCTCGCCTTTCCGCCTCCTGCACCGTCTCACCCCCGCTATCTTTAGTGGGAGGAGACAGATTTGACAGCTGATAGTGCATTTTCTCTGACAAACATATGACTACAGCCATGTCAATAGGTTTGTGCACATCAGTTCCTGTTTTCATGGAAACACAAGACTGAGAATGAAAAACCCAAAGCTTCGATTTGCCAGTGGTCTCCTAACCGCCTGCTTTCCATGCGGACTAGGGGGGACGGGGTGGCCGGGAGGGCAGTTGCCCAGGTTAGCACAGCCATACCCCAGCACCCGGGCCACAGAACACACCCGTCCTACTTTGTGAGGAAACCTGTTCCTCGGGCTTGGTCTGGACCATCTCATTAAAGATTAGTCCAGGAATCTGATAGACGATACTATGTAATATCATAATACAATCATATATATTATATAATATTAATGCATAATGTTTCATATTCTTTAATAATACATACTATGTAATTTTGTCCTTTAGCATCTCATCCTGTTTCAGACTCTGTCCATCAGGAGGCTGGAAGGATTTGGAGATTTCATATACACACAGAATTATATAATATATAATCTATTAACATTTTATATACAGAGGAAACAGCCAGGAGTCCACTGGGCTGTGCCCTGAGTTCTCCAGATGGCACCCCACTACCGAGAGGGCTCTATCAAAGCCAAGGGCTGGGCCCCAAAGCCCCGGGGGTCTCGAAGTGACACGGTTTGTGGCTTGAGCCACAGTTACGGTATTAACTAACTACGTGGCCTTTGGCCAGTCTCTGTATCTCATTGTGCCTCAGTTTCCACATATGCAGATATGAGTGATTTTGAAGGTTGTTGGAATACAGTTCTTGAGTTAGTGGAAAGTGTTACTGTAAAATGATATAACTCTTGGTTAAAGGCAAAAACGGGTTAAAAAAAAAACTGGTTATAGAGGAGCAATAATTCTAAGAAGAAGGGGCCGGTGACTGGAAAAGATCCAACCCTCTGTGACTCCAGTCTGGGCCAGCTCTAGAAGACCAGGCCAGTCTCATCTTCACCAAGGCACAGGCCAGGCCGCACCCTCTTTCTGCTGTTCGTGACCATCCCCTTCACCAGTTATCACATAGGCCTCTCACCGCACAGGTAGGCATCTGCTGAAGCGAGTCCCCACTGTCCTCCTTCCCTCCTACCTGTCTCACTGGCCTTCCTCAAACTGCTTCTATTCCTCCTGGATTATCAATCTCCTTCTTCCATTCTTTATTTTCCTCCAAGATACTACAGAATAAGGAAAGATATTACAGAATAAGGAATATTACAGATAGTACAGAATAAGGAAAGGCTATTATTTTCAAGACCCACCAAGGTGGTAGGTGGCAGGAAAAGTTACTTCTTTGTGTTCCCAAAGAAGGACCCCTTTCCGAAATCCAATGTATCAGTTTTCTTTCTTTGGGGGAGATCAAAAATTTTATTATCTCCGAGTCAGGTGGGATCTTGTTCTTGCCAGTTGCTGGAAAGACAGTGCAGATCTAAGTCCTGGACTTCACAGGCAATGCCCGCCCAGTATCTCTGAAACCAAGGTGGTCTGAGAAAGAGCCAAGTGGAAAACAAACAAGTTGGCTGGTCCGTGACAGATTTCTTCGGTGGACCATTAGCTGGAGGTATTTCCACCTTTCCGAAGAGAGCTCAAATCCATGATTCCTTGTAGTTCTATGCCAACTCTCAAATCCTTTCTTCTTATTTTAAGTAGACGTAAAAGACTTTCTCATCTATAGCACAGGCTCACTAAATTTGGGCCGAGGTGGTGATAATGAGTACAACACAAGGAGGACTAGATGTTTATGGCCCTAAGTGAAGCTAGCCAAGAATCATATTAGAAATCTAACAGCGTCTCTGCCACAGAAGAAGCCCTAGATGCTGTTCCACCCTTTGCCCATGAGTTCTGGGCTTCTTTCTAGCATAGGCCTAAGTCCCCCTTCCCAGGCCCTTTCCCCCAGCAGTCCTTAACTGCAAGGCCCACCAGGCCGTCAGAGTGAGCCCCCTGAGGTACGCAGGACATCCTCACACAGTGAAAGCTGGACGGGCAGACGCCAGCCGTCGGTACCAAGCAGGATCCTGTAGCTGCAATTCCAATGGAACTAAAACTTTAAGGAATTCACAAAAACTGCCTTGAGAATTGGTTCTTTTTAAGTTTTTTCCATTTGATTCAAACTCTTTTCAATTCCTATTTTATCCTAATTGCCTTTAGCAAAACCCTTTGAAGAATCTGTCTAGAGGGTGTTTTCCTGGGTTATAAGGCTATATACTCAAAACTGAGGCAGTTTAATTTCTAGGCTCCAAGTCAAAGTCTTAGAAAAGTCTCATGAGATTTTGATGACAAAATAAGCAAAGGAGCTCTTCTCTTTTTGGTCTTCTTGAACCGCATTTTTCTCTCCCCAGCAGCAGTTATCTGCGTAGACGTGCATACCAGCTAGTACCTGCCTTCCCCTTGGCTTTACCTCTGCTCACCATTAAGTCTCCAAAGATATGGAGACTGATGGGGGTTTCCTGACTCTCACAGCCCAGAGATACTGGTGTTGCTCTTAAACTTCCAACTACAATCAGAGCCCTGGAGAGCTCTTGGCTGGTTCATTAAGTGTGTGTCCTTCCAAAGGCCTTGCCAATGGGCCATCAAGGCCCACAGAGGAACCAGGAAGCTTTTGTAGCCTAGCATTCTAGTATCTCAGTCTAGGTCTAGATCTTCCTGGAAAAACCGCTAAAATATGAAATGCACTTCTAGAATTTAGCCTAAAGAAATTAGAGATGAACATAAAGATTTACACAAATGACTCACTGCCACTTTACTTTACAGAAGCAAAAAACTGCAATGATAGTGTACTACTCAATTGTGGTACAAATATGCCATGGGTTCCCCTGCAGCTCTCAATCTCACGTTCTTATATACTACTGAATGACTTGACGCTTGTACTATGTATTGTGTTAAAAGGCTACAAAACAGTATCAATGGTTGGTCCCCATTTTTAAAAAAATATTTTTAAAACGGGAAGATATCAAGATATCAACAGTTGTCTCTGGCTCGTGGGATTGAGTGGATGCATTTTTGCTGAATACGTATTATCTCTGCAGTAAACATGTATCACCTTAATAATCAGAAAAAATATGCAAGAACTTTAAAAACTGCCCCGACAGTACAAATCCCCCGGTTAATGTACATTGTGTCTCAGGGGGTCTAGGGGGCAGGTGTGTGATTCTGCATTTCTAACAAGCTCCCAGGTGATGTCCATGCTGCTGCTTCCTGGACCACACTTTAGGTGGCAAGGGACTAAAGCATGTCCTCACTGAGGCTGGAGACAGCTTGATCTGAGCTGGATCAGGCTCAAGCTAAGACCGCTCTCCACACTCCATGATTTTGTTCTTCGGTGCCAAGTGAGGGGACACACCAGGCCTGATTCAGACTGAGTCACAATACCTCTCCCAGGTTCCCAAAAAGAGCTGTTTTCCCACTTGTACATTCCCTCTTCTACGGCCCCAATGTTTCCAGGAAGAGCCATGTGGCCAGACACACATCTGGGCTGCCACTAGTCCACGGAGGTTCTGACACTGCACCTCCTAGGCCAAAGGCCTCTTTCAGAAGCTGTGTCCACAGCCCAGCTCAATCACACCCTCTCCCAGGAGCTTCCTCTGATCTCACGCCCAGCCCTAATCTTGGCTCCCCTCTCCAGCTGTACGGGCAGATGTCTCATCTCCTCACACGGACCCTGAGCTTTGCACACACTGCCCTCTCCCACCATGGGGCAGGCTAAATGGAGAACATGGCTCAAAGCACCAATGTCCAGGCCCCAGGATGGGCACTCATTTCTTCAATAAGCATGTAGGATTTCCATGGAAACCTGGACTTTAAAACCTTCCAGCAATGAGACAGAGCACAATCCGATGACAAGCTCATATAGGCTTGCATGGTAGAGAGAAACAGACGTAGATCATGGGCAGAGACCGATAGTTCTAGCCTCAAACCCCCACTCCATCATTTACTAAGCTTTACTTGGGCAGCCTTTCAGCAAAACCATCCAAGGGAAAGGGGAAGTTTACTACATTTGTAGGTCATCGGAAGGGGTGGTTTACTGTGACCAGCAGCCTTCATTCATATGAAGGGAATATCTCAATACCTGATCCACAGTAAACAAACTCACGTTCTCTACTTGTCCTCCTGAAAAGAAGCAATCACAAGGAAAACAGTCTCTCCCATGTTGCAAAGAGAGCTGGCGCGTGGCTAACTGTGGTATTTCTCTTTCTAGAACACGAGTAACAAGGAAATCTTCTGCGGAGCCGCAACTGTGCTTCAGCAGCTCTCCACACACAATTGCTCCAACAGATTCCTCAGAGGACTTCACAGAAACCTCAGGAAAATGGCAAACACGGTAAGCTCAATCATGCCGACCGCTTGGCTCCTGATGGGCAGCAGCCGAACTTCTAGCCGTTCCTCCTTAAGAGTCGTAACACCCTTGATTAATCGACCCATTCGTCGGCTCGGCAATGAATGCAAGGTGCTGCTGTAGACACTGGGGACACAGTGCCTGCTCTCACACAACGTTCTAGTGGCGGAGTTAGAAAAGCAAACAAACATGTAATATGATGCCCGGGAGGGATAAGTGCTATGAAGAGAAAGAAAGGAATAAAGAATATAGGGGTCATGAGGGAGAGGGCTGACAGTTGGTGACATCACCTGAGCAAATACTTGAATTAAGTGAAGGAGAAGGCTATATGACTAATTGGGAAAAGAACACTCCAGGCAGAGGAAATAGCTGTCCAAAAGCCTTGAGGTGGAAATGAGGTTCACATGTTCAAAGGTCAGGAGGAAAGCCTGGATGGCTGGATCAGACTGAACAAAGGGGGTTTTAGAAGATCACACATGGTCTCTGGATTCTACCCCGGGTGTGGGAGGATTCATCCACAGGGTTTTGAGCACAACAGAGACTATAGTCTGATCTATGTGCCTGAGAATTATCACCCTGGCTGCTGTGTGGTAAACAAATGACTAGGGCTAAGCACAGAAGCAAGCTGCCGTACTGAGAGGCCATCACAGTAACCCAGCTTGGAGGCAACAGTGGTTTCAACAGCCTGGGAGCAATAGAGGTTGTTAGATTTGGGATAGAACTAAAAACAGAGCCAGAAGACCCACTGTGAGGGGTGAGGGAATGAGGAAAAGGTGGCCTCTGGGTTCCCAGCCTGAGTCTTTTGGGAGATGGTTGGTGCCTAGAAAACTGGGTGCCAAGTAGGGCTGGAGGTTGAGTACAAGATCAGGAATTCAATTTATTAATACTAAGTATGAGGTACCTCTTGGATAGCCAAGGGGAGATGCTGAGATTGTAGGAAAAGTCTGAGGCTTTGGAGAGAGGTCAGAACTGGTGACATAAAATGGAGAGTCCTCAGAAAAATGTTATTTATGAGCAAAGCCATAGATCTAAATGGCATAGAGCGAGTCAAGAACTGAGCCCAGAAGCACTCTCACATACAGTGGTCAGGAAGAAGAGGTCCAGCAAGAGGACTGAGAAGTAGCCAGTGAGGCAAGAGGAAACTAAAGAGTTTGTGGTGCTCCAGAGAGCAAGTGAAGAAATTCTTAGTAAGGAGGGATCCAATGTGTCAAATGTACCAGAAGGTCAAGTCAGATGAAGATGAGAATGGCCAATGGATCTGGAATGATAGCCTGATGGGAACGGGCTGCACAGAAAATACCAGTGGGGAGTGAAAAGAAAGGGGCAGTGAGTACAGAAAACTCTTTTGAGGTGTTTTGCTATTAATGCAGAGAAACAGAACAAGAGATGAAGAACAGGGGTAAGGGAAGGGGCATGTATCCGGCATGTTAGTACACCAGTGAATGGTCCAGTGGGGAGGGGAGAATTAATACTGTGGGAAAGAGGAGCCCAGAAGAGATGTTATCTAGTGTCAGGTGGAGAAACTGGGGACACTCACCCCCTTGCTGAGCCTGTTGCCTGATTTTTAAGGGAAGGTAAAGGAATAGGGAGCTGACACTACACTTGTTCTGTTCAATCCTTTTAATTACCCTATAAAGTAGGCCCAATTGTCCCCACTGAAAATGAAGCTTTTATAAATGAAGTAGTTCATCCTAAGCAATGCCATTAATACACTGACAGAGCTGAGGTCCAGACTGAAGCAGGGACCGGGGGTGGGTACCTGGAATCCTTTCTACCCAAGGTGCTGTCGAGCTGCAGGGCTGCTGTTCCTGGGCTGGAGGGCTAATGGAATGAACTTCTCTCTCCGCAGTCCAGGCGGTCACACAGAAGGCCTAGTACAGCAGCAGGCAGGTCTGAGCCTCCCCCTCAGGTTAGACCCCTAGGCAGAAGCTGGCTGTGGCACACCTCTCCAGAGTCGGCGGCGTCCCCCAAAGGCACACAGTTAGTAACCATTCCTAGGAGGTTATTAGCAGGCGCAGGAGACCAGCAAAGCGTGCTGGCCTCGTAGCAGAGACAGACTCCCAATCAGACTAGACCGGAGGCCCTGTTCGGAAAGAACCGTCTGGGGGGCGAGTGCCAGAGAAGACCCGACTTTAGTGGACGGGCACGCAAGACAGACTCAGTGCCTTAGCAACGCAAGCTAATAAAATGTTTCCTTTGCAGACCTGTTCGGTGAATGAAGTCAAGAAGAGCACACTGAAAGACTTCTTGGAAAGGCTAAAAGCGATCATGCAAAGGAAATACTACAGGCACTGAAGCTGAATATTTTAATTTATGAGTTTTTAATGGCTTTATTTTAAAAATATTTATATATTTATAAATTATAAAATAAAGTATATGCAGAATCTAACGGCATGGTGTCACTTCAATGGCATCGGCTCTATTTACTGGACTTTTGGGGAAGCCAATTTAATTTACTAAGGGACTAAAACTGGTACAGAAGTAAAAGAACCAAGACTGTTCCCTTCTCGAGGAGTTCCCCTTCCAGATGGGGATGTAATGCACAAAGTGGCTGGAGAATACAAGGCCACGCAAAACATACATGATAGGAGAGTGTGCAGAGTGGGTCCATGAGTACCACTAACTACCAACTAATGCTAAATTAAAAAAAGGTGCTAACTGGATGCCTAGACCACTTCTCCCCTACTGGCACAGAGCTGTCACACTGAGTCTATGGGGTGGGGAATGAAACTCCAAAACGCTACATGGCTCTGCACTGAACAGGATTTAAAGTCCTGATAATGTAAATTCCCTTGGTTTTCACATCTTAGAACCAACCAGTAGACAAAGCACAGACGACTTCGCTGTAATTATAGAACAGACTGAATGCTATCCACCTGATGCTACAAAAGGCCCAGCTGCCTCTTCTGGGGACAGCATCCGTAGGTTGCTGTCCGGCGTCTGACAGGCTGTCGTAGGCTGTCCTACAATACAATCGCTGCCCAAACTAGGCTGCCCTGAACCCCTGCTAATAGAATTGTTTACCTTTATACCAAGAAGGTTGGGAAAGCACCAAATCTGCATGTGGCGTGTGCCCGGGCCGACTTCGAGGACTCGGGAGCAGTGAGACCTTAGAGTCCTTATGAGATTGTCTAAAATGAAAAAACACATCAGCAGGGCAGGGGTTCCACGTGTGCTAAGTGTGTTCGTGACAGGATCAAGTGCGCTTTCATTATCAAGGGGCAGAAAATTGTCAAAGTGTTGAAGGCACAAGCACAGTCCCAAAGCTAAACAAAAAAATAAAACCTTTTTAAGTAGTAGAAAAATGGAAAGGCTTTTTAAGAATGAAGTATAACTGAAAATGGTTGACAGGTAAGAGCAGAAGGAAAGAAAAGTAGGGCACTAATACTCCCCGCTCATCTGGGGAAGGGATTAGTTGAACAACACTGTCTACGGATGAGGGAATATAAACAAGGGATTTAAGTATTCCAAACTGCACGGGTAATACAAGGCCTAAAAATAATTTGGGATAAAAAATTTGGAAGGGGTAGGATAAATGAGATAAACTCTCACTTTTCCATAGGGAAATTTAAGCACATAATATCTAAGGTTAGAAAATCAAAAACTAGTCGGCAAGAGTGGTCATTAGACGGTGACTGTAGTAGCTGGGGTGGGTACGTGGGAACTGATCGCACGACCCTGCTTTTATGTACGTTTTTAGGTTTTCATGACAAAAAGGGGGGGAGACCCACAGTAAGTGAAGTGAGAAGTATTTGTTTTGGAATCAGGCTAATAGCCACCATAAAAACTACAAACAGAAAAGGGAAAGTGGTTTGTTGGGAATAAGATTTGGAGTAAGGGTCAGTGAAAGCAAGACAGAAGACTGTTGGCTTTCCAACGTCTGTGACCATGTGCATAAATGAGAAAATGTTTTTTAAAATTAAAGAACTAAAGTTAAAAAGACAGACTTAGTTAACAGATATTGGCGAAGATGTGGAAAAGTTGGACCCCTCGTATGTTGTTGGTGTGATAAGGAAATGGTGCAGTTCCTTTGGAAAACAGAGTCTCGAAAGGTTAAACAGAGTTAACTATACGACCTAGCAAGTTTAGTCCTAGATACCTACGCAAGAAAACCGAAACCTACGTCCACACAAAAACCTTTACGCCAGTGTTCATCACAGCATTATCCGTAATAGCGAAAGAGTAGAAACAACCCAAATGTCAATCAACTGACCAAAGAATAAACAAAGAGTGGTATTCCTATGCAACAAAACACTACTTGGCAGTAAAAAGAAACAAAGTACCAATACACACTATAATACGGATGAATCTTGTAAACACTAGGCAAGGTGAAAGATATATACATACAAATATCCATATATTTTAAAAATGATATATAATGGAATATTACTCAACCATCAAAAAGAATGGAATCTTGCCATTTCCAACAAAACAGATGAACGCGGGAAGGAAAAAAAAAAAGAGGTAAGCAACCCATAAGAGACTCTTAACTACAGAGAACAACCTGAGGGTTGATGGAAGGGCTGGGAGTGGGGAGTGGGCCAGATGGGTTATGGGCATTAAGGAGGGCACTTGTGATAAGAACTGCATGTTTTAAGGGATGAATCACTAAACTGCACGCTTGGAGCCAATATTATACTAGTTGTTAAATGGAATTTAAATAAAAATTTGGAGGAAAAATAGAGGTGAAAAGTAGAATACTGGTTGCCAGGGACGGAAGGGAATGGAGGAATAGGGAGCAACTCCTAATGGACACAGGGCTTCTCTTGGGAGAGAGGAAAATGTTCTCATCGTAGATAGTGGGGACTGCTGTGGAACTCTGTGGATATACTCAAAACCACTGAATTTTATACTTAAGATGAATCTGATAGTATGTGAATATACTTACAGTACATATCTTAATAAAGCTGTTATTTTATTAATTAGGAGGATAAACACAAACAGTGGCAAGCTGTTGAAACTTGCCTTTTGAAGCCATGCTCTCTGCAAGAATATGGGTCTAGTAACAGTGAATGAGCGCTCGCGTTTCATCCTCACTTACACGTATGTGACAAAAATTAATACTAGTACTAAAATTATACCAAAACATGTAACATCTTCTTAACCCTTTCAAAATAAGGGAACAAATCAAAAGCTTAAATTCTCACCCTGACCACAGCCAGTTTCACCCTGCCCACATAAAATACCAGCATGCCAAGGGCAGCAAGTAACTAAGAGAGTCATGGAGCCTTCTAAGGCCATGCTGAAAACTTTAGTTTCCTTTCTTCTTTGATTGAGACTCATTTGCATACAATGGCTAATGTGAGCTGTAGTCTGCCACAGGATATGAGTTGTGGGTTATATTTGTGTACGAGGCCAGGATGGTTAACAGGAAAGATTGTTGGGAAGAAAGATTTACAAAGGGCCATCGGAAGGACAGGCGGGCTCAAGGCAGGTCTGTCATAAGCTTAGTTTCGATGGTTAAGATGCAACTAACACTTCTATTTACTTCCGGGCGGGGGGTTCTGGGTTCTGCAAGGAAACACCCAATAATAAGCCCTGAGTGTACCCAGAGAGCGAGAGGACATGAACCGAAGACACACATAAAAAGAGTTAAGTGAAGAAACAGGGATTAAGTGAAAAGTGAGACAGCTGTCATTTAAGCACATTCACTTAAGACACTGGGCAGCAGCCAAAGCTTCAGGGGGAAGGGGACGGATATGCCTCTGCCTGGCCTGAGTGACACATGACAACATCTGAACCGCTCCCTCCCTGCCATCAGCCATCTACACCTTTTGCTGATGAATGCACTGGATCTCTGGCATTAGTCGCTAAGAAACACTTACTGAATAAATGAACGAAAGAAAACATGTTTCACTCAAATCTATGGTTGAATGTCTTTTATTGAAGCGTTCTTGGACCACCGTTGGGAATGCATTGTGGGGGGGCTCTTGCTGCTCCTGGCTGGTCCACGCCAGTGACCCTCCCCCACATGTCATCTTGGTGGGCCTCTCAGGGTGCCCAAATCATCTGAGAATGGGGAATTTCAGGGCAGAGGGCAGTGTGCACCTCTCTCACGAAGCACAGTATATCCGGCCTAACAGCACACAAGGTGAGCCCCTCAGTTCCTACCAGCTTCCACGGAGAGGAAGGTACATACTTTTTCAGCTCCTGGAGCGGATTCCTTGGTTCAATTCATCAGCTCCAGCTGGAGTTCCGCTCCCAGGTGGAGAACTAAACCCTAGTTCGCTGTCATGCCCAGCATTTCCTGAACTGGGTTTGCCCCGAGCACTCAGACATCTCCTCAGCTCTCCACGGTGCAGTGCTTCTCATCCAGCCTTCCAGTCAACTTCTCCTAGCTGCACTTCAGGCACTCAGCCATCTGCTCCCTATTTCCTATTGGCCAGTGTTAAACCAAACACAACCATGTTCTGATGTTCTGAGGGCAGGCCGCATACCTGGGTACCTGCTCAGCAACCTGAGTAAAGACAACGAGGGAGCCAGCTGAGAAGACAGGGCACTGGGTGCCTCTGGTTCGCGATCAAGTGAGCCTCCAGGGCCTGGGTGTGCACATCACCATTGTCCCAGCCTCCATCTAGCTACTCCTTCACAGCCTTCCCACAAGCTGTTTCTCGAAAACACAAATGATGTGAGGGACCCCCTTCAAGTCCCTCTGTGGTTTCCCATTCCCTACAAAAACTGTCCCATCTGTCCCGATGGCCTTCTGCCCTACGTCCAACATCCTATGTATAACCCCGGCAAGCCAGTATTACTCCTGCTGGGATGCTTTACCCAATTTGTTGCGACATCTCCAAAAGCGCCTTCCCTGGGAAGAAGCCTCTTCTGACCTTGTCATCAGGTAGATATGTCAAAGATACCGTCTTAGCTGCTTGGGAAGAACACCGGGCCTGGGCGCTCACCATTCCCACTCCTGAACAACAGACCTCGATGTGCTGTGTTGGCATTCTCTTTTCCAGGGTCACCTCTCCCTCCTGAGGGAGGCTGTGACCATCACAAAAACCTTCTACCCAGTACCATGTGGGCACCTCGTACCGCGTAGGCACACGGCGAATACAGAAGACACCAGTGACGGAGTGGCACAATTCGTGATGGAGTAGAAATCAAGGCCAACATAATATTTCTGTAATGACTCTGGTACTTTTAGGTTGGGTTGGGCAATATCCTCTCACTAAGATTAGCATCAACTCCGAGAAATATTTTATGCCGTTGTAAAGTCCCAGTTAAATTCCTTTGTACCACTGGAGAAATAAAGCCTTTGATTAAAAACTAAAATTTCCCCAGCCCTCTGAAAAGGGGTGGGGGAGGGGAGCAGGTGTGGAAGAATGTGTGATCTGTCATATTCTTTAGTCAGAGCCATAAACGTGTTTGGGTAAGACAGAGTGATGTTCTGATAATGTTGATAAAAGTAACTTGAAGATTGGGTCACAGGAAGCCCAAGATAAATGCTGAGAGGAAACAGGTTCTTTTTGAAGTAGCCTCTTCATAATCATTTTCCCACACATGTGTTCAACTTCTGAAGGAGGACTGAAGACCTGATTTGCTTTGCAAATGAAAGAGCCTAAGAGTGAGACATTCAGCTACTGTTGTAAGAAATGTGTTTAGAGGCTCCTCCAACACATTTTAAGTTTAGGCTGTGGCTTCAGGGCAGTTCTGGCAAGCCCTGGCTACCTGAGGTCCCCTAGGCTGGTCCTTGGCTACGTTTCTTGCTGTTTTTTTTTTTCTTGTACTTGGTTTTTAAAAAGAGATTTCTCCAGGATCTTCCTTGGGACAGACAGTGTCCTCAGCAGCATCCTGACCACACGGGTTTCCTGCGGGCGCGCCTTAGTGGTATGGCGTGGTGAAAGTGTCAGAGCTCCAAAACTCAGCTGGGGAGGATGGGCAGAGGATGCGAAGGCGGCACTATTTATTCTCTTGCTTAGGCCATGGCAGGCCTTTCATCTTGTTTTCATGTTCCACACACTGTAGGAGTATGACCTAAGTTAGCAGTTGGGAAGAGGAAGAGAGCAAGCCCCGAAAGGGCCAGAGGAGTCTCCTATGCAAAAAGCACATTTAAGTCCTCTGAGACTTGCTGATGAATCAAAACTTCTCAGTGTCTGCCGTGACTTTCTTAAGGCCACCCAGGACGGAGTCTGCTAATTAATAAACTTCTGTTACAAAAACACATGATTAACAACAATTCAAGCAACGTCTTGTTTTGCAGATTAAGCTCATTAAAACTTTCTGAAAGAGATCAGGGTATCTTAGCACTAAGAAATGTCTCCTTTTACCTTTTAGTCAGATACATTTTACATACGCGCCTCTAAGTTTCTGTTCTCAAATACCAAGTGAAAAGGATAACAAAATTTGGATAAAAATATCTTTGGTAAAAATAAGGGTGTTTTTTTTTTTTTTTTTTTTTTGAGAGAGAGAAAGAATGCAGGGTAAGTGGGGGGGCAAAAGGAGAAGGAAAGAGAATTTGAAGCAGGCTCCATGCCCAGCACAGAGCCCAACACAGGGCTCAATCTCATGATCTTGAGATCATAACCTGAGCCGAAATCAAGAAAGGGACGCTTAACTGAATGAGCTACTCAGTCGCCCCAAAAATAAATGCTGTCAATTAGAAGCACATCTTACTTTTTAATTTTTATTTTTTTAAGATTTTACTTGTTTGAGAGAGAGAGAGCGAGAGAGAGAGAGCACGCACCAGTGGAGAGCAGAGGGAGAGGGAGAAGCAGACTCCCCACCGAGCAGAGAGCCCAGGTAATGACCTGAGTTGAAGGCAGCCGCTTAACCAACTGACCCACCCAGGCACCCCAGAAGAAGTACATTTTAAAACCTTTCTCCCAGGTTTGTGTTTCATGATTTGTTTCAAGACTCACAACATGCAATGTTCGGGGTGTAAAATGACGCAGGGTCTTTCAACCATACAAAATTCAGATACCAAGCAGAAAGACCATACCTACTAATATGAGGATGGACATAAATACAAGACAGTTCAGGAAAGAAGCAGACCACCAAGATAGGTATTAGGTAAAGATTTTTATTTCTAACTTAACCATGCTGCATGTATACATACAATATCAATATATACAACTTGAACAAATACAATTTATACATAAAATACAATGAAGGTGTGGCTTTTGAAATTAATGCAACAAACTCATTATAAGATTTGCAGGTTTGGCCAGTATACAGTATTGTAGTAATCCTACTGAAGTTATTAATGATTTAAATTAATCAAACTACAGTGTAAGTTCAAAGGCACTAGGAAGATCTATGTTTTCTAGTAGCATTTTAAGAACAAAGAATCACTAAAAAGGAAAACAAATGTATACATTAAGAAATTGGGCAGACACTGGCGCGCTTAAATGTAAACTCTACCCATTCCTTAATTCACAGCCCTGTAGCAAAGAGAGGGATTTCCCTTAATATAAGAGCTAACGGGAAAGATATTTTTAAAAAAGACTGAAAACAACAACAACCCCAAATCCATAATCAAATCTTTTAAAAACATGTTACAGACGAAGTAGCACTGCCCCCCTCCCCCAAAGTAACTTTAAATTTCTTGCTGCACTGCAAAAAAGGTCCCCTTTTTCCAGAAAAAAGGAGACCTACCTTGGCAAATGGACTCTACTTGCCAGATAAACACATACATGCAGGCCACCACCCCATACCTTGATTAAGCTTTTATTTTACAAGAATCTAAATAAAAATGGGGGGTATCACTATATTTTAATATTCTAATTCTTAGTATATATAATTGAGGTTTTAAAACAGGGTTTATTAAAGGCCATATCACAATTAACATTCTACCAAGACTCCTTTTAATAAATAAACATTACTTTTTTAAATTAAAGAGAAAATACGCACTCAACAACCTATTTATATGTGACACTCATTTAAAATTGGCCTATTTCAAATAATGAGGTTTCTTCGTCTTCATATCCTTTCATGAAATTAACACTGAAGTTACGAAATATTTCGTTTTATGGACAAAGACACAGTACACGTGAAGAAACCACAGAATTGCTATGATTAAAGCTAAATGAGTAGCTCTGAAGTCAGTATTCCACGTTTTCATATGGATATTCAAGCCTGACTTGAATATCTTGTTTTGGTATTTCATAAAATGAATATCTAATGTACATCGGTATAATCAGTTCTAGGGTGTAAATGCTTTAAAAACAAACAAGCAAACAAACTACTAAAGCGCCCTGTTTCGTAAATTCCTCAACGTTTTGACTTTTGGTTATTGCAGCAGAAGTGGAATAGAAAAATAAATCTAACATACTGGCTTGAATGTCCTATGTTTTAAATAATCTTAAAGCAAAAGTTATTCCTTTCCCACAGCAAAGGGAATACAGTCAACGGTATTTAAGAGCTCTGTATGGTGACAGACAGGAGCCAGGCTTGTGGTGAGCACAAAGTAACCGAGCAGGTGAATCACTATGTTGCCCAACTGAAACTAACGTAACACGGGGTCAACTCTACTCACATAGAAATAAAATAAAATAAATAAAAAATAAAGTTATTCCTTTCCTATTAGCTGGATCGTTAAAAGCTAGAAATAAGGACTTTTAAAAAGAAGTCTCCATCTGTCTTTTCTACTGGTAAAATTAAGATTTTTCTAGAGCAATTACTAATAGTTCAATGTGCATCTACAATTGCCAAGATAATCTGTGCACACAAAGCTTTTACAAGACACAAATTTACCTCTAGTCTTCACAGTACCTAAACAACGCCCCACAGAAGTCATGAACTTCTAACTATCTTACACATCACAGAGAAAATGCTGCCAGTTAAATGCAATTTTTACTACCTAGAAAATATTCACTATACACAGGACATTTAGTACACCACCTCTGGAATGTACTTTAAATTTAGAGACATATTTTTACCACCACCTCACAAGTATGCCACCTTTGCTCACCCGCACTCTGTACACAGCTTTGTGATACAAACCAATATTTAACCAAACTTATTAAAATACTGTTTATTTAGTAAATACTTATTTATGAAGTCTCCAACTTGCAACCAATGGACTTCAGGGCTGATTACATAATTTTAGAACTCATAAAAGATATAATATTAAGTGGTTGAGGAGTAGTTAAACTCACAAAAAATTTAAAATTTTGTAAGCAGCCAACATAAGAATAATTCCATTAAAAACTATTTACTATAAAATAAAATTTCTTATTCTTAGGGGAATATGGTCTAACTGGGAGTTGTCAATAAAAGAAATTCAGGGAAAAATATTTTCTTTTTATAAAATATGAATAAAAACAAAACCAAGTGTTTTAAAGCCAAAGGATTAAAAGACATATATATTTTCTGCTTTGGTTGCATTTTGTGGAAAACGGAGACCTTTCTCAGTTGGGAGATACAAAGCAATTTCCATCACAACTTAGAACTCAGACACAGGAAAGCAAGCATCCATTAGTCACACTTCAAAGTGAATTTTAGAAAATAGACACATACGGGCAAAGATCAGTGACCAATATTAGCTTCTTAATTTTCCACAACTGTGACTCCTTTCTATCTACAAAGTCAATGCTTCAAGAGAACACAAAACCAGAACCAAAAAGGTGCATTTGACTTGAAGAGGCAAAAAGGTCAAGACGTCCAGAAGAAACATATTTCCGACTTTTGTATTTTAAACCTGTATACTTCTAAAGATTGACTGTTTAATTATAAAATTTTCTAAAGATCTGTAAGATGAGTTACCTTATACTTAAAACACAATAAATGTTAGTATAAAAACTAGACCATTTTTAAACAGGCCAGGCGGTGGTTAGGATTGCAATAATGTCTTAGATATGCAGCCCACACATTCATATAAGACAGTACAACACATGACAATGAGATCTGCTACTTTCTGTAGGCAAAACAGGACTTACGTTTTTCTTCTATTTTGACTATCTAGTTACCTAATTATTACAGCAGTTAAATAAGTCATTAGCAGATTCACATATATATTTAAACCGCAACTCTCTATAGTATGAGCTGCTCCCCCAACTTCCCTACACAGTATAAACTGGAGCACAATATGACAATATGAAGAAATACCAGTTGTACAATTTTAATATGACATTAATATTTATATTTACTAAGACTCATTAGGCAATTCATTAGTTCCAGTCTTACTCCATGACTTACAGCTTCCATTATTTGAAATTACAGAATAGTCTTCAGGATTTTAAGTAAAGATTTTGTCCAGGCATAAGACTATCACTAATTTTTATTGTGACTTTAAGTCTGTAACATTTACTGAAGTAAAGAGTCAATTACAGTTTCAGGCTTTGCAGAACGCTTTCTGTTTGGAGGAGAGAAAAAGAAAACATGAATGCTTTCCTAGAAGGCTGAATGCAAACACTTTATATTAGGTAGCAGGTAATACAGGGTGGCCATTAGGTCTAGAAACAGGCCAATATTTGACATGTCTGACTATGTTAAGAGATCAATTAAAGCCCACCTTTTTAGGCCAGGGAAAGTAGCCTCAAGTAGGAGCAAGAGCACGGCACTCCACACCCCCAACCAGAATGTAAGGGACTGAGTGGATGAAAACTTCTAAAACTGGACTAGACAGGCCATGCCAAGTGGGCTGCATGCTTGTCAGACCTGAATCTCTTGATTATCTGTTCTGGGGCATGCTAAACGTACAGATTCATTCAGTGAAAAAAAGAGGCAGAAATCATCTGAAGCACCTTACAATGTGTAGGGACCCATCAATGGAAATGCTACATGAATGGACTGTGTTCACTGGAATTTTGCTTGACACACTGAACTGTGCATTTCTAATGAGGATATCCCATTGAACATTATCAGGTAAAGTAATGCAGTATCAATAAACCTTATATTATGTATATTTACCTATGTTTATGGCCATCTATTGTTTTCATAATACAGAGGCTAATTCTGGTACACAAAGAGTCATAAGTGTGGCTCATCTAATGTAGGTGAACTTTTTTATGTTAAACCACAAAATAAATATTTTTAAGTAAGCATTCTGAAAACTAACCACGTAACTTATCAAATTGTTTGTTTTAGGTCCTTATGGTTAAAAAAAAAAGTGACTAAACACTAAGAAATGTCATGTAAATAATCTGGATTCCTGGTTCCTCCTTTGAAACAAGATCCAGAAACAACGGGCCCTTTATTCCCCAAACTAACTAGGAACATGGGGTAGTAGCCACTTACTTCAGACAGACCACTCTCCACTTTGCCCTAGTCCCAGACACTGCCTATTTTTCTCCCATGCTGAGGCCAACTGCCTTACCAATTATCATCATACTTGCACTGTAATTTTTATTATCCACAGAGTTAAGAGGAAAATATCTCTATTAAAAAACGGAAAAACAAAAGTCCTAACGGGATTTGTGTTTCTTTGATTTCTTCATTCACTAAATATTATACACCTGGCTTCCACTGACATATGAAAAGTTTTTAACAACTGGCACCTAAATGCTAAAAAAAGTAAAACCTTGTACACTTTTAAAATGCTACTGATTCCTCCTGAGTTCAACTATACCAAATTTATAAATGTTAGGTTATACCTATGATATGAGTAACACACAACTATTAAAACCATACAACTTCATCTTACATGTAACTCAAAAGTCTCTCTATTCACAAGTAGGAGGATAAATAAGTTTATTGTTTCCTATCCTTTCAGGAGCCCCAAGTATTACAATCAGTTTAAATAAACAGAATAGTACTAGATGTAGGGAAGGGAGAGAAGAAATAAGCTCCAGCCCTGATTTCCC
The DNA here is from genome assembly GCA_028533885.1 of Nasua narica. NCBI lineage: Eukaryota > Metazoa > Chordata > Mammalia > Carnivora > Procyonidae > Nasua > Nasua narica. The sequence goes on from CM052809.1 coordinate 22,556,655, forward strand.
TGGGCTTGTTAGGATACATATAGACTACTCGATAGACTATAGACTAATAATAATACAGAGGCTAATTCTGGTACACAAAGAGTCATAAGTGTGGCTTTAATGTATTATTAATACATACAGACTACTCAAAACCAGCACTCAGAGGAGAGGGAAAGATGGGCAGACAAGTTTTCCTTAACTGCTGACTGAAAAGGTCACGGTTCTCGGGGCTGTGTTTCTGACAGAAAAGCCAGACAGCAAATACAACACCTTGGGAGTCAACCAGGCCAATCAACCGGCATTTCACTAGAAGAACTACTACTAAGAATTAAGGGATTAAGATAACAGATGACTTCTAATACATTTGGATACAACGAAGCAAATTAAAAATAAACTATTATTGAAGAGGGCTAACGAAGTTGAAGATTTAATTCTTTAGTTTTTACTTACTCAAATCATCAATACATAAGGACTCTAATATTTGTTTAAATACATCTAAAATACAGCTTTTAATAGAGCTGAAACATTTACTACATTAACTAAATTTCCTCTAAAGGTGCTAATGTGAATATCCCACTGCCTTTATTTCCTAGTACTGAAAGGCAATCCTTACCTTCGTCCTGTCTTTGGCCTTGCTTTCCCCTTCGAAGTCCGTGGCCTCTCTAATTTCATCAAGGACTGCCGGAGGCTCTCCTCAGTGTAGGCAAGATACACGTGGGAAAGGTCCACTTCAAAGGGCTAAGGGAACAAACACAAAACACTCCTATAGGACGGATTTAAACCAGACACAGCAGGAAGATGTAAAGTAAAATACTGAACAAACTCCTAGAAAAAACCCGCAGAACACAAGACCAAAGGAATGTCTAAGTGTATCTTCTTCTAATGCCATTTGTCTCAAATGTATTCACCAAGGGGTGATAAAGAAGAAACCCTGACACACTATAAATTCCTCCGTAGGAAAGGGAAACCCTGCTGTTTTCCCTGCAGCTGCTGCTCTTGCTGACCCAAGTCAAGGACTAGCTTGAAGAAGTACAGACCCATTCTGGTCTCTCACTATCCACCGCACAGCCTGGAGAGGGGGTGAAGAGTCCTCTGAAGAAGCTGCCACGCCCCTGGTGTCATATAAAGCATAAGCCTGCCCTCGTGACTGAAGGGAGCAGAAATGTCCGCTATCACCCCTCCTGGGGCTTCTCTTCCCAAGAGATCTGCCTATTTTTCAGCAGAGCTGATTCATTTATATCATCTTAATAACACAATTTAGTGACCCACATTCCTAATAAAGGAATTCTGGTTATTAAAAGAAAAAAAAAAGCACTCTTACATCTTTCTCTTTTTTATCAGGAGCTGGAGTCTGCTTCCTCATGTTATTTCCTGTGTAGGCAACACATTTCTCAAAAAAGGAAAAAGAGGGGAGGGAGGAAAAATGACTTAATTAGCAATTACTGTATTAGCAAATACTGTAAATGAGGCAAATTACTTTGAGATATACTGATGTTACATCATAAGATATGCTCAAAATTTGAAGGCTGGAAAAGAGATTTACAGGTCATACAGTCCTATGAAGCCCCGAACTACACCATTTCCCCTGAAATGTCTGTGTGTTATAATATAGTTAATTAGGAAAACTTCTTATCCACTCTGGTGGAGTCTCATCTGATTCATTTTAGGGATCATCCCTCTCCCCTTGTAGCCGGCACAGATCCAGTCTATAGGAAACAGTCCATAAGTATTTCTTGGAAGGATGGAGGTAATACTCACTAGTTGCCATTCTCCTATGTCTTCATTCCAATGGACGTAGTTTTCAATCATTTCCTTTTAAGAGGCAAAGATGGTCTACTTTTAATATTTAATAACATTTGAAATACTGGAAAATATTCACAAAACTAAAATCTTAATATATTAAGTAAAAAAAGATGCCTCAAAACATAAGGTATTGCATTATAACATTTTCATAATTTAAAAATATAGACTGAAAGAACACATGTAAAGGCAAGTAAACTATAGTCTCACATAAAAAGCAAGCAAAGAACATGGGATTCAGGATGATGGTTACCTTGAATTGGAAGAGGCAAAGGGATGGAAAAGAGAAGAAGGAAACCGTTTGGTTAGAAGTAGGTTACTGTCCTGGTATTTGCTTTTGTTACTCATGACAAGTTCACTACAAAATAACCAAAACCAACAAACATACAAAAACTAACCAACTAAATAAAACCAGGTCATCCAAGGACCAATAAGGAGAATGTGCCATTAACCAATAATTAATTCTGGGCACCTGAGATCCAGAGGAAAAAAATATTAAGGCTTATTTTCAGAAAAAAATCTTTCAGCTATATAGAGACTCAAATTTGTGAAATCAGTATGTTAAGGTTTCCTAAAATGTACTAGAGAAATGACAATTTTGAGTAAAGAAAGAGAAAGGCTAAAATTTTAAAGTTACTAGAATTAAGAATCAGCATCCACCTGGAGATGGACGGCAGTAATGATTGCAAAACACTGTGAATGTACTTAATGTCACTGAACTGTATTTTTTTTCTTTCAAGATTTATTTATTTTGGAGAGGGAGAAAGAGAGAGGAGGGAAGGGCAGAAGGAGAAAGACAATATCAAGCAGACTCCCTGCTGAGCACAGAGCTGGACGCAGGACTCAATCTCATAACTCGGAGATCATGACCTGAGCTGGAATCAAGAATCAGATGCTTAACTGACTGAGCCACCTAGGCACCCCGAACTGTTTTTTTTTTTTTTTAAAGATTTTATTTATTTATTTGACAGAGAGAGAGAGAGAGAGAGAGATCATAAGCAGGCAGAGAGGCAGAGAGAGGGGGAAGCAAGCTCCCCGCTGAGCAGAGAGCCCGATGCGGGGCTCCATCCCAGGATCCTGAGATCATGACCTGAGCTGAAGGCAGAGGCTCTAACCCACTGAGCCACCCAGGCGTTCCACCTTTACTGTATTCTTAAAAATAGTTTTAAAAAAGTAAATTTTAGAGGGGCCAGGCCGGGGGGGGGGGGGTGCGGGGAATGATAAATTTTATGTTATGTTTATTTTAACATATACACACAACACTATGCCCACATAAACAGACACACACACACAACTGGTATCCATAAGCAGGGAGAAAAACTAGCAAAGGAGTTCTGTTTAGTCTATTTATAGAATTATACTGAATGTATAAATCATGTAAGTGTATACCTTGATTCTGAATGCAATTACATAAAGCTAGGTTCCTCCAAAGGGCTGAGAAATCCTTAGATACTTACATCTCAGAGAATTATGTTCAAGAAAAGTTAACAGCAGAAATGTGATGGCATTAGTTCAAGAAAATTTTACTGTCAACAACGGAAATGTAAATATTTACCATCAATTAAATTAGCATTTACATTCCTTATTTCTTCACCCCAGCCAGGGATGTAGTATCTAAAACAGAGAACTTCCCTCTTACCTGATAATCTTGAGGTATGAAGTTATCAATGATAAGCATCTGAAGTCGGAGCTCCCGGCTAAGTTGTCGAATATTCTCCAGTAGGCCTTCAATTTCCCTCTGATGCTCCTGTTGGAGATCAGCCATCTATCAGAAAAATAAAAATATTAAGGGCGAACAAGATTTTAAATATAAAATAGTTCCAACTGATATAGGCACCGGCCTAAGAAACCCTGTGAAAGCTTACTCAGTTCCTTCACAAACAATGGACAGAATGACACTACCCATTACTGTCCATTTCCATGTTTTTAAGGTTGGACATAATACAATACAGCTTACTAGCTAAAGTATGAAATGGCGCACAAAGGAGAAAACGTTATTTCTTTAAAACTGTAAGCATACATTAAGATCTCTTTAGGATTTTTGGGGCACCTGGGTGGCTCAGTGGGTTAAAGCCTCTGCCTTCAGCTCAGGTCATGATCCCAGGGTCCTGGGATCAAGCCCCACATCAGGCTCTCTGCTCAGCGGGGAGCCTGCTTCACCCCTCTTTCTGCCTGCCTGTCTGCTTGTAATCTCTCTTTCTCTGTCAAATTAATAAAATCTTTCAAAAAAAGATCTCTTTGGGATTTTTAATCATAAAGAAATTTTTTTAATTCAGAACTACATTTATAGGTAATTTCTAGGAGACCAACCTCTGATTTGGCAGCCATCAGCATAGTCCAAACTTTCTTTAATTTCTTGGTTTTTCCCTGTGCTTCCTCTTGCAAGCTGGTATATTTTTCTTCAATATCCAAGCGTTCTTGCTATGACCAAAAAAAAATAAACCTTAGAATTTTCTTCATTAAATCGAAAATTTAATTATTTAACAAATGATAAAAATCTTTAGCAACTAATGTCTCAATTCACAGATCTGCTTTAAAATTTTACTAAGATTATAGATACAAGACAAAGACCATATGATGATATCACTTATATGTGCAATCTAAAAACCAAAACAAATGAACAAAACAGACAAATAAAAAGCAGAAACAGATCCATCACTATAGAAAACAAACTGATGGCTGTGCCTGGGTCAGAGACAGGAAAATGGGTGAAGGGGAGTGGGAGGTACAGAATAAATCGTGGAGATGAAAGGTACAGCATAGGGAGTATAGTCAACCGTACTGTAACAGGATTATACGGTGACATATGACAACTACACTTGTGGTGAGCACAGAATAACAAAGAAAGTTTAATCACTCCACATCTGAAGTTGTACATCTAAAACTAGCGTTAACACTGTGTGTCCACCATACCTAGTTAATTAAAGATGATGGATATAAAGCTTCTCACTAGAGAAGTTAAATACCTAAGGCCAAGGGTCAACCAAAACCAGAAAGTCACATTACCTCTTTTTCCTCAAGTTCTCTGCGAAGTTGCTCTGCTCTTTTCCTCCGTTCTTCCAGTTCCATATTAGATTCTTCAAGAAGTTTCTCTTGTTCCTCAGCTTTTGCCAACAAATCAACACCACCCACAATTACCTTCTTCTCCAGTGCAGATAATTTCTCTAACAAAGACTGATGTTCTTGTCTGTTGATTAAAAATAAGGATATCCATTGATTATCTACTATTCTACCAATATCATGATGCAAAATTTCAAAATTGGGATATAATTATATAACAACTCTATCAAGTTATATCACAGGATAGCATAAATTAACTTATGATTTAATCTATAACATCTACATTCACTGATAATTTTTCTTCCTACATAGACTAAAAAGAGATGTAATTTTTGGAAATAGAACACATACAACAAAACCCTCTATCCAAAACAGCTATTCTGGAGACAAAAATCAAGTTTTTAATTACTATTCAATTTTCTTTCTCCTATATCCTATGAAAAACACCAGAAATTTAAATCACGAATCCAACTCAATTAAGTAATACTCACTGGGCCTTAAGAAGATCTTTCTCCCGTTTCTCTAATTCAGCTCTAGCCTTGTTTCTTTCTTCTTCTTCCATATCAAGTTTTGTTTCAAGTGCTTTTCTCTCCTCATCAATTTTTGCTTGCATTTCAACCATCTTATCTGGGGACACTTTCTTTTTACCTATATGAGTCATTTAATTCCAACAATCACTTTGGAGCCAATTTTTCAGATTTGTATAAATTATCTTCAATTATATAAGATACATTCCTCAATAATACAAAATATCAACATTTAAAGGAAATCAAATAAATATTTGATTTCTATTTATTATGTTCCTAGAATAGCTAATTGCTAAACAAAAATGTTGTGTAACTGTGCAATGATAACTAAGAACAAAAGTATGTGAAAGAGAAACAAAACAGGTAAGCAGAGGGGAAAAAAGAAAAAGGTTAATAAAGGGCCAAATTTAAAAAACCAAAGATCTACACGTCCCCAAATAAGATATATGTTCAAAAAAGCAGTAAGATTATTTACTTTTTTCTGATAACTAGGTATGAAATCAAGTGGCTTCCCAAATACCTCCCCAAAATTTATTAAAATAAATGAATAGACAGAAGTCACATTTAGGCATAAGTTGCACAGACAAAAGTATCAGGCCAAATTTATAGCAACAAATTTCTAATTTATGTATCTTCAGAGTTTTTCTAAAATTTATGTCTAATAAAATTATTTGGAAGTATTTCATCTCATAGTATATCTTAAAGGATGAAGTTCTATACTAATTATATAATGGTTACATTATAATTAACCAGGTATTTTATACTTGCTGAGCTACCATGATCTATCATCCTATCTTAAAAGAGCAACTAAAATAGCTTGTTACTTTGTCAAACTCAGGATACTAAACCTAAGCCATTTTAAATATGCCAAGTACCAAATATAAATAGAAATACTACCAAGTAATAAAGCTGGAAACATGGCTTCCAATTGATTATTTTGACTATAGTGCCTAATAGAGTGTTTCATATACACACAACGGATTTTCAAAGCTAATTGAATGAATTTGAAAATCATGAAATTAAGATGAAAAATCAAAAAGAAAATGAAAAACTAGGTTATTAAACTGGTTATGAAACTGAGTCAAAGATAATTCATTTCTGGTAATACAATTTCTTTGAAACATACTTTCCTTGAGAAACACAATCAGACTTTTCATAGAATTGGTGTGAGGCTCTCCTGAAAGCTTTCTGTCATTCTTAACTTCCTTCCCAAGGGACCACAGAAGAATGTAAACCTGAGGAGTCTATAAATTGTTAACGTCTCCACCCAAAAGCTAGTCCCTCTGGCTAACAAGGAAAGAAAACTGGAAGATAATGAGGATGCAGATAATGAGGATGAGGATAATGAGGATGCAGGATATCTGAATATATATTTTCAGGAACCATGAGATGAAGAATTATTCATAGACTTTAAATCTTTGGGATACAATTATATTTCAAAAATACCTAAGGGTTTAAAATATATTACCTTTCATTTCTATAGAAATTAAAGTCTAAAGCAAACTTAAGCCACAAAACAAGTCAGTTAAATAAAAGAGTAAACAATAAGAGCACTGATCCATATTCATGCTTTGGTGTGGTGTGATTCATTGCATTCCAAAAGTCAGGATGTAGATCTGCATATGTTGGCTTTTTGGCACAGTCACCTGTATTGAATGTCCTGATTTATGCTGTTAAAAAAATAATTTTAAAAAGTAATCTAATTACTGTTCCTAGTGAACTCCTAGAAAGGATTTCTGATCAGTAGCACTATTTCTTAGAAATATGAGGGGGAAAAGTGTAAATTTGAGTATAAAGTCAAATGCATGCAGACGGTGCCTGGCTGGTGAAGAGTATCCAACTCTTGATCTTGGGATTATGAGTTTGAACCCCATGGTGGGTATGGAGACTAGGTAAAAATAAAATCTTTAAAAATAAATAAAGTGCATGCACTAAAAAATAACTTACTTTCCACCTCAGAATTACAAATATATAAAGAAAAAATGCCAAGTATGTTAAGACCAAAAAAAGCTCTCTGTGAAGACATGGATACACTAACAGTATAGTGGAAATGATCTGATAAATACATGCACATTAATTTTTAGGCTTGTAGGGTTCCAAATGTTTGATGAACAGTTAAAAACCTGCAGTTTCCAACCCCATTAAGAGGCAGTAAAATAAGAAGATATTACATGTAGAAATACAAAAGCACAACCTATTGGTGAATTACTACTGGGCCCAAATTGTATTAGTTATTCAGAACCATTCAGGTAGTATTTTTGAACTGATGTTTTAGCAACAAAAATCTTATTGTGCTCTTACAACATTCTCATAAAAATGACTATGCATTTATAGCTAGGCTCAGTTTCAAAAAGTTTGATATTTAAGTAACAGAATTTCTAGCCAGTATTATTCAGATAAATCATTTTATTTCTCTCCAAATATTGTATTAGCCTAATGTGAATATATTCCAACTCTCCTAACCAGGCACTTAAAATCATGACATCACTAAAAGTCACTTTTAGATTGTTGTTGGTTTTTTTTTTTTTTTTTCTAAGATATTCTAATAATCTTAAACCAACCAACCAAAAACCCTTCTTCTAACTGCACAACACAATTCAACACAAAATTTCAGGTAAATAAATCTTTAAAAAAAAATGGTGATGTCATACAGTATTTCATCAAGCCAAACAGGAGTAGTAATACTTTTAGTTGCCTTTGCCATGTGTTCCAACCAAAAGTGTCAAAATGAACTTTGGCAAGATAAAGTTAAAGGGAAGAATTTCAGGAAGACTTAACTGAATTTTATTTTCATTACATGAGCACTCATGGGCATAAGTAACCACGCATTTGATTCCTTGCTTTTAAAAAAAAAAAGTGCTTGGGGGCGCCTGGGTGGCTCAGTTGGTTGAGCGACTGCCCTCGGCTCGGGTCATGATCCCGGAGTCCCGGGATCAAGTCCCATATCGGACTCCCGGCTCTGCGGGAGGTCTGCTTCTCCCTCTGACCTTCTTCTCCCCTCTCATTCTCAGTCTCTCTCTCTCTCTAATAAATAAATAAAAATAAAAAAATAAAATAAAATAAAATAAAAAGTGCTTGAAAGTGAAAATCATTTATATTTGTATTACCAAAATTTGGCTTAATGGGTCTTTAAAAATTTAGGAAAAAAATCATGTCATCTGTTCCTGGTGTTCTATTTTCTCTCTTTTGTCAATTAGGTCTAGAGAATCCATTGTGTTGTCATTGTCAATCTAATAACATCTGAATTGCTCTTCTAAAAAGATCGTTTGGAACCAAGAATGTTCCTAATATCTTCCTGAACAAAAATTTAAATGATTTTTTTTTTTACTTAGGAGAAAAGGTTTAAAAAAAAAAAGCTGCTGTTTTAAGATTTTTTTAAATACAAAAGACAAATACTTACCTTGAAAAAAATTAAATTTAAAAAATGTAATGCAGTTAAATAACAAAGTTCTTTATAGTTTAAATAATTTGTACCATATGGAGTGCAAATCAATCACACCAACCTGCTTGATCTTTCAGTAAGAGTAGTAAGCAAATCGTAGACAGGAAGCATATGCACAGAGGTGAAGAGGAAAAAAAGAAAAACATTATTTCCTTTGTAAAACAAAGAAAAATGTTTAACAGCATTTATTTATAGTATATAGAAATAAATCAAATCATTATCAAAACTGAAGAAGAGCAGCTTTATGTAAAAAGAAAAGCATATTCAACACAGAGATGTAATTTAAGCCAATAAGATTAATTCAGACGAAGATTACAATTCAAATCAATCTCAAGAGCTCACAATGACTCCCAGACTCCTGCAAATTTAATAGTTCAGCACCAAGTGGTTATACTAATGGTACACATGGAATTGGGAACCTGCTAAGATCTGGGAAGTAATCTAAAAGGAAAAAAAAAACAGAAAATTATGCCAATTTAAAAAATTATTAAGTTAAAAGTAGCAAAATTTGCACTGTCAATTTATAAAATTTCCCAATTCGATGTTCTAATATAAAGATCCCATACAGGTGTGCCTCCCCTTTAAGAAAATCCAACACACAAACCTCAAGCAACTAGAGAGATAAATTGGATTATGGTAGTTTGCAGTGATAATTTGATTAACAAAGGACAATGAAGAAATGTTAAGGACGGCAGGTTCTCCCAATAGATTTGATTTTCCAATTTGATTTATAAGCTATTTTTTCCAGAAAAAAATTAATCACATAAAGTGAAGTACACCTGTATAATAACAAACTTGCATTCAATCTATTAGTAGATTGTTAAGGGTAATTATGATTCCATAGAGGTAAATGATCAACTGATGATTCAAGCAAAGAACACCTTAAAAAAAAAAAGCCATTCATATTTCTAAAAGGGAAGGGACATACACATTACACACAGCAATCACATGCTGGGAAAACTATTTTTCCACTTCACCAACACGCCCACATCACAACAGAAGAATTTAATGTTATGTGCTAGGTACACAAACAGTGACTAAAATTGCATTAACTGAACTCATTTCATCATATACTTTCACATAACTACTCTTTAAAGATTAAGGTAAATTTTAAAACAGAAACTGGAATTATAATGCCACTCAAGTATTGTCTTATATCTGACAGTTTATAATATAAAATAATACCTCTATATGGTTTCTAAAGCAATTTCTTGTATTTTATAAATTGCCCTATAAAATTAATTGTTTTGGTAAAATGTAAAAGTTGTCAGGAGAGCAAACGATTCCTAATATTCTTGGAATTCTTCCTCTAGACAGCTAAATGCATTAATAACCAAATGTGTTTGTTATTAGTTTTAGAAAAGTAAATATGCAGATAATGCTTTAAAAGGCAGTAAGCTGCAATCTAGTAGAAAAAAACATCAATTCCCTTTTCTTCTAAAAATCTAAAATTAGCAAAACTTTTCAATTGATTTAAGATTTAAGAGACTTTGTGACTGAAATATGTCTAGACAGATCCTGCATAAACAACTTCTTGCGGATCTGAATTCTCTAATCACAGATTAGAAAGTTTCTTTTTTTTTTTTTTAGATTAGAAAGTTTCTTAAAAACAATCAGGTAGTTGAGAAAGAGAGAAAAGTGGCCCTTTGAAATAAAATTATTATCCAATATATCTTTACTTGCTTCAAACTTTCTATTTTTCTTCATTTGGGAGCTTTCAATCTTAAGCTACTCCTAAGAATGGGACACCAAAGCATCAAATCTTTATAAGTTTAGATGTGTTATAATGGGCACTGGTGTACTGCCAAATGTAATTTGTACTTTTAGAAATTCAGGATTCATTACTGCATGTCCCTTACACCAACTAGGATTGGAAGTTTATCCTGAAACATAAAAAGGAACCATAGAATTATTCTTTTAAACAGCTTACTAGCTCTCTTTACATTATCTCAGTTGCAAAAGCATGAATCTCTCTTCCATTGTCTCAAACATAAGCTTAAGCGCACGTTTTAACAATTACAGTTAACTGGAAGCGATGAAGAAGGGGGAAATCATCACATGCTTTGTCCTACTGAGAAGTCCAACATGTATTCTTGACGTAATGACGGGGAGCAGTGCAGCATTTCTCCAATGAAGCCCATGGGTTATGGAAAAGCCAAAGCTCTGTGAGAGAATGTAAGAGCTACCACTCACTAGGCAAGGACTTATCCCGAGGTTTCTCTATGACAGAACATGTAGAGTCTGAACTACTGCTGCTGCTACTGCCTGGAAGACAAAGAAGTGAGCCCGACGGGAACCAAAGAAAGAGGAAACAAGAAAATGAACACACACACAGAGGAAAATTCAGTGCCAGAGAGAGAATTTTAAAGAACAATGAAGCTTTGCATTAAAGAACCAAAACGTACTTTCCCTTAATACCAGTCTTGGTAGACTACCCAATATTCTCTAGTTACAAAGCTAGATGGGGCAAATAGAAACCAGATTCCTTTAAGCATCTACTGCGGGCAAATCCCAATACCCACTTACAACATACTAATTCAGAGGGTTGGAACGACATGAATAAAATATAAGGCATTTGGTGACATTTAAGTCGGCTTCAACTATTTACCTGGTAAGTCACAGGAAGTGAGTTTTAAAATTTAAAGTTATGCACCATTAAAACTATAGGAATGATGAATTACCCTTCATCATTTTGACAGCTTGGTTTATTTCCAATTTCACTCTCCACCAAAACATCAAACAACTGGATATAATTATGTATGTTTCAGGTTTCATGGCAGACTATGAGAGGCTCACTAAAAATCTTTACATCTCTAAGTCTAGAAGGAAGGAATCCTACTAATAAATATTTTAACATATTAAGCAATGGTATTTTTTTCTATTTTAAATTTTACTTTTATTATTTTATTATTTTATTTAGAAATCTATGATCTGCTTTAGCTATGAATAGTTTGTGAAAAAATAGGTATGAACAATAGGCATTTATCTAAATAATGGGATAGCAAGCCTTTTCTGTTAAGGGACAGATAATAAGTGCTTTAGGCTTTGTGGGCCATACAGCCTCATCTGAAAGCAGCTGTACAGCATATGCAAACAAATAAGAACGGATGTTTAATAAAACTTTATTTATAAAAACAGGTGGTGGGCCAGATTTGGCCAGCAGACCACAGCTGGCCAGCTCTTGCTCTAAATCATGCTCTTCCTGTCTTTTGAAATTACAGAAACTTTGTTTTTAAAATCTGGAACTCCTGGGTTTATTTTCAGCAAGATCATTTTAATAAGACAAGCAAAATATGCACCAGCTTGAAAACAATGATCCACACATTAATGATCCACATTAATGGAAGAGAGTTCTGAAACAAATAAACATTAAGAGCAAAAATGTTTGAAAAGTGGGCCATTATAATATGTCTCTCTTTTGCCTGTTATCTCTATCTTTATCACAATAAATACAAATTTACTTCATACTTGGCAACAAATGCCCCATAAAAGGGTAAGAATGAAAGTACATTTTATAAAGCAAAGTATTAAATTAAAAAAATAGAATCCTCATACAAATCTATCATTTAAAAATTCGGTGACTTCTAAAGCCTAACCATCCTTGAGAAAAACTCCGCATTACCTTGATTTCCTAAAAAAAAACTTTAGGTTCCCAACAAAAATCAAAGTCCCCACATAAAATTAAAACCCTGAATGAAATCTTTACATGGTATAACCACTATCACAGCTTTTTACAATTCTAAACTGTCAAAGACAGAACATATGGTGCGATGATTCAACTCTAAGTAGGAGATCAGCATAGGAGAAAAAAATAAGGTAAAGTTAATCACGTATGTGGCATATTTCCTCTGTGTGAATTGCTATCATAACTAAAAATGGCAAAAGAAAAGGCATGCACTCAGATGAAGGTAAACCATATTTACCGCAGCAATCCCAGTTAATTTCTAAAACACTAAAAAGAACTTACCCCTTCTTTTTTTCCTTTTCTCTCCATCTTCTCCAACCTCGCCCTCTTCTTCCTCCTCCTCCTCCGACCCACTGATATCAGAGCCTGATATTTCTTCCCCTTGAACAGAAATTTTACAAAACGACTTATATTCTATACCAGATTATAGTCTGCATCAATTTTCTTAAGTTTGTTGCCCTAAACAAAGCTTTCTTTAATATTCCGAAACAGTATATCACATGCTAAGCTCAAGAAAAGATATAATGCACACAGAGGCTTTATTTTAAAGTTCCTAAGGGGAAGTTAAATTCTGATCAACTTAAGGGGCGCCTGGGCGGCTCAGTCGGTTAAGCATCTGCCTTCAGCTCAGGTCATGATCTCAGGGTCCTGGGATAGAGCCCTGCATCAGGCTCTCTGCTCGGCAGGGAGCCTGCTTCCCCCTCTCTCTCTGCCTGCCTCTCTGCCTACTTGTAATGTCTCTTTCTCTGTCAAATAAACAAATAAAATCTTTTAAAAAATAAAAAATTAAAATTAAAAAAGTGATCACTTTGGGGGAGTATTTTCTCCTCAGGTTTCTGCCTAAGATTTTATTCTATTTTTAAAATATTCTTTAAGTTATCTCTACACCCAACATGGGGCTCAAACTGAAAACCCTGAGATCAAGAGTCATATGCTCCACCAACTAAGCCAGCCAGGCACCCCTCTAAGATTTTTAAAAATACATTCAACCTGCGTATTTTTTAAAAATGATAAAACTCATCTAACAAAATGAACCCACTTTCAGAACTATATCAAAAAAAAAGAAGAGCTTATTTGTACAAAGAGTATAAAAAAAATCAAAAGGTATAATTAAATTTTAATTAGAAACTAATAATGCAGATCAGTACTGTATTACCTTCAAAACAGTTATTTAAAAATAATACTGTCCATGTATGAAATGTCTAAAAAAGCAGGTATTTGGGGAAAAAATAAATATACACTAATCACAAATGATAATATCTGAACCAGTAAATAATGGATAGGAAGAGATAAGGCTATTGGGAGGAAGAATTCATTAAAAATATTTTCTTCAGGCCTAGTATCAATGACACCCTGGTATCAATGAGTGCACCTAATGCCCAAGTCTTGGTTTCTAAATACCATTCTCCACTGAAAGGAACTAGGGAGAAATAGATGGTTTTACACCAGGGTAGGGAATATATAAAATAAGCCTAAAACATCTGTGGTGCCAGAAATAAAGGAGCACTCAAAACCAAAAATCAAAAAACTGATGGAAGCATGCTGACAGGATACAGCAACTACCCTGAATTCAGGAGCTCCTATGGCAAAAGCGCAAACAATCAGAGCAACAAAACAAATAATGATATTATTGTATTCTAAGGCACATACTAAAATAAACATCCATGAGTCAATACTGACATAAATACATAAGCAAGTGAGGGAGAAGGGACTACTCCTCCTTACACAGAATTCCAAATATTAGAAGGAATTAAACATTAGAAAGAATGCTGAGAAGACAAAGTCACCAGAAAGCAAATGCCACAGAATTACTGTTGCTGGCAAGAACCCCTGATGGATGCTCAAATTAGTGGAAAAAAAATATGATCAGAAACAGGACCTTTTAGTAGTTTCAAAATTATCTCCCCACAAGACACACCTTGAGTTCACAGGAAAATGAAAAATTATAGATTTAGAGTGAAGAAACCTTGCAGAATAATTATGAGAGAACTACAGATGACCCAGATTGAGGAACATTCTGCTAATATGTGACTTTTACAGTGTCAAAACTATGAAAGAAAGAGAAAGATGAGGAACTGGAGAGTGGAGGAGACAACTAAATGCAGTATGTGATACTAGACTGCATCCCGGACTGGAGAAAAAGGGCACTAGAAGGCAAACTCAACATTTGAGTAAGATCAATAGATTAGTTAATAAGTCTGAATCAATGTAAAATTCCTGGTTCCAATAACTGTAAGATGTTCCAGTCATATAAGATGTTAACATAAGGGGAAGCTGGGTGATGAGTATACAGGAACTCAGTATACTTCCAAGTTTTCTAGAAGTCTATAAAATTTTTTGAAAATTATTCTTTTAATGTTTTTGCCTGATTTTTATTGTTTATATGATCAGCTGTGTTTACCATATTGTAACACTCTGTTAACTGGATTACAAAAACAAATGTCATAAGCATAAGTGAAATCAAACGTCTTAAACATAAATTCAGCATTACCACATGATCGATTAATTCCACTTCTCTGAGTATATACTGAAAGGAATTGAAAGCAAGAACTCAAACACGTAGCTGTACACCCACATTTGTAGCCAGATTATTAACAGTAGTCAAAAGGGAGAAACCACACACGTGTCCACCAAAAGATGAATGGATAAACAAAATGTGGTATATACAAGCAATGGGATATTATTCAGCCTTAAAAAGGAAGGAAATCCTGCCATGCTATGATACAGATGAACCTTGCAGACATTATGCTAGACACAAAAGCATGCACATTATATGATTCTACTCATATGACGTATCTAAAATAGTCAAATTCAGAGACAGAATAGTGGTTACCAGGGGCTGAGGCAGAGAGGGGGATGGACAGTTAATGTTTAATGGGTACAGAATTTCATTTGGGGATGATTAAAAAGTTTTAGGGATGGATGATGATAATGGTTCCAAACAATGTTAACATACCTAATGCCACAAAATAACAATAGTTAAAATGTTAAATTTTACGTTATGTTTGTCACATTGAAAAAATCTAAAAAAATAAAGGCAGCAAAATAAAGGTGTGAATTAAACGTTAACATATCTAAGAAATTTTAAATCTTTAAAACATATTGACTATAAATACCACCTAGTGGTCACATTTAAAATACTAAATTTCATTATCTAAGAGGCAGCTCAATTACTGTTTTTCCTCACTAACATACTCAAGTTTACTAAATACCCTTTCCAAACATCTGTGATGGTGGCATCTCTGCAATTCACATCTGTTCTATCCAGTTTCCCCATAAACTGAAAACAAAACAAAGTAAACAAACAAAAACCTATTTTAAAGCCCTTTGTTTACCTGGAATGTAAAGGAGCCCTATGCCAAACAGTTCTTAGCATAAAAGTGTAGAGAGTCACAGAGTACTTAATGATAGTCTGTAAATTTCTCATCCTCATCAACAAGGTCTACAAACTTTCTAACCTTCTAATATCTTGTTAGAAAAGGATTCCTCAAACAGAATCTCATGTTCAAATTCAAGCATGAAAGGATATTTTCAAAGTCACACTATGAATTTTTACTTATAGTAAATTCTGTTTACCCATGACTCTGATAGGTTTCTTTACTTTGAATAATAGTGACTGAAATCTTTCACAAAGAACTCTGGGTCATTTTCACCTAAATACATATATGGTAAAATTTGCTCTTACACAAAGACCAAAAAAATTCATTATTTAGTAAGTGGTCAAATGAAATCTACAAAAGGATATGGGGACTGAGATGATTGATATGGAGGTTTAAATTACATGAATTTTTAAAAATCACACAAATATTACATAATTATTCTTAAATTTAATAGGAAAATGCTGAAGTGTATGTCAAGTTACCTTGCAGAAATATTGCTTTAAATATCAAAGTTAGATGCTCAAAGAATTTTACTAAGTTTTTTTACTTGGAACACTCAGTGGTTAGGCAACACATTTTTAGGCAACCTTCACATTAATATTTTGAGAAAAAGTTACCTTCTTCAAGCTTTTTTTTCAGTTCCTCTATTTCTTTCTGAAACTGGCGAAGCAAAGCATCCTTTGGGTCTTCATTAATTCTAGCTTTATTTTTAATATTCTTAGCACGGTTAGCATACCGTAATGTACTGATAGTTTCATCATAATTGTAATCTGCTGGCCCAATATTTGCACACTGTTGAATTAGGAATACAAAACATTTTACACTTGAGGCAGTTAAAATTAATATGACCATTATGACTATATCAGAAAGAATTTTTGAAACATAGTTCTCCTCTGGCCTTCTTGAACAAGAAAACATCAACCACATGGATTTCCAAACACCATTACAAGGATTAGTACACACAAAGTACTTGAAAAAAAATAACCACAAATCACAACAAGTGAAATAATCAATAGTTTTTAAAAAGTTATGCATATCAATTATTGGCATAAACAGAAATCTGAAATTTTCCTAAATGATAACTATTCTACAATTAAGTCTTACCATCATGGTTTTTGAATTTCCTCCTAAGGAATCCTGAAGAAGCCGAGTCAGTTTAGAGTTGCGATAAGGAACATGAGTGCTTTTTCCATCAACCAAGGCAGAAATTACATTACCAAGGGTGGAAAGCGAAAGATTAATTTTTGTGGCTTCCTTTAGGCGCTGTCCAGTAGCTCCAGTTTTTGCTTGTCTTTCTGAACCCTAAAGACAGAAATAAAGCTAAAATTAGAAATACAGAATATTCCTCTGAAAGTTTAAAACAAAATGTGTTTACTAAAAAATCTGCTATAGTATCTGGAATTTGCTTCAAAATAATATAGGAAGGGAAAAAGTGGCTGATGGTGGAGATGAAATGGGCTAGGCCATGAAGAGATTGAAGTTGGGTCACGGGTACACGGGAAACCATACTATTCTTAGTACTTTTGTAGATGTTAGAAGTATTCCATAATAAATAATAAGTCAAAAACACACAGACAAGTAAACAACTTAAAAATTGCATGTAAATCACGCATCTTCAATTTTTATAAGTGAATTTTTATTCACTTATAAAATGTAAAAAATCCCAAGAGTTATTCCTTGAGTTATCTGTCCTGTTACTTACAGCAAGATCTACAAGATGGAGCTTCCCCATTCTGACATGCATGTTACCATCAACGCCTTTTTCACTGCATTCTATAGTAATTGTAAAGATGGCATGGGAACGGGAACTATGTTCATTCATATTAGTTGCACCAACGGAACCTTAAAGAATGGAAGGAAATTCTTAAAAAGTATAACAAGAGGGAGTATTTTTTAAAAATAATTAAATATCCAGAATGGTTTAGAATACTTCATTTCGTCACAGCAAAGAGCCAGAGAGCATGGCTAAACCAGAAAAGCACAGGTTTATTTAACATTAGAGATTTCTCTGACAATTTATGTTGATAACAAAAGAATTTGTAGGGATGCCTTTGGCTCAGGTCATGATCCCAGGGTCCTGGGATTGAGCCCTGCATCAGGCTCTCTGCTCAGCAGGGAGCCTGCTTCTCCCTCTGCCTATGCCTGCTGCTCTGCCTACGTGTGCTCTCCTTCTCTGTCAAATAAGTAAATAAAAAATCTTTTTTAAAAAATGAATCTGTAATGTTGCTCATACTAAGAAGTAATCTTAGAACAAAATACTTTAATTTCAATCGCTGACTAAAAAAATAACAGGTTAAAAAAAAACCCCACAAAGGGCGCCTGGGTGGCTCAGTTGGTTGGGCGACTGCCTTCGGCTCAGGTCATGATCCCAGAGTCCTGGGATCGAGTCCCATATCAGACTCCCGGCTCTGCGGGAAGTCTGCTTCTCCCTGTGACCTTCTCCCCTCTCATTCTCAGTCTCTCGCTCTCTAATAAATAAATTAAAAAAATCTTTAAAAAAAAAAAACAGATCTGTATGTATGACATGGAAAGATATCTACAACATCTGAACTAAAAAAAGAGAAAGGAATATATAGTACAATTCTATTTCTATTAAACAAAAGCATCCACTCAAAATATACAAAACATTTATGTAAGCATAAATATTTTACATAAATATGTAAAGAAAAAGGTCAATTTTTTTTATAATAGGCATGCGTTGGGTTTTTTTTTTAATTGCCAGGTATTTGAAAAGCATTCTGTTAATTTTAGCCAATGTCAAAATTATCCTATTACATATTCATGCAGAACTTTCCATGCAAGCTCTGATTTTATAATTTGAAGACTGAGTATTCTTTTAATAAGGATATGGTTACATTAGAAGTCAGATAACTAGAATGTAAACTGCAGTCATAAAGAAAAGCTAAGCTCAATGAAAGAATATAAAAGCAAAATTAGTCAAAGAAAATACAAGGATTTGTGACTCCACACAAATTTTCTTTTAAATCCTATTACAAACCTAGGTATTTTTTCCAAAAATACTTAAAAAATAAATCTTGCTCAATTGGTAGATCTCAGGTTTTAAGTCTGAGCCCTACACTGGGTGCAGAGATTACTTAAAAATAAAATCTAAGATCACTTCATAACTTCTGATCAGTAGTGATACCCAATTATTTTATCCTTTGGCTTTTTCATTTATCTCCTATATTTCCACGTAAAAAACAATTTGCAAATTTTACTAAAATTGATTTTGCTACTCCCTGAGAGATATCTGGTATTGTTTCTCAATTTTAGGTCCTCATATTAAACATTAATATGAACATCTTTGAGCGGACATCATTCTTTCTCTTTAGATTATGTCCATGGGATGTATTTTCCAAACCAGAATTACCAGATCAAAGGGCAGGAATAGTTTTATAGCTATGTGATTATCAAAACACGCTGCAGCAGTGTTTTTCAATTTGGAGTAGGAGAGAACACGTAATTTGAAAAAATCCTATTAACTATGTTATTACCAATTATTTTTGCAATTAAGTACAGCATGTTATTCATGACTGATTTTTCTTTACTTCCGGTTATGAAATCAAAGCAATGCAACAGACATGGTACGCTGAACATTACAATCCCTAAGGAGAGAACCACTTGCAGCAAACTGATTCAATGCTCCAACCTACTGATATATCACAAAATGAAAATAAAACAAAAAACTTCCATAGCTTTAATTTTTGTCAGAATATTTATTTTGGGGGCACCTGGGCGGCTCATTCGGTTAAGCATCTGCCTTCAGCTCAGGTCATGATCCCAGGATTCTGGGAGCCTCTCTCTTTCTCTGCCAAATAAATAAAATCTATAAAAAGAAATATTTATTTTGGAGGGAGAAAAAAAATTAATTTTTGTTTTTCAAGATGGTATAGAAAAACGTATCCTATATGACTCCATGTGTATAAACTCATACATACAAGAATATTTACTACAGTATTGGTCAATAACAGCATGAGTAAAAACAACACAAAAGTCCATGAATAAAAGATTGGGTAAATACATTATATAGATTCATCCAGTGAAATACTATATAGTTACTATAAAATACCCTGTATTACTGTGAAATGATTTCCAAAGTAATATTAAGTGAATAAAGTATACTATTATCTGACTCATGAGGAAAGGACAAGCACTCTCTCTAAAAATACATGCTTGGGCATATATAGACTGTATCTGGAAGAGAACATGACAAAGTAATGAGTTCCACCAGGTGTGAGAACTAGGTGACTGAGACCCAAGGGTAGGAGAAAGACTTCTGAATTTTACAACAAGTGTATGGATTTACCTATTCAGAAAGAAATTTTTTTTCTTTTAAAGATTTTATTTATTTATTTGACAGATCACAAGTAGGCAGAGAGGCAGGCAGAGAGAGGGGGAAGCAGGCTCCCCACTGAGCAGAGAGCCGAATGTGGGGCTGATCCCAGGACCCTGAGATCATGACCTGCGGCGAAGGCAGAGGCTTTAACCCACTGAGCCACCCAGGCGCCCCCCAGAATTTTTTTAAAGAAAATAATAATAAAATCTTTAAAAAAAAAAAAAAAAAAAGGGACGCCTGGGTGGCTCAGTTGGTTGGGCAGCTGCCTTCGGCTCAGGTCATGATCCCGGCGTCCTGGGATCGAGTCCCAGATCGG
The DNA here is from genome assembly GCA_028533885.1 of Nasua narica. Taxonomy (NCBI): domain Eukaryota; kingdom Metazoa; phylum Chordata; class Mammalia; order Carnivora; family Procyonidae; genus Nasua; species Nasua narica. The sequence goes on from CM052809.1 coordinate 22,577,180, forward strand.
GCTCCTTGCTCAGCAGGGAGCCTGCTCCTCTCTCTGCCTCTGCCTGCCTCTCTGCCTGCTTGTGTTCTCTGTTAAATAAATAAATAAAATCTTTAAAAAAAAAAAAAAGAAAAAGAAAAAGAAAATAATTATGGTTTAATGGCTGGAAAACCTTGCTCTACAGAAACATTAGCCAATTTACAATGGTGCCCACAATGCGAATGCGAATAGGACTATTTGAAATTTACATTTTAATTGCTAAGCAGGTCATATATTTGTTCATGGAATGAAAGGCTTCTTTTCTTTTTTTTTTTTTTAAAGATTTTATTTATTTATTTGAGAGACAGAGAAAGTGAGAGAGAGCATGAGAGGAGACAAGGTAAGAGGAAGAAGCGGACTCCCCGCGGAGCCGGAAGCCCGATGTGGGACTCGATCCCGGAACCCAAGGATCATGACCTGAGCCGAAGGCTGTCGCCCAACCAACTGAGCCACCCAGGCGCCTGAAAGGTTTATTTTCTGAAGTGTAAAATTAACTATTTCTATACTATGACCACTTGGACAAAACACAAACTAATTTTATATTTTTATCAATTTTCCATCTACTTAAAATAGCAGCTTTTACTGTCACATTTCCTCCCCCTGCTATTCTCCCCTGAATACTTATTTTACTCTATCTCAATATGATAAAATTAATATTTTTATGTTAGAACTTTTCTACTTGGATATCTGTAATATCTTGGATATTTTCCACTTGGTTATTTGTAATACTGTAAATGTCTAATTCTTAGACTCAAATCTATTCAATAAGAGTATTTTCCTCTGCTCTCTTCAGTTTTCAAATGCCATTGTCTTCATTTCATTTTATTTCTCTCATTAGTATTGTTTAGTTTTCCTTGAGTGAATCTCACATACCACGTTAAATTTTCAGTTGTTTAATGGAAGGTTTTTTGTGGGGTTTTCTTGTTGTTTTGCTTTGTTTCTTTTTTTTTTTTTTGCTTCGTTTCTAAGGGGTGGTTTTGATCACTACTGTGAATGGAATCGTAAGTCAAAAAAAGGTTTTTTTTGAGTAAGCAATACATGAACATACTCCTGGTATTAAAAAAAAAAAATCCAGAAATCTAGACATACAAAAACATAAAGTAAAAGCTCCATATAACCCTGGTCTCCAATCTTACTTCCCCTTACCTAAAGGTAACCACTGTTAAATGTCCTTTCATTAGTATTTTACAGACACACAAGTTCACACACACACACACACACACACACACGCCCAAATACAGAGCTGTTTAACAATTTGGCTTCTTTCTACATCTATAAACAGGATGATGCAGTACATACTATTGTGTAATTTGCTTTCTTTTCACTTAATGATACATCTTGAAAATCTTTCAAGTCTCTACATGTAGATTTAACTCATTTTTTTAATAGCTTCATTATAGTCCATAGTATTTCTGTGCTGTATTTATTTACCAATATTTTACTGATAGACTGCATCAAACTTTTTGCTATTACAAATAATGCGATAAGGCATTTTTTATATCTAAAGATATTTTTCTAGATATTTATCAATATAGATACATCAATATGTATCTAGATATATATTAAAATTAGAAACACTGGGTCAAAAGAAATGCATTTTTAAAATTTCAGCAGATACTGCTACACTCCCTTTCAAAAAGGCTGGAGTACCTGACATTCCCATCTCTTCAGAGCCTACGAACGTGGATATCCCTCCATCCAAAACAAGAGGTAAAGTAAGTCCCACTGTTGTTTTAATCCCCATTTTCCCAATCACTTGCCTAGTTGAACACCCTGTGGTATGCTTGTTGCTGTGTATAGTTCTTCTGGGAATAGCATATTCATGTACATCTTTTGCTCATTCTTCTGTTACAATTTGACCTTCCTCTACTACTTGGTTTATAAGAAGACAACGGATTTTTAAATTTTTTTATTTCCTTGAGTTTGCTAGATTTATAGTCTAGCCAAAAAACACTTTTTAAAAGATGTTTACTTTCTATGTTCTTGTTTTTTACCTCTGATATCTAATTGCTGCTAGCAAAACTGCTAGTACTAGGCCCGGGGCATCCTGTGTATTAAATAGTGCTACAACTTTTTAGTTTTTAGACAAAAACTTCAAACTCTTATTAAAAAGAATGACATTTAATTTTGGTTTGCTTTTCTTGTCAACAAAAGAAAGGCAGTCAAGTGGTTAATGATGACCAACAGCCTAGGTTCAGAAACTCACTCTGCCACTCACTAAGTAGTACATAACCTTGGACAAGTTACTTAGACTAAGTCTCAGTTTCCTCAATCATAAAATAGGAATTTAGTACATTCATGGTCCAGTTTGAGGATTTTAAAAATACCCTTCCTATAAAGAAAGCACTTAGCATAAGCACCACACAGTAAGTGTTCAAGAAATGTAACCACTATTATTATAGCTAAAAAGAGACAGCTAGCTTTATGAGAGTTTCAAATATATAGCAGTATTAGCAAGACACAAAATTGTGGTCGGCAAACAAGGCAATGTGTGATCTCTTTCTTTTTTTTTTTTAAAGATTTTTATTTATTTATTAGAGAGCGAGAGACTGAGAATGAGAGGGGAGAAGGTCAGAGGGAGAAGCAGACTTCCCACAGAGCCGGGAGTCCGATATGGGACTCGATCCCGGGACCCTGGGATCATGACCCGAGCCGAAGGCAGTTGCTCAACCAACTGAGCCACCCAGGCGCCCTGTGATCTCTTTCATTCATATACATTCTCTATGTAGTAAATAATCAAGAAGAAAGAGTTGTCAAGAAACTTAAAAAATCCAGTCTCTGTGGGGCGAAGTGTTGTACCAGTTTTTTTTGGTTTTGTCTTGTTTTTTAAGATTTTACTTACTTATTTGACAGAGAGAGACAGCGAGAGAGGGAATACAACCAGGGGGAGTGGAAGAGGGAGAAGGCGGTTTCCTGCAGAGTAGGGAGCACTGCTCGTGGTTGGGATCATGACTGAGCCTAAGGCAGTTGTTTAACCAACTGAGCCACCCAGGTGCCCCACCAATTTTGCTTCTAAAAGCCTACTCAACACACAAATGTTCAATCACAATTATGTACTACACTTACGATTTTTGTGGCCCAGTGTCATAATTCTATCCATATCATCAGCATTATTTACCACATAAGCTGACAAATCTTTGATATAAACTCCCACATCAGGTCTTTCTTTAACCTAAAAAAGAAAAACGAAAAAAATGACCTTAAGATTTTATGCACATACCATTAACTCCACCACAGTTATTTCTCAAACACCTACTATGTGTTGGGCACTTTGCTAAAAAGTGAAGATACAATGGTGGACAAGGTAGACATAATTTCTACACTCGTGCAGGTGACAACCTACGGCGAGAACGTACGAATGAGTACCACCACCCACTAATTATTTCAATTAGGATAATGTCATGAAGAAAAAAATACACAACAGTAGGAGCATACAACATAGAGAGACTAAGCCAGTAAAGCAGGGACATATAGCTCCCCCAAGATGATGTTTATTTATTTTTTAAGATTCCATTCATTTATTTTTGAAAGAGAGAGAATGAGCACAAGCACAAGTACAAGCAGCGGGAGAGTGAGAAGCAGGCTCCCCGCTGAGCAGGGAGCCCCTCATGGGACTCGATTCCAGGACCCTGGGATCATGACCTGAGCTAAAGGCAGACACTTAACCGACTGAGCCACCCAGGTAACCCCCAAGATGACATTTAAGCTAAGACTTGAGGAAATAAGAGGTAGTCAATATGGATTCGGGTAGCAGGAAAAGAGTATGTGCTAGGATCCTGAAATGGGCCAAAACTAGGCACTTAGAAAAAGGAAAAAAAACAAAAAAGCCAGGTTGGCTGGAACAAATAGGAAGCACAGGTAAAAACAGGTGGGATATCTGGCTACAGAGGTAGCCAGAGATAAGACTAAGCATAATCAGGGGTGCCTAGGTGGCTCTGCTTAGTGGGGAGCCTGCTTCTCCCTCTCCCACTCCCTCTGCTTGTGGTCTCTCTCAAATAAATAAAATCTTTAAAAAAAAATGACTAAGCATGGTTATTGGTCTTTATCTTAACAGCAACTTGAAGACACTGAAGAATTTCAAACAAATGAGTGAAATAATCAGATCTATGACATCTATCTAAAAAATGTTACCTTTCTGTGAGTAGCCTCATTTACCAAATATAAAGGATTTATTTAGGATAGGTTTACTTAAAATACAGTGTTAGAAACATAAAATTCACTTTGTAAGGCCCTAGAAGTCGCCGCCACACGTCAACAAAATACAGTATCCTGGGAGCTACTGTAGGTTGGGTTGCAGACCCCACAATAAAGTGAATACTCAAACCACGTCAAATGAATTTCTTCAGTTCCCACTCTCTATAAAATTAGGTTTACATTACACTGTAATCTCTCAAGTCTGTGACAGCATTATGTCTAAAAAGCAGTAATATACACCTTAATTAAGAAATACTTTATTGCTAAAAATGCTAACCATCATCTGATCTTTCAGCCAGTCGACATCTTTTTGCTGGTGAAGGGTCCTATCTCAATGTTGATGGCTGCTCGTACGGTGGGGGGTGCTGAAGGCTGGGGTGGCTGTGGCAGTTGCCTAAAATAAAACAAGGTTTGCTGCAGTGATTGACTCTTGCTTTCAAGAATGATTTCTCCACAGAACGTGATGCTGTTTGCTAGCATTTTACCCACAGCAGAACTTCTTTCAAAATTGGAGCCAATCCTCTCAAGCCCTGCCACTTGCTCTATCAACGAAGTTTATGAAATATTCTAAAGTCTCTGTCGCCATTTCAACTGTCTTCACAGCATCTTCACTAGGAGTAGAGTCGTCTCAAAAAACCATTTTCTTTGTTCATCCGTAAGAAGTAACTCCTCAACCATTAGGTCTTATCATGAGATTGGAGCAATTCAGCCACATCTTCAGGCTCTACTTCTAGTCCTAGTTCTCTTGCTGTTTCCACCACATCTACAGTGACTTACTCCCACTGAAGTCTTGAGCTCTTCAAAGTCAACCATGAGGGTTGGAATAAACTTCTTCCAAACTCTTGTTAATGCTGATATTATGACCTCTTCTCATGAACCATGAATGTTCTTAATGACATCTAGAAGTATGAATTCTTTCCAGAAGATTTTCAATTTACTTTGCCCAGTTCCCTTAGAGAAATAATTCTCTATGGCAGCTATAGACTTAAGAAATGTATTTCTTCAACAACAAGACTTGATCCATAGGCCGTAGAATGGATGTTGTGTTAACAGGCATGAAAACCACACTCATCTCATTCATTCATCAGTGTTCTTAGGTGACCAGGTGCACAGTGAATAAGCAGTAATATTTTGACAGAAATTTTTTCTGAGGTCTCAACAGTAAACTTAAAAGTATTCAGTGAACCCTGGGGCATCTGGGTGGCTCAGTGGGTTAAAGTCTCTGCCTTCGGCTCAGGTCATGATCTCAGGTCCTGGGATTGAGCCCTGTGTTGGGCTCTCTGCTCAGCAGGGAGCCTGCTTCCCCCTCTCTCTGCCTGCCTACTTGTGATCTCTCTCTCTGCCAAATAAATAAATAAAACCTTTAAAGAAAGAAAATATTCAGTGAACCATGTTGGAGACAGACATGCTGTCATCCAGGCTTTGTTGTGCCATTTATAGATGAAACAAAGTATATTTAGTATCATTCTTAAGGGCCGTAGGAGCCTTGTAAAATGAGCACTGGCTTCAACTTATAGTCACGAGTGGCATTACCCCGTAATAAGAGAGTCAGTTTGTCTTGGAAGCTTTGAAGTCAAGCACCAACTTCACTTCTCCAGTTATCAGAGTCCTAGACGCCACCTTCTTCCAATAGAAAGCTGTGTCATCTACATTGCAAATCTGCTGTTTAGTGTAGCTGCCCTCGTGAATTATCTTAGTTGGATCTCCTGGTTAACTTGTACAGCTCCTACATCAGCACATGCTACTTCATCTTGCACTTTCATGTTCCAGAGACAGCATCCTTAAGCCTCATAAGCCAAACCTTGCCAGTGTCAGACTTTTCTTCTGCAGCCTCCTTACCTCTCTTAGCCTTCACAGAACTAAAGAGAGTTAGGGCCTTGGCCTGGATTAGGTTCTGGCTTAGGAGAATGTTGTGGCTAGTATGATTTTTTTTGTCTAAACCATTAAAACTTTCTCTACATCAGTAATAAGTCTGTTTGCTTCCTTATGTGTGTGTACACTAGAGTGTACACTAGAGTAGCACTTTTAATTTCCTTCAACAACTTTTCCTTTACCGTCAAAAGATGCTGTTTGGTGCAGGAAGCCTTTAAGCCTATCCTGGCTTTCAACATCCCTTCCTCACTAAGCTTAAACATTTCTACCTTTTGATTTAAAGAGACGTGTGACTCTACTTTTCACCTCAGCACTTAAAGGCCACTGTACGGTTAACTGGCCTAATTTCAGTATTGGTGTCTATTAGAGAATAGAGAGTCCCAAGGAGAGAAAGAGAAATGGGGAAAGGCCAGTCAGTGGAGCAGTCAGAATAAAAACACATTTATTAAGTAAGTTTGCTGTTTTATGTGGGCATGGTTTGTGGCACACCATCAACAATTACAATGGTAACATCAAAGATCACTGATCAGAGACCAGTGTAACAAACATAGTAATAATGAAAAAGTTTGAAATACTGCAATAATTATCAAAACATGACACAGAGACATGAAATGAGCAACTGCTGTTGGAAAAATGGTGGCAACAGGTTGTTTGACACAGGATTAAAAAATGCAGCATCTGGAGAGCACAATAAAGCAAAGTACCGTAAGACAAGGTATGCCTGTAAAGAGAAGATGAGGCTGAGGTCGATGACTGCCAGAGCAGAGAACCATTCCACAGGTACTAGGATCTCATAGACAAAGATGACAACCAAAAGTTTAAAAAAACAATCTCAGAGGCAAAAATCACAAGTTCCAGGTGTTGGCCTGAGATCTAGTTGGGGGTCTGGGAGTTTTTTGGTCTTTTTTGGGTAACAATTTGTAAGATATACGTTAGAAAAACTACTCTTATTCTGTCATAGGACATAAATATGCCCTAATTTATTAGTAGTAAAGGAGTATGCTGGTCTCTATAAGCCAGTGGGTGTCGAAATGTGCTCTGAAAGCCCCACAGAGTCCATGGTGACCCTGAGGAGGCTGCTCTAGGAGTTTGGGGATCCTCAGGCCGAAACAAATTCTGAAGAGAGCTTCAGTTTCATGTGTTTTGCACACCGTGCTTCCATGTAAAGGTGTGGTTTGATGAATATATTTAAAAGCTTTAAACCTTTCAAATGTTTGAAAACTACTGTTGTATAACAGTGCTTCTCAGAAAATCTATGGCAAAAAACAATGTCTGTGTTTTTAATCTGGCAAATTGATATTTCTGAAAAATATAAAAACCATGCATCTGATGTCATGGCAATGTCAAACTGCTGTAAAAGTTCTAAACATTTACTCTCACATCCTGCACTCATGTCACTGCAGACCGGAAACACACTTCTAATAGGCATTCGTCTGCAAAACTCAAGGTCATTTCCAATCACAACATGAGAGGAATTCATAATTCAATTAAGTGTAAATAAACTGATTAGATATGAAAGGTGAAGAAATCAAATGTGATTCTAAATTTGTGAACGTTTTTTTTTTAAAGATTTTTATTATTTATTTGTCAGAGATCGAGAGAAAGCAAGCACAAGCAGGGGGAGCAGCAGGCAGAGAGAGGAGGAGGATCCCTGCCGAGCAGGGAGCCCGATGCGGGACTTGATCCCAGGACCCTGGGATCATGACCCAAGCCGAAGGCAGTGGCTTAACCGACTGAGCCACCCAGGTGTCCCTGTGAACGTTTTTTTATTGGATAATGCTATCAAATAATTTTTGTCGGAGCACCTGGCTCGCTCGGTCAGTGAAGTGTCTGCCCACAGCTCAGGTCATGATCCCAGGGTCCTGGGATTGACCCCCGCATCAGGTTCTCTGCTCAGCGAGGAATCTGCTTCTTCCTCTGCTGCTCCCCCTGCGCATGTGCACGTGCTCTCTCTAATGAGTAAAATCTTGGAAAATAATTTTTTCATAAAAACACAGAAATTTAACTTCTGTAACAAATATTGTTTATAACCCTAGAAAAACAGGTCTCAAAGAAGCAGTTACTCCCAACCTAGAATGTTTCAGAAATTTGTAGGGGGAGTTTCTGGTTCATTGTGAGGACACTATCAGCATTCATAGGCAGGACCAATGGATACTAAACACCGATCCTGAAATGGGTGGGACAGTCTATCAGTGAAGAACTGTCCCATACAATTTTGAATGTCCTAGCATATATGGGTGAAAAAAAAATTATTTATGATTACCTGAGTCTAGACCCTGACTCTATTTTATATATAAAGACAAAATGCTATTCCATAATAGTAAAAATAATGATGATACTGGAATAGAAATACAGAAAACTGAGAAACTTTATTTTGTTCAGAACTCTACCAAGAGCTTTCACTATTTTATTTTTTAAAGATTTTACTTATTTATTTGACACAGAGAGAGAGAGAGAGACAGAGACAGAGAGACAGTGAGAGCAGGAACACAAGCAGGGGGAGAGGGAGAAGCAGGCTTCCCACCAAGTAGGGAGCTCAATGTGGGGCTCAATCCCAGAACCCTGGGATCATAACCTGAGCCGAAGGCAGACACTTAATAGCTGAGCCACCCAGGCACCCCTAGCTTGTCACTATTTTAAAAAACCATTTCACTGACAGTAACACCATTCAAGTTGTTTAGACCATCAATACAGCATATCTCTAATAGTCTGCATTTATAGCTGTTTCATTCTTAATTACTTATGCCTGACTACTTCATTATGTCATTGAGTGTGGTCACAGCTAAGCAAGCATTTATATAATGAAATACTAGCATTTTATTTTTTCAGTACTTTGTTCTCACTTATATTACAATGGGTCAGTATACAAATATTTTAAAAATCATGTGTGTAGGTAGATTTTATTATCTATGAATTTTATTTCAGGATAGTCAAAGGGACATCACAAAATATACGTTATAAAAAGGGGCCCTGCATCTAATACACTTGAGATCACTAACAAGAATGTTCCTGAGAATAAATCTGATCTGTAATTACTGGTACAAACGGGAATGTTCTTTCTAAATGATTTCTGTTCTAACAATTTCTGCAATGAGAAACTTTTAAAAGGTAAAAGCATAGAATTAAAGTATCCAACAAAACTGACACCAAGGGGCACCTGGGTGGTTCAGTTAGTTAAGTGTCTGCCTTCAGCTCAGGTCATAATCCCGGGGTCCTGGAATCAAGCCCCACGTTGGGCTCCCTGCTCAGAGGGGAATCTGCTTCTTCTCTCTCTCCCACTACCCCTGCTCATGCTCTGTCTCTCAAATAAATAAAATCTTTTAAAAAAATGACAAAGATGACAACTAGCAAAAAACTAATCTTGCCATTTCCTATGTATACATCATCATTACAGAATAAGCCTTCATTAAGGTCCAACAAACAATACCTAAACCTGTAATATACTGCTCCAAAAGCTCAGTTTATACAATAAACTTAAAAAGAAAAAGACCAGGGGCTCCTGGATGGCTCAGGTGGTTAAGCATTCAACTCTTAATTTCAGCACAGGTCATGTTCTCAGAGTCCTGAGATCAAGCCCCATGTCATGTCAGGCTCTGCACTGGGCATGGAGCCTGCTGAAGAATCTTTCTCTCCCCCTCCCCCTCCCTTCCCTCTAAGGGGAAAAAAAAAAAAGGCTAACATTTACTTAATACTTTCCTATGTGTCAAGCCTTGATTTAAACACTTTGTATTAGTTTGTTAATGCTGGCAATAATCCTATGAAGTAGATACTGTTATTACTTCCATTTGCATGTGGCAAAACTAAGGCTCATATAGGTTAAGTAACTTGCTCAAGACATCAAAGCCAGAACTCAAGCTATGATGGAAGGACTCCAAAACCACCCCTGTAATTCTAGATGATACTACCATTCACCTGCTACATGACTGTCAGGAAACCCCTGTAGGCTTTGGTTTTCACATCAACAAAACTGAACTGCTAGGAAAGAATAAATAAAACTATGTACTACTACCACAATTTACTACACTGAATGCCTATTATCACATTATAAGAGCTTAATAATAGTAGTAGCTGCTGTCATTCTACACGTATTCTACACCATTCTACAAAGGTTACTACTGTTATTCTACAGTCTATCAACTACTATATGCACATTATTCTTTTACTGAGAGTGGAATTCTAAACAAAATTTCAGTATTAATATTATTACTACATTATATTAATATTTAAAGGTTAATCTTTTTTGTCTCATATCCTAAAATATTTGCCAATATTTACTAATTGCTTACACCTGACCCAGCAAACTAGCTTCAGGAATTTATCCTCAGATATGCCTGCACATGTATGAAATCATATATGTACAACACTTCTTACTACAGATTTAACAGTGAAAGATTACAAACCCAAGTGTTCATCAAGAGAGGGCTGGCTAAACACATTTTAATTATGTCCATATAAAAGACAGTACGCAAGCTTTTTAAAAGGACAATAGAAAAAACAAGAATGAGGAGGTTTTCTCTGTACTGATACGCAAAGAATGCCATAATCCACGTTGTCAAAAAAGGAAAGTGCAATTGGGGATAAAAACCATCTTTTCAAAATGGTGCTATGACAACTGGATACCCACATGCACAATAATGAAGTTGGTCCTCTACCTCAACCATATACAAAACTTAACTCAAAATGGATCAAAGATTTAAATGTAAAAGCTACAACTATAAAACTCTCAGAATAAAACAAAAGCACCAATTTTCATGATCTTGAATAAAACAATGGTTTCTTAGATGTAACACCAAAAGCACGAGCAACATAACTAAACATAGGTAAGTCAGACATGGTCAAAATTTAAAATTTTTGTGCTTCAAAGGAAACCATCATGAAAGTGAAAAGACAACCCACAAATGGGGAAAGAGTTGTGCAAATCACATACCTGTTAAGGGACTTCTATCTAGAATATATAAAGAAGTATTACAACTTAATCACAAAAAAACAAATAACCCAATTAAAAACAGGCAATGATTTGGAACAAACATTTCTCTAAAAAAGGTATTCAAAAAGGGGCACCTGGGTGGCTCTGTGGGTTAAGCCTCTGCCTTCAGCTCAGGTCATGATCTCGGGGTCCTGGGATTGAGCCCCAAATTGGGATCTCTGCTCAGCAGGGAGCTTGCTTCCCCCTTTCTCCCTCTGCCTGCCTCTCTGCCTACTTGGGATCTCTCTCTGTCAAAGAAATAAAATCTTAAAAAATAAAAATAAAAAGAAGGTATTCAAATGGCTAACAAGCATGGGAAAAGATGTTCAATATAATTGGCCACCAAAGAAATGGAAATCAAGCCACAGGTACCACTCGACACCGACTAAAACGGCTAAATAGAAGAGGGCCAATAACAAGCACTGATGAGGATGTGGACAAACCAGAAACCTTATTCACTAGTGACGAGAATGTAAAATGGTACAGCTGCTGTGGAATAGAGTGCGGCAGTTCCTCAGACGCTCAAGTATACAGTTACCCCAGGATCCAGCAATTACACTCACAGGTATACAACCAGGAAAACCGAACACACATATTTACACAAAACTTGTACAAGTGTAAGCTCATAACAGCATTTTTCATAATAGATGGAAAGTAGAAACAACCCCAATGTTCACCTGATGCAATCAATAAAATGCAGTGTATCCATACAATGCATTACTCCAGCAGTAACAAAAAAATTAAGTACTGACACATGCTACAGCATGGATGAGCCATGAAAAATTATTCTTTTTTTTTTAAAGATTTTATTTATTTATTTATTTATTAGGAAAGAGAGAGAGTGAGAGAGAGCAGGTCAGAGTGAGAAGCAGACTCCCCATGGAGCTGGGAGCCCGATGTGGGACTCGATCCCGGGACTGCGGGATCATGACCTGAGCCGAATGCAGTCGCTCAACCAACTGCGCCACCCAGGGGCCCCCATGAAAAATTATTCTAAATGAAAGAAGCTAGTCATCAAACACTGCATATTCCTTTATATTATGTATCCAAAATAGGCAAATCTATAGAGACAAAAAGTAGATGAGTGTTGCCTAGGATTGGATTGAGAGTGACATCTAAGAGGCATAGTGTTTCTTTTTGGGGTAAGGAAAATGTTCCAAAATGGGTTGTAGCAAGAGAGGTACAACTCTATGAACATAACAAAAACCATTGAATAGTACACTTTAAATGAGTAAATTGTATGGTATGTAAGTTATATCTCAATAAAGCTACTTAAAAAAAGGAAATCAAGTACATCGATGAACCTTGAAAACATTAAATGAAAGAAGCAAGAACAGAAGACCACATCTGATACGATTCCATTTATATGAACTATCTGAATAGGCAAATTCATTGGGACAAAAAGTTACGATTACCAGAAGGTGGGGAGCAGGGGAAATGGGGATCGATTTCTAATGGGAATGGGATTTCTTTTGGGGGTAATGAAAATGTTCCAAAATTAGGCAGTGATGGTTGTAAAATTTTGTGAATATACTAGGAAATGCTAAATTATATACTTTAAAAGGGTGAATATTATCCTCTGCAAATTACATCTCTATTTAAAAAAACAATGGATGTGAATCAGCTAAGCTTACAAGTTAAAAATATAATATACCTATTCACAAATTTTATAATTCTCTATTTATGCATGTAATTTCACATTTCTGAAATGCATGATAAAAGTAGTCTTTCATGACTATCTATTACTCAAAAGTGTACAAACGACAATTTCTAAATCAGCAATTTTAGTTTTTCCTTTAGGTAAAAGACAGATTAAAAACTACTAGTATTTTTCACCATATTCGTGATAGGTCTTAGAAGCTTTATTTTTGACACCTTAACAATTTCTGACAGAATTGACAAAATCAATTCTGGAGTATTCTTGGCATTCATACCACAAAATGAAAACTTACACTCACATAAAAATCTGTGTGCAAATGTTCATAGATGCTTGATTCCTAATAGCCAAAAACTATAACTGCCTAGATGTTCCTCAACAGGTGAATGGTTGAACTTTACATGTAAACACCATCCAATGCCACTCAGCAATAAAAAGTAATGAACTATCAATACATGCAATAACTTGGATAAATCTCACGGAGCTTATGCCAAGTGAAAAAGGCCGATCCCACAAGGTTACATATTGTATGGTTCTATTTATGTAAATTTTTGAAAAGACAGAATTTTAGAGCTGGAAAGCAGATTAGGGATTGTCACGGGTTAGGGATGGTGACAGAGCAATGTAGTCTGGCCAGCAGTGGATGTGGTCATAAAAGGGCAACTGGAGGCATCTCTGTGATATGACTGTTTCGTACTATCATGTGGTAGTGGATCAATCTAAACACAAAGAGTCCAAGAAAAAATGGAGCACTGTGAGTCAAATCTGTAGACTGTATCACGATTGTGATACTCTACCGCAGCTCTGTAAAATGTTACCACTGGGGAAAACTGTGAAAGGTACATCTATGTCAAAGGTAATCTCTCCATATTCTTTTTTTTTTTTCTCCATATTCTTTCTTACAGCCACATGTGATTCTACACTTCCATGACTAAGAATTCTAATTTAAAAAAAGTGCAGATCATTGTTCATGTACAACTACTTATGCAGTAGAAGTAAAATTTTATTTGTTGATACTTACATAAAGAAACAATACAGGAATACTGAAAGTTATCTTAGGGTGGGGAAAAGTAGGCAAATGGGGTAGGAACAACTTTTCAAAGCATTAATTTCACAGTATTTTAAATTTTGAATCACGATTATATTACCATCAAAAATAAGTAAAATATTTAAAATACCTTTGGACAAAAGAATCTTAATTTAGCAACCATTCTACTACTTTGGAAAGTACTTCAATTTCAATTATCCTTACCTCTAACCTCTGTGTCTGATCTTTGCCCAAAAGGTCACGGACTTCTTCATTATATATTTCCAAATAAGACACTCGAACCAAAAATCTATAAATAAAACATCATTTTATAAAGCATAAAGAGCAGAGAAAGTTTTAGAAGAGCTGTTTTCAAAAGTGTTTATAAGTTTTGTACTTATATGTCTTTCTTGTGTTTGTACTTCTCAATATTAGAAAATAAAAGAATTCTCTTTTACCTTGTATCGCCCTCTGCTTTTGCAATATGACCAAATATGTGAGCAAATGAATTTGGAATGATTCCTCTAAGTTCAGGAACAGCTCGAACGCCTTCCATGGTAAAAGTTTTGCCTGTTCCAGTTTGTCCATATGCAAAAATAGTCCCTGTAAATGATGAAGAAAATCAAACACTTTTTAGAATCTAATGCTACAGGACAATAACTCTTAAAAGTAATTCCTTTGACACTATGATGCAATTTCTTCCCTGGATTTAAAATTTATTCAAGTACAAATTTTACTTTTATTATCAACAATATGTACTCTGTACCCAGGCGCCCCGAGTTTTTTTCTTCTTAATCCTAAAATAAATTCATTTTAAAAATATGTATTTTTTTAAAGATTTTTATCTAATTGTTAGACAGAGAAAGACACAGTGAGAGAGGGAATACAAGCAGGAGGAGTGGGAGAGGAAGAAGCAGGTTTCTTGCTGTGCTGGAAGTCCAATGTGGAGTTCGATCCCAGAACCCTGGGATCATGACCTGAGCCAAAGGCAGCCATTTAACCACTGAGCCACCCACGCACCCCTAAAAATATGTATTTTTAAGTAAAAGCTGTAAAGAATGGGGGAGTTAAAAAATGTGACAATTATTATAGATAATTATAGATACAGTTTAAACTTTCTAAATACCTAAATTCATTCATTCAGCAACTACTTAGCACACACCTGAGTAAGCACTATGCTAGGCACCAGGGACACAGCGACAAACACGACAAACAATCCTTAATCATATGGTGTGCATCATCCTAGAAGGAGATAACTGGTCAAATATTTACAAGCAGGAGGAATGTTGGGAATAAGAAATGGAGTTCTAGCTGAGGGGCGCCTGGGTGGCTCAGTGGGTTAAAGCCACTGCCTTCGGCTCAGATCATGATCTCAGGGTTCTGGGATGGAGCCCCACATCGGGCTCTCTGCTCAGCGGGGAGCCTGCTTTCCCCTCTCCCTCTGCCTACTTATAGTCTCTCTCTCTGTGTCAAATAAATACATAAAATCTTTAAAAAAAAAAAAAGAAAAGAAATGGAGTTCTAGCTGAGAGTAAAGGGATGTAATCTAGGCAGGAGAAGTGACACAAAAGGAAAGTAGAGGGAGGTCAATAAAGGTCTTCCAGAAAAGGTAAGGTTTAAGATACAATCTGAAATATGATTAAGAGTTACATAGCAACAGAATGGACAGCAAGAAGAAAGAAAACAGATTTTGAGGAAATAGAAGGAGATCAGAATGGAAGAAACAGATGGAAAATGAAGGCTATGGACACAGAGGTAAAGATACCAGCAGGGGCCTAATTGCACATGGTATGGCCCATGAAACCATTTTAAATACCTATCCTAAAAGCAAAGTGAAGCCACAGAATGATTTTGCAGTTAGGAATGACATCAGGATCTCTATAGCTATACTGTGTACAATGAACTGGAAGAAAGCAAGGAGAGATGTGAAGAAACCAAAGAGCTGGAGTGGTTAGCCAAATAAGAGTTGGTGCTGACAACAGAAGGGAAAGAGAAAGGTGGAAGGATTTCAGAGACATGAAGCAGTTAGAAGCAACAGCACCTGGGAAATAACTAGCCAGGGAAAAGGAAGAATCCAAAATGCCTTTCAACTTCTGGCTTGAACAAGGATGTATGGCTATGCCATATACTGAGATGGAACATCACCAGAAGAAATGACAGTTTGAAGGGAAAGACCATGAATTCATACTTGAGGGCATACTGAGCTCTAAGTGCCCATGACACACCCAAATGCATGTGTCAAGCAGGCAGGTGGAGGGATGAGATGTATTTACCCAGTGAAGCCCTGGGAGCAGGTGCAATTTCTACAGGAGACAGAGTAGTGTGAGAAGACCGCACAAATAACATGGCTTTTCAACTACTTTCACCCCATGCAAGTAACTTATGTCACTATCAATTTCAGACTTTCTGTGACAATCATCACAATACTTAATCACAAGCCAAAAATTTACACATGGGAATAAAAAAGTCTTGATTTTTTTCCTAACTCGCTAAATATTTCAAGTTATGCCATTAAGAATGTAAGACGGTGCCTTCAAAAAGAGCTGAAAATATCAACTCACAGACCACATGTGAGAGCTGACACAATGGCTATCATTTACGCATCATCTGCTATGTGCTAGGCCACGTACTTTACGTGCATCCTCACTGAATTTTCACCCCAATCCTAAGAGCAAAACACTATTTATATTCTCATGCTTTAGCTGAGGAAATAAAGGCTTACAGAAGTTCCGTTACTTGAGTTACTTATACAAGTTGAGTTATTTGTTTAATGTCAAAGTGGTAGAAACAAGATGTGAACAAAGTCCATTTGGCTCTAGAGCTCTTATTTTTTAAAAGTATGGCCAAAATTTTAATTCAAACTTAATTCCTAATACGATTTCTATGAATTCATTAAATATATAAAGATTACTGCTTCAAAAAAGATACTGATCTATAATTTTAAAGCTGAGAAATGAGGGGGTGCCTGGGTGGTTGAGTCGGTTAAGCGGCTGCCTTCAGCTCAGGTCATGATCCCAGAGTCCTGGAATAGAGCCCCACATCGGGCTCGCTGATCAGTGGAGAGCCTGCTTCTCCTTCTCCCTCTGCCTGCTGCTCTACCTCCTTGTACTTTCTATATCTCTCTGTCAAATAAATAAAATCTTAAAAAAAAAAAAAAGCTGAGAAATGAGGACCAGGAATCCCCTAGAATAAAAGAACCTCATCTCATTTTCAGAGATGAGATTCCAAATTTCTCGTTTTTGTATGTTCAACCTAACAAATCTAATGCTAGCATTTCCTTCAATATGAACTTCTCTTAAAACTTTACCTTTTAAGGGACACCTGGGTGGCTCAGTCGGTTAAGCATTTGCCTTCGGCTCAGGTCATGATCCCAGGGTCCTGGAATGGAGTCCCACATCTGGCTCCTTGCTCAGCAGGGAGCCTGCTTCGGCCTCTGCCTGCTGTTCTCCCTGCTTGTGCTCGCTCTCTTGTTTTCTCTCTCTGACAAATAAATCTTTTTTTTTTTAAGTTTTATTTATTTGAGAGAGAGAGAGACACACACACACACACACAGCAAGAAAGGGAACACAAGCAGGGGGCTTGGGAGAGGGAGAAGCAGGCCTCTTGCTGAGCAGGGAGCCCGATGTGGGGCTCAATCCCAGGACAGGGGGACCATGACCTAAGCTTAACGACTGAGCCACCCAGGCACCACAATAAATAAAATCTTTAAAAAAAATTTTACTTTTTAAAAACTAAAAATGACCTGAAATTTTACCCAACCTACCCATTTCATGACTACATCTTAAAAATCGTAGAAGGCCTACAAAAAATCTGCATATGGACGTTTATAGCAGTGCATATTCATAACTGCCAAAATTTGGAAGCAACCAAGATGTTGTGCTATAGGTAAGTGAAATGATAAACTGTGGTACATCCAGACAAGAGAATATCATCAGCACAAGAAAAGATACAAGCTATCGAGCCATGAAAAGACATGGAGAAAACTTCAGCTCATATTACTAGGTGAAAGAAGCCAAATTGAAAGGTTATATACAATTCTAACTGCATGACATTCTAGGAAAGATGAAACTATGGAGACAGTAAAAAGGCTAGTAGTTGCTAGGTTTAGCTGGGGAAGGAAGGATAAACTAGCAGAGCAGAAGTGAAACTATTCTTTATGATATTACAATAGTGGATACACATTGCTGTATTTTTGTTAAAACCCATAGGATGTGCAACCCCAAGAGTGAACCCTAATGTAAACTATGAACTGTGGATGATACTGATGGGTCAATGTATGTTATCAATTGTAACAAAAGTACCACTGGGTGCAGTATGTTGACAGTGGGGAACCTTGTATATGTTTGGAGAGAAGGGATATAAGGGAAATCTCTGTACTTTCCTTAATTTTGCTGTAACCTAAAGCTGTTCTAAAGAACTAAGTTTATTTAAAAAAAAAAGTTTTAGATGGTGGAAGGGTTATGTACTTGCCATTGCACATTTGAATAATGCCAAGTAAACTACACTGGATGTTACAGCATTCCTGATTTTTGTCCTTTTTAAACATATTGTTCTATGTTACTATCAACAATTTTCAGTCAGAATAGGTGGAAAATAGGTGAAAAGTCCCTTGACATTTACATACTACTCTGTACAACATTTTTTTTAAAGATTTTATTTATTTCACAGAGATCATAAGTAGACAGAGAGGCAGGCAGAGAGAGATGAGGAAGCAGGCTCCCCACTGAGCCTCGATCCCAGGACCCTGAGATCATGACCTGAGCCCAAGGCAGAGGCTTTAACCCACCGAGCCACCCAGGCGCCCCCAACATTTGTTTTTTAAAATACGCAATTCTGTTATTTCAAAAGTAAATGAGTGACACTACTGCTTCCAACAAGGATAGAGTAACAAGGACCAGATTCACTCTCTTGACTGAAACGAAAGCAGACTAAATATATGAAGCAACAGTTTTCAAGACAATGGACTCAGTCACGAAGGGCCGTGATGCCCAAAAGTTGGCTAACAAATGAGATGGGCCCTATGACTGACCAACTACCTGCCTTGTGAAAGAATCAGCCACAGGGCAGGAGGGGGAATCCAAGGAGTGATGAGCAGATTCCCTGAGTCAAGAAGGAGCCCAGAGTCCAGAGAGATCAATGCAGCTACAATTTGTAGGACACAGTAGCGGAAAGGATAACACTGTGCAGAAAGCTGCAGATTCCAGAGGTCTACAGGTCTTCCTCAAGTATTCAACTAAGTACTAAACATCTCCAGAGTGTGAGGAAACTAAATATGGGGGGAGGGGAATCATTTGGAAGGGAGAGTCCTCAGTGCTCACAAAGGCCAGAAACTTTATCTGTTTACACCAGCCAGATTGGAAAACCTCATGATGCACAGGACATCAGGTACACCAGACAAAAGGGTCTTGCCTCAGAATAAGGAGAATAACCTTAGACTGAGCACTGCTCCAGTCTTAACTAAAGATCTTAAAAAGATCTGAACGAGTCAGAGAAAAACAAATACATGATTTCACTCATGTGGAATTTAAGAAACAAAACAGATGAACGTAGGGAAAAGGAAGGAAAAATAAAATAAGATGAAATTTGAGAGGGAGGCAAACCATACATAAGAGACACTTAATTCTAAAAAGCAAAGTGAGGATTGCTGGAGGGGAGATGGGGGGATGGGGCAACTGGGTGATAGGCATTAAGAGGGGCACTTCAAGTAATGAGCACTGGCTATTACATACAACTGAGGAATCACTAAATTCTACCTCTGCAACTAAAAAAAAAAAAAAAAAAGACCTGAAAGAATCAAACCATTTTCAAATAACTGTCACTGAGAACAAAGCTCATGAAAACTTAAAGGAATAAAAAAATCAAAGAGCTAAGGTAAAATTCAGAGTGTCATCCAACCAAAATTTGCCAAGCTTGCAAAAAAGCAAAAAGATACAACTCATAATGAAGAAATGCATCAATCAGTCAAAACCAATTCAGAACTGACACAAATGTTAGAATTAGCACACATGGACATTAAAACAGATAAAAACTATATTCTATATGTTAAGAAGTTAACTGGAAACTTTGGATGGAAGTTTGGAAGAACTTGGATGGGAGATACAACAAAGACCCAAATCAAACTTCTAGGGATGAAAACTACACTGTGAGATGAAAAAATATGATAGATAAAATTAATGGTAGAATTGCAGAATAAAACTGCAGAATAAAAGATCAGTAAACTTTAACACATACCTACAGAAACAATAAAAAATGCAATGCAAAATACAAAAAAGAAAAAAATACCAAAAAAGAAAAAACAGCATCAATGAGGTGTGCGACAATTTTAAGCAGCTTAGTATACATGTCATTGCAGGCCCTAAAGCAATGAGTGCGGACAGGAAAAATATTTAAAGAAATATGGCTGAAATTTTTCTAAATTTGATGAAAACTACAAACTCACAGATTCAAAAAGCTTAATGAACTGTAAGCACAGAAACAAAGAAAAATAAACCATGGCACATCATTATCAAAATGCTCAAAACCAGTGATATAGAAAAAAATCTTAAAAGTAACCAGAGAAAGATATGTTATGTAAAGAAGAACCAAATAAAGAATTCTAGTAGAACAAAATGCAAATGACAGTAGAGGAATGAATATCCTTTAAGTACTAAAAGAAACTATCAACCTAGAATCCTCCATCTGCTGAAAATTTCTTTCAAAAACAAAGGCAAAATAAATACTTTCTAGACTACAAAAGCTGTAAGAATTCGTCACCTGTAGATTTGCACTCTACGAAATATCTGAGGAAGTTATCCAATGCAGAAACAATGGTACTAGATAGAAATATGGCTGTACATGAAGGAATAAAGAGTACCAAAAATGGGGCGCCTGGGTGGCTCAGTTGGTTGAGCGACTGCCTTCGGCTCAGGTCATGATCCCGGAGTCCCGGGATCGAGTCCCATATCGGACTCCCGGCTCTGCGGGAGGTCTGCTTCTCCCTCTGACCTTCTCTCCTCTCATTCTCAGTCTCTCTCTCTAATAAATAAATAAAAAATCTTTAAAAAAAAAAAAAAGAGTACCAAAAATGGTAAGTACATAAGAAAATATGTAAGTTTTTCCTATTATTTAAATCTCTCTAAAAACAACTGCTGGTTTAAACAAAAACAATGACAATGTGGTGTGGAGTTTATAACATGTAGAAATAAATGTACACCACCACCACCACAGGGATGCCTGCGTGACTCAATCAGTTAAGTATCTGCCTTTGACTAAGGTTATAATCTCAAGGTGCTGGGATCGAGTTCAAGGTGCTGGGATCAGGCTGCTTGCTCAGCAGGGAGCCTGCTTCTCCCTCTGCCCTGCTCTCCCCCAGCTTGTGCGCGTGCGCGCTACCCAACGCACCCAGTCTGACAAACAAATAAAATCTTAAAAAACAAAAAACAAAAAACCAACAAAACACCACCACTAAATTTGGGAGGAAACAACTAGAAATATAGTTTAAAAAAATTTTTTTACTATGCAAAAAATAGCGTCCTATCACTTGATGGTGAAATGTGATATATTAAAGAGTTATACTATAAACCTTAAAGCAACCACTAAAATAAAACAAAGTTGTATTGCTGTAAGCCAACAGAGAAGACAGAATGGAATAATAGAAATAATACAAAGAATAAGAGTATAAAGAGAAAACCAACAGCAAAACATAAATGGTTTTGATAATCCAATTAAAAAGCAGGGACAGCAAGAATGGGTCGGGAAAAAAAAAAAAAGACCACTACCAACTATACAATGCTATGCAGAAGCGAGCGAACAACAGTTTTGGGGGCTACTATTCTTTGAGAGGCCTGCTTTCAAATTTGGCCTTTGACTAGCATCTAGGAATTTGGATTTAGGGAGGGTTTTGCCAATCCCTAACAAGTAGAGTAGCTCATTACGCCGCCTAAACTCTTTGTATAAACAAGGTGGTTTGTGCTAAACACCTGCTTTCCTTCTTCTGTGAGAGTGGGATCTTGGCGAGAGCAAGGCTGAGGGTACCCACACGAGCAAGCTCCAACAAAAACCCAGGACACTGTGTCTCTTACAGAGCTTCTCTGACAGGCAAGATTTCACAAGTATTGTCACATTCAATTGTAGAAGAATTAAGCACATTCTGTGGGCCCACTAGGAGAGGACTCTTGGAAGTTTATAGCTGGTTTCCTCCACAATTCACCCTATGCACCTTTTCCCCTTGCTGTTTTTTGACATCTTTTTTGTTCTAATAAACCAAAGCTGTAAGTACAATCATAACCAGAGCCCCTTGATTTCTCCTACCAACCTCTGAACCTGGTATATAATCTTAGTGACCTCTAGTATAACTACATGCTAGAAATGTACTTTCAATATAAAAACACAAATGTGTTAAAAGTAAAAAAGATGAATGAAGATATACCATGTTAACACTAAATCAAAACAAAGTTAAAATGTCTGTATTAATATTAAAGTAGGTTTCAGAGTAAAGAACATTAATATGGATAAACAGAGTAATTTCATAATGACAATGAGGTTAAATGCATGAAGAGGACTTGAAACGCCTAAGCATTTATGCACCTACTCACAGTGTTTCAAAATACATCAAAAAGTGATAGAACTGAAAGAAAAAGGTGAATACAAAACACAGTAAGAGAGGGGCGCCTGGGTGGCTCAGTGGGTTAAAGCCTCTGCCTTTGGCTCAGGTCATGATCTCAGGTCCTGGGATCGAGCCCCACATCAGGCTCTCTGCTCCGCGGGGAGCCTGCTCCCCCTCTCTCGCTCTCTGCCTGCCTCTCTGCCTACTTGTGATCTCTTCTGTCAAATAAATAAATAAAATCTTAAAAAAAAAAACAGTAAGAGAATTTAATACTTGTCTCAGTAATTGATAGACCAAGTAGAAAATAATTAAGTCAACAGAAAATTTGAATGACACTATCAAGCAAATGGATGTAATGAACACTTACAGAATGTTCCATCAAACAACAGCAAAATACACATTTCAAGAATATACAAACATTTAATAATAAATTTATTCTGGGTCATATAACAAGTGTCTAATTTCAAAAGGTTCAAGTTTTACATAGTACGTTCTCTGATTAAAACGGGATTAAACTAGATATGAACAGAAATATCTCTGGAAAATCTCAGCTTATCTGGAAACTAACACATTTCTAAATGACCCAAGGATCAAAGAAGAAATCAAGAGGGAAGGGAGAAAGCATCTTGCAATGCATGAAAATGAAAACACAGTATGTCAAAATCTGTACACCACCACTAAAGCAGTACTTAAGAGTGTAATTCATAGCACAAAATCTCCGTAGTAAAAAGTTACAAAGGACTCAAAACAATGGCCTGAGCTTTCACCAAAAGAAAGTAGAAAAAGAGGAATAAAGGAGAACCTACTCCTACTTTATTAGTCCTCTACTAGACTCATTACAAGAGAAAAAAGCCATTCTCTGCCTGCCTCTCTGCCTACTTGTGATCTGTTAAATAAAATCTGTTAAAAAATTTTTTTAATTAAATTAAATTAAAAAAGGAAGGAATACTTTCCAACTCATTCAGACATTACAAGATACAGACATTACAAGAAAACTATATCCCTCATGAACATAGACATATGTTACTATATATCATATACCAATATCAGAGAAAGATTACATCACCACATTCTGACAAGAAAAATAGAGTGATATAAACAACTTTTTGCCAATAAATTCAACAACCTAGATGAAAGAGATAAATTCCATTAAAGATAAACTTCCAGAGCTCACTAAAAGAAAAACAGGTAACTCAAAAAGCCTTATATTGATTGTTAAAGACATTGAATCTTTAAAAACCTTCCCACAAAAAAATATTCCAGGCCCAGTTGGCTTCACTGGTAAATGCTACCAAATGCATAGGGAAGATATAATACTAACTCTAGACATATTTTTTCCATATGATTAAGAAGGAGAGGGGCACCTGCGTGGCTCAGTGGGTTAAAGCCTCTGCCTTAGGCTCAGGTCGTGATCTCAGGGTCCTGAAATTGAGCCCCGCCTTGGGCTCTCTGCTCAGCGGGGATCCTGCTCCCCCCCCCCCCTCTGCCTCTCTGCCTACTTGTGATCTCTCTTTCTGTCAAATAGATAAATAAAATCTTTTAAAAAAAATGTTAAAAATTAAATTAAATTTAAAAAGGAGGGAGTACTTTACAACACATTCTATGAAATTAGCATTATCCTGATAACAAAACCAGATAAAGACATTACAAGAAAACTACTATATCCGGGGCGCCTAGGTGGCTCAGTGGGTTAAAGCCTCTGCCTTCCGCTAAGGTCATGATATCAGGGTCCTGGGATCCAGGCTCAGCGGGAAGCCTGCTTCCCCCTCTCCCTCTGCCTGACTCTCTGCCTACTTGTGATCTCTCTCTCTCTCTCTCTCTCTCTCGGTCAAATAATAAAAAAAAAAACTACTATATCCCTCCTGATCTTAGACAAAAAAAGTTTACACAAAATTTTAGCCTATCAAATCTAACAACATACAAAAGGATAATATATCATGACCAAGTGGCATGACTGGTTTCACATTAAAAATCAATGTAACTGAACATTCTAACAAATTAAAAAAAAATGATTTCAATAGGTGCAGAAAAAAATTCATTTGGCAAGATCCAAAATCCATTCCCAGAAAAAAAAGAACAGAGGGGAACTTACTCAGACAAAAATCTATATAATATCATACTTACTGGTCAAACAGTGAATTCTTTCTCCCTAAGATCTGGAACAAAACAAAAATGTCCACTCTCACCACTCATATTCAACACTGTACTGGAGGTTCTAGCCAGTGCAATTCAGGTAACAAAAAGATAGGAAAGAAAGAAATTGTACTACCTGTATTTGAAGGTATCACACTCTTAAATACAGAAAATCCTAAGGAACTTAGCAATAAATAAAAGCCTACCAGAAATAATAAGCAAGTTTAACAAGGTTGCAGAGTACAAAGTCAATATATAAAAATCAACTGCAAAACACAATATCACTTCATAACCACTATGATGGCTGTAACCAAAAAGACAATACGTTTTGGCAAAGATGTGAAGAAATTGGAAACCTCATACATTGCTAGTGGGAATGTAAAAATGGCGCAGCTGCTATGGAAAATAATCTGGTAGTTAACCTTTTGACCCAGCAATTCCACTCCTAGATAGTTACCTAAGCAAAGGGAAAACATACATCTACACAAAAACAAGTACGTGAATATTCACAACATTATATATAATAGCCAAAAAAAATGGCAACAACCCAAATGTTCATGAGCAGATGAATAGGTAAATAAAATACAGCATATCCATTCAATGGAGTACGAATTGACCATTTAAAAATGCAGTCCTGGGGCACCTGGGTGGCTCAGTCAGTTCAGCACCTGCCTTCAGCTGGGGTCATGATCCCGGGGTCCTGGGATCAAACCCCACATGGGGTTCCCTGCTGAGCAGGGCGTCTGCTTCTCCCTCTCCCTTTGCTACTTCCCCTGCTTGTGTGTGCAGGCACACTCGCTTTCTCTAACAAATAAATAAAAATCTTAAAAAAAAAGGCTAACAGGTAAAAAAAAAAAAAATACTTAGGAATAAATCTATGAAAATAAGTATAAGACCTGTACATTAGAAACTACAACAGGGACGCCTGGGTGGCTCAGTTGGTTGAGCGACTGCCTTTGGCTCAGGTCATGATCCCAGCGTCTTAGGATCCAGTCCTGCATCGGGCTCCTTGCTCCACTGGGAGCCTGCTCCTCTCTCTGCCTCTGCCTGCCTCTCTGCCTGTGTTCTCTCTCTGTTAAATGAATAAATAAAATCTTTAAAAAAATAAAAATAAAAATAAATTAAATTAAATTAAAAAAAAAGAAACTACAACAAAATGCTGATGAGAGAAATCAAACCAGATATAAATAAATGAAGAGAGATACCATGTTCTGGATTAGAAGACTCAATATTGTCAGAATAACAACTCAACACAATCCCTACCAAAATCCCAGTAGGTTTTTGTTTGTGGAAATTGAAAAGGCAATCCTAAAATTTATATGAAAATGCAAAGGATCCAGGAAAGCCAAAACAATTTTGAAAAATAATAATAAATCTAGAAAACATACACTATCTAATTTCATCACATAAAGCCACAGTAATAAAAACAGGATAGACTTGGAACAGAATTGACAATCCAGAAATAAACCCATGCAACTGTAGTCTATTTTTGACAAAAGCACCAAGTTAATTCAATAAGGAGAGTCTTTTTTTTTTTTTTTAAGATTTTATTTATTTATTTGACAGAGAGATCACAAGTAGGCAGAGAGGCAGGCGG
>CM052809.1:22603327-22631323 GCA_028533885.1 Nasua narica
ATTAACTGGACTCAATCAAAACTCAGAATCTTTTCTCTTCAAGACACCATTAAAAAAATGAAAATACAACCCACATACTGGAAGAAAATATTTCCCAATCACTTATCTGATCAAGAGATTTGAATCCAGAATGTACCAAAAGCACGAGTCAGTAAGAACATAGGCAATGAAACTGAAAAGTGGGTAAAATATTTTAAAATATACATTTTAAAATATATATATAATATAAAGATATACAAAGGGCTAATACGTACGTGATTAAAGGCTCAACACTGTTAGTTATAGAAAAATATAAGTTAAAACAATGAGATACCACTATAGATCCTCAAGAATGGCTATAATTAAGATTTAGATTAATCATCTAAATGTTGGTGAGAATGTGAAGAAACTATAAGAACCCTCAAAACACACTGATGGGGAAAAATTAATAGTCACCACTTTGGAAAATAGTTTGGCAATTTCTTCAAAAGATAAATATACATTAACCATATGACCAACCAATTCTACTTCTAGGTATCTACCCAAGACAAACTTTAAAACTTATCTACACAAAGAACTTTCTACAAAAGAATGTTCATAGCAGCACTATATATAATTGCCCAAAAATTAGAACAATCCAGATTTCCATTGAAGATCATAAAAGGTGGTCGATTCGTACAATGCTATACAAGTCAGCATTAAAAAGGAACAAAGTGCTGATACATACAACAACATGGATGACCCTCAACAACATTATACAACTGAAAGAAAACAGGTAAGAAAGAGGAGATAGGGCATGAGTTGATTTATATGATATTTTGAACAAAGACAGAACTATACGCAAAGGCCAGTCAATGGATGCCTGGAGGTGGGACTGCAAAGGGACATACAGGAGTCATAAAACTGGACTGTGGTAATAGTTTCACAATTGCATGTATTTACTACAACCCATCAAACAGTACAATTATAATGGATGAATTTATAGGGTATCAATACCTTGATAAAATTTTTTAAGAAAAAGTGAACAATATACTCACCATTGTAGCCTTCAAGAACAGAATCAATAATAGGTCTTGCAGTTAAGTTATAAACATCAAGTTGTTTACTCTCTGGTCCAAAAACAGTATCAAAAGTAAATGTCTTTGGAGGTTCATTGGAAGAATCAGTCTTATGCACCGTAATAGTTCCCCTCATCTCATCCACACTGACAGCCTGTTTATAGCACATTGATTTCTCTCTCTCGTTGAGGGGCCGGCACCTAACAACCACCTTCACATTATCACAGCTTTCAGGCTTCTCTGATTTATTGATCTGGTGGAGAAAATATTCACAAATAATGAAAAAAACATTTACTTTTACCTTCAGCAAATTAAATTTCACATTTGAGAAAGGCTACTGTGCCATCCCAAGGCCTTGCACGCATTAAGCACTCCAGAAATATTTGTTAAATGCAACTAAAGATCTTACAGATACACAGAAAAAGCTCATTAAAAGATATGAAAAGATATAAAAAGACCAATAGTTTCTTTTACAATACAAATGAGGAGAAAGAAAGCCTAATTTACATTTATAGTAAATATATGCTCTTCAAGCAGAAAATGAATCAGTACATTGTGGACTATCTCCATAAAAGTCCCTGACTTCCTGAGTTTACTGCCTGAAGGAAAACACATGTGAACATGGTTAACAACTGTAATCAAGAATAGAGTAGTAGGTCCTGTGTTCCCCTGAGACTTTAAGTTGTATTTTCTACAATGCAGGAGTAAAATGTTTTTTTTTTTCACCACGTAACATATGTTGTCTATCTTCTCTACAGAAGATAACATAAAATGAAACATAGCAAACAGAGTCCAATGGCAGAGAGAGATGTTTTAGTATCCCTCTAAACCTTACGAATATTTACATATGTAGTTTCATTTTTTGAAGTTTTATGATTAATCATCTATGTTAAAATAAAATTTTAAGCAAAAACACATACATTATGATTTCACTTACATGTGGAATCTAAAAACAAAACAGAGGAACAAACAAAACAAAACTCACAGGGAACAGACTGGTGGTTGCCAGAGGGCAATAGGGTACAGATGTGGACAAAATGGTCAAAGAGATCAAAGGTACAAATTTCCAGTTATAAAACAAGTCATGTATAAATAATATATAGTATGGTCACTATAGTCAAAAGTATACCTCTGCATATCTGAAAGTTGCTAAGAGTGAATCTTGAAATTATTCATCATAAAAAATAATTTGTAACTATGGTGATGGATGGTCACAAGACGTACTGTGGGGATTATTTCACAAGGCACACAAATAACAAATCATATTGTACAGGCGACATTGTGTTATATGTCAATTATACTTCAATTAAAGTAATACAATCCTATTACTTAAGTGAAGTCCAATAGTTTAGTTGAATAGTATCAATACAACACACTTCTCTCCATCTCTACTTTCACCACCTAAGGCTGGGTCACCATGATCCCACCCTAATTTGAACACCGGCATCTAGTTAGGTTCTCCTACAGTCTGTTCTCTACAGGGCAGTCCGCTTCAACACAAAGTTAATCATGTTGCTCGCTTACTTAAAACTCAATGGTTTCCCCACAGACCTCAGGATAAAAATCACAGTCCTTAAGGCGGTCTCTAAGACCTGGCTCTGGCCCATGTCTCCTTGTCCAGCCTTATTTCACAAGCTACCTTGCCTGGCTTTCTTAGCCACAGCCACATTAGCTTTTTTTAAAGCCTTTTCTTGTCACCATGCTCTTTCTTACCACAGGCCTTTCCATGTGCTGTTCCTCCTCCCTAGAACATTCCTTATCCTCCCCTTCACTTATTCTCAGATCTCAGGAGAACAGCCACTTCACCTGGGAAGACATCCTTAACTAGGTCAAATCCTGGTATAGTCCCTGAGAGCACCCTTCTCCCTCCATCATCTACAACTGGTTTCAATACTACTTTTGTTTGCTTCTTATTTGATTCATGTCTGTCCTATCTGTTTACACCAGAGGTTGCCAATGAGGTTGCCAATTAGTAGTCAAGGGGCTGAATTGAGCCCACAGTATCTTTCGTTTGGCTCACAGCATTTAACAATATTTTTTAATTAGTAGCTAAAATTTAAAAATAGAGAAATTTCGCAAAAATAACAACTTCTAGATTCTCTTAAAAAAAAGATCTAACATCTGTAGGCCAGCATTCCTACACAGGAACACTTTACAATTCACCAGAATCTACTTTCTATTATATACCACCCATTCACTTCATGAATGGTAAGCATCTTGTCTCTACCAACATGACTTTCACCTCTGCCCACGAAGGCAAGCTTCTGTCTTCCCAAGTTCAAGAAACTGGATGGTTTTGCTCAGTATTTTGCCTCCAGTGCCTAACATGTGGTAGATGCCCAGTATCTACTGAATGAACTAATAACCTGAAAGCAACGACACGGAACAAATATTGAGCATTTAAGACTAAATGTCAAGCACTGTCCTTCAATTCCGCTGTGCATTACCTTATTTCAACCTGAAAAAATCCCATGAGAAACAGTTTAATTATGTGGGAACTAAGGACCCAGAAATATTAATTGTCCCAGGCCTCGAAACCAGTAGGAAACCGACCAAAAAGCTCACGTGTTCTCCAAGACCCTATATCGGACTTAGGACGCCCCCTGTTAAGTGGACGGTAACAACTCTGTAAAATCCGACAAGAAAAACATACCACCACCCACCCCTCCTCACACACAAAGACACCTACGGGTTACATTCTGCACTGTAAGCTAAAGCACCACGATAGAAATGACAGCTCGAATCAAGGGCTGGAGTAAAAGCAAGCAGCTCCCCTTTCGCTACCTTCCAAGGGTCGGCTCCGCGGCGCAGAGACCCCACCAAGTGCGGAGCATCCAAAGCCGACCCCCCGCGGCGGGTCGCAGACGCCCTACTCAGCGAGCAGGGCTGGGAGCGAGAGCGCATCCTCTGGCGCTGTGCCTTTATGTCAAGCAGCGCAGGCCCTGCGGGCTGCAGCACCCGCGGAGGCGGCAGGGCCTGTCCGGGGCCCCTCCCAGGACCCGCTGGAACCCCGCGAGCCCGCAGCCCACCGGCCAGGCTACCCAACCGCTCGGGCCAGCCGCGCCGGACCCTGCCCCGCCCCACCCTGGCCGCCAGCCTGATCCGCGCCTCCATGGCAACGGCCGCGCCCCCGAACCAGGCCGCTGGGATGAGGAACCCCAGCAGCTGAGCGACTCCCCTCACCGGCATCGTGACTCTCTCCCGTGCCCGGCGGAGGTCCCCGCCCTGGGCGCAGTCCAACGGCGCCGGGTTCACCGGAGAGGTTTGCCAGAGACCACCGAAGCGCCGCCTTGGCGCTCTCGAGACTGCGGCTCCTCGGGCGAGAGCAGGCAGTGCGCAAGCGCACTCCGAACTCGCCCCGCCCCATCTCGGGGCCACACGCTTCCTCGGCCTCCTGAATTACGCCTGCGCCGAGGCTTTCCGAGTCCGTCTCCTAGGACGCCAGACTGAGGCCGCGCCTGCGCAATGCTGCCGGTCGGCGGCGCTTGAAATCTGGCCCGCATTGGGGCGGGGATACCTGGCTGCCACTGGTCGCGAGAGGGAGGTCTTCCTAGGTCGCACCGCTAGTCTCCTGGCTCTTGCAGTACTTCAAATATTGAAAACAACCAGAAAAAAATAAAAATAAAAAATCAATTGTACACTGTGTCCTTCTAGAGAGCTGAAGACTTCGCACACATTAATGCGCTTGATTGCCGACTTGTTTATAAAACCCGTATCTCTATTACAGATAAAGTCAGAAAGATCCTTGTCAGTATTCTCACAAGTATCTCCACAGCTTAGAATAGGACCTAGCACAGGTTAGGTTTTCAATAAGTATTTGTGAAAGAACCAATGATTTATCCTCTTTCCTGTCCAAATCTCTGCTCTGCTGCTCTTGAATGTGCAATAGACATTTCAAGATTATCATGTCCAAAATTGCAAGGTTGATTCCCGCCCCCACCCACACACACTATATTGCTCACTATATCACTGCCCATCCCTATCCCCATGTAAAAAAAAAAAAAAAAAAGCCCCCCCTCATACCTCCCTCAGCATAATAAATGAAGCTGAGTTCTGACAATCGCTCAGGTCAAAGCACAGTCTCTTTCTCTCATAGCCAATGTCCAATCTTTCAGTAGACCTTGTTTCTATCTTTAAAGTAGAACCAGAATCTGACCACTTCTCACTACCACCACCACCTCGCATCTGTATTACAATAGCTCAAAACTGGGGTTTCCTTGGGTACATCCTTGTCCCCTTTTAGTATGTTTTCAACACAGGAGCCAGAGTGATGGTGTTAAAACCTGAATCAGATAAGAGTTTTTTTCTGTATTAAAAACCTGCCAATGATTATCTATCTCACAGACTAAAAGTCACAGGCCCTCTCCCCATTTCCTACAATCTTCCCTCTTGCTCCTTATTCTGCACCAGCTCCGCTTGGCCTCCTTGATTCAACAGACATTCTGGGCATGGTTCCATCTTAGAAGGGAAGGGCTTTTGCACTTGCAGTAGGACCTAATAAAAACAACTCTAGAGCATTTGACTTGGTGCCAGTGTACTAAGTGCCTCACTTTCTTTTTTATTATTAATTTAATCTATATAATAACCTTCTGAAATAGGTATAGTAGTCATTTTACTAGAAAATAGGAACAACTATTTGACAGATAAAGAAACTCAGGCGCAGAGCCACTACTTGTCCAAGGTCAGATAGAGGGGCAGTGACAAAGCCTAGACCCAACCTAGATCCTGGAAACCTCTCTTTCTAGATATCCACCTGACTCCCTCACCCCTTTCAGAATGTCTTTGATCATACATCACCTCTCAATGAGCCCTACCATGATCTTTCTACTTAAAATTTCAACTTTTAGACCCAGTCTTCTTAGCTCTTCTCCATACTTCACATTTCTCCTTGGTACTTATCACCATCTGATACACTGTATATAGGAGATATATATATATATATATATATATATATAATGTGTATACATATACACTGCCTTACTGGGATATAAGCACACATACAATTCACCAATTTAAATTGTAAACTTAAATGGTTTTTATTATATACACAGATCATAACCACAATCAATTTGAAACATTTTCATCACCCTAAAGAAACTATACTCATACCAGTCCCTCCCCACCCCCTCTTCATCAACATCCCAGCCCTAGGTAACTTC
This sequence comes from Nasua narica, assembly GCA_028533885.1. Classification (NCBI taxonomy): domain Eukaryota; kingdom Metazoa; phylum Chordata; class Mammalia; order Carnivora; family Procyonidae; genus Nasua; species Nasua narica. Next base: position 22,609,524 of record CM052809.1, read on the forward strand.
TGTCTCTCTTGCCTATTTGGGACATTTCATATAAATTCAATCAGATAATACGTGGCCTTTTTTGAATGATTTCTATCACTCAGAGTAATGTTTTCAAGCTTCAACCCTACTGTGGCATATACCAGTAATTCTTTACTTTTAATGGCTGAGTGCTATTCCATTGTATGGATATACCACATTTTTATACATTTGTCAGCTGGCAGATATTTGGGTTGTTTCTACTTTTTGGCCACTATAAGTTTTTGTGCCCATTTTATTTGTCTTTTCATTATGAAATTGCAAGAGTTCTTTCTAAATCCTAAATACAAGTCTCTTTTCAGATATATAATGCGCATAAATTTTTCTCCCATTCTGTGGGTTATCTTTTTAATTTCTGGAGCATGTTCTTTGAAGCTCAAAAGTTTTAAATTTAGGGGCGCCTGGGTGGCTCAGTGCGTTGGGGCCTCTGCCTTCGGCTGGGGTCGTGATCTCAGGGTTCTGGGATCGAGCCCCGCGTCGGGCTCTCTGCTCGGCGGGGGGCCTGCTTCCCCCTCTCTCTCTGCCTGCTTCTCTGCCTACTTGGGACCTCTCTCTGTCAGGTAAATAAATAAAATCTTTAAAAAAAAAAGTTTTAAATTTAGATCAAATCCAATTTATGTATTCTCTTTTTTTGTTTCTTTCATTGTACTTTTGGTACATATCTAACAAAACATTTCCGAACCAAGGTCATGAAGCCTTATTTTTGTAAGAATTTTATAGTTTTAGCTTTTACATTTGGATCTATGATGTATTTTTTAATTATTTTTATATATTATATGATATAGGGATCCAGCCTCATTTTTCTGTTTATGAATATCCTGCTGTATATTTGCTGAAAAGTCTTTTCTTCCTTCCACTGAACTACTGTGGCACCCTTGTCAAAAATCAATTGATCATGAATGTGACTGTTGATTCCTAGAATCTCAATTCAATTCCATTGTTCCAAGTGACTAACCTAATGCCAGTACTATCCTATCTCAATTGCAATAGATTTTTAGTAAGTTTTGAAGTCATATAGCTTGAGGCGTCCATCTTTGCTCTGCTTTTTCAAGACTGTTGTAGCTAGTCTGACACCCTTGCATTTCCAAAGAAGTTTTAGAAGGACCTTGAGAATTTCCACAAAAAAAGTCAGCTGGACACTTAATAGATTATGTTGAATCTACAGCTCAATTTGGGAAGTATTGCCACTTTAACAATGTAAGTCTTTTAACTTATGAACATGGAACGTCTTTCCGTCTCTTTAGGTCTTCTTTAATTTCTGTCAGTGATGTTTTGTAATTTTCAGTGTATAAATGTTGCACTTTTTTGCTATATTCTTAAATATTTTATTCTTTTTTATGATACTGAAATGGAGTTATTTTCTTAATTTTATTTTCATATTGTTCATTGGTGTTGTATAAAAATAAAAATGATTTTTTTTCTAGTACATTGACCTTGTACTCTGAACTTTCATGAACTTGCTTACTACTTCTAAGAGTTTTTTAGTGGTTTCCATAGGATCTTCTACATAAAAGATCTTTGTTTTCTTCAACGCTTTTGAAAGATAATTTCATTAGATACAGAATTCCAGGTTGAAAGTTTTTTTCTCTCCACACTTTAAAATATTTCAGTCCACTTTCTTCTTGCTTGCATGATCTCTGAGGAGAAGTGCAATGTAATTCTTTGCTCTAATTTTCTTTCCCCCCGCTCTGGCTTTTTTCAAAATGTTTTCTTTATCTTTGATTTTCTGTAGTTTGAATATGATATGCCTAAGTATCATTTTTGGGCATTTATGTGGCTCGGTGTTCTCGGAGCTTCCTGGTTCTGCGGTTTGCTGTCTGATATTACCTGGGGAAATTCGCAGTCATTACCACTTGAAATATTTCTTCTATTCCTTTTGCTCTTTCTTCTCCTTCTGACATTCCCATATATCTTAATGTAAATTTAACATAATGTACATTTTTAATGAAGTATATCTTAAATAAAGAAGAGTGCACAAATCATAAATGCCCGACTTGGTCAATTCTCACAAATTTGTGTGTTATCAGAATCTAAATCAAGAAACAGAATATTACCAGCTCGCTAGAAGCTCCTTCCCGATCCTTTCCAGTTACTATCCACTGCCCCCTAACGGTAACCACTATCTTAACTCTTAACGTCATAGATTTTTTTTTCTCCCCAAATTTGTTTATTTTAATTTTTCAGTGTTACAAGATTGATTGTTCATGCACCACACCCAGTGCTCCATGCAGTAGGTGCCCTTCTCGATACCCACCACCAGGCTCAACCACCCCCCACCCCCTCACCTCCAAAACCCTCAGTTTGTTGCTCAGAGTCCACAGTCTCTCCTGGTTCATCACCCCCTCCGATTTCCCCCCATTCGCCCTTCCCTTCCTTCTCACGATGCCCTCCATGATTTAAGATAATTGCCTCTCTCCGCTTGACTTATTTCACTTAACGTTTCTTGTTCTTATACTTTATATTAATGGAATCATCCACTATGACGTCTTTTGTACCTGTCCCCCTACATTCAGTATTACCTTTGTGAAATTCTTTCTTGTTGGGTACAGCATTCGTCTCTTCTTTTTTGGTGCGGTGTAGCATTCCATTGTGTGAACATACAACAATTTGTTTATCCCATTCACTTGCTGATTGGCATTTAGGGCAATTACAAATATCGCTCCCCTGAATATTATGTAGGTGTCTTTTTGGTACACATATACGTATTTCGGTTGAGCATATTCTTCGAAGTGAAATCGTTGGGATTCTATTTATGCTTATTATCCGTCTTTCCTGACTAGACTGTAAATTCCAGGTCTCTTTTATTCACTGTCATGTCCTAACGCAAGTAGGCCTTCACTGAGTAACTGCTGATTGGAAAAAATGTACGCATGAAGGAACTACTTTGTGAGGAAGATATTGTCACTTTTTAAGAGACGAAGTAACCGAGACTGAGAGCTCAAGTCACTTACAGATCACACAGAGTCGGAATCCCATCTCAAACTTGTCTAAGTGAGGAGAGCTCCTGACGCTTCCCTACCGGGTCCTGTGTGTCCCCAAACACGTACTGTGAGTTAAGACGCAGGGTCCGCGGCCGGGTGTCCTTCTCCAGGGCCGCCATGGTCACCAATTGCCTGGTCCCGGGTTCGGGATTCTGGTCCTGGGGCGCTGGCTTCGGGTGGGAGGATCACAGCGGGTGGCGGGGAGGAGGATGGGAGAGTGCGGGGAGAGGGGATCCTTCTGGGCGCCGCGTCCCGGGAGCCAGGGCCGAAGCCCGGCCGGCTGGGCGCGCCAGGGGCAGCTGCGGGCTGGGGTTGGGCGGGATCGGGAGAGCCCGGCCTGACCCGCCCGGCTCCCGAGTGGCCCCAGCTGCAAGTCCCGGGCACCGGGTTATAAAAGCCGGCTGTGGCGGGTCTCACCCCCGGGGCTGGGCGCTCGCCACGGCTTCGGGAGTGCAACTCCCCGCGCCGGCCTAGAAGAGGACGCCCAGCCGCGGGGCCCAACCCTGGGCGCCGTTCCAGGTCCCCCAGTCCCCGAGGCCAACCCCAGGTAGCGGACCCCGCCGCGTGGGCCTCCAGGGAGCGCTTCCACCCCACCCTCCCTGCGCGCGCGCCCGGGACGCGGCTGGGTTCCACCTGCGCGCGCGCCCGGGAGAGCCGCACCGGGGGACGCCGGGACCAGCCCCAGGTGCGGGCCGGGCGCGAGGCACCAGGCGGGAATCGCGGGCGGGTCTCGCTGAGGGGGAGAGCCATCCCAATCCCTGAGCCGCTGGGCGACAGAGAAGCACTTAGGCCCACCGCAACTTAAGGTGCAGGGACTCCTCACAGCCCCTCCGATCACCTTCGGCCGACCTGGGCCACCCACGACCCTCCCCGCCCTCTCCAACCCACTCTTTCTGGCAGGTCGAGATCTGCCGCAAGGTCCGGGAGCTCGCGTTGTGGCTCCTGGAGCTTAAGAACATTTTTTTACTTTTCCCAGACCACTTTTAACTTGGCTCTCACTACCTCCCGCCGCCTCCTGGTTTCATGAAAGGTAGGGAGCCTGTGAGGATGGTAATGGGGTAGGAGAGGAAACCCACCTCTGCTACCCCAGATGCTCAGAGGCTCGTAAACCAAGGGACTTGCTTGAAGTGGTAGAACTGTAATAGTAATCTCTTTACATCGCACTGGCCTGCCTGTCTGGCTCCCTGTCCTGCAGCCTTACGAGATGAGATAAGTGCTTGTCTGGACCGGCCCGGTGCAGCCTGAGGCCAGGATGGGACTGCGTGTTCCCTGAGATGGTGCTGTATTTCCCACCGCCATTCATTCCCCTAACAAAAGACTATTGACTAGTCCTCTGGGTTCTGAAATCAGGAGCATATTCACTGGTCAAATCTAAAAATGCACTAACTTGTGGAGGAATACAATCAATCTTTTTGAAGGAAGGAAAAATGTAATTTCCTAAAGAAACGCACCAATGCTTTACCCTTTGTTTCTGGCATTCGTGGTCTGCTCGAATGTGTTTGTTCATCGTACTGCAGATAAGAGAGCGAATACTCCAATGTGCCGTGATTACTTCCTTTAAACTCACTGCCAAAGTTAAGGAAGAAGAAGAGGTAGGCATCTGTAGCAGTCTGCTCTGAGAGGCATTGGAGGTAGAGGAGTGTAACACGGGAGCACACGGACTTCCTGAGAAGTCTGTGTCCTTAGGAATGTTGGGCATGTTGGAAAATTCACTGACTTCCCAGGATCTCTGCTGTCGCTTCTTTAGCCTTATTGCACCCCAGGACCCCACAAATGGACACTTAGAACAGCTGAATTCTCCTGGTCCGGCAGACCCAGAGGCCTGACCTCCTAGCAGGTGGACCTTACCTCCTTGGTTGATGTCCAATTTTGCCTCCCGCTGAACAGAAGCAGCTGCTGTCCACCTAGGAAAAAGGCCTCCCAAACCATGTGGCCTCCTGTCCACTCCTAGAAACTACATCGAAGAAATCTGTTTGAGATTTAAGGACTTGTCTGTGTCAATGAAGCCGGCCCTCGGGGACTCCGGGGCCTTCTCCGAGAGGGGCAGGAGGGCCATGTGCTGGGGGTAGAGGAGACACCCCCTTACCAGTGCTTCAGGCTTGCTTGGACTCGACAGTTTTACTGTGATTTCTGTTCAGAAGATTCTCTCCCAATACCCTTCCCAGAAACCCCTCCTTCCCTCTCCACAACCTGTCACCTTTGGGGGATAGTGAAGGCCCTGTCATTTCCACAGCATCCCCCTTGGCTGAGCTGAGGGTCTGAAGGGTCAGGAAAAAAAAAATCGTTTGTGTAGCCAGTTCCAAACCTTCCGTAAAAACGCTTTGAACCCCTATTCTTTAGAATATAATTGTGCACCCCCAAAGTTGCTTCTGTCCAACTAAAAATCAGGTAAATGACCCTTAAAGAAGCATTTGTGGAAGCTATGGTAATACTTTGTTTACCTAAGAAAGGAAAATGGTCTTTGAAGCACCTGTACTTGAATGAGTACTCATAGACAAGCCTTACTTGTCCTTCTGGGAAAAAGTCATCCTTTTTCCAGAAACGAACTCCCTTAAATCAAGGTTGAAGGAAATGGGGTTGCAGCTACGGTGTTGCCAAAACCATGGGAGGCTTTGTGAATGAGCCTGTCTGGTGTAGACCAGGAAGCTCAAAGACATACTTTTCCTCTCTGGGACAGGTAATCATGGTGGGAATCAGGCACAGGAATGATAGGAACAAAAACTGTGGGTGGGTTGGTGCAGCTGAATAGGGGACACAGCACAGCCCCACCCCCAAAAGCACCTCTGGGTATGAGCTGGAGTGTATTTGGGGATCAAGACCTCTTGGCATTAAAGCACTATACTGTGCCCCTGAGATTAATATACCATTGTATGTTAACTCCACTGGAATGAAAATAAAAACCTGTTTGCAGGGGGTGAGCATGGGACACTCACTGCCCGTGGTCGTGACCACCTGGGGACTCGACACACGGCCAAGATCTGACTTGGTTTTCCTGCGGCATTTCCCGTGGCAGGTCACCAGGAGACTGCTCCACTAAGGTCATGGATGCCCAGTTCCCATGGATAAGAAAACAAGTTACCATGACATGATACAGGGCTTTGGCCTCTTTATTTTCTTTTTACAGTTATTTCCACGCCGAAAAGACTTCTTAAAGCACTATGGCTCTGGCTATACCCGGAATGAGCTGGCTATCTGGGACAGACTGCACTGGGACCTCGGTATTGCGACGCCACTGGACTTCCGGACCATAGTGAGCACGAGGAGTTGGCAGAGTCCCCTCTAGACTCATCTGAACCTTTGGGACAGCTGTTCACAACGTAGGACGGCCAAGCAGAGGCGGGCACACGCCCTTGCGCATGCACCACGGGGAGGTGACCCGCAAGGCTCACGACATATGTAAGAGTGAAAATGTATCTTAAATCCAACACAGTTCCACCAGACTCCCACTTGTAGAAGACATTAAATTAACTTTATAAAGATATTTAGACGGCACTATTGTGGTGAGTTTCTCTTTTAAATACACACTGCAAAAATATTGAGCTTTCCATTCTATGAATACTGTACATAAAAAGCTGTCTTTTGCTACACTTTACACACATTCACTTAGCTGTCTTTATTCACCTACACACAATCCTTATTGAGGCTTTAGACCATATTGATCTGGCACTTAAAAAATGTCATATTAGTTGGTATTTTTTTTAGTTCGGGAATGATGGTCATCCTTAAGGATATGATTCTGTTAGTAAGGCAAAATTATGCAATGTGGAAATGTCATGGGGTTTTGGTCTGTTACGAAGCATGAAGATTAAATCATTAAGAGCTGTTTCATTATGAAAACTGGCCACGGTTGCCAAGTTGCAGTTTCTTCTCGTGTCAAACTGATACAAGTAATTTTTCTACTACCTCAATCTTGAATAGTATGCTTCAGTTTTCCAGCATGGAAACATTGTCATCTAGGTACTTTAAACTCATAATGACCATGTCATGAAGCAGATTGTCTTTCCTCTCCAAGGGTGAAGCTCAGCTTGGCCACCGAATGAGTATTAAGCCTCACGTCCCTTGGGGGGCCCTGGATGGGAATGAAAAGGGTGGGGCAACATTTGATGTTCCCTGATGGAAATTGACATTGTTTGCACTTTTGGTCATTTATCTATGAAAGGTCGGGGGTTTTGTGTTCTAACATTAAAAACCACGGTCTCTAGTTCCACGCCCTGGTAGTCGTGGGCTGGCCCCACGTGGTGGAGCTGCTGCCTCAGAGGAATCCTTCCCTCCACGTCGCGTCCCTGACCAGGCAGCTGCAGCACTGTATGGCGGGCCACCAGCTGCTGCAGTTCAAGGGTTCCACACTCGCCTTGGTCATCATCACCTTAGAGCTGGAGAGGCTCATGCCCGACTGGTGTACTCCTATATCTGATCTGCTAAAGAAAGCACAGGTAGACATGAACTTTGCCCCAGACCGGGCGCTCCACTTTGCCCTTGTAGCTGATGTACTCTGCCCCCGAAATGGTACGCATCACCCTTCTTGGCCCTTGTGGGCTCCAGAAGATGCTCTGGCCACAGTGACTCCGTGAAGAGTCTTCCTAAGGCCAAGGCTTTGCACACTTGGCATGCCCTCTGGATGAGTATGGGATATATGTCTCCTTCACTGGACCAGTGGGTGGGTTTCTCTGGCAATAAGAAGAGCTTTGTCTCAGGGGCAGCCCTTGTAGTCAAGAGGATGGGGTGAGGTCAGGGGGACGTGCACAGCTCAGGAAGAGGCAACCCTGAGCTTAATATGGGAGAGGCTGAATTTCGGACCCCTCACCCTTTATAGGACTATATGGTGGCAGGTACAGGGGCTCCATGAGGCAGGCACGGAAGGGTCAGAATCCCTGAGGATGGACAGGGTAAGATGGAATGCATAGTTAGACTAATGACAACTTTACTGAGGTTGGACATGGATGTCCCTGAGATGGTGGGGTTAATGCCCTTAAGTTGAGTGGTTAGACCTTCCTGAAACTGCTCTAGGCTAACATTTTAGCACTCAAAATTTGACCTAGAATGTAAAATGGTTCTGCTTCAAAGATAACCGCTCTGTTTTAAGTACAGGTCAGTACCGAGCAGTTGAGCCAATGCCGGGGGCTGCTAAGGCAACATCTGGGAAGTCCTCCTCCTGCTCAGACAACTTTCCGTTCCACCTCCCAGCCTCCATGCCCCTACCCCTAGAATCCTTTAGAGCACAACAGCAACCCCTTCTTGCTGGGACTCCTCTGAACGCTAGGCTTTATGGATCCTGTGACAAGGAGAGAAGAAGGCGTTGAAAGCGACTGAGAAAAAGTTCCTGAGTCTTTAGAAGGACAAAGAGAAAAAAGGTAGGTCACGGTCACTGGTGGGAAGGGTAGTCTGAAAAATCAAGACACTGCTCTCTTCTCTCCCATGGGTCTTAGACGAGGGTGAAGGAATAAAGAGTCATAGCGCAGCTTGGTTTTCCGTCTGCAGCAAGGGCTGGCGTGGGCCCCTCAGAGAGCTGGAGTGAAGCCAGCGGTGGGCCTTGCTCAGGTATGAAGGGCCGGCTGGTTCTGACTGACCAGTTCTCACGGCTCCACTCGCCACAGCTGGCCAGCTTCTGCCAGCTTCTCGGATTTATACCAAGCACAAACCTAGCACTTCGAGTCCCGGTGACCCTGCCCATCATTGCAAAAATGGGACCATCCCTCCAGGTGCGTTTCCCCTGACTTGGTCCTGACCTAGGGATTCTCTTACAAAAACTAGATCCTAAAGGATGCTTGGTTTAATGCACAGTAATTTGATCAAGCTTAAAACGTGTTTTTTTCTTCTGTTACTCTGAAAGTTGTCTATTAGCTTAATTAGAGGAATTTTGTGCTAAAGAATGATCTTAGCCACCGACCTCCGAAGGGGGAAACGCAGCTCCGAGAGCTCTGGGTTAAGACGAGCAGGTTCTGCGGCTGGAAGGAGCCTCCCAGCACGGCTGTGAGAGAGAAGCCAGCTGTCTGACACAGTGACACCACAGAGCCGTTCCCTAGGCAGCCACCTCCACAGCCGGAGCCATGTCAGTCGTGCTGAGGAGACGAGTGACCGAGCCGCGTGTCTACCAGTCATTCGGCAAGTCTTCCCACCCTGGGCAGTTTCTTGTAAATGCGCTAAGCCACGGGGACTGCTGGTAGCTGCAGAGTGCGCAGAGACCAGATAAACTATACTAGTGTCTGTGCAGATCTCTACCTTTTCTCCACACAAATTTACTTTTTGGAGCTTTTGAAAAAAAAAAAAAAAAACTTGAATTCCTTTCAACTTTCTCAGAATCTTATTTTCAATGTATCAGTTTCCACGGATATGGACGTGAGAGTCCAGTATACTTGGAACATCGTCTCCTGGGTCCCAGCAACAACCGGCTACAGTCCAGCAGCGATGGGGGGTCTGGGGGGCAGCACATCGCTCAGGGCGACTCCCACCGGGGGCCACGGCTGCCCTTCGCCTCCCTCCTTGCCCTGGGAGTGGCACCAGTGGGGGACATACAGGTTCACACTGAGGGCTCACCCCACCTCAGGCTGTCTCTGACTTTGAAGAACCGCAAAGTCTCTTAAGCAGATAGCTCTGGGTGTAAACTGGGTCCTTGGAGCTAATCCGTCAATCAGAGCAAATGAGAGAAAGGAGAAGGCCACCTGTGAGCCCCGGACTGGGACGAGCGCCACAGTGCTGTCGCTCCACCTCTCAGGAAGCCACACTCCTCCGGGAAAGCAAACCTGGGCACTCCTGAGTTTAAGAAAAGTTGTTACGCTGCTCAGGCGGGCTTGGGACTCCAGGTCCCATCCTACTCTCCTCTTTTTTCCTTCAGGAACTCCTTCCCCACCTCAGATCAGAGACTGGGGATGGATCACTGTGGTGGGAGAAATACGCACGCAGTCTGTCTTGCTCTTGTCCCCATCTCCAGAAGGACAGGGGCCGGCGAGGGGCTGTGGCTGCAGAAAATGGAGCTGTGTGGAGACTCGGGCACATGGGCTGAGGGTAGGGGAGGGGAGCAGCATGGGCCTTTTTAATTCTTGTCCAAATACTACTTCCCCCAGATGGGAGAGCTGAGCTGTACAGCGCTGTTCCCTCCACCAACGAGGCCTTGCGGTCCCCTGGTTTCCTGGGGAGTCTCTGTCCTTCAAAGCTCGGTAGAGACTGCTTCCCCGCTACCTGCCTCCCTGCATAGCAACATCTGCACACAAGTCTCCCCGCTGGGCTGTCAACTCCCCGATCTCGGTCTCCCTCTCCTCACTTTGGTCTTCCCAGAGATTAATCTAGGGCCCAACAGAGAAAGCTTCTCAACGAGTGGATCCACGAGCTTGTCGTCACTCCCCTCAACCACCAGTCTGCCCTTCCTCAACCGAGCAGTCACCGACAGGGCGTCCCACCTCTACAAATCCGTCTCGGGTCCACCAACCCACACTGCCAAACTGCACACTGGAATTTTGGCGACATTTTCACTGTTCTTCTGTCATCCCGTCGGGTTGCCACGGAGGAGCTATAGCTCAGGAATTAAAGATATGGACTACCAGCATTCAAATCCCAATTCCCCTACTTACAAGCTGTGTGACCTTGGCTAGTTGCTTTACCTCTCTGTGCCTTACCTGTGAAATGGGGAAAACAGTACCTGATCATAGGATTATTATGAGGATGAAAAGAATTGATGCACATAATGCAACTTAGAGCGATGGCTGATACACCGCAAGAACTCAAATGTTCTTTGTGTCAAGGCTACTCCTCGAGGAGTAAAGTCTGAAAAGGCAGTGTTCGTGCTCTCCTGGTCCCGCACCCAGTCGCCCACTGACAATGCCTGGACCATAGGCCGTGTCTTCTCTTCCCTAACTTTTTCCTCCATCCCACACCCCTTCCAGAACCTTTCACAGATGCGCAGAGCGGGAGTCGCTATTCAAACATAGCTCCTACAGAAGCTGATCAACCCCACAAAGTTCACAGAAAAGACAAACTGTATTTTACTGAAGTTGTAGCAGATTAATAGGCTAGGAAACGTGTTAAATCAGAAAAGCTGTTGCCCAAAAAAGACACCACAAAAACTCAAAACAAATGCAAAATTTAATGGGGGGAAAAAAAAAGAGTACAAAGTGAATGGAAAAGAACAAAAACAGTCAATGTATGAAGGAATAAATGAATTAACGAGTGAAGCAGTTTTAGAAAAGCTTGTTAACATAACAGAGGAGCAAGCCACACTTCTCTCGGCCTCCTACCTGGTAATACGAGCCCCGCTTAACGAGCACCCACACATGGACACACACATGCAGACAGTCTGCACGCTTACGAGCCACCTAGACTCGGGGCGCCCATCACCAGGGTGACAACACAGCCCGGGGTATCTGAGGCCATTCCAGCTTACACCTGTCTGTCTGGCATCATTATTAACAGGACCTCCTTTTCCCCTGCAAAGTCTCAGTTTGGACAATAAATTACATGATTCTACCCCAAATCAGCTTGGCTTAGGAAAGACGTGATAGTCAATGCCAGCGTAAGCCTGCTGACAGCCCCAATAATGCTAAAATAGGATTCGGAAAAGGAGCGGCACATCAGACCCCAAGATAGGCCTCACGTCCCGGGAGGGGAGCTTGGTAAATGACGGCATGTTTTAAGCTCACCTTGTGCTCCCAGGACTAATTTGGTCTCAGCTAAAGACGATAAACTTCCAAACACAAGAGCAAAGAGAGAGAAGGGCAGTTAGGCTCCCTAAAGCCGATAGGACCTGTGGGAGCATCTCAGACCCCAGAAAATTTAACAGTGACAGGTCTCCCCAGAGATGCTGGGAAGCCCCATACCCGCAGGCAGGTGAGCAGCCACAATTCTGGCGTTCCTGTGTGCCTGGGTGGTGGGGAGGGGGGTGGCAGAGTCCCCAGATTGGCCCACGAAGTAAGAGTCTCCATTTCTTATATACCCAGTGAATCCGCTGGGTCACTGAGCCTCATCTTCAGAAATGCGTTAACTGACGGAGGCTGTCTTAAAGGTCACACTTCAACCCTACTGAAGACACTCTCAGACATACAGTCCCCCTAAAGCCAAGGCACTTGCAGCCCACATGGGCATTAGGTGCAGGCTGATTTGTCTTTTGAATGGCCACACTGAAGCCCCTCAAAATCTGGATGTACCCCTGGTCACGGCAGGACACTTGGAATAGTTTCCCTCCGGGCATCCATAAACCTGCTCTGGTCCTGGTGAGGAGGAAAGGGCTGCCTTTTTCCTGCCAGGCCCCTGCGGACACACACGGCTCCCTCACCGCCTCCCAACTCTGAAGGGAGCCCCATCTCAGAAGCACAGCATGAAGCCAGGACTTGGTCCTGGAAATCAGTACAGCGGGCCAAGGCAAAAAGGGGGAAACAGTGATGGGGAGGAGGATGGAGGACAAGGAAAAACAAAGGACCGATCCAACAATAAATTAGTGCAGCTTCCCAAGGCTTCCGACTAGGGAGTGCTCTAGACTGTGAGCCCCTTGAGGGTAGGGCTGTGGGTTCCTCTGGGTAGCCTGTGCCCTGCACAGTGCCTCCCATCAACAATAAATGAGATCCTTCCTTTAAGCTACTCATCTGTCATCTCCTATTGTATCATGCCATATTCTCAGCCCTGACACTCCCAGTGGCTCAAAAACCAACAGGAACAGAGAAGAATCAATGCTGCTGGTACTTTCTTAAAATGATCCCTTGGAGAATGCGGTGGAGAGGGGAAAGCTCCCTTGCTGGTAGCGTTTTATGAAATTGTCCACACACCAGACACCTTCATCCCTTTTCCCCGGGACTCAGCCAGGAAAACAGAAAACAATGACCTTGAGACAAAAACCTTTTCCCAGCTGAGTCCTCTGCATCCGGAACATGCAGGATGGGTCTGGGGGGAGGGGGCGGGTCTTAGTTGCAGTCAGACATTTAACACACATGTGGAGTTGGTCCCTGTTTCCAGGTAGCACCTCTGGAGCACACAGACAACGGCTTTGGGCTGCTGTTCCATTTACATTCGCGTGAAAAACACGGGATGTGGTCTTGTTCGTGATCCACTTTCATCCGTAAAGAAATTCCAAACACTGTCAAGACAGGACGTTTATTGCCCACCTCTCCCTAAATATTATAGGGATGCTTCATACATAAGAAAGGTTTAGAGATATTTTTAGTTCTTAAAAATCAGGGAATCTGGGTTACTTATGAAAATAATGGGAGAGGGTATTATCTGTCTTCACGCTTGGGCCAAAATAAAAATTTAGAAGTATCCTAAAAGTGGTTATCGAAATGAAGCTCTAGGTTAGAAAAATTAAAATGAAAGGGAATCGGGTGAATTTTGCAGCACGTACACCAGACCACACGGCCACGCCTAGGGCGCCGTGTGAGCTGCCATCTTGACGCTGAACAATTAGGCCAAGCTTCGCCGGCTCGGGCCTTCGCGAGAGTGGCACATAACTGCTCCGTCAAGGAATAGTGACACTGTAAATGGAAGACCAGCCACTGGCTCTGAAAAAAATAAACCTCGTCAGTTTTGGATTCCAGCATTCATGGCTTTGACGTGTTTGCATAGAGAGGGGTGGCCCGCCAGGCCCGGGGCGGCCCTCGGGTGGGGGCAAGGGACAAGGCAAGGCTGTAAACACTGGAGTCTGTACCAGCTCCCAGTCCGTCCTCGCACCATGTTATGGGAGAAGAAGGGTCACAAGGTGTAACTCAAGCAACTTAACACATGAAAGTCTAAAGTCCGCTCTTGACATGTAAGTCTGTGCGTGCGTTAACTGAAAAATAAAAATAAAACAAACAAAACAAAAACAGACACATTAAAAGCTACGCAGACGACCAAATCAAACAGAAACAAAAGACAGCAAGTTGGACGCTGGGAAAGGGCAGTCAGTTTGGCATTTGTGACGAGCAAAGCAGAGAATTCGCTTCAGTTTGTGGCATCCCAGGCTGAGGGTCAAGATCTGATTGGGAAGTAATTTTGCAAAAATGGATTAAAATTTGAAGACCACATATAACCCAGCAAAGCAATTCAACAAAATGGTCACGAAAACAACCCCCCCCGCCCCCACCACCTCCAATGCACTCTGCGCTGACCCCCTTCCCCTGATCAGGACGGGGGGAAGAAGCGCTCCTAGCCACCTTACCTAGCCCACTCCTGGCCCCCCGCAAGGCCAGCATGGAGCATAGGGTCTCTCCCGGGGGCCAAACTGACTGAAGCTTTCTGGCATGTCCAGCAAGCAGAAAACACCTGTCTCCCGGACCCGGGCCACACGGGCAAAGCAGGGAGACCTGACACCGGGGATGGTCGCCCACCCTGAGGTCTGTGCTGGTGCCCGTACAGCCAGCCTGCGCCCCACCACCTGGCCCTGACCTGGCCACAGGTCCTTGTCTTCCATTTCTGAGGGGTTTTCCGTAACTTATTTCCTGGCAGACTCTACCTGCCTTTTCTGAAACCTTTTCTGGCCTGGGCCCCATAGGCAGGGAGCAGGGCAAAGTCTCGTTAGGTGCCAACACCTGGGACACAGGCCCACACACCCCCTTCCAGGAGAAGCCACTCACTTAAAACCTGCATAGATTCCAATTCACAGAGTCCCCAGGCTCACCAAGCCAGGAGCTGGACATGGGGCCCGGGCTGGAAACAAACGCAAAGCAGAGAGCAAATTCACATGGCGGAGGGGAACGTGGGCTAGTGTCCTCCCTGGGGACAGGCAGGGAATCATCTCTGCCAGGAGTGCCCAAGGATGGGGCGGGGCGGGGGGGGAGCACCAGTGAACAGGCTGAGGGAGACCATACAAAGGAGGAGGGTCTGTCCCAAAGCAGAGGACTGGCCTTAGGCATAAGAACCAGCACTCAATTCCTAAATGCCTGGCTTTGTCCCCCTGGCCAGCCCCAGGGAGCAGCTCATAAAGTTTCTTTTCCTTAGATGTGTCTATGCCTGTTTTTGTGTGTCCTGGGGGCCGTGTGTGTTGGTAGACACGTGCCCGAGCCTGTGCGTGTGATGGGGCCAGAGTGACAGTAAGACAGACCCTGTGGGTGTGGGTGGGCGCGTGTTGGGGACAGAGGGTGCAGTACTGAGGGTGGGGAGAGCACCAAGGCCACAAAGCAGCATCGCAGAGCCGACAGTTTCCTATGCGCTGCATGGCCTTAACCACAGAGCAAGGAAAGGAGGGCCTGGACACACACGTTTCCAAACATTCCAGGAAGAAATGGGGCGGGGGGCGTGCCTGCGTGGCTCAGGAGGTTGAAGCCTCTGCCTTTGGCTCAGGTCATGATCTCAGGGTCCTGGGATCGAGCCCCGCATCAGGCTCTCTGCTCGGCGGGGAGCCTGCTTCCCCCCCTCTCTCTGCCTGCCTCTCTGCCTGCTTGTGATCTCTCTCTGTCAAATAAATAAATAAAATCTTTTAAAAAAAAAAGAAGAAATGGGGGTCCAAGGAACCCAAGAATGATAAAAATGGAATCATCTGCTTAGTTGCTCAGTTGACAAGAGAAAGAGGCTACCTGACACAGGCCAGGGGCGGGGGGGAAGCAGGGATGGACGAGATTCCACACTGTGATGCGGTATGGGACGCTGAATGACCTGAGATGGAGGAGGGAATTCCCCAGGAGCCAGGGCATCTAGACTCTAGCTGAGAATGTGGAAAGAGCCGCTGAAAATAGCCAAGGAGAAATGACTCAGAGTTGCCCCCAGCTGGCCAAGAACTTGACTGCGCTCCTGGAGGCTGGGAAAAGCCTCCTTGCCCTCCCCCGTCATCATGCAGCAACATCTCTCTCCAACCCTAACTCGAAGGGCAGCTGGTCTATGGCGCAGGACCCCAGAGCCCCTCCAGGGAGCTGCTGTCCTTCCTTCCACCAGGCAGTGACCATAATGCCCACAGGGTCAGTGCTGCCGGAGCTCAAGTGTCGCTGCCCTGTGTCAGCACCTGCCAGCCAACGCGGGTCCCACACCCACTGCCTCGGAGACTGAGGGGTTTGCACCACAGCTGCCCAAGCAGAAACCACAGGAGCCTCTGGAATCTGGAAATGCTGACATTCCCAGGCCCTGTGCCTCTCTGGGCCTGAAAGACCTTCCCTGAGACCTCTACACCCTCTCAGGGGCCACACCCTGCCTATTTGGCTCAGTCTTCACCAACCCAGCTCTGAAGGGGCTGCAGAAGGGGGAGGGGGGAGAGGGAGAGAGGGAGAGAGAGATAGAGAGAGAAGAGAAGAGAAGAGAAGACAGAGAAGAGGGAAAGGTGGGGGGTAGCAAGGGATCACTTGTGCAAGACAGGGAGTGCACAAATAGCTGGTACCCTGAGATCTCGAGCCCACCAGTGAGGGGGAAGGGAGGGGAGGCAAGAGTGAGGTGGGAACGCAGGTGGGAGTGAGAGCTAAACAGTGAATAGGCAAGAGTCAATGGAAGGAGCCGAGAGTAGGACGGAGTGGGCGCCCAGAGGGAAAAAGAGCCCATGTGGACCCAGGAGCCCACCACCTACTTCTTCTTGTCCTTGTCCTTCCTCAGAGGCTGCTGGGAGGTGGCATGCAAGGCCTGGGACTGCAGGGCCTCCACCGCGGCTTTCCTGCGGTTGAAGGCGTTGGTCTCCTCCTCCAGTTCCCGGCGCTTCTCCTCCACCTTGCGCTTCTCCTCCTGGTGGACCCGCTTGAGGTGCTCAAACTTCTCGTGGAGCTGGGAGCAGAAGTAGGGGAGCTCGGGCTTCGCGGGGACCCCGCCAGGCCCCGCCCCCTCCCGGCCTGGCCTCCCCGCAACCCCGAGCCCGCACACACCTCCCTCTCCTTCTCCTTCAGCTCCAGCTCCGTCTCCTTCACTTTGTTGACAAACATCTGCCTCATCTCTTCCTCCTTCCTCTGCAGCTCACTCAGGAACTCCTTGCGCTTGGCCTCGTAAGTCTCCTGCAGGCTGCGGAGACCCAGAGAGAGGAGGCCCAGCGTGGGACAGCGGCGGGCTGGGGCGGGGCAGAGCCCAAGAAGGGGGATCGTGCGGGCCCGGGGTGGGGGGGCGGGGGGGGCAATGGCAATGCTGGGGCCCCACAGCCTCTCTCCCTGGTTCGCGAGTCCCCAGTGCAGATGCCGGCGTGGCTGTGGACACAAGCTCCCTCCTGGCGCGGGCTGTCACCTGAAGGGCTGGCTGTCGCCGTCGCTGTCCTGGAAGCCCATCTCCTCCAGCTTGCAGCGCCGGTATAGCTCATAGTGCCGACTGTGGGTCTGCTCTCGGAGGTCCTCCATGTTCACTCTGATCAGCATCTCCCGCAGCTTCACGAAGTCGCAGTGGTTCTCGTTCTCCACTGAAAGCACGGGGCACGTGGGCCATCAGGCGGGCACGCAGACGGCCACCGGGAGGAAAGGACACGGGACAGTGGTCCCAGTGTTACAGGCAGACTCGGGAGGCAGGACGGGCAAGGGACGGTCCCGGGGAGGACAGGGGACAGAGGCTGCGGGCAGGAAGGACAGGACACTGGGCCCCCGAGAGCGGACGTGCTCTCCCCGCTGCACTTACCCTGCACCACGCCCCAAGGGTACTGCCGCGCTCGGACCAGCTTGTTCCCCACCTTCACCTCCTCGGTGCTGCCCACCACGGCGAAGGGCAGGTGCGCCTGCAAAGGAGCCCGAGGAGGGCTCAGCACTGGGCTCACAGACACTGGACAGACCCTGTCCTGGGCCGCAGGGAGGGGCGGGCAGACCTGAATGAGGCCTGGCCAGGGCTCACTTCCTGGCTGTCTTTTGGAGAAGTATCCTAGAGCCCCCAAATAGGGGAGTGGGCTGAATCTGCACCCCCCTTTCCTCATGTTCGAGGGGTCCTTTCAGCCCTTGGGCTCCCCAGGGGCCAGTAGAGGCTCCCTCACAGGACCTGCAAGCCTGGCTTTCTTCCACGCTCCCAAGCCCTGGCATCTGGCCTGCTTACTCCTCCAGGTTTCCATTCCTGTCCAGAATCCTTATCTTGTGAAACTTAAACTCTGGGAAGGCCCGGTACCAGCCCAATACCCAATTCCTCCCATCTCCTGGCCACAGGACACAGGGTGGCTCCCAGATGCCCACCCATCTCTTCTGGAGAAGCTAAGGCTGGAATCCTGGGAAACTGACACACAGTCTCTGGGGCTATGTGTCACAGATCTGTGCTGGCGGCAAGCCCTCTGGCCCCGAGGCCAATGCCCAATGCTCACATTCATGACGGCATTAATCTCGGCAACAGCCTCGTCATCGGTGGGAAACTGGTAGATCTGAACCCCATTGCTGACCAGCTCGCCCATGATCTTGATCTTGAACTTGTGGAGCTCACTCTTGGAAATGGTGTCAGCCTTGGCAATGATGGGAATAATGTTCACCTGTCAGGATCAGGGGAAAGGGGCGGCAAGTTAGTTCTCCCTAACTGTGGACGGCCCTGTCCAGGCCACATCCCTGGGTAGAAGGGCAGGAGGCCTGAGAGATGGAGAGATGGAGCCGCTCCATGGGTAGTCCCGGCCTGAACCAGGCCACTGGGGCCCTTCTAATGGGTGGTAACAGGCACCTACGGTCCTTCGTATAGCCCTGGTTCCCCCAAACCACGATTCAGCCCCAAAATTAGTCCTCTGTGCAAACCCAGCTTTGACCTGAGAATAAGAATCAATTCAGCTGAAAGGAAGGGGCTCAGGCCCAGGCCCACGAGACAGAGCTCTAGGGGAAGAGCCCAGAGTAAGGAGCCCACTGGAGCAGGAGGGACAGATGCAAGAGAAGATAGAGGACCAACCCACGGGCCCATCTGCAGGCCCCTGAGCAGCAGAGCCCCTGACAGGGACCACAGTGGGCAGTCACACCGTAGCCCCCCACTCAGGGGAGGACCCTGAAGCCCAGGAAACAAGTCTGGGGGGGTACATACCTTGCTGTCTAGCTTCTTCATGGTCACCAGATCCAGGGACTTGAGGGAGTGCCCTGTGGGCGTGATGAAGTAGAGGCACACGTGGATCCTCGTGTCGTGGTAGTCGAAGAGGGAGCGGCGGATCTTCAGCTCCTCCTGCAGGTAGTTTTCAAACTGCGCGTCGATGTAGTCGACTATGGGCCTGTAACTACAGACGGCTCCATCACCCAGGAGTCAGGGGCTGAGCTGCAGGGCATGGGGCTGCCCACCAGCCTTCCCTCTGTGAGGACAAGCGGCTTCTTCCCCGGCGGTCCCTGTCTGGGGACAGGTGGCCGACCCTGTCTCCTAACCTCCAAGGGGTCCTCAGGACTCCAGGTATTCCCCCCAAGAGGCCTTCCTCCGGCCCCCACGAGGTGCGAGGCTGGCTGATTTATATGGGGGCGGCTTGGAATGAAGAGTTCTGGGGCAGCGTGTTAGAACCAAGGCCGGCATGGGGGTGGTGGAGGGGGGAGGGAGGGAGGGAGGGAGGGAGGGAGGGAGGGGGACGAGCCTAGGCGGGGCCGCCTTTCCCGCCTCTTGCCTCTCATCCTTATTGATCTGATCCCCGAAGCCCACAGCGTCCACAATGGTCAGCTTGAGGTGCACATTGCTCTCTTGGAGGTCATAGGTCTGGGGCCGCAGGCGCACACACTCCTCATGATGACTGGCTTCCTCGGTCTCGAAGGTCGTGTTGAAGAGCGTGTTCATCAATGTGGACTTGCCGATGCCCGTCTCCCCTGGGGAGCAAGGAGTGGAGGAGAGGGGGGTGTCGAAGGCTGGAGCTGGGGCTATCCTTGGCTGCTGACTAGGATGGGTGGGGCTCAGCATCCTCGGCCCCCACACAAGAGAGAGGGGCAGGCCTCTAACTCCATCCTCACTGTCCCCACCCCGTCCCCACCCCGTCACCATCCCTGAGAGGCCCCAAGAGGTGGCCTCAAACATAACGTGTGGAAGCAAGGGCCAGAAGGCTGACTCGGTCATAAGCCATGGCCATGAGGGCAGCTGTGAGAGCCACTGGGCAGTAGCTCTGCTGGCCTCAATGGGCCCAGTCACCTGCCCTGCACACCATCCTTCCTGGGCCCGGGGTGTGAAGCCACCAGTGGCCTCCTGATCCATCTAGCTTCATCCGGCTCAGGACAGGCTGCTCCCTGAGGCGCACCCAGAGCCCAGCAGGGGCCAGGGCGTCAGACCCTGTGGAGGGTCTGGCAGAGCTCTTTGTGCCCGCTGGGAGCCCGAGGCCTCGAGGCACACGGAACCTCCCGGAGCCTCCCTGCTTGGGGCTCTATTAGTTCAGATGCGCGCCAGAGCTCTCACTGCATGATACTGTAATAGGAGCGGCGTCTCGTTTACCTCAGTGTCCTTGACACACGGTAGGAACGACAGTGCATGTTCTTAAACGCACAAACCTACACCTCTGTGATAAGCACTCTGAGTTTACAAAGCACGTTCACATGTCTAATTTCGCTCACTCTTCAATCACTCAGGCCCCAGTCCCGTCCTTGACCCTGGCAAAGACACCAGTCAAAGCCTCGCCCTGACCCCACAGAGTCGCTCTGCCTGGGAGGTCCCGGGTAGCTCCACAGGCGGACAGGGCAGCAGCGCCCTGTGTCCCGCACGGCTGCTGTCCCCCCCCATCTGAGCCCGCCCCCGGCCAGACCATGACACTTACCCACACAGAGGATGTTAAAGCTGAAGCCCTGTGTGACCGACTTGCTGACCAGCTGGTCCGGGAGGCTGTCGAAGCCCACGTGGCCCCCGAGGGAGAGGCTCCGAGGCTCCGGCTCTGCGCTCTGCCAACAGAGAAACGGAGCAAGGCAGTGAGCCCACTGGGGAACGGGGGCCACGCGGCGGGGGGCGGCAAACCCCAGTGACACGCTCCTTCCCCCGCCCCCCATCTGAATTCTCAGCAAATCTCAGGACGCTGTGTGAGCGCACGAGAGCTCCAACTCCAGGAGACGCGTCCAGGGAGGAAGCCCAGTGCCCCTCAGGGTGCCTGATTCCAGGAAAGGGCTCTCACTCCTGCCTCCCCTCTGCCGGGGCTGGCAAGCGATGCCTGGGCCCGGGGCGTCTCCTGGCATGGAGGGCCCAGGGAACCATCTATCCTAGTTATGACCCTTGAGGGCTCGCCTGTCCTCCTGCCTGAGAGGAGGCCCCAGACGGTCCCCAGATCTTCAATAAGGATTTCAAGAGGCCAAGACTGGATAGCGTGTATGCTCCCGCAGCTCCCTCCCAGACCTCAGACACTCCAACTGAAAAGCAGGACTCAGGCACAGACAGGTCTGGCCTGATCCCTTCACACTAGTTCTCCGTCAGAGGGCCCCTCCCCCCACCAATGGGCCAGGCTCACGGTTCCCCACATGCACCCCTTGTTCCCCACGCCCCCAAGCATGGAGTGCACAAATGGGCCCTGCTAACGGGGCCGGGGCTCCCTCACACCCTCCAGTGGGTGTCAGGGCTAGTCTCTGAGGCCCCGTGACTGAGGTCTCACCCCTCCTGCCTCAGTGCTGCTCTCTAGGGACTCCCCAGCTCTGCCTCATGCCACCCTCCCATATCCACTCCAGCCCTGGCTGTTTAGACAGAGGACTCTGGATGAGAATCTGGAGGCCTGGCCTCAGGAGAGAGGCAGACAGCAGGTCCCGAGTGAGCTGGCTACTGGAGCTGGCCCACAGCACTATAAAAAGAAACCACCAGGACCCGAAGCAGAGGGTCAAAGTCAGACTCCAATCTGTGCGGATGACTTCTCCGCTTCCCTGGGAATGGGGATAAAATGCTGTCCTCCAAGGGAAGCTTCCCAGGCCCAGCCTTTCCAGCTTCAGGCAGCCCCGTGCCGGGCAGAAACACGTCTGCACTATTCTTGAGCCCCTGGGGTCCGGCTGCCCACTAGAAAGACCAAGGCCAGGGAAAGGCAAAGGGTGTGAGTCCCATCCTGCCGTCCTGCCCACACCTCCAGAGGGGATGAAACGG
>CM052809.1:22631823-22655025 GCA_028533885.1 Nasua narica
AAAACCTGGAGAGAAGACACGAGCAGGGATCAGGTACCAGCACGGTGACCATGATGGCACCATGGCAGCGAGGCCCCAGGAGGAGGCCACCATCACTCTCGAAGGGCCAGTCATCCTCTCCTCCCTCCTGAGAAGTGAAGGGACTTTAGGAGCAAAACTACCCCCAGGAGCCCAAGGCCACCCCACGCCCCTTCCCCTGTACTCCACTCTGTCTGCTTCCCTGTCTCACCACCAGGCACTTTCCTCCCTTTCGTGCACACAGAGAACCAGGGCTGCCGTTTAGCAATACAGGATAGTTTGTTTCATACTTCTCCTGTCAAAATAAGGTTTTTAAGAAGCCAAGCGCAGTTACTGGTCTCTAAGTCCAAGCAGCTCGCCCTACGCCTCGGCTGCAACAACACTTTCTTGGGCTTTGCGGTACTGTGTGAGAAGGAGCGGTCCTTTCCACCATGGAGCAGATGAGAAAGACGCTCTGGGCCTCAGAAGACACTGGAAAACCATGGGTTCATACTTTCCCACTTGGCTGAGGGACTCCGACCACAGGCCCCACTGCTTTGCAGCAGAGAAAGTCATAAGCAGTCTGGACATCACTGGAAGGAAATAGAGTGTTTCCACAGTGAATGCGACTCTACTCTTGGAAGGAGGGGGGCGTGTAGGCACAGACCCTCCCCCTCTCCAATCCCAGGATGGATGCCGGCGCTGGGAAGGGGTAGAGAAATGCAAGGGCACCAGCATGGGCCAGTGGAGGCTCAGGGCTGCAGTACTATAATTCTGCTGCTTGCCCCATTCGGCCCAATCCCAGGCAAAGTATCACACTCCCACCCTGTACCCACAACCAGGTCCGGGGTATGGACTTGGGTTCATACCCAAAGCCTCTCTGGAACCCTGGGCGCCAGGTGGCCCAAGCCCAGGAGGCCCCCCAAAGAGTAGCTGGCACCTGCAATCTGAAACGGGTATTTATGCCCCCCTCCCCTGGCTCTATCCCTCTAACATGGCTTCCAGGATAGGGAACAAGAACCGCCTAGAAGCCACGTGTCCTGAGGAGGAGCGTATCTAATATCCCCAAGATCACTCAGGGCCATTAACGTAAAGATACAACCGAGATGCCCCTTGCCCTATCTTCCACCACCTCTCCCCGGCCACCGTTCCTCATGTAAGTGCTGAGGATACAGATGGTTCTCGCAAAGAACACTCCAACTCTAGCGTGATGGCATGCTGCCCTTGGAAAATATCCCCTCGCGGGTCAGATGTGTCTCCCTCCTGCCTGCACTGTTCCACGTCTGGCTGTCTGGGAACGCTTGCGCCTTAGGGGCCATGCCTGGGGATCCCAAGACCCACACTGGCAGTGCGGGGGCAGAACGGCTAGAGAGGCTGCAGAGGACCCACAGAGGCCAGCCGGCCCTCAGGCCCTTGCTCTGTCATCCTGCAGCTGCTCTCTTCTGGTAGCTGGACCCAAGCCACAGAGACATTCATGGCAGTTAATGACCCAAATATGTACCTCCACCTCGCCCACCTTAGAGCCCAAGACTCAGAGGGCTTCACCCTCTTTCTCATCTCAAGGCTTGCTCCTCAGGCCTAAACGTACCAATGACCAGCGTCTGCAGCCTCACCCAACTGCGGGCTGCCGGCGTCAACAACCTGCTGGCACGAAACATCCAGAGCCCTCCCTGACATCCAAAGTCAGGCCTGGGGGCCCAGCCTCCGTCCATGCTCCCATCTTGTTGGCACTGTAATTAGGCTCCTTCTTGCCACCTTCTCTCTTCCAACCCTGCTCAGTCCCTCATCACGTGTTCCCTTGGATCACCAGTGCCTTCCCACCAGCCTCCCTGCCCTGACCCGTTGCAGACAAGATCCCAGGCCGACCTTCCTAAAGCTGGCAGCCAGAGCAAGGCACGGTGCCCGCCAGGGGGGTGGGGCAGAGCTGCAGCCTTGCAGGTGGTGCTCACTTATGGCCTCTCAACGCCACCAGGCTGAGGGCTTCACAGATGTCCCCTGCTGAGCTCTCGTGTCTCTCTCTCTCTCTCTCTCAGAATGCCGCAGGAAGAAGGTTCCTGGCCATTTTTACAGGACAGAGAGATACCACTCCATGACAGAGCCCTGTTGCACGAGAGAGTTGCCTCCCACACACCCCTTCCCACCAGTTTTTGCTTTAAGGAGGGAATAGGCACTCCCTGGATAGCCTGCTTCTTGGGGAAGTGTCAAGATTACAGGGTGACAACGGAAGTGACAGATGGTGCTGGGGATAAGGCGGAGATGGAGGGGGGGGTGACTGGCTGGGAGGGATGCCAGGCGTGACACCGCCATGCTGCACGCTTCTTCCCTCTCCCCCTCACACCTGCACTTTCTCCTGACTCCAAAGCCTCCCTCACCTTGGAGTTTGAACCCTGCCCCATGAGAGTCTGACAGAAGAAACACAGGAGATGGCCCTGGGGGCAGGAAACTCTGGGACCCAGGAAGGAATGGGAGGGGGGGGAGGGGTGTACTAGTAAGGAGGAGGAGGACAGCAAGAGTGCACAGGAGTCTGGCTGCTCAAGGAAGACAAAAGGCACCAGAAAACCCCCAGAGGACTGTCCCAGACATGCACATCCAGGAGATGTCAACCCGAACCCCATGACTGACCTAGGGTTGAGCAGAGCCTACCCGGGATGTAAAGGCTGCCGAGCCTATTTACATCATGCTATATGGGGAACAGGAACCCAGCACATACTGACCTCGAGGTACAACTCTGTACACTCATCTAAGCTCCAGGGTGGGACAGTTGCCAGGGCAGCCAGGGCTGGGCTGACCACCATGCCAGCCTGGGGGGCAGGGGTAGGGTGGGGGGTGCAGGGAGTGTGGACCTGTCAAAGCTCCATCAAATCATAGCCCCGTGGCCAATGCTTAACACCAAAGTCCACCCCGAGGCTGGAGAGACATCTAACCATATCTCTAAACATGCCAGAGACGGCAATTAACCTTCCACAAACTCTTTGAAGAATATTAGTATGATTGGGCCCATTTTACAGCAAGATAGAAAAAGAAATGATTTCCCACGATGACCAGCCAGGAGGGGAGAATGGAGTCCGGACTCCTAAATTCGGGCCAAACCCCACCCAAGGTCTCCACCCAAATTCAACCCTATGCAAGTCCTCCCAGGAGGCTGACGGCTCAGAGCGTGGAGGGTGTGGAAAGCGTCCCTCCAGCCAGCTCAACCTGGCACCCTAACCAAGGCCCCTGAGCTCAGGCCATACAACCATACCTGAGTCAGTCCCCTCTCTGTGCCTTGCCCCACCAAGGAGACAATCCCCCAAATCCTCACAGAAATGCCAACATGGGAATCTGAGGGGAAGGGCCTTGCCACCCCACCTCCTGGCAGGGCTATCAGGCCTCTCAGCTCAGGGTCTGAGGACCATCCCTGGGCATGCAGTGACAGGGCTCAGGGTCTGAGGACCATCCCTGGGCATGCAGTGACAGGGCTCAGGGTCTGAGGACCATCCCTGGGCATGCAGGACAGGGCTCAGGGTCTGAGGACCATCCCTGGGCATGCAGGACAGGGCTCAGGGTCTGAGGACCATCCCTGGGCATGCAGTGACAGGGCTCAGGGTCTGAGGACCATCTCTGGGCATGCAGTGACGGGAGCCCCAGGGAGGGTACCGTGTAATGGAGCAAACTCCTTTTCCACTGCCTTCTTACACAGAGGGCCGGTGTCCACCTCCACTGGGACACTAGGCACCCTGCGTCATTGATTGAATCCTTACCACGTGCCAGACACTGCTACTGCTCTAAGTACCTCACCTGGACTCTCCTACTGAATCCACCCAATAACGTTAGGAGGAAGGTGATATTTTTATCACAGTACACAGAGAAGAACACTGAGGGGTTAACTAATGTGCTCAAGGTCACATGGCTGATAAGCAGTAGTCGAGAATTCATGTCAGGCAGTCTGATTCTGGTTACTCTACATACCGTTCCCACCAGCAAGACCAACGGTTAGAGCAACCTCTGGCCACAGACAAGACTCAGACATAACTTTCTGGTCAGCTGGGCACAGAAAATGTACACAGACACGCATGCACAGATGCGCAAACACTCGCCGATCCCTTGGCCTCCAGCTAATCAGCAGGTCTCTGGGGATTCAGGGACGAGCCCTCTTTGGGTACATAAATTCCAATTCACAGTGCAAGGGCGAGGTAAACCTCTGATTCAGCTCCTCCTGTATTTAAACTTACTTGACTGACACAGAGCCCCCTCATCAATGGGAATAAAACACCTCAGTCAAGAAATTATGAAACCAAAAGCTCCTGCTTCAGTTATGCATATTTCCAAAGTAGACCAACAAATGTATTTCAGATTAAAGGGTAAATTTACATACATAAATTCAGATGATAGTATTTATAGCATTAATTACATAAGTCCTAGCTCCTTAATTTAGCCCTAGAACCAATTCCTTATCAGTCACATATTCAACATTTCCCCCCTCCCCCCTAACAGCCCCGGGCCTTCCCTCCCCCCTTCCCGCCCCGACCAGGGCCTCACATGCTGGCAAGAGGACACAGCTCCCTTCACTGTCACAGCCCAGCCTCCCAGACACACCCAGATCCAGCCTTAGACCCCAGGGGACAGGCAGACACACTCCCCAAAGGCTCCCCTCCCCCAGGTGAATTATAAACATTTTCAGGAAGTTGGCTATTGGTGGCCTCGGCCCCACAGAGACCCCCGCAGGGACCACCCGAGCCGGTAGCCCTGCAGAAGGTAAACCCAGACTGAGGCCCGAACAAACATCCACTTGGCTGATCTAGGATCGCTCGTTCCCGGGGGAATGGCTGCCTCAGACCGGATCACCGAGGCGGGACCTGCGTGGAATCGCCCCCAGGATCTGGGCGCTTACGCGGGGACTGAGGATGGGAGACGAGTGGAGGGAGAAGGCAAAAAAGCAGGCCCAAGGTCTTCAGGATCCAAGTCTGCAACTACCCAGAGCTCATCCGAAGGACTCCCTCGGATCCTTTTGGGCTTCATCCTCACAGGCTATGCCCATCCAACAGCACCTGCGCGGCTAGGAATCTCCCCAGCAGTGCAAAAACACCCAGGGAGAGGCGGGGGTCCGGAGGATCCGGGATCCCTCCCCCCTCCTCCGGCTCCTGGAGCCCCAGTCTGTCCTCGCACCTGGCCCGAACCAGGCAGGTATTTATTTGCTCCTTCCCGCGAACGGGGTCTGCCTCTCGTGCGCCCAGAGGAGGAGCCCCCGCCCGACGCCCCGGGACCCCAGGCTAGCGTTGCAAAGAGCCCGGTCGGGTGTCCCCAAGCCCGCCCGGCGTCGAGGCCCGGCCGCACGGAGCTGACAGCCCGCCGGGCGCCCCCGGCCAGCTGCAGGGCGGCCCCCTCCCCGCGCCCCGCGCCTCCCGCGCGCGCCGCGGCCCAGCAGGGGCCTCACCGAGAAGCGTTCCAGGTCAGTGGCCGCCATGGCGAGCTCCGCACCGGGCGGGCGAGCCGGGGCGAGCACCCGGGCCGCGACGGGGACCAGTCGGCTGCGGGACGCGCTCCGCCCGGGCGGCTGCGGCTGAATGGATCCAATATGGCCACTTCCTGGAAACTCCCCTTGGCAGCGGCGGCGGGAGAAGTCGCGGAGCCGCCCCCGCCCCCGCCCGCGGGACCGGCCTCCCAGCCCGGCCCCGCCACGAGCGCAGCCAGAGCCCCGCTTGGACGGCCGGGGGTCTCCGCTGCGAGGCGGGAGGTGCAAACTGCGGGGGCTGCTGGGACTTGTAGTCCGCGAGTTGGGGGGCCGGGAGGGCAGTGCCTGGGGGCCAAGGGCCGATGCGCGTCTCTCTGGGAGGCTGGGGCCGAGCCCCGGTGGTTGTGACGGGGCGCTAGGAAGCCACTTCCATGGCGAAGAGAGCGGAGTGCTGCGAGCGCCTAGGGGTGTCCCCCAAGAAGGCGCCTCCACCCTTCGTGGGGGCTTCACGGAGCCTGCAAATGCCCTGGGACCACCGGCCAGAGTGTTGGCGGGCTACTTGCAGCCCATCGGGACCACGAGAGGCCGCCTGAGCCTCGAGTGCCGGTGCCCTGGGCCCCACCTGATGCTCTGATCGGAACCGGGGCGGGCCCCGGGGCGGGACCCGCGAGTCCGGCCGGGCGGCCTTCCCGAGAAGGACCAGCCTTCCGCTCCTGCAAGTTGACTGCTTGCGCAATGAATGCGCAGGATGCTCATTTCACCTCGACGGTCAAGGCTCCTGATTGCAAGTTGTCATCACCCTGCTTGCCCCGGGGACTTGGGGCGACGTTCTAATGGAATCTGGGCCCTGTGCAAAGAGAATCGCAGATCCCAATGCATGCACATTCTCTCTGCTAACCTCACTACTCAAAATGTGCACAAATCTCAGAAAAACCACTTCTGCACAAGCTGATGACTTCAGCGAGCTCTGGTCGTTTTCCCTGACCAGCAGTACAAAATCTAGCACCAAATCTAAAACCCTCCTTTTTCCTTACCCTTCCTTCTGCCTTTCTTTCTCTTTGGAAATATGGCAGGGCTTGCCTCCTGCTCCTCCACTGGCCTCATCTGGGGTCCATCACCCTCCATTCCTCCCCCTCATCACTCCCAATGTCTTCCTGAGAAAAAAACCTGGCCTCTCCCTCCTGCTCAGACTTGTGCTGGCTGAAGGTGCCCAAAGACTGTATCTGGAGTTGGCACATCTGTATTGAAGAGGAGCCCCCTTCCTGCCTCTTCCACTGGCTTGCAGGTAGGTAGGTGACCTTCTTACCCTGAAAAGGCTTTCTCTTCTCTTCTCTTCCAGGCAAACTGTAGCTTGTCACTAAAGTGAACTGACTCCACTGCTCCTTTTGGACTCAATGTATTCACTTTGTTCCTCTCTAACATGGTGTTTCATATACTATATAGTAGTTATCTACAAGAAATAGAGCAGTGGTAAAGTGAGTTGGACCAATGGCAAACCTCCTGGGTTGGAATTCTGCCTCCAATTCCTTGCTTTTTTTTTTTTTTTAAGATTTTATTTATTTATTTGACAGAGATCACAAATAGGCAGAGAGGCAGGCAGAGAGAGGAGGAAGCACGCTCCCTGCTGAGCAGAGAGCCTGATGCCGGGCTTGATCCCAGGACCCTGAGATCACCACCTGAGCTGAAGGCAGAGGCTTTAACCCACTGAGCCACCCAGGTGGCTTTTTACCCCCCCCCCTTTTTAACCTTACACAATTAACTGTTCATCTTTTTCCTCATCCTAAAAATAAGAAGTACAGTGCCTCTGTTACAGGATTAAATGAGACAAAATAAGTAAAGGTCTTTAAACTATACTTGAAATAAGATGCTTAATAAAATCTCTCTCTCTAGACTATAAAGGCTTTGGGGCGCCTGGCTGGATTAATCGTTGGAGACAGGTTCCTGATCTCTGGGTTGTGAGTTTAAGCTCCACATTACAGGTAGAGATTAGTTAGAAATAAAATCTTAGGGACGCCTGGGTGGCTCAGTTAGTTAATCATCTGCCTTCAGCTCAGGTCATGATCCCAAGGTCCTGGGATTGAGCCCCGCATCGGACTCCCTGCTCTGCGGGGAGTCTACTTTTCCCCTGCCTGCTGCTCCCCCTACTTGTACTCTCTCTCTTGCTCTCTCTCTCTGTCAAAGAAATAAATAAAATATTTTAAAAAATAAAATCTTAAACAAATAAAAAAAAAGACTACAAAGGCCTTAATGTCAGAGTAGAGAGAGACACAGAGAGAGAGAGAGAGACAGAGAGATCAATGTTGAATTGACCATCCTAGGCTGTATCTGTGCTTTCCTTTTTTCCTCCGTAACTGGCAAGAAATCTGTCACAAATGTCATTTTCTGCATTACAACTCTCTGAGATTGGACCTAAATTTTTTTCTTAAAAGATTATTTATTTGTTTGTTTGTTTGTTTATTTATTTATTTGACTGAGCGAGAGAGAGAAAGAGCAGTGAAGAGATGCCGAGAGAGAGAGAGAGAGAGAGAGAGCGAGCGAGCAGTGGGGAGACTTGGGAGAGAGAGACGAGAGAGAGAGAGAGAGAGAGAGAGAGAGAGAGAGAGAGAAGCAGACTCCCAACTGAGCAGGAAGCCTGGTGCAGGGCTTGATCCCAGGACTCAGAGATCATGAGCTGAGCCTAAGGCAGACACTAAACCAACTAAGCCACCCAGGAGCCCCCAAAATTATCTTTAAAATAATGTTTTTTCCCTAGTTGGGCATGTTTCAAAATTTCTAGTAGTCCCAGCTGATGGCTGTGAAAAGGAGCAATGCAAATTACAGCTGACTTCCTTCTCTTGGGATATGTTACTTTACTAGGGGAATTTACACCTATTCCCCAAACCCTAAATTTCTTTTTCTTTCTTCTTCTTCTTCCCCTTCCCCTTCTTCATCTTCTTCCTCTTCTCTCTTCCTCTCCTCCTGGTCCTCCCTCTCCACCCTCTCCACTTCCTTCCCCTTCCCTCCAATGCTACTACTGGTCAAAACTACTGAAGGAGTAAGAGTTACCTGTGGGGATACAAAGGTGAATGCAACAATCCTTTCTCAAACGAAGCAAAGTATTATTTCTTATGGGAGCATTTTCATGTGTTCCTGCTACAAGCAGGAGTTCATAGATGTCTCACACACACACACACACACACACACACACACACACACACACACACCACGCAGTGACCCCACAGTTAAATAAATAAAATAACTGTATGTATGAATGCTGAGTTCCACACAGGAAAAAAAAAAAAAGATTTCTGTAGAAGTCCTCAGATCTTTTGATAAGCTAATATGCATTGTCACTGTGTGAGAGGTAAAGGGAATGAATATGCAGGTCTCCTCAAATTTCGTTGACCCCTCCTCTGCTCCCACCCCCCATACACATCCAGCACCACACTGGATCAAGTTCACTACACAGAACTTGAACATGACAGACTTCGTTGTTGCTAGTCTTTTATATTTGTTTGTAGTTTCTTGCGTCATACAAAAGTTTAAAAGCTTGGCATTGTAAAGTTTACCTATTGTTTCCTTTATGGTTTTCACCATAAAGCCTCTTTTTAAAAAATCCTTCCCTCTCTCAAATTCATAAAAATATTCCCTTGGTAGTTTCTTACAAAGCATTTTTAAAATTTTAAAGATTTTACTTATTTATTTGACAGAGGGAGAGAGATCACAAGTAGGCAGAGAGGCAGGCAGAGAGGCAGGCAGAGAGAGAGGGGGAAGCAGGCTCCCCGCTGAGCAGAGAGCCCGATGCGGGGCTCGATCCCAGGACCCTGAGATCATGACCTGAGCCGAAGGCAGAGGCTTAACCCACTGAGCCACCCAGGTGCCCCACGTGTTTCCCCACTGATGTACAATGCAAATAGTATCACAGCCTAGATTTCTATATGTGTATGTGTAGGTCTGTGGGTCAGTTAGGATTTGGTTCCATTCTTCCTCAAGATAGAAGTTTCTTTAAAAAAAAAAAAAGATTTTATTTATTTGTCAGAGAGAGAGAGAGTCCACACAAGCAGGGAGAGCCGCAGACAGAGGGAGAAGCGGACTCTCAACTGAGCAGGGATCCCAATGTAAGACTCGATTCCAAGACTCAGGGATCCATGACCCGAGCTGAAGGCAGACGCTTAAGCCACTGAGTCACCCAGGTGTCCCAAGATAGAAGTTTCTTTCTTCTTCATGCTATCCACAAAGGCAGTCTAGATGATGTGACATTCTATACGCACCTTCTGTGTCCCTTTGCTTTGAAAGGTCTTGACCTCATGGTCCCATATAGTGATATCTGCATTCCAGGTAACAGGAAGGAATGAAGCTAATAAAGAAAAAATGAGCAAGCACTCTCCAACGAGCCACAAGCTGCCGCATGGTACATGTGTTTACATCCTATCAGCCAGAACCCCAGCTGGGAAATGGGGTCTATACCCTGGCCATCATGTATACACTAAAAATTCCATAAAATGTGAAGAGAGTAGACACTGAGAAACAGCAGTCCTCTGCCAAGTGTGTTTTTTTGGACTATTTATTCAGTTCCTGTGAGGTGTCTGAGAACATTTTGTTTCTAATTAAAATTTTTTATTCATAGACGTATCAGAAAATTAAAATATTAAAAAGGGGTAAGCAAGAAAATAATCAGCTGTATACGACCTTTCGGAATTGACCACAGAAATGACCATTACATCACATCATTCCAGAAAGCTTTCTGTGCATAGTTAAAGATAGGAGGAAAGGTCACAGAGATACTTCATGAGAATTTGGACCCTAATATGGATGCCATTTTACTTCAAAGTATTACATTTAATTTTACTTGAAACTGAAGAAACAGTGGACCTTCAGGTAATGTTTCCTGACCGTGAGAGACATTACTTGTTGAAAGGTACTTTTGAAGGTAAACAAAAATAGTGAAAAATATTAAGATATTCAGTCATTATTTAAAAAATGATACAATTTTGTATGCCTGCACGCAAGGGCCTCTTAGCTCTCATGATTCTTTCTGTTTTTCCATCTCCCTTGACCCCGCCTCCTGACTTTTGTTACTTATGTTATAGTCATTACATTGTCCAGGTTTATGAGAAAAATATCTGTTCTGTAAAAACATAATTGCATAGTTACTTGGTATAAATTCTAGATTTAAATTAATTCCAAGGTTTTTTTTTTATCAAAGCTTCTCCATTTGCAAGCTCTTTATTTTGATTCATCTCTTCATGGACTGAGTTTCATCATTACCCTATTTCGTCAAAAAGGATTTTGGATGTTTAAGAATGTCTGTCTGTTGCCTTTACATGGGAACCAGATCTTGGCCTAGTGTAATGTTCTTGGGTCCCCTTCTTTCCCATAGAATATGGTAGGTGTTGCACTTTTTTCTCTAGAAAAAAATCTAAGACAAGTCTGAATTCCCCGCCCCCCCCCGTAGGTGACCTCTTTTTCCTGCTTGTATGCCTAAAGGAGTCACTTTCCATAATTTTTTTTAGTTCAATAATTTAACTTAGACATGTCTTAGTATTAAACATTCTGAATCAAGCTTTTCTGGAAATAATAGGTCTTTCAATCTGCGGTTTACATTTTTTCCTGCATTAGACATTCTCCTCTGGCTCTATTTTTTATTTTCCTTCTTCAGGGATACCAATTAATCCTTAAACTGGATCACTTTGTATGTACTCCATTACTATTAATTCTAATTTCTTAAATCTCTTTACTTTGTTTAGCTGCCCCAATTCAGTGAGTTTCAGTGTGGTTTGTTGCCTTTCTTGTCGGTTCTAAGTTATTTCTTCATTCTCTCATGATGTTTTTGTCCTCAATTTGTTTCCTGGCTATCGATTCTCGTTTTATCATCCCATCTTTGAGCCTTCGATGATTAAATTCATGTTCTTATTGTTTTCGGTGTGAAACAACTGAAAGCAATTTCCTGTGACTGGGGCAGGGGGGGGGTGGTGGCGGGGTGGGGGGTGATAAGGAGCCTTCATCTTTGGCTTACTGTTTTCCCTCTACTTATCATTAATTAGGTGCTGCCATGTGATTGCGTCCGTTTCTCTTCATCTCGATTGGGTTGCTCTGTCCAGACCTCCCTTATGCTGCTGTAACATGATGGCAGGAGAGAGGAGCTCTCCTTTGGTAGAAGTGGAGGAGGGGAAAGGGGAGAGCTCAACCCAAGCAGAGTGCAGCCCTTGTTGGAATGCGTGCGTGTGCTCTGGTCCTGAGGTTCTGCTTAATGTCCTACACAAGGCTCCGGCCACCAGATTGGGGACGGAGAGGAGGATGCTATACACCTTTTGCAAGGAAAGGGGAGAACCCAGGCTTTGCATCAACTTCTCAAGTTGGAGTGTTGTTCTAGCAGTTTTCTTTCCAACTGAGTCAGCTCCATGGGTCACGCTCCCTGCTTCCCCTATTTCTCTCCAGCACTCTTTTTAATTTGGTTCATTCGGAAGAGGAAGACTATAAGGGCATGACTCACATCTGTTTCCTTTCAGATTCAGGAGCACTAGGGAGAAATTTCAGGATTTTGTCCATTTCTGGGCGTTCAGGACAGGGAAGGGAGCAGAGATGTGCTCTGCCACTCCATGTCATCCCAGAATCTTTTGTATCTTTCTTTGGATGCCAAAGTTGAAGTTTATTGTATTGGTTGCTGATAGTAAATTTCCCCTGTGGTTTTGTCTACTTTCTTTTGTTAGGGATTGAGAAAGAGAAATGCTATGAGGAAGCTTTAATCCACTCTCTATATCTAGAAGTGTCCATACACATTTTTACAACAGTGTTTGCTGGGGTGCCTGGGTGGCTCAGTCATTAAGCATCTGACTCATGGTTTCGGCTCAGGTCACGATCTCAGGGTTGTGACACTGAGTCCTGCATCCAGGCTCTGTGCTCAGTGGGGAGTCTGCTTGGGATTCTCGCTCTCCCTTGTCCTCTGCCCCTCCCCCTGTTTGTGCTCTCTCTCTTTCTCTCTCTCAAATAAATCTTTAAAACGAAACCATAAAATAGTGTTAGCTATCACTGGCTTTGTATATCTGACTTGAGTCAATGGCTATGAAACCATGCAAAGCCAACCGGGTCCTAGGCACTGCGTTCCCAAATCCTGAGATGTCCCACACAGGCAAGCCCTCCCATTTCCTAAGACATGACTCTTAAAGCTAGATCTGGGAATTGAAGTCAGGCACCAGTGCTGCAAGGCTGAAGCCTAGACCAGGAGTCCCAGGCTGGTGGAAAAGCCATCCTGGAGAGAACAGACCATGTTGACTATTCCTTCTAGAAAGACTGTCCAAAGTTTACACCAAAGTGGGATGTAGGAGCCGTGTGGGCGAGCAAGGGCGAGCACCCAGCAGAAAGCAGGCCTTCCCCAGCCTCCTGGGTTTCCACAGTGGGACCTGGATGCTGTGCATTTCAGAACTTAGGCCTCCCTGCCTTCCGCCAGCACAACATCTGTCATGGAGTCCTGTCCACAAAGTACTCCAAATGCCTTGGAAAGCCTTGGAGATGAGCATCTTTCCCTCCTCTAGGATTCCCCGAGAGCCGGGTCCCTGGGTCCCCTGGGAGAGCCCCAAGACCGCGGTTTGTGGGGACACATCCAGGTTTTAGAGGGCCTGAAGCTTCTAGAATTTGGGAGGCTTTCTCCAAGAAAGAGAATACACAATAATAAATACAAGATTAGGTATGGAAGTAATAATTTATTTAGAATGAGAAAAGAACGGAACTTGGAAAAAACCCACATGAGTGAGGGGCCTGGAAATTTAAGTTTTGTGTGTTTCAAGGAGGTCCAGGATGCCCTCAGTAAATGGGCCACGGGGGACACCCACCGGTCCCCAGTTCCAGTCGCTAGGGACTCCTGAAGCAATCCCTGTGGTCCAGACCTGCCTGCTGGGGAGGACAGCCCATGCCGAACCTGGCTCAGAGGGCCCGAGGACAGGGCTTGATACCCACTCTACCAAGGGCTTCATGGGACTTGTGGGGAGATCCTGCTCACGGCTCTGCCTCACCCTCACCTCCTAACAGCCCCATGGAACCCCGGCCTCCTTGAGATGGAAGTATTTCTGCTCCTCAAGGTAGTTGTAACCGAAGAGGATTCTCCGGAAAAAAAATATATGTCAATTGTCCAGTAACCAGAGAGCTACAGCCTGTGGACATGAGGGACGTAAAATACTCACATGCGGGAGACACCAGCTGACGACGGGCAGCTAGCTGGCCTGCCCTTTTCAGCATGGCTTCCAGCCCCGAAGGCTGAACAGGTGAGAGGAAACCCCACCTGGGGACACACTAGAGATGAGAAGGTCGGCTTGTTTGGGAAAATGTGACCTTCAAAGACCATGAGGGAAATTGAGAGAAGACAGATGCTTCTTGCTGGCCAAGGGACTCAAGGAAGCAAGCCATGAGGAAATGAGACAGTTAACTGGGGAGAAGCAAATCAGCCTGCAGAGAGATGACTTTCAACCTGGGCCCAGAGGGGCTGTGCAGAAGCGTGCAGAGGGGAAGGGGTCCAGC
Source organism: Nasua narica (assembly GCA_028533885.1). Taxonomy (NCBI): domain Eukaryota; kingdom Metazoa; phylum Chordata; class Mammalia; order Carnivora; family Procyonidae; genus Nasua; species Nasua narica. Next base: position 22,645,742 of record CM052809.1, read on the forward strand.
TGGAGGGGCTGGACCCCCCGCCCCCCGCCGTCTGCAGACATCTCCATTCCATCCGCCCCATATAGTGGGCTCTCACTTCAATGGAGGGTTCCTCTGCAACGGAAAATAAGCCTGGAAGCCACACTGGTGGGGGGAATCCATTCAGACAAACTGGGTCTGGAAATGGCTTCGACTGGAAGGAATCCAGAGAAACCAGTGAGTCTGTGTCAAGATAGCCGAGAGATAAGGTTTTCTCTGGAACCAAAGGGTTGGCCAAGGAGACTGGAGGAAGGAATTCAAGGGACCCGAAAGAAATGATTCCAACTTGAATTCGCAGTAGAAATAGGAACAAATTAGCAATAAGGAACACACACACACACAAGGATGAGGCCAGCCAACTGAGGCAAGGAAGAACTAAGGACTTGGTCGACATACAGAATGCAATCTAGATGAGCGGATGGACGAGAGGCCAAGGCCTCATAAGGCCCTGCGTGGTTCATCTTACTGCTTCACCAAGTATTCCCCCCCTGCTTGGGAAAGCTCCTGGGAAAGCAGACAAAGGTGTGAGGGCACCCTCCTCCATTTCTTGGTCTGTGACAGAACTTCTGCTGCAGGACTCGGGGCCCATCAGTCCAAGCCCTGCATGGGCAGGATGGTGGAGTAAGCAGGATAATGACCACCCCAAAGACATCCCTGTCCTAACCCTACAACCACTGAATATGTTCCCCTACAAGGCAAAAGGGTTTTTGCAAATGCGGTTAAGTTAAGGACTTTGAGACAGAGAAATTACCTTGGATTATCCAGATGGGCCCAATGTAAGCATGAGTCTTGCAAGAGGGCATCAGGGGCATCAGAGAAGGAGAGGTAACAATGGAAGCAGAGTTCAGAATGATGCAGCCCCAAGGCAAGGATTTCGGACCGCTTTTAGAACTAGGAAAGGCAGGGAGAGGTGCTCACCCTGCAGCCTGCCGAAGGACCCCAGGCAGCTCTGCCAACACCTTAAAGTTAGCCCCGGAAGACTGTGCTGGGCTGCGGAACTCCCCAACCATATGACAAATGTACCTCGTGTAAAGTCCCCACTGTTGTCGTTTTCGGCAGCAGTGGGAGACTTACACGGATGGCGTTGTGTCTTAGTGTGTGCACTCTGAGCTCGAGGGGTCTAGATCCCACTTCCAAGGCCACCACTGGCCCGCTGAGTGAGCTCAGGGAACTTGCCTTATATTCCGTGACTCTGCGTCTTCATGGGCAAAACGAGGGTAGTCGTCGTTTCTACCTTGTGTGGTTATTGTGTGCTTAGAACCATTCCTGACCCAGTAAACGTCCAATAAATGTAAGCTGCAGTTAACTCATTATTATTATTATTATTAATTAAATGATCATCAGAAGATTTATTTTCACTACCCTGCTTCCACCTTCCCGACCCTAGATTTAGGAATGAAACTTGATCAGAAGACAAAGCATGAATTTCGAGTCACAGAAACGAAGGCTGGGCTGTTCCTTCGCCCATTCAACCAACTGTTGGTCGAGTGTCTACTATGCACCAGCCACCATTTCATTGCTGCAGACACATGGAGGGAGGAAAGAGAACAAAAGATTTCTTCCCTACATCGCTTTTGCCTTTTGTCAGGGAAGAAAATCTTTCCCAGATGCTCCCTAAAGCCCCCCCTGGAGTCTCACTGACCAGGGATGAGCCACAGAAGTTCTGGGATTGCCAAAGGGTGGCTCAGACGAATATAATGTGTGTTGGATGTATTACTGAGAATATTGAAGTCTGCTGTAGAAGGCAAGAAAAATAAAAGACAGGCAAAATTCATAAAATGTGTTAAGTTTAGACAGTAGTTGGTAACTTGCAAGACGTGCTAGACATAGAATAAAGGAAACATATGGACGTTGAACGTAGATTTAAAAGATACGAGAACATAAGAATGCTACTTGTACACAGAAAGGAATGGAAAAACCAAGCTATACGGCTAGGGTCATGCAAATTCCAGATTGACAGCTGTCATGCCCAGCTGGGGCTGACCCCCCACCCTCTCGGTGGTGCTCATTACGATCCCATTCTGGCCCCTTGTGTGCTCTTCCCTGGCTGCCCAGGGGGTTGCCCGCATGCTACGGTTGGAGCCAAGGGTACTTGCCCCATGTTTCTTTGACAGAGCGTGTGTTGGCTCCAGGAACCTTCTGTTTGCTGAGCCCCTCTATCCAACCTCGACTCCGGTTCTCATGCCCACACTGTCAGTGGGGAAAGATGGTGGGAGGGAGGGAGCGACGGGTGGAGAACATGAACCCCAGGGAACACAGGATTCCGGCAGTGGGCTCCTTCCACCGGCACGTGGGTTCCCAAAGTGGGTTCCCCTGTTCCAGCTCTTCCCCCTTGCTTCTCCCTGCAAGCTTTAATTTGAATCCTTAAACTGAGTGATGCAACCATCTTAAATTGGTCTCTAAGTTCTGCTGATCATGACCTCTGAACAGCTTGCCTGCTGGAGTACTTAGAACCTGCATCACGTCAAGATAATCTCACACTAACGATTTGTCCCTGAGGGCTGGAAGCATCGCTATCTGAGCAGAATCGGAGTCCTGTCAGAAAGAAGGGGAGAAAGGCTATTGGGGAGGTGCCTGAAGCCGCAAGAGTTAGTCTGTCCCAAACTGATGGTTGCCAGAGGGGCGGGGGCGGGGGTGGAGGACGGAACAAGGGTGAAGGGTAGTGGGAGGTACAGGCTCCTGGTTACAGAATGAAGAAGTCACAAGGATGAAAGGCACAGCACAGAGAAGAGAGTCAATGGTACCCACGTAGCATCGTATGGTGACCGATGGGAGTCACACGTGGGGTTAGCGCACGGAACACACCGAGCTGTCGGGTCACTATGCTGCACACCTGAAACCAACGTAACCTTGTGTGTCAGCAAAATAATAAAATAAAGTAGTCTCTTCTGACCCCAGGCCAGACAGAGTTCATTTGAGATAGAAGAGTCCGTTTTTCTGATAACTTGCAGATGCGGGACCTTTAGAACTTGTCCTTGGTGAAGTGGAGGGGATGGACTGGCTGGTTTCCCGGGATCCTGCTGGCCCACATGAGTATCATTATAGAAGGTTTGGGACTGACTGAGGTCCTCCAGTCGTTTGCAAAACAAAGATTTACTGGACACGTCCTGTGTGCCGGGGGCACGAGGATAAGGCGTGGTTACTGGACATGCAAACATAAACGTTATTAATTATAATAATCTACGGCGGAACTAGGCCACCTCTTTAGAAATCTGCCCTCAGCAAAGCAAAATGTGTTGGGAGCCAAATAAAAAGGCACAAGTGGCAGCATTATTAAGCCCAAATTCTGAGCCATCTTGGGCCAGCAACCTGCTGTGGTCTGTCCCTGCCACCCTCCGCCTTGTCCCCTGAGAGCTGTCTCACTCTCCTCCCCTGCTGGGGTTTGGATCTCTGCTGGCCTCCAGAACCTTGGGGTTCTAGGTCCCGGCTAACAGCACGGTTCCTTCTCTCTGTGGCTCAGCGATCCTGCTGGAGATTACCTGATGCCCTAAGCCGACTCTCAGCGTCCGGTGTGGGCTCCACTCCGGCTGGCGCGGCTCAGCCCAGGCTTCCTAGGAGGATTCACGGTCGCCGGGCCAGGGAGCCTGGAGGAGGAGGAGGAGGCAAGGAGGGAGAGGGAAGGAGAAGGCTTCCCCGGGGATGACATTTGGGCTGAGGCTTACACACTAATTTGCTCTGGTCACAGTGGCTACAAACACAAAGGACGAGCCCACCCAAGGCAGAGACACTCTCTAGGAATGAAGCCAGGGCCTCGGGGAGTGACATTAACTCTTCCAGGCCTCCACTGAGAGAATGACAGCAGGTCAACTCACATTACAAAAAACCCATCTGCTTTCTCGGCATGCTCCTGCCCTGCCTGGAGTTGCAGGAGAGAAAAAAAAGAGTGTCACAGCCATGCTGCGTGACAGCACCCCCTCCCAACGTTTCCGTGCTCAGCAGACCTCCCAGAGTTGCTTAGAAATTCGAAGCTTGCTCCTAGCCACTGCCCTGGCCCGCTTCCCGTGCCACTGCTCCAAATATTAGTCACTCTCCCCCATTTCCATCCTCTCCACGCTCAGCTGAGGACTTGACCTCTTCCCTACAAAGAAAATCCATTTATTCAGTCAACAAACATCAACGAAGGGCCTACTGTGTGCTGGAGCCACAGGATAAAGCAGGAGTTGTTCTTGGCGTCAGAGAGTCAGAGAAATCCAGATGGAAATCCAGACAGGCAAGGCACAGAGGCCAACGGGCTGTGTTGTAACTGAAGCGACCAGGAAGGAGCCAGCTTCCACAGCCCTGAGCCCTGAGCCCTAGCCGCGCCTGCCATGGCTCACCCAGCCCAAAAGTGGTGCTGGCAGCGCTGCCTGGACGTCCGGCCCTCTGGGCTCCAGGAGGTCGTGTCTTTCCAGAGGACTCTTCCTCCAGGCATTCCATGTTAGCGTGTCCGTTGTTCCTCCCTTTCCCCACAGCTTAGATCTCTCATTCCCCCCCCTCCTTCCACCCTCTCATGGAGGCTCCTTGAAGACAGCAAGCCTCGTCTTCACCCCCTGCCCCCTCATGGCCCTTTCTAGTCTCTCCTTCCCTTTCCTATCCAACCTCTTGAAAGAGCAGTCTACTTTTCAGCTTGTGTGTCTATGTCTGTCGTCAGTCTGTCCTTCGTCTCCACAAATCCAGGAAACTGTTCTTGTTGAGGCCACCGATGACCTCTTACTGGCCAAACCCAGTGGCTTCTTTTCGGTTCTGGTCCTACTCCGCCCACACAGCCCTAGGCTTTCTCTGTGGTGGGACACATACTCATCGAGCAGAAGCGCCAAACACAGCCGAAGTTTAGAAAAAGGAAAACACTGGGAGACCCCTGTCCCAGCCTACCACTCCACTCCTGTGCATGTCTTTCCAGATATTTGTCCACATGTAGACTAAAGTAGGATTTATGTACTGGATTAAGAGTTTGGATAGAAAAGAAAAAAACAAAACAAAACAAAACAAAGGGGGACCTCCCCCCGGGTGGTTCTTTCAGTTAAGCATCTGCCTTTGGCTCGGGTCATGATCCTGGGATCGAGTCCTGCATTGGGCTCCTTGCTCAGCAGGGAGCCTGCTTCTCCCTCTTCCTCTCCCTCTGCCTGCCCCTCCCCCCGATTTTGCCCCCACCCTGACAACTAAGTAAATTAAATATTTTAAAATAAAAAATAAAGAAATAAAAATTTTTAAAAACAAAAACCGTACATCCCCTTGCACAAGCTCCACCCCAGCACCTGATTTCCGGCAACAAGGCTTGGGGGGGGGGGAGGCGCGGGGGAGGGGACCCTACTCAGTCCCAGCACCTGACAGAAGCCACGTCACGCTCTCGGGTGGGTATCTCCGCTGCGTCTGGACTGCGAGCCTGTCAGGACGGCGGCTCCAGTCTCTGGAGTGATGATCTGTTTCAGCCCCACAGACATGTTTATCCTATTTGAGTGCACCTCCCAATCTGAATACTCTCCTTCTACACTCTACGTACTGTCGCCTCGGGGCCTCCAAGCACGAGAGCTTTCGATCCCAGTTCTCTTGCTTAAGGAGCGATTCTGCTGAAGCACAAGTTAGATTCTGTCACTTCCACGCTCCTAAAGCTGCAATGGCTCCCACCTCCCTCACAGTAAAGCCTCGGTCTTTACCATGGCTGGCAAGGTGGCACACGATATAAGCTCCTATCGCTCCTCTGAGCCCTTCTCTCGTTCTTCCCCCCCCAGCCCCTGGAGCACTCCCAACACAGTCCTTCCTCTACCTGGTACGTTCCTCCCCAGAAATCCACACGGCTCACGCCCTCAATCTCTGGGTTCTTTCCCAAAAGTCACCTTCTCCATGAGGTGGCCCTCCCTAGCCACCCTAGTCACATCACAACACTCCCTACATTTCCTATTCCTCTTCCCGGCTTTATTTTTTCCCCTGAGCCCTTGCCAATTATGCCTGCTATGCTAGCATTTGCTTCTAACATACTGTGTATTTCATTTTTCTTATTTGTCTTCTGTCTTCCCCGCTATCCTGAGCCCCATGGGCATAGGAATTTGGGGACTGTTTTCCCCACTCATGAATCCACAGGGCCTGGACACTCAGTAGGCCCTCAATAAATACTGGTTGAATGAAAATGCTGAGGGCGCCTGGGTGGCTCAGTTGGTTGAGCAACTGCCTTCAGCTCAGGTCATGATCCTTGAGTTATGGGATCGAGTCCCACATCGGGCTCCCGGCTCCACGGGGAGTCTGCTTCTTCCTCTAACCTTGTCTCCACTCATGCTCTCTCTCACTTTCTCTGTCTCTCAAATAAATATAAAATTTAAAAAAGAAAAAAATCATTTCTAAAAAAAAAAAAGAAAATGCTGAGTTCATTTAGCAAAACTCATGCATGCCCTTGACTCCTGTCAGTGTAGACAGCTCTTCCTTCTTCATGTTCCAAGGAGACGGCCATGCTACAATTTAGTCATTTCCCTATGTCCTTATCTCTTGAAAACTCTTTCCTCCTTTGGCTTTTGTGACTCTCCTCCTAGTTCTGTGTCCATTCCTTCCTCTTCCCCTCCATGAGCTGTTCCTTCACCCACCCCTGCAGGACTGAGATTCCCCAGGGAGCTACCTGTTCCCTCCAGCTCTTTCACAGCTTCTCCCTGGAGGGGCTCATCCACACCCTCAAGTCAGGCATCATCTAGAAGCTCCAGCCCAGAAGCCTCCAGAAGCCTCTCTTGAGCTCCAGATCCTCATTTGCAGCTACTTCCCAGGTGACCCCCAAACACCCCTTCACATAAAAGTACAACTTGTCCAAATTCAACTCACACCTTCCCCTTCCTTAATCTTTCTGGTCTCAGGAAACGGCAACACTGTTTCCCTCTTCTCACAAGACAGCAAGGGTGGAGTCTTCTTTGAATGCTCCTGTTCCCTCACCGCTGTGGGAAATGCCACCAAATCCTGCATCCTCAGAAACTTCACGGCCAGAATCTCTTCTCTATCCCCCCTGCCTCTGCCCTCATCCGGTGCTTTTCCAGCTCCCGATCAGTCTCCCTGACATGACTCCCTCCAGCTCATCCCCCACATGCCTCCTGACAGCATCTTCAAAAGCACGAGGCCACACATTGGCTCCAGGCTGCCCACAGAGAACATTTTTGAAGCAGGAGTATAATCCTGCATGAGAAAGCGGATGAGATTCTGCCTTCAAGGGCCTCAGAGTCGGAAGACAGCCACTGGGCACATAATGAGAGTAGACGGAGATGTGTGACAATGGGGAAAGCAGAGAATGTGAGGGGAGCACAAGTTGGGGGGGGGGGCAGACCTACCGAAGGGGCAAGGAGATCACCTTGAGGAACGGGCACAGAATAAAAGATGAGCAAGAGTGACCAGGCACAAAGTCTGTGCGGGGTGCAGGTGGGGAAGGAGAAATAGTCTGGGGTGAAGGAATGGAATTCAGAGAAAGCAAGACCCCTTGCAGGATAGAGAAGAGCTGGAGGTCAGGGAAGAATGCTGAGGTCATGGCCAAGACTCCCAGTTCATTTCTATCTCCACACTTTCCAAGACCCCAGGATAATAACTATAAGTAAAAATCATAAATTGTAGTCTTTTCTTCCTCAATACAGAAAACAAGAGGAGGAGATATCTGCAAGATTTCAACACATTTCCATAAGGCAGCAAGCGGAAGAATGCGTGCTCAGGGATGAAGCAGAGTGGGTGAAGACCAGAACCATCCAGAGGGGGCTGCACCCACCAGCTCACACAGCCTCCCAGCCTCTGTCCTCAGGGACCACTGATATCACAGAAAGCAGGCATCAGAAGAGGAACTAAAAGCCAGAGGTTAACTGGCCACCTGCATATTGAATACTTCTCCCTATCTACCTCCCTATCCACCTCCCCGAGTGTGGATCTGGGTTAATTTTAAAGGGCGCACACCTAGGCAATAACATAGTGATAGGTCAGAGCTGTAAGGATTAAGAAAAGATATGGGACGCCTGGGTGGCTCAGTTGGTTGGGCGGCTGCCTTCGGCTCAGGTCATGATCCCAGCGTCCTGGGATCGAGTCCCACATCGGGCTCCTTGCTCGGCAGGGAGCCTGCTCCTCTCTCTGCCTCTGCCTGCCTCTCTGCCTGCTTGTGTTCTCTCTCTGTTAAATGAATAAATAAAATCTTTAAAAAAAAAAAAAGAAAAGATACTAAAAGCTCCAATGAATGAATGAATGAATGAATAAGGCTCCATACAAGAAAATGTCAGAAAGGCCTTCGACTTCTCAATAGCAACACTGGTTGTTTGGACTAAAATGGAGCATGTCTTCAAAGTTTTCACGGGAAACTATTTTCAACCCAGACTTCCATACTAAACGAACCTGTCAGTTCTGCATAAAGGAGAATAAAGAAATGTTCAGACATTTCAAAAGGTAAAAAGCTTACTTCATACTGGGTGTGGGGGAAAAGAGCTATAAGATCCGTGAAGTTAAGTCAAAATCTTTAGTCTTCAGTTGGATTTAGAAATTTCGACGTGGGGGCGCCTGGGTGGCTCAGTCATTAAGCGTCTGCCTTCTGCTCAGGTCATGATCCCAAGGGTCCTGGGATTGAGCCCTGCTTCGGGATCCCTGCATGGCGGGAAACCTGCTTCTCCCTCTCTCGCTCCCCCTGCTTGTGTTCCCTCTCTCGCCGTGTCTCTCTCTGTCAAATATATAATAAAATCTTTAAAAAAATTAATTAAAAATTTTTCAATATGAAGTCATGACGTATTTTCTCTTTCTAAAAATGCATTTGTCGAGGCGCCTATGTGGCTCAACTGGTTAACCGTCTGCCTTTGGCTCAGGTCATGATCCCAGAACCCTGGGATTGAACCTGGTCAGGCCCCCTGCTCAGTGGGAAGTCTGCTCATCCCTCTCCCTCTGTCACTCCCTAGCCCCTCTGCTCGTGCTCTTTCTCACTCTTTCTTGCTCTCTCTTCGTCTCTCTCTCTCTCTCAAATAAATAAATAAAATCTTTTAAAAAAGTAAAAATGCATTTCTAGCTCTATCTACTGAAAAGGCCTAGAAATATGACGACCAACCCAGGAGCAATGAGAAACAGTTCATTCTATGTCTAGGACAGGGAATATATAAGATGAAACTCAAACATCTATCATTCCAGATACCAAAGAAGAAAAAAGGTAAGGATCTCAGGAGCCAATGAAAAAACTTCGCAGTGGCAAAAGAAGGGATGATGAGAGCATCAGTAAGGACGACACCTGTAATGAACTGAAACACATCAAACATGCTTAAGTCCACGACTAAAATTTTAAAAGTTGACAGGTTGCCTTTGGAAGA
>CM052809.1:22655525-22722834 GCA_028533885.1 Nasua narica
CTACTTTTTAGCAGGAAAAAAGAAAGAAAGCATTCCATGATAATCTACCACAAACAGGATAAAGTCCAAACTTGAATTTAAGGTCCTCTATCCATGACCCCAGGTTACTTCCCTGTCATTATCTTCTGTACCCCGGACACATATCCAAAACAGAAAGCACACTAGACTCTTTACCCTGGATTCAGTCTTCCCCACCTGACTTGCAAGCCCTTGTCCATCTTGTGCATACAGCCTGCCTCCTGAAGACTTCCTCAGGTGCCTTCTAGAACCTAGCTGCTGGTAAGCCCATAGAGCATTGATTTCATCTGGATATGTAACATAATGAATTGTGTTTTTCTCTAGTCCACCAAGCAGTAAGCTCTCCAAAGGTGGGTTACGCCTTGTCCCCTGAATACCTGGCTCACTGCTTTGCACCCAGAGATAGTCGATAAGCGTTTGCCGAAATAGATGATAGAAGTGAGGAGGATGCCCCTGGGGCAGTTAGTTGCAGAAGACTTTACAGGAGGGGGATTTGGGGTGGGTTTGAAGAGGAGGTAATATTCAGATAGAAATGATAGCTGATTCCAGTTACCATTACATGTTAAATACACAAGGGTTTCCTCAAGGGCATTGTTATCATTCTGACGTAGACTGCTTAATATTAAAGAGTAAATTGATCCTAAAAGTTCTCCTTTAAATGGGAGATGTACCTCCTTATTTTGCACTAACATTCTTAAGCTACAAGGATACAATATTAACAATTAAAAACTAGTTGTGGTTAATACAACTAAAAGGCAAATGGCAAGCTGGGAAAATCTTGACAACATATATAATAAAAGATTAATAACTACATAGCAACAAGAAAATATTAGTGGGTAAAGGGGGAAAAGGCAATTCATAAAAGAACAAATTCAATTGGACAATATATAAGCAGGGGAAAGTTTAACATCATTAGTAATAAAATAAATGGAAACTAGCGTGAGCTACAAGCTTTCACCTTCCAAATTGACATATTAAAGATGCTACTCAATATTATTGGGGGAAAGACCAAGTACTTTCATGTGGCTGTAACTTCTGGAAAACAATTTAGAAATAAGTTTCAAGAGTTTTGAAAATAAATCCCTTTGACCTAGTAATAAACTTGTAGGATTCCATCCTAAGGAATTAATCAGCAATGTGCACAAAGTTTTATATATGAGCACCACAATTCATAAGAATTAAAAACTGTGGGGTGCCTGGGTGGCTCAGTGGGTTAAAGCCTCTTCCTTCAGCTCAGGTCATGATCCCAGGTCCTGGGATCAAGCCCTGCATCATGGGGCTCTCTGCTCAGCAGGGAACCTGCAGCCTGCTTCCCTCTCTCTCTGCCTGCCTCTCTGCTTACTTGTGATCTCTCTCTCTCTCTCTCTCTGTCAGATAAATAAATAAAATTTTAAAAAACAAGAATTAAAAACTGGAAACTATAGACTACCAACTGTAAGAAAACAAGTGTAATACTACTACCTTTAGTTGATGCTATAGTAAAAATCACATATTTTTAAAGGATATTGTCATTGAGCAAGATGCTCACAATATAATACAAAGAGGGAGAAAACAGATTTAATGGTATGCATTCTGGAAACAGGACTAAAGACAGAAATTGCCTTGGGAAATGGGATTGGGGAAAGGATAGCCTTTCGTGTTTTACTGTTCTCTTTTTTCCTTTGGGTCAGTAATAATGGTATAGTAGTTGCTCTACAACTAATAATAATGTGAATTTTTACTGGGGGCCAAGCATTGTTTTAAGTCTCTTGTGTTTATTTTCTCATTTAATCCTCCCAAAGACCTGATGAGATAAGCACTATTATTATTATTTTTTTTTAGCACTATTATTATTATCCCCACTTTACAGGTAAAAAAACTGAGGCACAGAGAGGTCAATCAAGTAGTCCAGGTAGAGCTATGATTCGAGGGTGCAATTTTAACTCCAGGCTTGTTCTCTTTAACTACAAAGAAATGGTACCTCTTATAGTATGGTGTTTGTAAATTAAGAAACTGATCCCATTTTTTTTGCCCTGGTGGTTTACTCAGCCAAAAAGCCTCTTCTCTTACCTAGCTGCATAAGTACTTGATCTCTTTAAGTCCTTGTATAATTGGGACCTTCAAAGGAGTCGTACTCTGAAAACAGGGTGCAAAATTGCAATCTACCCCTCCTCTGTTTTACTCTGCATTATTTTCTCCATAGTATTGATCTAGCATATCATACAATTTTCAGATTCACCATATTATTTCTGTTCCTCTCCCCGCCAAGCCATGCAATCTCCACCCTTAGGAGTTTTTAATCTGTCTTGCTAACTGGGGTATTACAACCCGGAAAGGTACTGGCACAAACTAGGTGGTCAACAAATATTTATGGATTAAATTAAGTTTTTAAATAATGCATGATTTTCGCTTTCTTATTTTAAAACAAAAACGTGTATATACATGTATATGGGGGGAGAAGAAAAATATTTCAAAATGTTAATTCATTGACTTCAAGTGATATGTCTCCTTGTTCTTCTGTGGTTTTATTTTCAAAATTTCATGTGAAAATGTACTATTTTACCATGACACAATTGCTTTTTAAAACATCTCTTCTAAATCTCGGGTAACGTACCTTGCCATGCGCAGCGAGTTGTCTTTGCTGCAAATACGAGAAGCCGTTGTCCTTGTTAAACGCAGTCCACAAGGGAAAAGGTATTGATGGTCTTTAAATAAGTCATTGCTTTTAAATATTTCCCAATATTTTGTGGTGGTGAACTATTCCTCAGAGAAATAAAAATTTCTGCCTCTCCCGGTCGACCGCGGCATGCCTGGGGAACACACCCACCTAGCAACCGGGAGCCAGCTGAAGTATGGCACTGCGCCTTTAACTCCCGGGTGGGGGAGGGGGGCGGTGGCTAATTTCCGCTCCCTCACTCCCTCCGCGGCCCTAGTGGCAGCTGTCACCTGTAAGGCGAGCACCGAGCTCGGGGGATGGAGCCTGGCGCCTATTGGACACAATACAAAAGCAGAAACCTACCCCAAAGGCTGGGGGCCCGGCGGGGCGGAGGAGGTGGGCGCGCGATGCAGACCCCCGCGCCTTCCTCCGGGAGACACTCGGGCTCCACCGCGAGGGCATGACCAAGGTCCAGCTTCAGGGACACGCCCGTCCCGCCTCGGTGAAAACGATCAGGTGAGCCTGGCCAAGGAGGACCTCGCTCCCGGAACCCCCGTTCCCGCTCGTCCCAGCGGGCGCGGAGACGTGCACCTGCCCCGGCAGCCAGGTACCGAGGGCGCGTGGGAAGGGACGGCCTCGGCCCCCCTGCGGAGCTGGACTTGACCATGGCGCTGGCCGCCGCGGCCGCCGCCGCAGCCGCCGGGGTGAGCCAGGCGGCAGTGCTGGGCTTCCTGCTGGAGCACGGCGGCAAGGTGCGCAACTCGGATCTGCTGAGCCGCTTCAAGCCCCTGTTAGATGCGGGCGACCCCCGCGGCCGCGCCGCCCGCAGGGACCGCTTCAAGCAATTTGTCAACGACGTGGCGGTGGTGAAGGAGCTCGACGGCGTCAAGTTCGTGGTGCTGAAGAAGAAGCTGCGACCCGGGGAGGCACAAGAGCCCCTGCCCTCGTGCGTCCCCGGCACGCTCGGGGCACCAGCCCTGCCGTCGAAGTTCATTTCCGTCTCACAGGGGGAACCGGTTGGCCTGGGGGCTCCATCCCCGGCCGCCGCGCAGCAGGCGGTGGAAGCACGTGAGGACCTGGCCCCTCCGTTAGAGCTACAGGACGCGGCGGAGGCTCCGGCCTCTGAGCCCACTCAGCCGGCTGGGGAGCTCTGGTTAGGTCCGGCTCAGCAGTCAGAGGGGCCCTCCGACCCCCAGATTCCAGGCTTTGAGCTGGCCCTGCCCCCCGAGGAACTCTCGGCAGACGTGGTCCCGCCGTCTAGGTCGCGGTCGGTGGAGGCCTTGCCCCACACAGAGGCGCCAGCCCCGGAACCTGGGCGTGGGGCGACGAAAGAAGCGCCACCACCCCCTCGGCACGCGCCGCCGCCGAAGCCCTGCATGCTGCCTGTGCGCTGCGTCCCGGTCACCGCCGCGCTCAGGATTCGGGCCGAGGAGCAGGGCCTGCGCCGGCAACTGTCGGAAGAGCCGAGCCCCAGGAGCTCCCCGCTGCTGCTGCGGCGGCTGTCGGTGGAAGAGCCCGGCCTGGGCCTCAGTCTGGGCCCGGGCCGCTCCCCGCACCTGAGGCGCCTGTCACGCGCAGGCCCGCGCCTGCTGAGTCCGGACGCGGAGGAAGCGCCCGCCGCGCCGCCGCCGTCCGCCGTGCCCCTGGAGCCGACCGAGCACGAGTGGCTAGTGCGGGCGTCTGGGGGCTGCTGGACCCACCAGCTGCACGGGCTGCTGCTACGCGACAGCGGCCTGGCCGCCAAGCGCGACTTCATATCTGGCTTCACGGCCCTGCATTGGGCCGCCAAGACCGGCGACCGCGAGATGGCGCTGCAGCTGGTGGAGGTCGCGCGACGCGGGGGCGCGCCGGTGGACGTGAACGCGCGCTCGCATGGCGGCTACACGCCGCTGCACCTGGCCGCTCTGCACGGCCACGAGGACGCCGCCGTGCTGCTGGTGGTGCGCCTGGGTGCGCAGGTGCACGTGCGTGACCACAGCGGGAGGCGCGCCTACCAGTACCTGCCGCCCAGCGCCTCGTACGCGCTTCGCCGCCTCCTCGGCGACCCCTGCCTTCGAGGCTCTACCGAGGCGGATGCCACCGGTGCTGGTGGTGGCACTCTTGCAGCCCGGCGCCCAGTGCAAGTGGCCGCTACCATCCTCAGTTCCACCACCAGCGCGTTTCTGGGTGTCCTGGCCGACGACCTGATGCTCCAAGACCTGGCTCGAGGCATGAGGAAGTCAGGCTCCTTTAGCAAGTTCTTGGGTGCCTCGCCCATGGTTCCACGTAAAAAGACTAAGGCCCGCAGTGGCCTGCCGGCTTTTTCAGAAATCTCTCGTCGACCCCTGGCTGGTCTAGTGCCCAGCCTGCCCCCCACAACCTGAGGGCCCCTGAAGGTCAGCTTGGTTGATGAGGGCCTGCCCGTCGCAGTCTAAGCCTGCCCAAAACAGCGGCTCAACACCCATAGCTCCATTCTGTTCCCAGCTTTGTCCACTGAAGCCTGTTTTACCTCCGTGGGCGAACACCTCTAGCTTCCGCCTGAAGCTTGACCTGTCTCTGGAATGGAAGTCAAGATCTCAGTGAGAACCTTCTATAAAGAACTCCAGAAATCAAGCTTGAACATTGGAGGCTCAAATTTTAGGATCAAAGTTAAGGGCCCTGAATGAGTTAACCCAATACCTCTGCATCTACACGCTCCCAAACTGGAACTAGAGCAAGGGTCTCTTTAAATGTGGTGTGCTGCTGGATTGTTTGTTAGCTTTAAGATACCTAGCGGTTTTGTAATTTGATGCTTTTATCCTGTTTTTAAATTAAAATGAGGTAAAAACTTTCATAATAACCTTTTGAAATTGTATTTTTCCATTTTTAGGCAAAATGCTCATTTTCAATCTTTTCCTAAGTATTTTGGAATTCTACTTAAAAACAAAACAAAACAAAACACAGATGATCAAGGTCTAAAGGAAATTAGTCCCAACAACAAAACCCTTAAACGTTTATCTACCTCATTTTAGATGCTCAAGATTCTAGAGAGACTTGAACACAGAATGTGACCATTGTGAATGTAATTAATTTCAGTCGTACTGTGAATGCTCAATATTAGGAAACAAGAGCGTCTTGGGAATGAGAATGACTTAACAGTGAGAGAAAAGAGACATTTTGTCAAATACTTTTAATTTCTGGTTTTCTTTATGATGAAATATAAACAGCTTCTTCACTGGTGGGTGGTTATTTTGATTTGGCATGAATATTTAATTTTTTAAGTGTGATTTATCTGTGAATGCACCATTGTGCCATGTTTCTGAATCTGGTTTTCCATTCTGGCTGAGCCTTTCAATGCAGCAGGTGAATATTCAGAGAAAAATATCTCATAGCATTACACCAGAAAAATAACTGGTTAAGTGAGTACACTTAAACAGCAACCATTTTATATGAAAATTCTACGGAAACAAAAAGTATGTTATATCCACCTTTAAAAGCCATCTGAAAGCAAACAACTTATTCCAAAATAGCAAATGCAGAATTCTTTGATCTTAGAGGGATAGCTTAACTTCTCTAGACCTTTGTTCCTATCTGTAATTGAGAAGGTTTGTGGCTATTTACCAAGAGGTCCCAGGTTCAACAGACTGTCACTATAATGCCTCTTTTTCTATTTGAAAGATGGGGACTCTCTTTACTCAACCACCTTTTAAAAATATATTGCGGTAATGCTCTGCTTTTGCAAATTATGTTTGCATGTCATTAGCTATATCAAATAGTTTTTGTGGCACAGAGGAGTGTGGCTTCTCCCTTCCATATGTATTTATCAGTGAGTCCTCTGACATTATTTAAGGCTGTCCTTAATGGAATGTTTTAAGAAATGAAATAAACAAGTCTCCCATTTTGTTCCTGCTTGTGTGATAATGTACTTCGCTTAAACATTCTCCAGCTCTTGCTACTGTATTTTGCTTGTCTTTTTATCTACTTACTTCTTCAATTTCTCCTCATCCTCTTCTGCCTCTTCCAGGCATCCTATTATTGAAAAAGTTTGGACTGATCAGCTAAATGCAGGCTGCATTTGCACACGGATATTAAAAAACAAACAAACAAACAAACAAAAACAGATGAATGCGGGCCCTGATCTGACCCTTCCCACCTTCCTTGCCTGGCACTCCAGCTAAGCTGCATAAATTATTTTAAAATGCAAATTAAATCTGCCTCTGCAGAAAAATTGTGGGAGGCATTAGTTACAACAATCTCAGTTGCTGAAGGTCTAGAAGACAGAATAAAATATTAGAGATTTTCCATGGTAAAAGAGAGGCTTGACTGAGATAAGATAATGAAGATCACTAACACAGGTATGGCCTGCCTTGAGAAAGACAAAATCTAAACCAGCAAAGTAGTAACAACAGTAACTAATGTCTATTACACACTTAAATCAGACTTAAATTAAACTGCCAGAAGAATCTTTGTGTTTCAGAAAGGCATGCTGCAAGCCTTCCAAGTGAAAACATTTGGCAAGACTTTAGGATCAATAAGCCTAAAACTGAGGTGTCAGAAACCACTGTTTTTTCCTTGCAGGTCAAGACTTTCTGAAACTGTAAGTCAGTAGGAAATTATACTTTGATATGCATAGGGAAAGTTCTCAAGAGCCATATATTGCCTAGCACGAGGTACACCTATGAGGGGTATTTTCAACAAGTGACCAAAAAAAAAAAAAAATTGCTTATAAGTTAAGGCAATTTAGCTGGCTAGAATTGTCATGGGGAAGAGACTCGCTCCTTTTAAGGGGGGAGAAGTTAATTGTTATATAGATGTGTATGAGTCATCCAGAGCAAGCTTTTAAATAAAAGTTTATACTTCCTTTAAAGAAGGTTGGAGGTTGTTCTAGAACGTGTCTCACTTACCTAATGGAGACCAGAATATGTGTGATGCACATACAGCCTGTGTTTATTAAGCATCAGCCACGGTTTTAACCCCTGTGCAGGTATTAACCTCAACCTTACAAAGTATGTCGTTAGTACTTTGAATTTAAGGAAATGGAAGCCTTAAGAAACTGAAAATAACTTGTCCTCACAGCTATAACTGTCTGAGCTGTGGGATGGCCTCCTGGTGCTCTTTTCCATCTGTGTCCTGCTGCAGAAAAGCAAAGTGGTCTCATCACAGCTCTTACTCATCTATTGACCTCAGGCAAGTGACCCAGTTCTCCAAGCACTATCTCCCTCCTTCGTGGGCCATAAAACTGGCAGTATCTATACTGCAGGTGGCGAGGACGGTAGAGCCTAGGGAAGGAGTAGGTAGAGCTCCTTGGGAACAACACCATCTTGAAATATTACCAGGGGTGGCCAGTTGGTCCCACAGGGGTATCTGGCTGCATTCCAAAACCAAATAGCTCTCATTTGTGGCTTTGCTTTACAAGATCACTATTCTTTAACCATGTTAGTATTTGTATACATAAATAACAATGGACTCTGCTGGGAAAAATGTATTCCCACCAAAGGGAGATTATCTCACATTCTGTATGATATCACTTTAGTTAAAAATAGACATCACGATGTTTTTCTTAATGCACACTCCCTTACCATCCCTACCCCTGTTTTCCAGACCTAATGTCATCCAGCCAGCTGGACTGAAAGCACCCCTCAACATAGGTCTAAAGCTGGGCTCACTCAGAACCTATATTCTCTGCCTTTTTGACCTTTTCCTGGAAGAAATTATTTGGCCTTTTAAAATAGTTTGAAAAATAGACTTTTTATTGCTCTCCAGATAGCTTTTTGCCTTGAACCTCTCGCCCCGGTCTTACCCTTCCAGAACAGCCACACCTCTGAACTTGAATCTGTGAACTTGAACACGGGAGGCCTCAGGTGTCTCTGCAGGGAAGCGGGGAAAAAGGAAGAGACAGAGAAACAAAGGGGGAGGGTGTAGTGGGAGTGGGAGTGGGGATAGGTCCAGACGTCTCCTGGGAAGGCGAGAATCTTCCTAGGGGAACATCACCTTCCTAGGGGAAAGGTGGTGCTGATTTAAGTTTCACCAACAGGTAAACACCTACCCTGCGGGTCTAACCAGTAGCCAGGCTGTGACCGTAACACTGCGGGGTCTTGGAGAAGATTGCTTTATAGCGGTTGCTGGCCACTACCCCATCCTCCTTCTGCCTCCACACTCTCCCTTCACCTCTTTTCTCTGCGGTGCTCAAGTACATTTGACCTAAATTTCCACCCAAGCTTCTGATTTACATGTGAATAAACAGCACCGCGATCAGTTTCTGCGAGGATCCCCGAGGTTTACAGCCGCCGCTCGCAGAAGTACTCGGTGTGCCGAGCAAGCTGTTCCAGACAGAACAGAAGCGCCGCGGAACGCCGCTTCCCTATTCGGCTTGCAATTTTTTTCAGTCTGAAGGTAAAAGGTACACTAATTAAATCCATATTAGGAGGAGCAGCGGGGGCGGGACGAGGCGAGCGGGGGAGGTGGCTGCGGGGCTGCCTGTTGCGTAGCAACAACGCCAGCCGAAGTCTGCCCTCTGCAAAAAGCCGGGGACCGCGCCACAGGCAGCCGGGCTGGGGGCGGAACGGACCGGCGGGGGCGCCGGCGGCTTGAGGAAGTGGGGGCAGAAACCCCAATAGAGACCCACGGAACCCTCTTTTCCACCCCAGGGAGATTAAAATAAGGCTCTTTTTGATACTGATACTCGAGATCAACACCCCCGGCTTCCCGCCTCCCCACTTCTCATTAACCAACAACTTTTCAACCAACGCCTGGTGGCAAAGGAAAGCAAGTCGGCTTTCCCGTGGCCGGCTGGCCAGAATTTCTTTCCGACAGAAGCAAAAAGGCTCAGATCCAGGCTTCAAGCTTAACGAGTACTGCTCTGCGGGGAAGGCAAATCCTCTGTGCTTAGCACAGAGGGCGTACTGCTTGGGGAGGGGATTACGGTGGTGTAGGTAGCCGTCATCACAGGGCGAACAGTGCCCTCTGCTGGCAGCGTCCTGAAGGTGGAATTCACTGGGCCTCAGGCACCGGCCCACATACCACCACCAAAAGTCTTAGTCTGGGGGCGCCTCGGTGGCTCAGGTCATGATCTCAGTGTCCTGGAATCCAGCCCCTTGTGAGGCTCCCCGCTCAGGAGGGAGTCTGCTTCTCCCTCTCCCTCTGCCCCTCCCTGTGGTTTCTTTCGGTGCTCCCTCTCTCAAAGATCTTAAAAAAAAAAAAAAATTCTGTGACGCCAATACTGAATACCTATGGTGCTCATTCTTGCACTCTGACAGAATGACGGTGTGGAAGGGACATAAAATGGGGCAGGAAGAACACAGGGTCAAGATGAAAGGATGGGTGCAGGAGGTGTGGCCCTACTCTCCCCATCTGGTAAGGGCAAGCACAGGAGCCTCATAATTCTCCGTGGAAAAACCCAACACAGAACTGCAGTTTAATGGGACCATGGCAGGCACTGCCCCTCAAGCCCATCCCGGGCTGGAAGTGCTTTGTCTGAATAGCACACAATTTCCTTTGGCCTAACTGGTGACTGTTAAAGTGTTTTTCTAAGAATATCACAGTGGGAGAATGCACGGGGTGCTGTACAGGGCAAAAGGCAGAAATAAGTTTATTCCATCCAGACTATCTCAAAGCCAGCTGCCCTGCTAGGCTGAGGACTTTGGCGTGGAGGCCCCGCCCACAGCGTTCAAAGGAGAGAAGCAAAGCATAATGTTAGAACCCACAACTGCCTCAGCAGGAGCCCCATATGTTTTTTATAAAGAAGCACAATGTTAGCATTGTTCTGCGCTCAATGGCCCGACTGTTATAACTAATGCTTTTGGTATGAATACGACCATTTAAAATTCCCAAGCAGTTGCACTTAGTGACAATACGCATCAGAAAACGAGCCCAGAAGCAGAGATTTCTCACTTTGGGGTCAGTTGGCTTTAAATACACATACACATGCCTTTTAATGTGCCCAGCTTCCAAAAATACACTCGTTTGCATCAACAATGTTCTTGGCCCTGGCGTGTGCAGCTGCAAATACTAAAGCACATTTTCACATGTGTATTTGAGAACCTAGCATTGACTCTGTGCACACGGGGCTGATGCCCAAACAGAGGGGAGAGTGTGTCCTCCACCAGCACCTAACTCCCCACTCCCAACCCCAGCTCCGGCCCGCAGCTTAGCCTCTGTAGCATACAAGCAGAGTTGCCTCTCCAGGTCCTCTGCTGCCCCATTCTAGGTCTCCAGGTCTCCCATGCCTCACCTTCAGCTCCCTTGCCCAACAATCCTTCTCCAGCTTGGAGGATCCCGTGGGTTCTCCTTGATAAACTCACTTTTGGTAATATATTTCTTTCTGAGTCTTGGAATAATTGTCCCTGAATTCGTCAAGGTTTTTTAGGCAGTGAAGCAACCGAACCTATTTTGTGTTAGGGAAATTCCCTATCCCTTGAGTCTTGAAGGGAAGCAGTCAGTCATCCCCACTTCTACTTTTGAGCGTGGAGGCTTCAGTGAAAACCAGCAAAGGAGACCTGGGGTTGCCCAATCAGGCCTAGGCCTTTGTGGCAGTGATGGAGTCACCGGAACTGTAGGGATTACGGGTGGCGGTGAAATCGGCATCCCCTTGGTCTCTCCTGGTTTCAAGCCCGTATCCTAGTCTTCCCAGGGATTCCCAGACCTGACTGAGGTTCTCCAGCAAATCCCTCTTCTGTTCTAGTCAAGCAAGGCTGGTGTCCTTTGTCTGTAAACAAGATTCTTGCCCTAAATTAGGCTCCAGGTGACACACACGCTTCTCACATCAGTTATTAAGAAAGACAAGGAAAAAAAGACCATTTTGCATATTAAGTTGAAATGGTCCTCTGATTTGTCTCTTCTCCCTCCCACCAACCCAGACAGAGCCTCTCTCCTCACAAAAAGGGGGGGGGGGGATACAGTAGTTTTAAAAATCCATAAATTAATGACCAAATAACCCACAAGACTTGGGTAAGGCTACATGAAAACACTTAGAAGTATCCTGGGAAGACCCAGGTGGGGTTTTCCCCCCTCCCTGCAAAGGAAAAGCACCGAATCAACCAGTGTCACCCAGAGTGATGTGGGTGAGGGGCAGAGGCGGTGTTCCCCCCCAACGCCACCGCCTGTAATTAGAAGGGTGGAAGGAAGGGCGGTTTATCTGGAAGATGGGTCTCTGGGGGCCAGGCCAGCCTGGGAGGCAGGGGACGGTGGCCAAGATTGCTCCTGACTGCGTTGAGTTGGTCCTGAAGGAGCCGGATTCGCTCGTCCAGGCTGCGCTGCTGGGCCAGGACGGCGGCCTTGCCGGCCAGCAGGGCGCGATAGGCGCTCAGCTCCTCGGCGGGTAGGGCCCCCACCAGCACCTCGCGCAGGGCCCGCTCCCGCCGCGCCACGTGCTCCTTCAGCTCCTTGGCGTCTTCCTGCTGCCGCTGCAAGAGCCCGAGGCGCTGCAGCAGAGAGGCCTGCAGCCGCAGGGGGAGCGCGCCGTGAGCCGGGCGAGGCGGCCACCTTTCCCAGAACCATCCCTGCGGGAGCCGGCAAACCCCCCACCGCCCCGCTCTCCCCAGCCCCAACCCCTGTCACCTGCTCGTCTGGGTCGCTGTCTGTGGCCCCTCGGGCCAGGGCGCGCCGCACGCGGGCCAGGCGACTGCCCAGCAGCAGCAACAGGCCAAGTACACGCTCTAGGTCGGCCATGAACCTGCTGAACCGCTCTAGGTCGCGGGGAGCACAGGCCTGGCCGACCGCAGCCTCCAGAGCAGCCCTGCGCCGGGCCCAAACCTGGGCCACCCCCTGCAGCTTCTCCTGCTGGGCCTCAAGGTTCCGCAGCATCTTTTGGAGGAGGTTGGCTAGCTCCATCTGCAGGGAAGGCGTGGGTACTTAAGGGTGAGGCCAGACCCCCCACTCCTCAGCCCATACTCTGGGCTCTTGCCACCCCCCATCTCCACCAGCCCCTTAGCACTCACTTTCTTGGCTTGGATGCTGTTGTTTGGATCCTGGAGACCTTGGCCACAGGCCTGGTGAGGCACAGGTTGGGTGGTATGGGTTTCAAACCTCGACTCCTCCTGAGAAGTTGGCAGGAGCTGGCTGGAGCTAAATAGATAGAACCTGGGGACAAAGCCAGAGCTCCCTGGGCTGTCCTGCCCCAGACTGCAGGGTCTTAGAATCCCCTGCATCCCTGGTGCCCCTCACTCACCCTGGCTCAGGACTACCACCAGCCTTCTTTCCAGCCTCCTCGCAGGCTGGCCTCATGGCAGCCCAGACCTCCGCTAAAGGAATCAGCCCATCTAGCAGGTCCAGGGGTGGCTCTGGGCTGGGACAGGAAGTGAGAGCGTCACTCATAGAGGGATCCAGTCTGGCCAGCTCCTGAACCAGCTCCTCAAGGCCAGGACTGGGCCACGCTGGCCTGGAACCAGGCTGGCCAGTGCCCCAAGCCAGGGCAGTATGGCCAGGAACACCTGGGGTATTGTTGCTTGGAGGTCCCGGGGCATCAGCTGGGAGAGGTTTGTGAGAGTCACTCTCTGCAGCTGCAAGTGGGTCAACCGTCAGCAGTCCATTGGGGTCAAGGGTTGCGATATCACCATTTGCAATCCCCGGGGGGCTATAGTTTACGGTCTTAGAGACCCCCACAGAACCATTTATCCTCTGCCAGCAGTCATCTGCCCCTGCCGTCTCTGGGTGCTCACGGAGGGGGTGCTCCGGGGGGGCTGCAGCCCGATCAGCACTCTGGCCCGAGCCAGTTCCATAACGCTGCTCAGAGACATGGACACTGGAAGTGGAAGAGACACTGAATCAGAAAAAGCTCTGTCCAAAGACAAGCAGTGGCCTCCAAGAGCCAGCTGTCCCCGTCCCCACCAGCCAGGCTCCCAGGCTCCAGCTAGGAGAGGGCTCCCTGTCCCTCTAGCATTTTGTTGATAAGTGTGGGGAGGGGATGTCTCATTTTGCTTGGAAGCAAAAGGCAACTCACCGGGCTGGGTTTCCTGGGGGGGCATGGGTGTCTGGAGGTGATCGCCTTCTGACCAGGGGGACTTCCTCCAGGAAAACCTCATCATCTGGAAGGGATGGGAGCCGGGCAGACCCCAAGCATGTCTCTGAGACCCTCTGTTCCCAGTCAGCGGGACTGCTCTGGGGATACTCTGCAGGACACACCACTGCTGCCTCCTTCTGGGTCAGGAACCTGAAGGAAGGGACCCCACACTGACCACAGTGACCAAGAAGGAAGCTCTTGGTGCTGCACTAGAGACACAGCGGGGTGGGGTGGGGTGGGTGTGTTGGCGGGGACGCTCGGGGATGTAGTTTGCAAAAGACAGACTCAGAAGGCTCAAACTGAGGGTCAGTGAGGGGTCTTCTCTTTCTTGGGCAAGAGCTATGAAAACTGCTTTTCTCCAACTTGCAGTCCCCAGTGGTGCATGTCTCTCACCTGTCAAGTTTGGTCTGAAACAATGGTCTGGGGGTTTCTGCTCCTTGGGGAACAGCCTGGAAAGGCAAATAGCTGTTTGAAATGTAGCTCAAGTTTTCAGTCTCCCAACTGTCCCCCACCCCAAGCCCGCAGCCCCTATCTTCCACACCTGGACAATGGGCATGACCCCTCCTGGGCCTCCCCAGGGAGCCAAGGCTTCCCCTGAAGCGCTCCAACTCCCACTGGAAGGCCTATAGGCGTCACCGAGCTTCAGGGACCGAGGTTCTGCGTCCTCTACGTCCTCAGGGAGCCATCTGTTCCGGTGACCTTCGAATTCTGCCGGCACCTTACGCTCCTGGGGCTCGGACCTGGCGATGCCAGAACTGCAGCCGGCTTCACTCGAGCATTCGCCTGGGGATCCACCGCCCCGACCCACGCAGTCTAGCTTCCCCGGTTCGGAGAAGCACCACTTCCGCCGCTGGGTGGCTAGGGGCCCCCTGCCAACGGTTCCCCTCGAGGGAGCCCCGGAGCGCGCTGGCTCCACCTCCCCGCCGCCGGGGTGGCTGAGCGAGGCCGAACGCGGGTGCGCCGTGGGGGGTCGCGTGGGGGCCGCGGGGCGCAGGCGGGCGGGCAAGCTCATGCGGAGCTCCTTGCGCTGGAAGGACGTCTCCCGGAGTACTCGCCGCTGGGCGCCCTGCAGCCGCTGCCGGTAGGCGGCCCGCGAGGCCGGTGGGCTGGGCGGCTCGACGGCCCGCGCCGCCGCCTCCGCCTCGGCCGCCAGTGCAAACAGCAGCGGGGTGGCCTGCCGGCTGAGCGGCCCCGGCGTCTCCCGGACGTCCAGGGGCCGCCGCCCACTGCGCGCGGCGGCCGCGGGCGGGGGCTGCCGGGAGGCGCGAAGGCTGCTGGCGGGGGCCGGGCCGCCCCACACCACGCGCACGTAGTCCCAGTCCAGGTAAGGGAGGAGATCGGTCCTGGGCGACGGCGTGCGCGGCTCGGGAGCCCCGGAGGCCGCGGAGAAAGAGCTGTAGGCCGAGTCGGCGCGCGCAGACAGCCGCCGCAGGTCCAGGCTGCGAGTGGACGAGGCTGGGGAGGCGCGGTCGCCCCCAGGCCCCGGGGCCTCCATGGCTGCACAGGTGAGTGCTGAGGCCAGCTCCGCAGGGCCTGGAAGGACACAGACGGCGTGGAGGCGGAGGAGCCCCCGGTCAGGCTGGCCACTCCAACACGGACAGCCAAGTGCTTACTGAACATCCCTTCCCTGGTCACACGGCCTTTAGCGCTGCCACCTCCCGGGTCGGGGATGACACGGGTAGGGCCAGGCCCTGGGAGCAACTCTGGAGTTATTCCCCCTCAGTTCCGGGGAAGGAGTTGGCGACTAGCCCACTCCTCCCTGAGGTTCTCCTGGCTGGCAGCCCCCCTCTACCTTGGCACCTCCAGAAGTGCCCAGAATGTACCCATACTCCTGCCCTCCCCAACCCAGTCCCGCCCTGGCCCTGGCGGCTTCCTGGCGGCTTTGTTAGCTTCTCCATGTGATCTTTCCCTAATAAACAATGGCCAAGAACGTTCTGAGATCACAGGGGAGCCAAGAAAGGAGGGGGCAAGACCCAGGTCAGGGGGCAGGGGCAGCCTCACAGCCTTCCCCCCTCCCTCTGTGTCAGTTATTTTCCAGGTGCTTCATATAAATATCTGGATCCTCAGAACTGCTACTTGCATTTTAGAGATGAGGACCTGGGGGTTTTGGGGGGGTGGGGGGGGAATGATTGGCCCAGGGGCACATAGTCGCTAAGAAGAAGAGCCCTGTCTGGAATCTGGGCCTGCCTCCAACCTTACTGCAGCCAGAACCAATTTTCTAGAAGCAAACCCTGCGGAAAACCAGTTTACCTTCACCACCACCATCTCACCCCCCGCAACTGCCAGAAGCCTCCAACAAAACCTAAACTCTGCTGTGGGAAAGTCACCCCCACCTGCTCCCAAAATACTAGCAGATACCACAACAATATGGTCTCTTCTTTGCAGCCTCAAACCTCTAGCTTTTTCCTGCTACTCTTACTCCTCCTCCTGGGCCCAGCTTAGAGGTCTTCTGACCTTTTGGGACCCCCTACAGTGTCCTGAGCTCCCCCCACAACTCCCGCCCCACACAGTACTCAGCCTGCAGCGTAATTGTTGGCTTGCTTGTGATTCCCTCTTCCCATTCCCACCCATGAACTTCCTGAGAACAGGCCCTGTACTTACTGATCTCTGTACCCTCAGTACCTGGCACGCAGTCAACGTTAAAGAAATATTTGTTAAATGGCAAGGAAAAGAGCAAAACGTGCAATGAGTGGTTGGGGGGTTGCTTTGGTGGAGAAGGAAGAGGGCTCCTTGGCTTCTGCCCTGTCTTGTCTTCCTATTCGTCTTTTCTGGTGAGGGGGACAGAATGACTGAGGCAGCTGACACCGTGGACACTGTTCCGGTTACTCATGCGTTATTAGGAAACAAAAGAGCAGGCAAGCACAGGTGGAGCAGGACAGGCCAGAAATCAGTACCTCAGAGTACCTCAGAAATCGGAGCCAAGAGGGGAGCAAGGTGACTGATGGGAGGAGTTGGGTGGGTGTGTATGGGTCAAGGGTGAGAGCAGCTGTGAGTCTTAGGAAGCTGGGGCTCCTAAAGGTCTATGGGGACTTTGGGGAAGTGGGAGGGCTTGCTTTCCCTCAGCTGGCTTGGGGAAGGGTGCAGGGGAGGGTGACCAGCAGCTGGGGTGGGAACTGAAAAGCAGGTTCATTTGAGCCTCCTGAATACTATTTGGAGTCACCCTCCACCCCCTTCCCCAAGGCCGCAGATGCTACAGATTTCGGGTCAGGGGAGGGAGGGGAGGTTAGTGATGTGAGGATACAGTGTTTCCTAAAAAGCAGAGGCTCTATCCCCGGTATGCTCAGAAGGGGCTCGCAGGTGATCTGGAACCAGACATCTTGCCTGTGCCTACTTGGAGGTATCCTTATGCCCACTAACACCGGCCCTGCAGGTTGGTCCTCGCACTCAGGTCTGGGGACCTCTTCTGCAGAATGTTTCCACTCTCTGGGCTTGAGGAAGATGAGCAGCTACTCTGGTTAGCAGCTCCTGGGAGGACAGTCACATCCTCTAGAAAAGCCGCCCTAGACACCCAGGCCCTAGCCCTCTCTCTTCCTAGTCTGAGCCCAGCTTGGGAGCCTCATTTTCCCCAGTGCCCGCCACCCATGCCTGCCCATCGTTGGCTTCCTGCATCTACACCAGCGACTATCCAAGGACAAAGACGTTTCCTTGAAATTTTTATCTTGCGAGTTACCGTGTTCACAAAGGATTCCGAGTTCAGCACATAAAAACAGCTTGATAGATAATAAAACTGTGTGTACCTATGTTTGCTGTTTGCCCCTAACTTGTCTTGAGGATATTTTTGCAGTGGTGGCCTCAGTAGGCCGATAACCACACAGATGCTCACACTGTGCCTTTTGCAGAACCTGCTAGACTTGGAGGGAGCAGCTCCTTTAGTGTGTTTTGGGGCCTCAACACAAAGAGCAAGGAGTCTGCACACTTGTCTGGCTGCAGCGAGCTTCTTGCCGTCCAGCCAGCCACTGTGGCTGGGGTGGCGATGCCCCCGGAGTCCTAGCCTCAGCAGCAGTGTCAGCTGTGGGCTGGGCTGCAGAGCCAGGGCCTACAAAGAACAGGAGTTCAGAGGTGAGAGCCCCAGGAGCTCTTCAGGCCTTTGGCCAAGCCTCGCCAGAGCAGAGGGAGCAGCATGGAATCCCTGCTGGAAAACCTCTGATTGGGATCCTGCAGTAGGGCGGGGGGAGGTCACATACACTTGTCCCCTGAATGGAAGAGCAAGAGAGGAAAAGGAGACAAAGATGACGTCAGTGTTCAGAGCTGGAGGTTTGGAGGTAGAGGTGTCAGTCTCAGGAAGGAGGAAGCTGCTATGGGAACTGGCCCAGGGTCCGGAGCTCATTCGGTCTGGGGCCTGTAGGCTCTGCAGTGTCTGTGGCAAGTCTAGGAAGCTGGGAAGTTGGGGTGTGCTTCTAGACCTCAGCAAACAGTTTGGACTAGGCAAGCAGGCTGACTCAGGTTTTTAGTTAGGAGTTGTTGGGGACATCAAGGAAGACAGCTTCCAGGGCGCCTAGGTGGCTCAGTCGGTTAAGCTTCTGCCTTTGGCTCAGGTCATGATCCCAGAGTCCTGGGATCTAGCCCTACGTCGGGCTCTCTACTTGGCACGAAGTCTGCTTCTCCCTCTCCCACTTCCCCTGCTTGTGTTCCCTCTCTCCCTATGTCTCTCTCTCTCAAATAAGCAAATAAAATCTTAAAAAAAAAAAAGATGGGGTGCCTGGGTGGCTCAGTGAGTTAAAGCCTCTGCCTTCGGCTCAGGTCATGATCTCAGGGTCCTGGGATCGAGCCCCGCATTGGGCTCTCTGTTCAGCAGGGAGCCTGCTTCCCCCTTTCCCTCTGCCTGCCTCTCTGCCAACTTGTGGTCTCTTTCTCTGTCAAATAAATAAATAAAATCTTAAAAAAAAAAAAAAAAAAAAAAAAGGAAGACAGCTTCCAGCTGGTAAAACCGCACCAACAAATGGGGAGCCGATCCAGGTGAGGTGACCAGAAAAGCAGGCAGCATCAAAGGATCCACAATGACTAGGATTAAAGCCTACTCTCCAAAGGCCACCTCACATCCCATGTCTTTGGGGAGAGGGTGTCCAGGTCGCCCCTCTCCAATGGACTTCCCTCAGTGTGGGGGCGCTGCCTGGACCGGCAGTGTCCCTACCACACGGGAGTTTCTGGGTCCTGGGCCCCAGCTTCAGTGCCAGCACCCCGGGCTAGTCTGGCCAGGCAGGCATGCCACGAAGTTGCACGGCCCTCCCAGTCCTCTGCAGGCCCTTTGTCCCTGTGCCTCCACACAGACAGTGCAGCCCGCGCAGCCTCCGCTCAGCTTTGCTATAGCCCAGATGTAGTCTCTGTAGTCCCCAGAGACTCGAGCTGGGTGCGACGCCAGGCGAGCAGAAAAGGCAGCGTGCTGGCTGTGCTGGGGGACAAGAGGCTGCAATCGTGGGGGGACCACATACCTGGAGCTTCAGGCTCTTCTTGAAAGTCGAGGCGGGAGAGAGGCACTAGCCTGGCGACCGCAGGGGGCGGCAGAGTCACGCGGTGTGGCGCGACAGTGGGACTCCAGGGACGCCGGGGGAGACGATGGCCGCTGACCGGCACATTTCGGGGCCTTTCCTGTTGGGTTCACCTTCGGGGAAGGAGGGCTCAGACGCGTGCAGGGACAACGCGAGCTTGGGCGCGGGGCCCCCAGCGTTCTCCGGCGACTCAGAGGGCACAGGGCGGGAGCGGGAGGTCGCGGAGAGAGACCCCAATGCATGCACTGACCACACGGCGCGCTCCCCCGACAGCCCCCGCCACCTAGAGAAGAGTTTCTGCACGCAAGGGCCCGACTCGACCCATGCTCGCCAGACGAGGCTCGGGGCGGATCACCTAGAGGAACCACGCTCCCGCTGCTCTCCGGCGCCCCACCCCCCCACCTCTCCTGGCCGCGGGACTCGCCCTGCCCCCACCCCACCCCGCCACCTGGCCCGCAGCATACCTGAAATCCAGCCCGAGACGCGCTTCTGGGCACCGGCGGCCCGGTGACATCAGAGCCCTGGGCTCCGGCTCCTGACCCCACCTCCCGGGTCCCGCCGCCGCGGGGGAGGTGCCACGTCCAGCCCCGAGGGTGGGAGGCGGGGGGCCCGAGCGCGGAGTGGCTGCGCTGCCCCGGGGATCGCCCGTGCCCCACCCCCCGTCCGGTGGTGGCCGATCTCCCGCCTTAGCCCTGGGCCCAGGGGGTGGACGCCCGTTCTCCCACCGGACACCGGCCTCCCTCTCCCGGCGGGAAAAGCGGGAAAGGAGGAAGAGAAAGGGCGACCACGGCACTCGCCCTCCCGCCTCCAGCGCCGCCTGTGACCTGGCGTGTCTTCAGCTCCCGCGGTGCGCGGGCTCGGGGCCCCAAGGGACCCAACAGCCTCCTCGGTGGGGAAGCCCTGGCCGGGTCCCAAGGGCTCCAGATGGCCACAATTCCTTTCAAGTTTGGTCGAGTACACAGAGACGCCTGCGGTTCGTGCGTCTGTTCCGTCCCTCTGAGTACAGTTCAGATGTAAGTCACCAACTCTCCCTCCGGATCCTTCATTCCCAAAACTCTTCCAGCTCTTTGACTCCCACTGTGGGCTCTTATCTCCCATTTCTGCCCCCCCTTTTCTCCATTTCTCCCACTATCCCGCATTGTCTAGGTCCTTCTGGCCAGCCACCTGAACCACAGCGGGTGCATTGTGTATCCACTCCTGCTGCCTTTGGTGGGTCCGTTAACGTGCCGCACGTGTGCACATCCCCTATGGCTTGGATAGGGTTCACTCCAGCCTGGGAGTCTGGCTCTCAAGGTCTTTGCCTTTGGGGTTCTCCAGACTTCAGGGGATGCTCTAAAATTCATCTGCCACTGTGCTTTCCTCCCTGCCATGTTCTCAGCCTTCCCTGCCCCCATTTCTGAAACCTCTCTCCTGGAATACTGGCTCCACCAAAAAATGCTCCATCCCCAGAGGGGACTATGGGGCCCTCTGCTGAGCCCTTTCAGTTCTCCAGTTCCTCTGCTACTGGGGTGGGCATCCCTTGATCTCCCACAGAATCAGCATGCCTGAGGGTGGGGACTGGATCCCCCCATCCTGCCGTAATCGGATGACAAATTTTGTTGGTGGCAATAACAAGGACCCAGAACACACACCAGGGATCAAAGCTACCATTTTCTGGGGGCACTGGGAGCCTGGGGAACTCTGTCTGCTTGGGTATTCCAGGGGATGGACACAGCAGGCACCTGAGCCTGGCTTTTGATTGGTGCCCTCCTGTCTCTGCTCCTTCTCTAAGCATCCCTACCAACCAGGCATCAGCTTCAGCTGGAGCAGGAGCCCTGGGCTCCAAGACAGTCGCTTAGAACCTCTTGGCTGTGAAAGCCTGCCTCTTTTAAGTCCCCGAACCGGTTGGGCTCAGAGTAATATCTGAGGGAACACAATGCAGCAACCAAAAGCCAATTCAAAATTGCCCACGTTTTTATATTTTCCATTTTATACTAAAAAAAAAAAAAAAGCATCTTGAAAACCACAAGATGGACACAGCGTCCACAGCAATTCTTATAGGCCCACTCAACCTTCCTGCTCCCTTACTTCTCTTACACACTCTATAGAAGCTCTACCTAACTCCCAGAAAACCGAAATCCTGTCCACCCACTTCTCTCCTTGCCTCCTGTTCTGAAGAAGAGAAAAGCAGCCCCCTGACATCTGGAAGTTGACGTGTTGCTAGGAGCTAAACTGACATTCATAGCCAAGGCCTCGGTGTTCTCCCATTGCACATAATCGATTTCACTGGACATCGACACCAGACAAGGCCATCTGTAACCATTCTTTAATGCTATCTGAGCACAGACAATCCATGCACATTGTCCACATCATAAAAATGACCAGACATCTTTCTGTCTTGGCTGATGAGTGACTCCCATTTCTTTCCCAACTGTGGCTCCAGCTTCACTCTCACTATCCCTCTTTCTCGACCAGTCTTACTGATATGCCTCATCATGGAATTACTCCTCCTTCCCGGTGGCATCAAACACTGAGCAAAATCTTGTTTAATGCTCTCCAAAGTCACTAACATAAGACCAACTTCTGTAAGTCCTTTCTAATGTCCTCTCACTGACCTGTTCAGTGGTTCCTCGTGCTCTGTGTTCCCCCCTCACTGCAGCAATCAATACACCCACTTTGTCCAACTACAGGTGTGTTCCTGGTGGTCTTTGATGGAGAGGATTAAGATTTCCTAGCTCTCATCTAATGGGAAGAGACCAGGGATGCTGCTTAAATATCCTACAATGCACAGGACAGTTCCCCACAAAATTACACAGCCCCAAATGTCAATAGTGCTGAGATACAGAAATGCCTCTTCACACCATTCCTTTCCCTGCCACAGGCAACACTTCTGATGTATTCGACATGTCTCTTCATACATTTATTCGAAGGTGTGTATTGTTGCTTTCTTGCTGTGCATGCTTAATATGAATGGTATTATGTTAAAATTAAAAACAAAACAAAAAAACTCCTAGCTGTTTATTATAAAAGCACAAAGAAAGGGCATCTGGGTGGCTCAGTCGGTTAAGCTAAGTGGACAACTCTTGGTTTCAGTTCAGGGCTTGATCTCAGGGTGGTGGAATGGAGCACCAAGCTCCATGGGGGGTCACAGGGGAGGGGTCTGCTTGTCCCTCCCCTTCCCCTTCTGCCCCAGTGTGCGTGCTCTCTCTCTCTCTCATGAACAAACAAATATCTTTAAAAAAAAAAGAAAAGAAAAACAACTCCAAGAATCTTGAGGCAGAGGGGAGGAGAAAAAACTGCCAATTTCAAGCAGTTTAGTGGTGGTAGGTGGAGAGCAGGGGCCCTAAAGAGGATGGAGACGTGCACATATTGATCATATTTTTCTGCAACATAAAAAAAACAGACGCCCGTGTCCCTCAGCACCTCAGTATTTTCCCAGGCTTGGGAGAGGTCTTTTTTTTTTTTTTTAAGATTTTATTTATTTATTTGACAGAGAGAAAGAGATGACAAGTAGGCAGAGAGGCAGGCAGAGAGAGAAGGGGAAGCAGGTTCCCCGCTGAGCAGAGAGCCCGATGCGGGGCTCCATCCCAGGACCCTGAGATCTTGACCTGAGCCAAAGGCAGAGGCTTAACCCACTGAGCCACCCAGGCGCCCCAGAGGTCTTTTTTAAAGAGCCTCCTCTGTGACTGGTCTGAGCCAAGGTTGCAGCCCCAGACCTTGCGGTTCTGGGCCAGGCCTGAGCTCAAGGAACTGAGGGGTGGGAAGGTGGTGAGCCTCATTCCACGTGGGTTGGCGCTTGTAATCTGAACTGTTGAAACATACCTAAGTCACTGCACACCTCACAAGTCTCCGTGGCTTCTTGCTTTATTCACCAACCCCCCACTGTGGATTTGGGCGTTATGATATGACAATGGTGTAAATACTAAAGACCATGTCTTGGCTGCCAGGCACCGTGCTAAATCTGCTGCTTACCTTTTTACCCTGTTATTTCTGAGAAGTAGGCATCATTATACCCCCATTTTACAGGGGAGAAAACTGAGGCTTGGGGAAATCAAATATCTTGTCAAGGTCAAGTAGCTCATAACGAGTTCAGGCAAAATTTAACCCCATGATTGCTAGTTCTAAAAACCATTTTCACATAACCAGTGAAAAGAATTGCAAGATGTGGATGTCCATGCCGCCTTTGGGCCCACGTAGGAGAGCAGAATTTCAGACTGAGCAGGACTAGAAAGTAAATGGGGAAGGTGAGAAATGAGCAGCAGCAAAAATCCAATGAGAAATTTCTTCTTTCTGTGTCCTCAACAGGCTGACATGCACCTGAGCTAAGTTTCACATATGGTTTCTATGGGTTTATTGTAAAGGGCTTATCAAAACTTCTCTTTCCAGAGGTACATTTCTGAGGTGTTCTGCAACTTGATTTTTTTTTTTTTTTTTAAGAAACAGAAAAGGGTGGTGGTGGTAGAGGGGGCGAAGGAGAGAAAGAATCTTAACCAGACTCCACACCTAGAGTGGAGCCCAACAGGGTGCTTAATCTCACAATGCTGAGATCAGGACCTGACCCGAAATCAAGAGTCTGGTGCTGAACCTACTGATACACCCAGCACCCCTGCAACTTGATTTTTCGATTCGAAGTTATATCTTGGAACTCTTTCACTATCTGTATATAGAGCCGTATCATTCTTTTTAATAGGAGCATAGTTATTTGTTACATGGGCATAAATAAATTGGGTTATTGATAGACATTTAGGTTAATCTTGCATTTTGCTATTTGTAATTTTGTAATGAATACCCTCGGTCATATACTTTCGCTCACATTTGTTTGTAGGATAAATTCCTAAAAGATAAATTGGAAGTGGATCTTCCCAGGCACCCTAGCTGACACCCTATGGATCAGAAAAGAACCACCCAACCTAGGCTTTCCTCAATTCCTGACCCTCAAAACTACAAGCAAAATTATTATAAATGAAGTCATTATGTTTTGGAGCAGTTTGTTACACCCTAATAGATAAATGTAATGAGGTATGTAAGTTTTCAATTTTGGTTGATATTGTTAAATTTCTTACCAAGAGGTTGTACTAATTTACATTTCTATCAATGTAGGAGAGTGACCATTTTCCTACATCCTCACTAATACAGAGTATTATCAAAATTTGATGCCTGCAATCTGAAAGGCAAAAATAGTATCTCACTGTTTTAATTTACATTTTTAATAAATGAAATTGAACAGCATTTTGTCCATTTAAAATCCATTTGTATTCACTTTGGTAATCTGTCAATTCTCTTTGCCCATTTTTCTTTTTTTTTTTTAAGATTTTTATTTATTTATTTATTTGACAGATCATAAGTAGGCAGAGAGGTAGGTAGAGAGAGAGAGGGGGAAGCAGGCTCCCCGCTGAGCAGAGAGCCCGATGTGGGGCTCGATCCCAGGACCCCGAGATCATGACCTGAGCCGAAGGCAGAGGCTTTAACCCACTGAGCCACCCAGGCACCCCCGCTTTGCCCATTTTTCTATTTGATTATTGGTCTTATTGATTTTTAAGATCTCTTTATATATTAAGGCAATTAACTTTTTTTTTCTTATGTGTGGCAAATGTTTTCCTAAGGTTGTGTCTTTTGAACTTGTGGTGGCAATAAATCTATAATCCCTGGCTGAATCAAAAGATTTATCTTTCTTTTAGACAGCAGCTACATAGCTGTCATAATAATTCAGGGATAGTCATATTCTAGAGGCTAAAAAGCTTTCAACAAAATCATGTTGCCTATTTTTAGAAATCCAACAAAGCATGAGTCATTGCTTATACACAAATCTCTACCTAAGTTGTAAAGGTTCCCTTACAGAAAGTTTGTTTGCTTTCTAATTCTGTACTGAATTCACCACACTTGTTTAAAGATTGGACTTCACAGCAAGACGGCCGTGAGAATCAAGCACATAGAGAATGGAGCTCACTCCCTCCTGTGGGGGCTTCTGACAGGTAAGGCCTCTGGGCCAGGCTGGGTAGGGACTGGCTATCCTGGGATTAGACAAAAGTTCCCTTTCAGATCAGCAGTCCTTGGGAAGGAATGTTGGGCTGTCACATTCCTTTCAAATACACACATATCACCTTTTCCCTACAGACAGTGGGTGATATCTCAACCTCTGTTTTCTATAACCAAAATAATTCAGCTTTTCTCCTCTAGCCTGGCCCCAAGCCTCAGGCCAGGGACCATCCCATCTTGCTAGTCTACCTTCATTCAGCTGTTACCTACATATCCCTGGACAAGAGAGGTTAAATAAGATAGATGGACAGAAGCCTGTCTTCTTTTCCTGCCCCAGTGGACCCAGGAGAGGTAAATGGTGGTGAAGTGAGAATTTCTCTTTTGCTCTTCTGGCCTCCTGGGACCCCGATGAAAAGTGTCAGCTAAACTTCATGTTGGTTTTCAAGAATATAATCTCAGACTCTGAACAAGACCCCCAAAGGCATTGTCCAGAAAAGGTGACAGCTGGTTCAAGCCCAGGAATGGCCAAACTGCCTCTTCTGTGCTTGGGCCCTAACAAAGTAAGGAGATACTCTCCAAAAGGCTCTTTCCTAAAAGTGCCCTCTGTATGAGCTCAATCTCCCAGGTCTCTGCTTGCCAGGGAGTCACCTGGTCAGCATTTTTAAGGGGAGAGCAATCCAAGTCTAGAGCTCTGGGCCCAGAATTGCACACAAAAGCCTCGTGCTGGCCTGGAGGCAAGACTAGGTCAGAGCATGCCATGTGCATGTGGCTCAATTGTGGTGGTGGTTGGCTCTGGAAGCAGATCATGCAGGTACCTGACATTCAGGTAGGAAAAACTGATGTATCTGATCAGTTACTCACAGAAAGGAGACTTTGCCCTAAAACTTGTGGGTGCCTGTGTCCAGCATCCATCACAGTCCCTGCATTTTCAGGACCCTGCCAGAGGTGACTGTGACACATGCTCTCTAGTTGGCTGCTCTTTGTGCTTCCAGAGAAGGATCAAGTTAGGAAAAAAAAAAATAGAGAAAAGGGAAGAAAAACCAAGGTATGAAGTTACTTTTGACTTTGCTAGTCAATCAGGTCACAAGATCAAGGGGGAAAGTACCTCTTTACTGCGTGACACCAAAGGAATGCTGGGGTTCGACAGCAACTAACAGTAATTGCCGGGAGGAGGTGGATGTGGACTCAGAGACAGGCCTATTGGCCACCCTGTGACTTCTCACCACGCAGCAGGCCTGTGTTCTCCAATTCATGTGTCCCAGGTATAGCGTCATGGGAAGAAGAGCGTGAGCTCACAGCCTGGCGGAGTACGTGTGAACACCAGTCACGGTAGGACCCCAGAGAAACCCTGACCTTCCTGGACCTCCATCTCCTCATCCGTAGAACAGGGAAAGGACTATGGATTGGACAGGTAAAGACGAAATGAGATTTCATCACATATATTCGGTGGCAGGCTTGTAGGAGGTCATCAGTAAATGCCATCAGCTGTTATTCCTCACTTCAGCCTCCCCTGGGGAGAGTACCATCTCCCCTAAATCCCAGCCTCAATTTTTTTTAACATCTTATTTGTTTATTTGTCAGAGAGAGAGAGAGAGCACACAGGCAGGGGGAGTGGCAGGCAGAGGGAAGAAGCAGGCTCCTCACTGAGCAGGAAATCTGAGATGGGGCTCGATCCCAGGACCTGGGGATCATGACCTGAGCCGAAGACAGATGCTTAACC
Organism: Nasua narica; assembly: GCA_028533885.1. Classification (NCBI taxonomy): domain Eukaryota; kingdom Metazoa; phylum Chordata; class Mammalia; order Carnivora; family Procyonidae; genus Nasua; species Nasua narica. The sequence continues at coordinate 22,682,294 of CM052809.1, forward strand.
GATTGAGCCACCCAGGCGTCCCTCTCAGCCTCATTTTATCTATAAGGATTGGTATACACACCAGAGGTTTCCTGTGGGTGTTGGTCACGCTGTTGGTAGCTTACTACTCAACAGTGCTTACTGCTTATCCCCACTTACCCCCAAACAGGGTTGCAGTAGACCTCCAAACACGTCCCTCTTGGTGGGGGGGGGGAATCTCATGTTGTGTTAGAGAGACAGGGCCCCTCCTCCCACTCTGAAAGCCAGCCAACCACAGATTAGGCCTGAGACCCCAGCTTGACCAACCTGATGCCCCTGCCAAGACTCTCATGTGAGTGACAGAAAGACCCAAGGACAGGTGAGAAACTACCAAAAGTCTGGGGGTATGGTGACAGTGGAGACCACCTGTCTTCTGCTCTTGCTGCCCCGTCTCTTCTGGTTCTTGTCTCTTTTCATAGTCTGGTCCTCCTGCTCTCTAGTCAATTCTATGAACTACCACACTTCCTTCCAACACATTCCTTTTGTTGAACAAGTCAGGCATCACTGGTTGCTGTTGCTTGAAATTAACAAGTTTCTGATATAGAGCCAAGCCCTCTTCAACACGGGGATTCCAACGTCAGCCAGGAAGAAATCTAGCCAGACTTGGGTATCGCAAGCTACTCTTTCCCTGGAAGAAGTAACTACCAGGCACAAGAGCAAGAGAGATCTCACACAGCTGCCCTGGGGCTAAGGGACTGCCATCCCAGCCCTTTGATGTGGCTGGAGACCCTTGAGCAGGTCTTATACAACATCAAAACTACCAACTCAGGAAACAAGATAAAGCAGCGCAGGAGAAACAAGGCAGGCAAGTTCCTGGTTCAAAGTCACAAACATTTGCTATAAAAACGCAAACAAGATTTCCCTTAACAAACATAAAATCAAAGACAGGAAATCGCAGTCAGTTTCTTTTTCCTATTCCTGCACTAAGGAGGGTTGACCTGAATTCCACCTGTTTCTTCACACCAGCATGGACCGAAGGTCAAAACAGATGTCAGGCCAAGGTGGGCCTATCTGGAGACCCAGAAGCATAGGCTCCCATCACATAGCCACCTCCTACAGAGGGCTGGGCCTCTGCTGAAGTTTCCCAGTAAGGACCATCTAAACACTGAGTTACACAACCTCTGAGCCGAGCATCCTCTCTTCGGTGAAGCTTCTCTGATATCTCTAGGCAGAGTTCATTGTTCTCTGCCCCATCTAATGCTACATTATAAAATAGTCATTTATTTGTCTGCCCCCATTAGACAGATGTTGAGCTCTTGAAAGAAAGGATGCCTGGCCTTCCTGATCAGAACTATGACCAGTGCTTGCTGAATGAATGCCTCTGGGAGACCTGATCCTGGGTGAACAGTTGTACCATTTCTCCATTCTGGGAGTTCACAGCAACATCCCAAGGATCGCCTTAGCCTCCAGGTTGCAGTAAAGAGCATGTGTATGTGTACATGAGTGTGTGCTTTGGGGGAGGTGTGAGGGAGTGTCCAGTGAGGGCTGGACTCCTAGCCATTCCCCTTGAGCAAGGTCTTGTATCATCTGTCTGCTCTCTGGAGGAACAATCTTTAAAGCAACATTAGATCCTGGACTGGCCACTGCCTTCAGGTCACTACCGTTAATCGCTTCACTTTCTCCTTTTGATAGTTTTAACAAAAAGATGTGACTTACCATACTAGAAGGGACTACTGTCTTTTCAGAGAAGTTGCTTCCGTTTCTGGCTTGGCCACAATCAAAAGAAGTCTGGGGAGTTGCTGCCAAGGATGCAATCAAGGATTTCCAAGTGCGTTCAATAGTGTTTCCAAAGCCTTTGCGTTGATTCTTAGGGTTAAATTAATAATCTTTATTAGTGATGGCAGTAGGTGCTATTTCACAGATAGTCTCTAAACAATGGTTGGTTTTGGGTGTCTGGGTGGCTCTGTTGGTTAATCATCTGACTTTGGCTCAGGTCATGATCTCAGGGTCCTGGGATCCAACCCCCAGTTGGGCTCTGAGTTCAGCAGGGAGTTTGCTTCTCCTTTCCTGTCCCTTTCCTCCTTTCCCCCTCCCTGTGCTCTTTCTCAAATAAACAAATATTAAAAATTTTTTTTAAATTAAAAAAAAGGAAGGAAAAAAAACCCCCAAAACAATGGTGTTTTCAAAAGACTTAACACATGCCTGCAAAGAATTAAAAATAAAGTCATACTGCAGCCATCTGGTCTTCCTGGAGCACTGAGTGCTTTATCTAAATTACATTTACCAGGTGCCTGGGTGGCTTAGTGGGTTAAAGCCTCTGCCTTCAGCTTAGGTCATGATGTCAGGGTCCTGGAATTGAGCCCCGAATTGAGCTCTCTGCTCAGCAGGGAGCCTGCTTCCCCCCCCCTCTCTGCCTGCCTCTCTACCTACTTGTGATCTGTCAAATAAATAAGAATCTTTAAAAAAATTAAAAACATATATATTACATTTACCTTAATGTGCCTAACGGCTTACAAGTCAACAATAAGACAAATAATCCAGCTTTTTTGTTAATGAGCAAAGGATTTGTATAGACATTTCTCCCAAGAAGATATACAAGGGGCCAATAAGCACATGAAAAGTGGCTCGGTATCACATACAAATCAATGAGGTACCACTTAGCACCCACTAAAATGAGGAGAATCAAAAAGATGTTCATCAAAGGTTGGTAAGAACATAAAGAAATCGGAATCTTCACACACTGCTGGTGGGAATGGAAAATGATGCAGCTGCTTTGGAAATAGTTTATCCAACAATTAAATGGTTACTCTGTGACTCCTCAATGCTACTCTTAGATATATGACCAACAAGACTAAAAACACATTCATACAAAAACCTGCACTTGTTTATAACAGCATTATTCATAATAATCAAGAAGTACAAAGAACCCAAATGGCCTTCAACGGATGTATAAACAATGTTGTATTTCCAGACTATGGATTATTATTCAGCCATAAAAAGAAATTAAGTACTGGGGCGCCTGGGTGGCTCAGTGGGTTAAAGCCTCTGCCTTCATCTCAGGGTCCTGGGATCGAGCCCCATGTCGGGCTCTCTGCTCAGCGTGGAGCCTGCTTCCCCCTCTCTCTCTGCCTGCCTTTCTGCCTACTTGTGATCTCTCTCTGTCAAATAAAAAAAAAATCTAAAAACAAGAAAAAGAAATTAAGTCCTGATACATGCTACAACATGAATGAACCTTGAAAAGATTATGCCAAATAGAATAAGTCAGACAAAAAGATCATATATTGTGATTCTATTTATAGGAATCTCCAGAATAGGCAAATCCACAGAGACAGAAAGCAGATTAGTAGGTTGCTAGAGGCTGGGAGGAAAGGGGATGGGGAGTATTATTGGGTATGAAGTTTTTGGGGGAAATGATGGCAAAGTTCTGGAATTAGATACTGGTGATAGTTGTATAACCATGTGAGCAGACTAAAAATCCCTAAATATACAGTTTGTAACGCTGAATTTTATGGCGTGTGAACTTTTCTCTGTATGTGTACATGTGGACATGTACACACATGAAGTTAACTGCTGTTGCTGACACTGGCCAATTCTTGCTCAAGACCTTCATATACAGAACAAGAGATGACCTCAAAGCACTCTAACTACTCTGATATTTTAAGTGTTAATGTCTAAAAGCAAAAAGACGGATGTGTTGAAGAGGTACCTCTTTTCTTGATGTGGTTGAACACATGCCTTCTTCTCTACTCCCTCCCACTGCCACTGGAACAAGTGATTATCCGATATACCCCCCTAAAGGCAAAGAATAAGTGAGGAGAGTTTAGCAGATGAGTGTGAACAAATTTTGGGGAAACTGGCCTCAAGTGTGAGCAGAGCTCATGAAAAAGGAAACCTAAAGCTGCTATGGGTGGGCTTATCAACAAGAAGCTACATGAGGAGCAAAAGAAGCTGGGGAAATCTCAGGAAATGAAGAGTCCATGTGCCATGGAAGGCAATGGTGCCCCCTAGGATTCTAAGTGGGTATCAACAGAGTCTGTAGATACAATAATTAGACCCATGTACACTCCTCCCACCCCAAACAGCTAGTTGACCAACTCTGCCCCAATAGAGAAGGAAGGTGAATTCTGTGGAAGTATGGAATCAAAGAGTCTCTAGAGCACTCAACTCCATGTGTGGTGGAGATTGAGAAAAAGCCCCCATACCAGGATAAAAAGATTCCGTGAAAGCTCATAGCCCCTTGCATCGCCGGGGTCTAAAACCACCAGCTGCTAAGTCTGTATTTTGTCCCCTCTTCCTCCCATCAAAAGATACCGTAATTGGGCGCAGTTTAATTTGTGTGGGAGCGTCTGGGTGGCTCAGTCAGTTAAACATCTGCCTTTGGCTCAGGTCATGATCCCAGGGTCCTGGGATTGAGGCCCACATCTGGCTCCCTGCTCAGTGGGAAGCCTGCTTCTCCCTCTGCCACTCACCCTGCTTGTATTCGCTCTCTCTGTCAAATAAATAAAATCTTAAAAAAAAAAAAAAAAGATACAGTAATTGTTCTGTGCAGAAACCTATAGCATCTGTTAGGAGCCTCAAACTCAAGAACCTATTAACACCTCTGGCCCTCTCACGCAGAAGACATTGCCTCAGCTTTCTAGGGCCATATACTTACCGATGCACAACAGAAGATTTTTTTTTTTTTTAAGACTCTAACATGAAAGGCAAAGACTAAAACCAAACTTTTAAAAAAATAACTTTTTAAAGATTTTATTTGAGGGGAGCGTGGGTGGCTCAGACATTAGCATTTGCCTTTGGCTCAAGTCATGATCCCAGGGTCCTGGGATCTAGCCCTACGTCGGGCTCTCTACTTGGCACGAAGTCTGCTTCTCCCTCTCCCACTTCCCCTGCTGTGTTCCCTTTCTTGCTGTGTCTCTCCCTGTCAAATAAATAAATAAAATGTTTAAGAAAAGAAAAAGATTTTATTCTAGGGAGAGTGCACATAGGCCTGAGTAGTGGAGGAGAGGCAGAGGGAGAGGGATGGCAGACTCCCCGCTGAGCAGGGAGCCAGGCTGGGGCTCCACACCAAGACCCTGAGATCATGACCTTAGCTGAAGGCAGACGTTTAACTGACTGAGCCACCCAGGCGCCCCCACACAAATTAAACTCTTAATAAATTTTCAAGAAGAAAACAGAGCAGAGAAAAACTGTCATTTGGGGGCAGTTCATGTGGACCATAGCTTCTACTCGGTCTAAACAGTTGCCATCCTACAACCTCAGAGATTTGCTCAATGACAAAACCAAGAACCCCCGAAAATGCATGCCAAGTTCTTCACCTCTCCGCATCCCCATCTCCACTGACATAATCCAAGTCAGCTTCTCTCCCTTGGACCCCGACAACAGACCCCTAAAGCCCAGACGGTTTTCACGCTTCAGACTTATTTGAGAGAGAGAGAATGAGCAGTAGGGAAGAGCAGAGGGAAGGAAAGAGAGAGAGAGAGAGAGAGAGAGAGAGAAGCAGACTCCCTGCTGAGCAGGAGGCCCAATGCAGGGTTCCGTCCTGGGGTTATGACCTGAGCAGAAGGCAGACACTTAAAGGACTGAGCCATCCAGGTGCCCCCAGGCTAATCTCTGCAAACAACTCTACATGTGATACTTAGAGAGATATTTAAGAAAGAAAAAAAACAAAGAAAGAAACCAACCATTTCCAGTCCCTGATTTAACATTCTCCACACCTCTTAGCCAAGCCCTTTGTGCTGGCCTAACAAGGTCTTTTTTTTTTTTTTTTTTTAAGATTTTATTTATTTATTTATTTATTTATTTATTTATTTATTAGGAAAGAGAGTGAGAGAGAGCAGGTCAGAGTGAGAAGCGGACTCCCCATGGAGCTGGGAGCCCGATGTGGGACTCGATCCCGGGACTCCGGGATCATGACCTGAGCCGAAGGCAGTCGCTCAACCAACTGCGCCACCCAGGGGCCCCTAACAAGGTCTTGTATCATCTGTCCTGGTCTGCTCTTCCAGCCCTTGTCCTCCTACTCTGCTTGGCACTCCACCCCCCTCCTCCTTGTTTCCTACTTGCCAGCTACACCCAGTTCTTTCTGCTTAGAACACAGTGCATTCTCACCTCCGTTCTGCCTAGAAGCTCCTGGATATGGCTGTTCACGATATTTGTATGTTGTCTGTCTCGCCCCACTGATATAAAACTCCATGAGAACAAGTACCATGTTTTTCTTATTTACTGCTATTACACCACTTACAAGAGTATCTCATGCGTGGCGTATGCCCAATAGGTACTCACTGAATTAATAAAACTATAGTTTAAAGGGCTCAAAGTCTTAAGGGTAGGGGTGAAATGGCAGAAGATGAAAACATATTAAGCCATTCAGTAATATCAAAGTATTAATTTATCAAGACACCAGGACCTATCAAAACCTTATTGACGTTATGATGAACCCTTTCCTTGACCAAGTAGGTTTCAATGTAAAAAAAAAAAAGAAAAATCTATTCTATCAATGACAATATCCTAATTGTGATGGTATGCTACAGGTTTGCAAGGTATTATCATTGTAAAAACCGGGCAGAAGATAAACGTGATCTCTCTGGTATTTCGTACAATAATATATTGCATATTATTCTACAATTACCTTAAAATAAAGTTTATTTTAAAAAATTCCATGGGACGCCTGGGTGGCTCAGTTGGTTAAGCGGCTGCCTTCGGCTCAGGTCATGATCCCAGCGTCCTGGGATCGAGTCCCGCATCGGGCTCCTTGCTCGGCAGGGAGCCTGCTCCTCTCTCTGCCTCTGCCTGCCTCTCTGCCTACTTGTGATCTCTCTCTGTCAAATAAGTAGGTAAAATCCTAAAAAAAAAAAAAAAAAAGTCGAACCTAAACATATTATTCATTCAGCCTGCTTCTGTAGTACCACCCCAAAAGTATTCTTCCAACGAATATTCTCTGGTGACAAAAGCTCACTCTTGGAATTTTGAGTAATAAAGGAAGTCTCTGTTTCCGGTACGTGATATATTTTTCCTGCTTCTGAGAACATCAGACTCCGTTCTTAAGCACACAGCACCTGGCCCATAGTCGGCGTTCAATAAATATTTATTCAGTGAGCTAATTATTGCCGAGAAAGCCAAAATGACCGAGGCCCGGGCTGTGAACTCCTAACACTGCCTGTCACAGCATTCCAACAGGGAAAGACACCAACTCTAAACTGCTCACATAGCACTATGCTTAAGCAATAAAATGCCCCAAATGCACAGTTGACCCGTTACCCACATATATTACTCAATTATTCCCTACAAATTGCATTACACACTAAAGTAGGACAAAGAAATACTGTCAGACCACTTAAAAAAATCTTCTTCTTTAATTACTGAAATAGCCTTGGTCTAACATATTAGGGCCCTTTCCAAACATTAACTAGTCAATTTGTAGTTTTGGAAGGACAACTTCATCACAAAGTAATTACACAGATAAAAGACTACCTTCTTATCAATTCTCACCCAGGATGAAATGTCTTAATCTCCTGGTTGTGTTGATATTTTCCTTCCATTTAGAGAACAGTTGATGGATAAAATAGAATGCTTTTCTATTTTATCAATCCCTTCAGTCAATGACATATTAAGAAATGTTTTGTAGGGGTGCCTGGGTGGCTCAGTTGGTTAAGCAACTGCCTTTGGCTCGGGTCATGATCCTAGAGTCCCGGAATTGAGTCCCGCCTCGGGCTCCCTGCTCAGCAGGGTGTCTGCTTCTCTCTGACTTCTCCCCTCTCATGCTATCTCTCTTTCAAATAAATAAAATCTTATTAAAAAAAAAAAAAAGAAATGTTTTGTGGACTAACATCCTCTAAAAGAATATCTTAAGTATTTAATTTCATTTATCATTTTATCACTTACAACCCTAAAGTTACAAATTAAAATTGGTTGCTTATATCAAGTCCTGAGCATTTCTCTTTGATCACTTATGTAACCATGAACACTTCCTCCTTTACCCGGCATTTCCCCACAGACCCTCCAAACTGAGCTCTAAACCAAGTCCAGTGGCTGCTGCCCTTGAACCTGGTTAGTTCAATACACCAAGTATTCAATTTAACACAGGAGTTGATTTAAACAGATAAGGAGCAGGAAACTCAGAGCTGAAGGTAAAACCAGCTCTTGATGTGCCCCATTGTTCCTTGGCATACTAAACGGTCATCCCATTAGCTGACCTCCTATCTCATCTGAACTAAATACCAAAGCTGAATGCATCTCTTTAAGGCACATGTAGCCTCATCCTTGAATTTCCAGATTTCTATCACCGTTGTCCTTTCTCATTTCTTTTCTAAAATGGCAGCTTTTCTAAGAGTAACCAATGAAAAACAGGTTTCATTTGGAAGAGGCAGTTAGGAGACTAGTATATCCTCCCTCTGTTGTGCAGAAAATAATCTCTGAACCTTAAATTTAGCCGATATATCATCCCTTAATATTAATACTGTCCAATGAATGAAGAAACTAGATTAACAAGCTTAAAAAACAAAACAAAACCTACCAAAGGAACAGGTAAGCCCAACTTATGGTTCTTCATGCTATCACTACACAACTGTAGAATCTAAATACTATTCACAAGTCAGCTTTAGAAGTTACCTATAAAGATGAACTCTTTCTGTCCTCAATTTTGGAGTTGACCCTAATACTTAACTTCCATTGAAACAACTCCTTTTCTTCTTTTCTAAACCTTCATACTGCAGACCATATCCATACTCAACCAGAACTAGGCCATGAAAAAAAATAAAACAAACTCCTGTTTTTTTGGGGGGGGGATTCCAGTTTAGTTGGAATTATGAGGAATACTTTAACTTATGTATTTCATGTGGTCCATTTGAAAACAGCCATCTTTTTTCTTTTCTTCTTTTTTAAAAGATTTTATTTGACAGAGACACAGTAAGAGAGGGAGCACAAGCAGACACAAGCAGGGGGAGTAGGAGAGGGAGAATCAGGCTCCCCGCTGAGTAGGGAGCCCAATTCGGGCTCAATCCCAGGACCCTGGGATCATGACCTAAGCCAAAGGCAGATGCTTTACAACTGAGACACACAGTTGCCCTGTTTTCCTTTTTTAAAGGTACAACTGAACTCAGCTTTTCTACATTGAGGCAAAACTTCCAATTGCTTATTGCAAGTAGTCTGAGCTTTATTTAATACTCTCTAAGGAGGTATTTTTTAAATCTTAAATACAACATGCAGTCATAATAGTGGATGCTTTCCTGCCTTTGAAGTACGTCTGCTTTCCTGACCTAAAACTGACCTGACAGTCACCTCAGGGATGAGGTGGAGAAGTTTAAGGAAGCCATCAAACAGACAATGTAATTGCAGTTTACAAAGGGATTACAGTTTAAGATTTTATTTGAGAGAGAAAGAGAACATAGTTGGGGGGGGGAGTGCAGAAGCAGAGGAAGAAGCAAATTCCCCTGCTGAGCAGGGAGCCCCATGCAGGGTTTGAACCCAAGACTTGGGGATCATGACCTGAGCCGTAGGCAGCCACTTAACTACTGAGCCACCCAGGCACCCAAAAACATCCGTCTTTAAGGGAGACTTACCTTCAAGTAACTTCAATTGCACACCTCCACTGTTTGTTATATATGCCTTTTCCAGGCCAGTTATTTTTTTTACCCTGAAGAATGACAGAAGACGAGACAAAACCCTTGAGACATCATCTCTTAAACTGGCAGCCTCATTCACAACAGAATAAAGACTCCTTCAGGTTAAAGAACAAGATGGCCAAGTTACTTGGAAACTGGGCCACCTAAAACTACCTTTGTTACAGGGGTTTTTTGTTTGTTTTTTAAGATTTTATTTGAGGGGTGCCTGGGTGGCTCCATGGTTAAGTGTCTGCCTTTGGCTTAGGTCAACATCTCAAAGTTGTGGGTTTGAGCCCCAAGCCCGGGCCCCAGCTCAGTGGGGAGCCTGCTTCTCCCTCTCCCTCTGTGCCTTCCCGTGCTTGTGCTCTAATGAATAAAAAATTTTTAAGAAGTTTTTTTTTTAACCATTTTATTTATTTGTCAGAGAGAGAGCATAAGCAGGCAGAGGGAGAGGCAGGCTCTGTGCCAAGCAAGGAGCCCAATGAGGGACTCGATCTCAGGACCCCAGGATCATGACCCAAGCCGAAGGCAGCTGCTTAACCAAATGAGCTACCCAGGCGTCCCATGAATAAAATTTTTTTTAAAGATTTTATTTGAGACAGTTTGAGAGAGAGAGAGAAAGAGAGAGGGGAAAGGCAGAGGGAGAAGCAGAGATCCTGACATGGGGCTCAGTCCTGAGACTCCAGGATCATGACCTGAGCTGGAAGCAGACACTTAACCGGTTGAGCCACTCAGGCACCTCAATAAAGGGAAAAAAAAAAAAAAAAGACATTGTAGATCTTGAATACTTAGCATGAAAAAAGGAATTTAAAAAAAGAAAAGAGGTGGGGGCACCTGGGTGGCTCAGTTGGTTAAGCAACTGCCTTCGGCTCAGGTCATGATCCCAGAGTCCTGGGATCGAGTCCCACATCGGGCTCCCAGCTCCACAGGGCGTCTACTTCTCCTTCTTTCTCCCCTCTCATGCTCTCACTGTCTCTATCTCAAATAAATAAATAAAATCTTTAAAAAAAAAAAAAAGATTTTGAGAGTGAGAGGGAGTGAGCACGAACATAAGCACAAGTTGTGTGGGGGTGGCCAGAGGGAGAGGTTCTCAATCCCAGAACCCCTGGACCATGACCTGAGCTGAAGGCAGAGGCTTGACTGACCCACCCAGACACCTCCAGGCTAATTTTTCTTAAAAATGTTTTTGAGTGGCTAAAAGAGCATTTTTGTCAGTATGCGTGGGCTTGTGACCTATATGGAAGATAGCACCACACCGGAAAACAACTGAAAAGGAAATTAGCGATTCTATTCTCAGTCACATCAAGAATAAAATACTTAGAATTTAACAATAAAAAGTGCAAAACTTATACTCAGAAAGTACAGAACATTGTGGGAGCAATCAAAGACAACCTCAGTCTAAGGAAAAACTTCCCATGCCCTGGATTACAAGATTTGACATTGCTAAAATGCCAATACTTCCAAACTGATCTACAGATTCAAAACAATCCCCATCAAAATCCCAGCTGGCTTCTTCCTTAGACACTAAGCACTAACCACTAAGAAAAGATGATTTACAAGAATGAGAAGGGGTGCTTGGGTGGCTCAGTTGGTTAAGCATCTGCCTTTGGCTCAGGTCATGATCCCAGGGTCCTGGGATCAACTCCCACATCCAGCTCCCCGCTCAGTAGGGAGCCTGCTTCTCCCTCTCTCTCAGCCCCCCTACTTGTGTGCATGTTCTTTCTTCCTCTCTCTGTCACATAAAGAAAATATTTGAAAGAAAAAACAAATGAAGATACAGGGAGCCTGGATTGGCTCATTTGGAAGAGCAAGCGACTCTAGATCTTACAGTTCTGAGTTCAAGCCCCATGTTGGGTGAAGAGGCTACTCAAGTAAAAAAAAAAAAAAAAAAAAACCTAAAAAAATTAAAAGTACATCTTGCATTTAGGAGTTACTTTGGTTTGTAGATGAGAGTGTTAGGAATGCTCCAAAAGGCAACACTGCATCAGTCCTAACTGGATCTCTAGGACTCTCCCAAGATAGGATTTATTGAAAACTCGCATATAAGCCCTGATATCCGAACCAGGCCTATTCTGTAATGTGACTTGATCACTGCTAGGTTCGTTTAATGGCAATACTCCCAAATCCACCTGGAAAAAATTTGTGAGGGCAGAGTGATGGGAGCTGAGGGAAATCTGTAAAAACAAACAAAAATGACAAGAAAAATGTTCCCTAACTTCCTTCTGTAGGGTCAGAGGTTTTAAATACATAAAGGAGAAAATAGTCTAAAAATCTTGAACATTGCATTTTCTTGTAAGAATCTGCAAGACAGTTTCCATTAAATAAATGGGACAAATGTTACTTTGATGTGAGTCACCCTATTTCTACACACCACCTGAAGAGCTGCATTAGGGTATCACACTGAAACAACAGACATAGGTTACGTGCTTCTGGTCCCAGTAAATGTCCTTCAACAGGTTTTAGGTAGAAAAGCTAACCTCCCTTGGGTACCTGGGTGGCTCAGTGGGTTAAGCGTCTGCCTTTGGCTCAAGTCATCATCTCAGGGTCCTGGGATCGAGCCCCCACATCGGGCTCTCTGCTCAGCAGGGAGTATGCTTCTCCCTCTCCCTCTGCCCCTGCTGTCTCCCACTAATAAATTAATAAACTCTTAAAAAAAAAAAAGCTAACCTCTCCTAACCAAGAAGTTAAGTCAAATCTAGCTTATAAATTATACTACTTCTCCCTCCCCAGAGATCATTTAAAAGCAAAGCACACACATGGTCAATTTATGCCATTGAGAGGGATTTATTCTTCCATTAAATAAAACTATCGCACTCTGAACTGTCCATTTAGAGCTGCAATTCCAACCAAGATTTACGCTAAGATTTTTTTTCTTACATCAAAAACAAGATTCCAACGCAAAGAAAAAAAATCGCTCCGGAACAAAAATTTGAAGCCCTCTAAAAAAATTTCATTTATATTTGAAAATAAAGGCAGATGTTACCCCTTTACACCGATGGAGGCCCCAGGATGTGCGACAATGTCCTTACGCAACACAGAAGCATTTGACGCAGCGCTCTCCCTCCAAGGCACAGAGAGGCACACAGTGTTTCCTTTGCAGAAGAGGCTCAAGGTTTTAGCTTCCAGAACCGTTTGTTAACGACAGGTGCACTTAGTGGCTATCATGTCTTCATATTCTTTGTAAGCGATTGAGCCATCTGGCTCGATGGTCAGAACGCTGAGAGGGCTGTATTTAGCAGGAACACACGACGGTCTTGGCACCGAGGAGTCGAGCCTCTCATGGATGATGTTCTGCACCATGGTGTGAACTGGCGAGCCATACCGGTGTCCAACTGCCCTGGGACAGTCCCCTTTACAGTATCGAGGGTTGTATCGGTGCGGGGCCACGATCCAGTTGTCCCACTTCAGCTGGCTGAAGCTGAGCCTGAAGTCATGGAGCTCGCACTCGTGTTGGGGAAAAAGAAACTGTTTAAAGTACTCACTCAGATTCAGAGGAGCTGGAACCAGAGGCTTGTTCAATGCCAAGCCGACAGTTTCCCGACCTCTCCGGGGACGGGAAGATCTTACACCCTCAGCTGACCCTTCTGCCCTGGCGCAGAGAGACGGACCACCGTTCCGGCCAGCACGCTGTGGAGGCTTCCGTTGATAGCGAAGGGAATACCACCTGTGATAAGCCTGAGCACTTGTGTCGTTTAGATACAGAAGCAGTGAGGGGGGCGCCAGAAGAGTCACGTTTAATGGCTTGTCCTGGGCTGAAGGATTCTGCCGCTGGCCTCTCTCGCAGGTTAAACTGACAGCCATGTGAATACGTCTCTTGTTGGAGGCCACTAGAGGCCGAAGAGGAGTGGTCACATCAACCTCAAACCATTTGTACTTCCTTTTAAATTCAAACTGTAAGTTAAAGGTAAATGAGGACGGAGCTTTCCGGGGGGTCCTGCTAGAAAACTCTGGCTCTTTCATCACCAGGTTGCACACGCATTTAACAGCAGAGGGAAAAGAAATGGAGTTGCTGGTAGTGTAGAGCAAGACTGACTTCAGTAAGTTTTCAACGGCAGTAACACGATCCAGGTTAAACAGCAGGTCGACTGATGGAACGGATCCTGAGAAGAGAAACAACCCACCAGCAGTGCTTTAACACAAAAACCGAACAGCAAGTCAAATCAAGGTGTGTGTCCTTCATCATCTGTTTTCTCCCTTCTCTTTCCCCACGTCCTCCAGCCCTAAGAAAGGGGGTGGGGGAGGTCAGTTTTAGAGAAAATATGGGGGATAGATACCATAACTAACTGCCAGTGAGTACGACTGGCTATTTTATCACCAGAAATTCACAACAGTTGTGGTGATCCACAAAACAGGTGTGGTGATCCACAAAAATGATGGAGAATCGTTACATTTCCCAATCTCTGGTTTCCCAATCTCAGCCATTGGCTCCAAACATAGAAGCAGCTAGTAAATTCTGTTTTTCTCTTGGAGAGTCTCTAGAGAGGTACCTGTAATAAGCACATTTACCAGCCTTGTTAAAAAGACTTTCTAAGACCTAATGAACAGAGTCAGTAAAGATGATAATGGCCTAATTTGGAACATTTGAGACTGACAACAAATGGAAGCTTTAAAACCACTCTAGTAGGGCGCCTGGGTGGCGCAGTTGGTTAAGCAACTGCCTTCGGCTTGGGTCATGATCCCGGAATCCCGGGATCGAGTCCCACATCGGGCTCCCAGCTCCACAGGGAGTCCGCTTCTCACTCTGACCTTCTCCCTTCTCATGCTCTCTCTCACTCTCTCTCTTTCCTAATAAATAAATAAATAAAATCTTTAAAAAAAAAAAAAACCACTCTAGTAGAAAGACCTCAAGGAAGATGGGAGGGTTTTAAACAGCCACAGCTGACCCATAGGATTAGAACGGTTTTGGTCATGAGTTAGTGAATCTAGGTTTGTTGGTTGTGTGTGTATGGGTGTGTTTTTTAAAGCACCGCTCCTTTCGCTCACACACACAGGACTTCAAGATGCTGGATCAGATTGAAGACTAACACTTTGTACTTAGGAAGACCTACTGTTAGAAATGCGGTCTTCTGCTTTCCTCTCACAGAAAGCAACAAACAAGGGGAAACATCCTATTTAACACAATACACCAGTAGCTAGAAGACATTTTAGACACGTTTCCAGGTCAGCACAGATAGAGTGAAAGTAAAAAGAGAAAAGAGGTTAAAATACCTGGTTTCCAGTCTCAATTTTGTGACCTCGGACAAGATGCTGACCTCCAGCAACATTCTGCTCAGTCTTTAGAGCCAGTAAGTCTCTCCTAGCTCTATAGTTTTACCATATGGGGGCGTCTGGGTGGCTCAGTTGGTTAAGCGCCTGCCTTCAGCTCAAGTCATGATCCAGGAATGTGGAGAGCAAATCCCCGCATCGGGCTCCCAGCTCAGCGGGGAGTCTGCTTCTTCCACTGACTCTCTCCCCTCTCATGCTCTCTCCCACTCTCACCTTCTCTCAAATAAAATATTAAAAAAAGATAAACTTCTACCATATGAGCCCACGTTAATCCATGAGGGCATTAGAAAGAAACAGTAAGGTCAAGTACCAGATTTGTTTCAATGTGTATACTGAATATCATGCAAAATAAAAAGTAATTGAAGGAGCAAGGCCCAGTTCCGCTCTGTAACTGAAACAGATAACTGTATCATCTTCCCACCGCCCCTTAACCAATCTGCTCCTACACACCTGTTGCCTGGTTCCCAGGAGCCTGCTTGTGCGGGGCACAGGATGTGAAGAGCCGAACAGTGTTGTAGAAAGGACTTCTGTTGGATTTAGGGATCCCCTCCTTGGTAGCGTATGCTTTATAGAGCCTCTTCATGTAGCGCAAAGCTCTGGAGTCAGGCTGTAGCCTAGGGGTGCCACCTTGTCCATCATACAGAACCTTGAAAACAGGAGAAAGGAAGCCAGTTCTGTCTCTTCCATCTAGAGGCCGCAGCAAGGACGAAGGCTCAGCCTCAGACTCCAACTCAGCACCAGCTGCAATCTGAGTTTCTCCTCTAGAAGTCTGAGAACCAAGGCCAGTAGGAAAACACAGCCAGGAAAAGCAGAAAAACCAAAGGAAGAAGTTGCTGAGAAGCGCCATGGCCTGGAAGAACTAGCAAGGGATACATTTCCCCCTACCAGTCTCCTTGCTAAAGAGCCAGGAAGAGCGTAGGTCAGTCTTTTAAATAACTTTTAGGTGTGTGGGTAGGCTAGGGTCACTTCTGTAATCAGACCTCAAGGATGCCTAGCTGAAGATAATTTTTATCAGCTGTGCATCTAACTGCTGATAACATCCTATTTATCCAATTTGTCCTCAGATATGGATGCATTTGGTTATTTATCTTTCCTCTTCCTTTCCCCCTCTCTTTTAAAGAGGCATTTATTTTTTTGTTAATTTTTTTCTCCCCAAATGTTTAATTTTTCAGTGTTACAAGATTGATTGTTCATGCACCACACCCAGTGCTCCATGCAGTACGTGCCCTTCTCGATACCCACCACCAGGCTCACCCCCCTCCCCTCCAAAACCCTCAGTTTGTTGCTCAGAGTCCACAGTCTCTCCTGGTTCATCACCCCCTCTGATTTCCCCCCATTCGCCCTTCCCTTCCTTCTCACGATGCCCTCCATGATTTTCTTTATACTCCACACGTGAGACCATAAGATAATTGACTCTCTCCTCTTGACTTATTTCACTCCGCATAATCTCTTCTAGTCCTGTCCATGGTGATACAAAAGTTGGATATTCATCTAAAGAGGCATTTATTAAAAACCCTTTAAGTTTTTGCGATGCCAATGGAATAGTTATGCAACCTCCACAGCCACAGGCTTGCCACCACCTCATAGCAAGGCCAAGAGAATTGAGAAATGATCTCAAAACCACCCATTTTGGAGATTAGGATTCTTAAAATGTTCTTAGGTGCTTGCTGAAACTTCCAAAGCAAGTGGTAAAGCTATTCATGATAATGGGAAGGTCTGTTGATATGCAATGTACTGGATTCACTCTTCCTCTCCTTCCAGGTGCTTAGAATAATTACTTAACTGCCAGCTGATTTGGAGAGTGAGAGCAAGTCACAATTGGCATTGAAATTCCAGAGAGCAGAGAACTGTTGGGTTGCCCAGTTCTCAGGGAGCTTCCTATAGAATATGGACTTCGGATATTGAAATATGCTTTTAAAAGAATATCGCTTTGAACCTTGACTCCTTTTAAGTATAATATCTGGATTCTTTACTTTGGTCTGCACATTTATGCATATATTTTCGTTCAAAGGTTTGGAAATGTTTGCAGAGTTTCACGGTTTTTAAAAAATTAATTTAAGTTTAATTCGCTAGGGTGTTTTTGTTCTTGGTATAAGGACTTAGGTTCTTGGAGCGGAGACAAAGCTGGAGATGATGCTTTAGGAAAACGAGACAAAGGTGCACCATCTAACACTGAAATGAGGGCATATCCAGTGCACCCGTGAGGAGACCATGCTGGAAGGAAGTCAACCCACACTCATGGTACAAGATTCAGAAGTAGTCAGTGCAGTAAGTACGCTGATGAAACTGAGGGCCGTTTGCAAATTTTAAGCTCACTGCCTGCCAAGACTCGCTGGCCCCTGGCTGGGAGACAGGGTTCCATAAAACACACGCAGACTGCTGAATGACAGCTTAGTCCAACATCACATATGACCGGCAAACCCACGAACAAAACATTTACAGACGCTCTGCATCAGGCAGAAAGGCCAGGCCCGCAGGATCCTTCCGCAAAGTGCTTTCGGAAACGCCTAGAACGCCCCCGGGGCAGTGGAGAAGCGTGGGCGCCAGCCCGCCTCTGGCCAGACCTGGGTGGGAGGTGGTGGCAAGCCGGCGACTGTGGAGGTCCCCTCGTCCCTCCTACCGCCACCCACGGCCGGTTATCAACTGTTTGCCCATTCCCTGGGGACTCCTCTTGGGGCAACTTGAGGGAACGTTTTTATTCTACCGGGGGAAGGTCTGAGCCCCGCCAGTGGATTCTCGGACCGCGGCGGCCGAGAGAAGCCCCAAATGCGCGTCCCTGATCCTGGTACTGGGTCGCTGATGTGCTGAAAAGAACCGACCCCTTTAGCGCCTGGACCAGAGCGCAGAAGGCAGCAAGCGGCGGCCCCTCCCCCGGCCTCAGGGCGCTCTCCTCAGGCGCTGGACTCACAGGGCCCCAGAGCCCGGGCCCGGGCCGGCCCACGCGCCCTCGACGTCGGCTGGCCCCTTTATCTACACCTCTCTGTGCCCCCCGCTCCGGCCGCTTCCTGCGGCTCCACAGCAGCGCAGGAGGCTGAGGGGAAGCGTCAGCACCTCGCGCGGCGTCCCGGGGCCGCAAATCCCGTCCGGTACTCCGAGTCTCGCGCGGGGCCCCGCCCACTCCCGGGCCGCCACCACCCGCGGCCAGGGCACGTCCCTGCGGAAGGGGGAGCAACGGCACCTCCCCCTGGAGACGGCCGGAAAATGGTATTCCCCGGAAGTGACTTCACGGCCTCCTGGAGCGGTTGCCAAACCTAGCGGAAGTGACGCACGGAGGCCGGTGCTTCCCGGGACTGTGGAGGGAGAGGTGACCTCCGCGGGGGAGTGAGGTCCGGGCGCTCGGTCGTGGGAGTCTCTGGGAGGGTGGGGGTGCCGCCTGGGCCGGGAAGGATGAGGAACTTCGGGGAGGGCGTCTTGGGTCGGGGGTGGCGCGTGGCAAGGGACTGAGGCAAGGACCTGTCCACCCTCAGTCTTGCAGGCGCCGCCGTGACCATGGGCCGCGCGTTTGGGAATCTGACCCGGATGCGGCATGTGATCACTTACAGCTTGTCGCCCTTCGAGCAGCGCGCCTTCCCGAACTACTTCAGCAGGGGCATCCCCAACGTGCTGCGCCGCACGCGGGCGTGCGCCCTTCGCGTCGTGCCCCGTGAGTGCCTTGGCGGGGTTGGGGAGGCTGGACTGCCGTCAGACCCTGAGTGACAGCGGGCCCCCTCAGGTCCTCCCTCTACTTGCCACACACACGTTTTCCATTATTTCAGTGTTCCTCAAAGCCCTTGCACTAGTGTATCCTTCCCATCTAACAGAGGAGCAAACCGAGTCACGAACAGCCGGCCCAAGGTCACTTGCGTGATTCCAGCGTCTCCCTCTGAGGTCATAGCGGTGAACTGTTCTGTGTGAAATGGGTGGCAGATAGTGATGATAATAGCTGGGTATTGCGAAATGGCCAACCCCCCCAAACCCCATAGAAATGTGCACCCACATGTTAAAGGATAAAGTATATGTTATGTGCATTACGTCTCACTTATCTCATTAACATTTTTAAAAATGTGCATCTGGGGAGAGAGGGAAGTTTTGGTGACGGGTTTTCCTGGAATGGCCCTTTCTTTTGGTCATCTGTAAAATGGGTGTGTGGTGTAACCTTCCTTGGTCATCTGGTTTAGAAGTGGCTTCTTGAAAAGTAGAGGGAGTAGGGCGGAGCCTGCAGTGAGTCAGAAAAGACCGGGGACTGGTGTCTTCCATGGGCTTGCTACTTATTCTCACTTTTGATTTTTAAAGCGTTTGTAGCATTTTATCTTGTCTACACATGGGGGACCCAGGAGTTTGAGAAATCCAAGAGGAAGAATCCAGCTGCCTATGAAAATGACAAATGAGCCGTTCATCTGAATAGTGATTCCCAGTGTCTGAGGGACCCTTTTCTGGGGGACCCTTTTCTGGAAGAGGAGTCTACACTGTAGTATCTTGAAGACGTAATAAACTTCTTATGGACTGCACTGTTGTGATTTTGCCTTTTTGTGGGCAAGTCCTTGGTGTGACTGCTGATGCTCAAGTTCATGACCTCTCCTTCCTAGCCTGAGTCCTGAACAGTTTGGCTGGTTTGCGAGTTTGGGGAAGGATCTGGACTCGTCCTTGTTCTGTAATCTACAAGAACTTAGCGGGAGCTACTCCTGCAGCTTTTCATTGTGGGTGGCATGAACTGTGGGGTTGGTTCCCAGTGGTCTCCTGCCATAATAACAATAAGGTCTGGTAACTATAATTACTATGTATCAGGTATTTAGCCCTTAACACAAATAAGTACTTGTAAACCTCACAACTACCTTTGAATTAAGTATCATTATTGCATTCATTTGCAGATGAGGACCCAGGAGGACAGTGAGAGTAAGTAATTTGACCAAAATGATTCAGCTAATCAATAATGGAGTCTGGCACAAAAGTTTTTGCTCCTAAAGCTGTCCTAGACTGCCTTTCCTCCTAAAACAGGCCTGCCTTAGCCTGAGGGGAAGGAAGTCAGCTATAAAAGGAGGGGGTGAGGTCACCCCTTGGCCTCTAGAGCTAAACTCCCTGTGTTTGTACCAGGTTAGTGATAGTGGGCCATAATATTTACTCTTTGGCCCTTCACTGAAAAGTTTATCCCAGTTTTAGAGCCTTTGAATTATCTTTTTAGTAGAAAGGTATCTTTTTTCCTCCACTGGGAGATGGTAGAGATAGGTGTTGGTAGTTTCATGCTTCTGGTTCTCTGCTCCATTTCCAGAAATTTCCTCACTTCTAGGATACTTGCTGCTTGTCCAGAGCAGTAACTTTCACAGTGTAGTTCAGCTTCTGGCTGTATTATTTTTTTTTTCTTATTCTAATGATTATTCTTATCTGTTAGGAACTGAAGTTAAAATACTTCAAAACAAAGAAAAAAAAAGGTAATATAAATTGCATTGGTTGTGTACATTTAAAGCAGGATAAAGAACCTGAGTCGGGTGAACTTAGGCCCATACCCTTAACCTGTGCCACTTCACTGTATGATACAAGAAAGAAACCTCTGTTCCTGACCTTTGACCTTTTTGTTGGTAGGATGATGTGTTAATATAAAACCATAGGGTTGTAACGGTGGAATGAGTGATCCGTAGGAGTCTGGCAGGCTTGGCAGCACAACTGTATGATGGAAACTCCTGCCTCACCCATCATGGTCCAGTTTTCTGGGCTCTCTGTATTTGTTCTCAGGGTTTGCTGAGAACAATGTTTGGGTCGAGATTGTTGAGAATCTGATGAAGCCGTGGACCCAAAGGTGTAAATGCACCACCCATGCTTCATTCTGCATAGTTTTTTTTGGGGGGGGGGTTGTCTGTTTTTTGTTTGTTTTTGTTTTAATATTTGAGGGGCGCCTGGGTGGCTCAGGGGGTCGAGCCTCTGCCTTTGGCTCAGGTCATGATCTCAGGGTCCTGGGATGGAGCCCTGTATCAGGCTCTCTGCTTCCCCCTCTCCCTCTGCCTGCCTCTCTGCATACTTGTGATCTCTTTCTGTTAAATAAATAAAATCTTAAAAAAAATTTTTTTTATTTATTTGAGAGGGAGAGTACAGGAGTGGAGGAAGAGGGTGAGAGGGAGAAGCAGACTCCCTGCTGAGCAGGGAACCTGACGTGGGACTATTCTGGGACTCTGGGATTATGACCTGAGCCAAAGGCAGGGGCTTAACCGACTGAACAGTTTCAACAGGTCCAGGCACCAGCGAGAGCCACTGCCTTGACAGGCCTTTACTCTTTCTCCCTCTGACTTCAGGAGCTGGCTACTTTCTGCCATCATCTTGGCTTCATTTTACCCCAAGACTTTATTTCTTCCTGGTTCCTTGGCTCCTTTGGAGATAACCGCTTTTCCCAGCTCCGACCAGGCATCAAGTCTGGGTTTGAATCCTTTTTACCCCAGGAGCGCTCTGAGAAGACCCTGCTGGAAGTCCTTTTACCTGCTGAGCTTCTGCCTTTGAAGAAAATTATGAAAGTCTGCTGTAAGCCTGTCTCTCCCCAAAGGGCTTACTTCTCTAAGCTGGGCAGCATGGAGCCCTGTGTAGCAGGGTGCTGAGGTCAGTGGGGGGCTGGAATGTGGTTAGTTGTACAGCTCAGTGCTCCTGTCCGTGATACGGATCTGGGATGATTTTAGGGACCGTTCTATCTGCCGAAATCTACAAAGAAAAGAAAAACTCGGGTGAAGTCTCTCAAGGAAGAAGGGGACCGCTGCTGTGGGCCCCAGTGCCTGTAACCCATCCACGTGGAGCCTCCAGCCCTGGGTGTGGCGCCTTCCTCTGCTTCCTGGGCACTGCCACTCACTCATTTCGCCTGGCTTTCCTCAGCAGGGCCCTGCCCCCACCAGGGCTTTTATCTTTGCGCTGGACAATGTGGCAAAGCGAACTCCGGCTTGCCAACCAAGTCCTGGAGATGCAGGCCTATCTAGTGTAGGCTAGTGCCAGGTCCGGACAGCAGAAAAGCAAATACACTTTGACCTTTGCAGTTTTACCTGGAAGTTTCTCCATTTCAGAGTCTTTCATCTTTTATTAGGCATGTCCTGCTCAGGGACAGCAAAAAAGTCTCCAGTTACTGCCAAGCCTTCATAGTCTCCTCTTCCCCTGGAATGTGTTTCAAACTGCTCGTGGAGCTACACCCACTTTCTCCCATTTCATCCTGTGCACTTAACCTCCGCAGCAGAAAATCCCTGGGAGTAGTTACCAAGCAATCAGCCATCTCATTTTCTCCCTATAAATTAATCATGTGAACACCCAAATGTCAGTGGCCGAGAGGCCTCAGATCTACCTCCATCTCGTCGGGAGAACATGAGACTAAACCTCTAAGGGAAAGGGTTGGCCTGTGGTCAGTTAACTTAGACCCCCTGCTCCTGCCTCCCAGCCAAGAGTTCTCTTTATGGCTAAAATTAGTAAAGCCTGCTTAGACCTTTTTGCTGGAAGAAGTAATACGGAGTCGTGTGCTTATCCACTCAGCAAAATGCTTGACTAAGAGAGCCCATGAATTTTTTAAACTTATTAATTTCAGGAATGGGATTTCACAACTATTCAAGGGCCGTGGGATGGGTGTGGACAGCTGCTGTCACCTCAGCTAATGCTGTCTGGATGCCACTTCGCTTCCAAAGCTTTGATTTTTGCTCCATGGTTGATTTAAAACCGTGACAGAGGTAATGTAGACCTACGTTGAAAACTTTTCCTGAGAAGCCTGGGTGGGTGGTTCAGTCGGTGAAGCGTCTGCCTTCGGCTCAGGTCGTGTGGTCTTAGGGTCCTGGGATTGAGTTCCCCCGTCGGGCTCCCTGGGAAGCCTGCTTCTCCCTCTGCCTGCGGCTCCCCTTGCTTGTTGTCTCTCTGTGTGTCTCTAACAACAGCAACAACAACAACAAGAAATATTTTTCCTAGCAGTGGTTCCTTCCATGGGCAGTAACTAATAGGTTTTTTCTTTCCGAAGGAGGGGTGGCATACAAGATAGAGGCTCCAACCCCAAAGGCTTCTGAAGCGTTGTCACATTCATGGTGATGAATGGTACCTTCTCTTCTCCCATGCACACTGGAGCCTCAGGCCCTTTCCTTGGCTCGGGTGCTCGTGTATAATAAATGAACACAAAAGGCTAAGTTGATTTTGCTTAGAGTAGTGGAAGGCAGAAATGGAGGATTAGGAGGAAGTACCCATGTTTGGAACTAGCAGTTTCCAAGTCCCGTCCGGTATATCCCTCTCTTAAGAACAGGCTGGCACCGAGGCCACACCAGACCCGACTGTCCCTAGGACATCACGTTGTTCCGTCTCTTGCTTATCTAATCGGGTTTGTGTTCTTACCCAATGTTCACTAGGTCATCACGTACTTTCTTCCCCACCCCACAGAAGTTCCTAGTTAAGCCCCTACGTGGGGTGATTCAACATCCAAGCGCAGGGGGATAGGGAAGGAGCAGCCGACCTTGTCCATGTTCCTCAAGCGCAAGCAGTGGTGTCCCCTCCCGGCTGGGCTCCATGGTCCTTAGCGGACCAGAACCAGAGCAGATCTGTGGAATCACCCCGTCTTCACCTGTCCCAGTTCTGAGGTTCACCTTACCACCCTCTTCTCCCTCGACGAGAGTATTGGCGACCATCCTGTTCCACCTTGAGCTGTGCCTCATCTCCTCCACTCTCCCTGGTGCAACAGGCAGCTCAGACCAAACATCCAACCTCTGAAAATGATAAGGGCCTGGGGAAGAGGTATCAGCCACCTTTTTACTGAGACACCGGTCAGAGAAATGATCTTGTTAGCTTTGTCTTGCTGGCTCATCCTTCCGGTCATAGGAAGCTCCTAAGTCCTATAAATCTTACTCAAAAGTTACCCCTTTCCCCCAAATGTATTAAAAATGCCCATGTCATTTAATGATTACCCACACCACCTCACGACCCAGGCACATGCCCTCTCTTTTTCTAGCAATCTGCAGCAGTTCCTACTTAAGTCGACGGATGTTTTGGGCTCCAGCGACATCTCAGTGCTCGGCCTGTTCCCGAGGCTGCTGGAAGGCTATGCTCCGCAGAAGGACCCAGTCAACTACTGTGAGGAAAGCCCGCAATTCAAGGATCGCAGTGTGATTTGTCACCACCATCAGGCAATCCCACTGACTTAGGAGCCCCTGCTAACTCCTCATTCACGTCTAAAACCAAAACAAAAAACCTATACTCCGTTCTATTCACCCACAGGTCAAGCGAGTCCCACAACAGTCTCGATTGCCTTTCCCCTGGGAGACTCTGAACTTGCCACAGCTCGGCCCATTCTTCTAGGGAGGTGGTTCGGAGCAGGTAACTAGGAGGACAGGCCATCTGAACAGAAGGGGGATCTGGGGCACTGTTAGATCACTCTTGCTGAAGCAACCTCCCACGGAAGGGAGAGGAGGACTTTATCCAATTGCCTGTAACACCAGATGGGTGCTTCTTTCCCAGACAAGGCTGAAAGGGGTCAACATGAAGACCTCATTTTGAGACTTCTATTTTGATCACAGTTATCTCATGGAGCTATTTTGGCATCAAAATGTGGCTAGGTGCCTGGTTTCCCTCAGTGGCTTCACGTGGCTTTCAAAGGGAAGGAGGGGGTGGTGCCGACTTTTGGTAAAAGGGTCCAAGCCAGCAACATAATCACTCAAAGTCCAGATGAGGGATCAGTAACTACAACATGCCTGAAAGGCAGGCCTTGAGCACATTCCTCTGGTAGACATTAACTTATTAAATCGACCCTGACTGCAAATATAAACTTTGCCCCCATCTCACCGGGCAGCTATAAAAGGGGTGAATTTCAGTCTATAAAAGTAAGTGGGAACTGTCGCTGGATCCCGGGCTCCAACAACCTCCCTCTGGCAAGATGTGGCACCTCAAGCTCCTTGCAGTGCTCATGATCTGCTTGCTGCTGTTGAACCAGGTAGGAAGTGGATGTGCGGGGATTGTGCTGGTGGGGAAACTGTAAGCAGAACTTGAGAATGGGACTCAGCCCTGAGGACGGGTCCCTTTGCTCTCGAGTCTATGGCATCCTGGGGGTGGTCGTTCTCCCAAGGTGTGCAGAAAGGTGTCAGCACTTCCATACCTGAGGTTAACTTGTCTTTGCCCTACAGGTAGATGGCTCCCCCATACTGGAACTGAGTTCAACAAAGAGAAGGTCCCGGAGAATGACCCCGTTTTGGAGAGGGGTCTCCCTCAGGCCCATTGGATCCTCTTGCCGGGACGATTCCGAGTGTATCACGAGGCTGTGCAGGTACTCCAGAAACGTGAGCGCAAGGCCGAGGAGAGAGCAGCACGCACACTTACCTAAGAATAAAAGTGTAATAGGCGATTGCCCGGGCTGGGGCCCGGAGCTCCCTGGCGAATCCCTCAGGATTCAAGAACCAAGAACATCTCCACACAGGTACCACCAAAGAGCGGTGTCTTTGCTTTCTGCAGTTTACCCCGAGGTTGGCTAGAGCAAGCAGGGCAAGGAAATGTGACGAGGTGGCTGGCTCTGGGCACTGCTAGACCTTTGTCTTAAAAACCACCTTTTCTTTTCCTTTAGAAAAAGACGCTGTTCCCTAAGTGTGGCCCAGGAATGATGTACAAACCAGGGGAAAAGAGGACAGCGCTCACCTACAACAATGCTCCGTTCTATGGAATATTAGCTGCATTTTGACTGCAGACACTTAAGTGAAGCGGTCTTGTATTTTTAATATTTAAAGACAGATGTATGCTTTAAACTGGTCTCCGTTTCTTCTTAGAATGTTATGTAGCTAAGCATTACTAAACTTGTCAATTGAGAGTTTATTTTTCTATGTATACTATTAAATGTCTCACAACTTTTGTAGTCTGGAATTCAAGCTTTTGAGGGTTTGAAAAGGATTCATCTTGCATGCTACAGAAAAAAGCCCAGCATTGCCTAGGAGCAGACTTCTCAATCATAAAAGCACAGGGAAAGTGAACATTTAAGAAACAAAGAACACGATGAGAGGCTGAAAGACCAGTTTCCTAAAAGCCAAGTGCTCAGCCTTGGCAAGTTCACATGCTGTGGCCCTGGACCCTGGCCCTTCCCTCCGTGTCAGAACTCTTCAGTGAAGTGTCAGAGACGGGCTGGCATTTGTGACCTGATGATGTGCCCACATTTGTCTAGGACTGAACAGAAGCCAGAACTGAAAGAAGAATCTAGTTTAACAAAACAATAAAAGCCCAAGCCCCCAAGAACAGCAGAAAAGACTTTTTCTGAGATTGCTGCTGCAGCAGGGCGAACTGTGGTCTAGGCAAAAGGACGCATGGCCAGCAAGTTCAGAATTTCTGTAATCGGGAAATAAGAGCTGGACTGGGGGTCCAGACTTTTTAGGCAGAGTAGCAGTGGGCACTAAGGTACAGAACAGAAATTACACTGAAGAGGCAAAGTAAGAGTTGAAGAAGTTTAAAGAGCACAGTGTTTATAAACTTTAATACAGAAAATCTATTTGATATTTATTAAACTTAGTTTCTCCAGCTATGGTTTGGCATTATACAAAGCATCTTAATGACACAGTAGAGTTAAAAAGATCTTTACAAATTGAAATGTGATACCCTTGTCTCCAAATATTTTAATTGCCATAAATTTGTTTAAAAATACACATTAAACGCATGTTTGACACTCTAAACTTTCTATAATCTCAATACCACAAAATACATATAATATACTATACAGATGTGGAAAAATCTAGTTAGTATATAATACTTTGCTCACCATTAACAGCTTTATTATGTGAAATGCACATACTTAGAAATCCTAGCTTTTGAGCCCCAAAGTACCTCTGAAATTTTAATGTATTGTAACAAATAAAAATCACAGTATATAATTGAAATTTTGGTTGAAAATGTCAGATGCCTAAATATTTTGGATAAAAGAAATGTAAAACAAAGATTGGGATCATGTACAAAAACAAAGGCATCCTATCAGACACTAACAGTACCTTTCTGCAAAATCAACAAGGCTTTTAATTTATCAGCGGCATTACTTCCCCTCCAAAACCCTCCCCAAATATCAAACCGTTATTCACCAAATAATTTTAATTTCAAATAAGATAAAAGGATTCAATAAATATATAAGCAATTCCATCCTCCATATACAAAATTTCCTAAAACCATTCAAAACGGAGGCTAGATAATACATTTTCATAACCATGCTAACCAACCTCACATCTGGTCCTCAAAAGTAGTGCCTTTTCAGGCCCTGCCAATCGGGCCAGCTCTAGTGGTGAGCAACCCCCCCCGCCCCACCCGAACCCCAGTACTGTTGAACGCTCATGTCAATGATTTGCCAGGTGTGTGCATAAAGTTATAAAATGGGGACACTTCTTGAACAGCAACAACAAACTCAACAGTATG
This sequence comes from Nasua narica, assembly GCA_028533885.1. Classification (NCBI taxonomy): domain Eukaryota; kingdom Metazoa; phylum Chordata; class Mammalia; order Carnivora; family Procyonidae; genus Nasua; species Nasua narica. Next base: position 22,709,446 of record CM052809.1, read on the forward strand.
GATAACCATGGCAGAGATGCGAAAGGCAGCATTTCCAAACAGATATTTTCCAGGGAGGAACACAGCAGGTAGAAAATTCCAGTGGTTAAAAGCTGAAAAGAAACCCCACATGGAAGCGGTAACAGGTCAAAAACTGCAGATTACTAGAATTTCTGGGTGGGAGCTTTTCTTCCCCATGCACATTTAGAGAACTTTGTTTCTTTTTTAAGAATGGCAATTTATGCTTAGCTGAGCAATGTGGCACGGAGAGGTCAATGCTGACATTCCTAAAGTCCACTTCATTACATAATGATTGTTTTGAGGCTGCTATTTCAGGATACTTAAACATCTAGAAGACTCAGTTTAGACTTAACTGTAATGCCTTATTCTGTGACCAGATTCCGTTAAAAGGAAGAAATTAAGAGATTTTTCCATTGCTTTTCTAGAGAAAGTGACTTCTTTTTAACTAAGCATGCGGTTCAAATGAAGAGAATCAGCATGCGCTCTACCTACTAGTAATAACTTACTTCCGGTCACTTGCCAGCTTTCAGAGGTCTAGAAGTCTAAACTGAATTTCTCCATCACTGAGTATGTGAAAGATAAGCATGCACACACATGACCAACTTGGCCTCTTCCTCTACATATTCCAAATCATTTGACACTTATCTCTTCTCTTTACTTTAGTGAATAGCAACCTTAGATGTGCAGTGTTATTTGTTACTGGGAAAAAGTCTGCCTCTCCAACACATTAGTATGTGAAATCAAAATGAAATCTGTGCTCCACATAATTAGGAAATATGGGTGACAGGAGTCTACATGGATGTGAAATGCTTTGCTTCCCAATTTACTTAGCTTAAAAAAAAATCATCACAATCTGCCTAAAACTGTCATTCCCATTAGATGTTCCTGGGACCCAGAGGCAAACTCCTAAAATTCAAAATACATAATGAGGCCATTTTATTCAATTAGCAACTGGAAAATTAAAATCCTTCCCACCCTGTAAGAGCCCTATCATACTACAGGAGGGCTCAAATATATTTTAAAAGTTAATTTACTACAAATCATAGTAATTAAGCTTTAACAATCTAAAAGGAATACACATTGCACCCCTGAACATTAATATTCAAGGTGTCAACAAGAAAGTGTCTTAGATCAATTTAATAAATAATGTGGAAATAGTTGCACTAAGCTAAAATACTAAACACACACATTGTTGACAAACTAATTTCAGGTTTTCATACATACATACATACATATATATAAAGTGTGTATGTGTACATAATTTTAAAATCCAAAGCGGCATACCCTCACACCTAGAAGAGTGCACAGTGTACCTCTCCTCTACACAACCAGGCATCACTGACTGGAGCGACCACTGGCTGCTCTGAAACTCCAGGGTGCTGCCAGCCTCCAGAACCCGAACTTTCACTTAGAACAGGTGCCTTCTGTAGGCTCTTGCTTCACAATGCAAGCTCACTCAATGAAGATACGTTCCCAAAGTTTCTGTCATTAAATACAAAATGATGCTTGTCTGATTTAGCCGATTAAACCTTTCTTTAATAAAAAGAAACAAACAACAATTAAAAACAACAACAACAACAGCAACAACAGCAACAGCAACAGTGAATCTAATAAAGCCACAAGTGAATGCAAAGTGCGGCCCAGATGCCTATGGACCCGCCGGTGGGAGAGCTAGCCAGAGCACGGGCATGTGTGGGCACGTGCACACATTACTCTACACCGCTTTTGCACTGCAGAATTAAATCAGGCGATGGTCAACCTTCTCCGCTCTTCAGCAACTACAGCTGAAGATTTATCTGGAGTACTCATCGCTTACGAAGTTAGTTCTTGGCTACCTGCCCAGGAAAAAGGGGCACTGAGGCAAGAAACGGGCTGAACGCTCCCAGCCAGACTGGACCCAGGCTGGACTGTGGCAGGTAAATCACTTGGAGGGGAGTACTCCCCACAACCCAGCCCGGGCCGGGCCAAACTACCACGTGACTTCATCCACTGTTCACTGGCTGCCTGTGAAGAGTCCGGTGGCGCCGGCTGCTGCCTCCTGGCATACAAGTGTGGTCTTAAAAAGCAGTCAACAGAGTGATTTTTTAAATAGTTGCTATTTCTATAATTAATTATATATTAAGTACAAGTCTCAGACAAAGTAAGTTTTTAGCCACTTGTCAAATTCAGTTTTAAATGGTTAGAGAACAGTGAAGACACCTATTGAGGAAGGAGGAATGGTGGCCTACAAAGGGAGTCCAAAGTATGTGCTGGAGCAGATGAAGACACAGACAACTTTTGAGGACATGGACACAGAGGAAAGGGAGTGGTGTTTCCACAGACTATGAGATTGAAAATGCAATTATTTAGGACAGGATTTTGATCCACTGCCCATTACCACCTGGGGGGGAAATCTCTCCACAATGAAAAGCTTGAAGAATTTATTTCCAAAGAATTAACACAGTGTCAGAGAGAGAATTAACTTAGAACAGCACCATAAAACATGCAGGAAACTGTGTTTTAACAAAATTATCAGTGTGACCCCAGAAACACTCCTGCTGCCTTTCAGGACATACAAGAGATTAGAATACACTGGAACTCAGAGGTGCCCCGCTGGCTGCTGTGGCTGAAAGCTTTATCGGCTTCTAAGACATCACTGCAAAGGAAGGAATCAGAGTAAGAGCAATCAGAGGACAGGACATACAGCTACTCGATCAACAGGGGCAAGTCTGTCACCGAATAACTACCCTAATCACTGAGAAATTGTCCTCTTAAGGAAAACTGTTCCTAAAACATACTAATAAGTTAGCAAGATTTCAGAGGCAACTTCTCCAAGAGAAAACGATTAGCTTCAGCATAATTTCTGGATTCCGATCCCCAGCGACATGCAAAAACCACCTGAACAGTTAAAAAGCTCCGTAAATATGAAGCTACAAGACAATGAATGTTCACTCGCTTAAGAAATAAGCGTTAAAAATACTCATATACAGAGGATTCACTGCACCACTGGACATAAGAGATTTTCTATCTTTTCTTTCCCACTTCAAACCTTAGCAATCATCTATAAACAGCAGGGCAATCTTTTTTTTCTGATTGGATGAATTAATTTTTGGAATGGGGAGAATGACAATTTTTTTTTGAAGATTTATTTATTTATTTATTTATTTATTTATTTATTTATTTATTTATTTATTTATTTGAGGGACAGAGAAAGTGAGAGAGAGCACGAGAGGAGAGAAGGTTAGAGGAAGAAGCAGACTCCCCGCGGAGCTGGGAGCCCGATGTGGGACTCGATCCTGGAACTCAAGGATCATGACCTGAGCCGAAGGCAGTTGCTCAACCAACTGAGCCACCCAGGCGCCCGAGAATGACAATTTTTTTGGAGGAGTCATTACCCAATTAGACTAAGCCATGTACCAAGCATTAGCTTTTCTGAACTAATTCATCTTTAGGTGACTCTAAAGGAAGATTAAAAAAGAAAGAGAATTGATTAGTACTGCCAAAGGGTGTAGGGTGATCTGGTCCTAGTGTAAAACTTCATCTGTAAACAATCCATAGAGTTTTCATTCAAAGGTAAGATTTAAGGCACACCAGACATGATAGGGGCACACGACAGGGGCATGACAGAGGGTACATTTCTCACCTTTGACGCCAATACGCACCTTACAGGGAAAGGTACTTGGATATACAACTCTTACAGAGCTGGCTTAAGCGCTACCCTTGCTCCCCGCTTCCATTCCCAAGAGAGCTAACACTGAACCAAATTAGGTACTTTTCTAATGTGAATTTTCTCATCTCATCGGAAACTTAAATCATTGGTGAGGGCCTTCATAATACAAAGGGAGTCAGTACAAGACTAGCTTAAAGGAGGACTTCATCTCTACCTCAGGCATTATACCTTAAATTGTACAGCAAAAGCACACACAACAAAGCTCCAGCCCATTCCTGCATCCGTCACTGCCTGCTCCCATGAGAGCATCACAATCTAGTGTGGCAAAAACCGTTTTCAAATAAAAATTCCGAAGAGAGGTTTAACCCTTCAAACATCATCACTGAAAGAGATGTAAGCAGCAACCCTCAGGAGGGGGATCATCCTTTGTTCCACAGTAACTTACTCTTTTTCAGTTAACCATCAAATTATTAGCAACAAAAAAGAACACACGGTTTTAGTAAAATCCATGAAGTTCAAGATTGTCCTTTTATGAAACCATTCACATGATATCCTTCTCCTAGAAAATTTGCCTGCCCTCCTTTGTAATGCATTAAATGCAAGCTATAGTCACCTTGTGATTGCTATAGTGTTATTAACACATTCACAGTTCTTGACATAATGCATACCAAATCAGATGCATTTCATCTTCTATCTGTAGAATGCCGTCTTCTCATATTTAAATGATTTTTCATGTGTAGAAGAATATCCTTAATACTAAGCATAAATTCTGTAATAAAACTGTAGTTAAGATTTAAAATAATATCAGGTAGTAGGTATAGAAAGAACTTGTCCATATTTTAGATGAACCAACTCTTACTCTTAGAAGAGCTACCACAAAAAGACATTAGGTAACAAAGCTCCCCGAGTATATAAATAAAAATGCCTACCTTAAATTTACGGTAAATGTTCAACAAAGTAAATTTATAGGCAGAAATAACTAAGTTTTACACTAGCCCCAATCTGGGAACTTAAAAAAATTAAAATAAATAAAATTTCAATTGATTAGTTCGAAATTGCAACTGGAATTTCAATCTTATTACAGACCACTGAAACCACCTTATCAACGTGCTGCAGATTTAGAAACATTTAAATAACTTTTCATATCGGGAATATTAAAGGGGTCAACTGACATCATGGCTTCGGGTTATAAATAACAACAACACATGAACCAGGGAGGAGAAAACCATTCCTCATTCTTAGTGTCGACTAGGTTGGCATGTTATGGCAGTTTTCCTTCGTGATGTGACACAGTGTTGTGGAGAAAATCAGAGGCCACGAGAATGTGTTCAGTCAAGATATTAACTTGGCATCCTGGCGAAGCCAGTGTAGTCCCTGTCGGGTGTATCGAACTAGATCTGTCATGATGCTCGCATTAAAGATGAGAGGACCCATCACTTTATCCAGTTCAGCAAAGAATTCTAGAAAACCAAAAACAGTCATTAAATGATGTACACATTCTCCTGAAACACGGCTTCCAAAGTTTTAGGCTAGATTATAAAACAGTAGTCAAACGAGGTCAAAAAAACACTCCCTCCTGCACTACAATGGTGACCATCCATGTTTTAGAACAAACCAACCCATAGTCCGTCTTTCAAGTTCTATTATTTTCCCTAAGTCATGAAACTGTTGCAAACAGACTGTATGGTTAGGAATTAAGTGTTATACATAAATGTAGAATTCCACTGATGGAAATTATCAATTACTAATATGGAGTACACATTACTGAAATGGAAACAATGTACTACATTGTACTATTACTCAAAACAGTCTGTGTGTACTGTTTTATCTTTTTTAAGATTTTTTTAATCTATTTATTTTGACAAAGAGAGATCACAAGTAGGCAGAGAGGCAGGCAGAGAGTGAGAGAGGAGGAAGCAGACTCCCCACTGAGCAGCAAGCCCGATGTGGGGATCAATCCCAGGACCCTGAGATCATGACCTAAGCTGAAGGCAGAGGCTTTAACCCACTGAGCCACCCAGGTGCCCCTGTGTGTACTGTTTTTGTGTAAGAAGCAAATGGTACAGAAAGTTCTTTGCACGGTTCCCCATAAGACCTCCTGTGAGGTTAGACATTTATGACCAACTTTCTGCTGTAATCATATGCCATGAAACACTAATAAATTATCCCATGTTTTAGATAGTATAGTTTAAAAGTGCAAAGGATGGGAAATGAAAGAATTCTTCCTCTGTGAACGAATATAGGCTGATCTGCATGTGAGGTGGGTGCAGAGAGGAGGAAGGAAGGACAGTGTCCTAAATTTGATCCTGATGCAATTTTGGCAGAAGAGAGAGGGATGTAGGACTCGGACAGGAGAGTTTTTATACATGCAGAGAAAAAGGAATCATTCTCATGATAAATACCTCAGCCTACTCAAACAGAAGCAATCAAAGAGAAGAGGAGAAAAGGGTCTTCTTTATAGAATTCCAGGTAATAAATGCAGGTGCAATATCAGAATAGAAAATTCCTGTTTCCTTTCTTTTGTTTTTAAAGTAGGACCCAATGTGGGACCTGGACTCATGACCCTGAGATCATGACCTGAGCTGAGATTGAGAGCCAGACACTTAACCGACAGAGACACCCAGGTGCCTTGAAAATTCCTATTTCCTAGTTCAATAATGGATGTAAGTAATGACCATCAGTGGGAGCTAAAACCTAAGTTGAAGTTAGGGAATCTTACATCAAACTGAGTCAGGCTGAAACCACCTGGATTGTGTCAATGGCCAAATCCAAGTACCACTTACCAAGAGATAACCATTAATTAAATGCTTCAATAATATCGTATAATAGGAAATCTAAAGCAGCACCTATGAAGTGTTATTCAAAAACCTGAATTTAATTAAGTCTCAAAATGTAACTATCAGTATGAAGGAAATAAGGGGGACGCAGGAGCAAGCTAAACGATACCAAGAGGAAGGAATCAGTCAAATCCATAATAGGACTCATTTCCTCCTCAACGTAAACGGCACAGTGCCCCACTCCCCTAAACACCAAAAACTGGAAGAAGGAGACGGACTTCGGACACTGATGAAGGAATGTTTGGATCCTGTTAAAAACAAACCATAAAGAAAAAAAAGGGCATATTTGCAAAACAGGGAAAATTGGATGATAGACTAGGTATTAGGTGACAGAAAAGAATTATTAATTTTGGTGGCTGCATTAAAGGCATGACGATCATGTTCTTGAAAAATCCATATCACCCAAGGATGCATACACCTAAGTATGTTCAGGGGAAATGCTTTAAATACTCCAGTGGGGAAAGAAAAGTATGATTCAGAGAGAGAGCGAAGTGAAACAAGATTAGGAAAATGTTGTGTCACTAGTTGAATGAAAGATGCGCAGGGATCATCATGCCATTATCTTCCCTTTAGTCAATATTTGAAAAGTACCACACAAAAAAGTAAACGTGAAAGGACAAAGAAAATTTTAAAAAGGAAAAACAAGGCTAGAAAATAGGCATCAGGAAGAAAAATCAGGAAGGAAAGTAAAGCAGGAGTGATTTAATAAGAATTTCTGCTTTGTAAACTTTCCTGAGCAATAGTGACAATACTTAAAATTTTTAGGAAAGAATTAGGTTTTCAGAGACACAATTTTATGTTAGATGCTGGGGTTCCCCTTCTATCTTTCTCTCACCATTACCGTTCTTTAGGGATAAGAATCTTTCGTCTTCATCTGATTACCTGTTTATATTACAAATATTTAAATACACTCTGTGAAAAAAGGACACTTGATTGACCAGTGTAGTGGTACAAAGGGTCTACCTGAATAGCTGCCACACACACAAACATTTGCTAATAACAACTACAAAAATAAGATGGTGTTTATATAGTACTTTTTTATTTTAGTTATATAGTACTTATATAGTTTATATAGTACTTTATATAGTATTTTTCCCCAGGATCCTTTATTTACTTATTTTTTAATTTTTTTTAATTTTAATTTTTTAATTTTTAAAATTTTAATTTAATTAAATTTTTTAAATTTTTTAAATTTAAAATCCAGTATAGGGGCACCTGGGTGGCTCAGTCAGTTAAGCATCTGCCTTAGGCTCACGTCATGATCCCAGGGTCCTCAAATTGAGCCCTGTATCGGGCTCCCTGCTCAGCAGGGACCCTGCTTCTCCCTCTCCCATTCTCCCTGCTTGTATTCCCTCTCTCACTGTCTCTCTCTCTCTCTCTGTCAAACAAATAAATAAAATCTTAAAATAAATGAATAAAATAAAATCCAGTATTTTGGGGTACCCCGATGACTCAGTAGGTCAAGTGTCCAACTCTTGATTTCGGCTCAAGTCATGATCTCAGGGTCATGAGTTTGAGCCCGGCTTTGGGCTCCGCATTGGGTGTGGAGCCTGCTTAGGATTCTCTCTCTCCTTCTCCCTCTCCGTCTCCCTCCCCTCCCTGAGCCGCTTCACATGCATGCACGGTCTTTAAAAAAGTAAATAAAATAAAATAAGATCCAGTATAGGTAACATATACTGCTACATTTATTTCAGGTGTACAATATAGTGATTGTTCCCTGGGATCTTTAAATACTTTATAATTATCAATGTTCTTAGTTTGGGAGATAACAAACTTAAGGTACAAAAGCTTCATATAACCTAGTACTAAAGAATGCTAGAAACTGATCTATTTTGTGGTCTCCTTTATCACATAAGTTTTCAATTTGCCACCTAAAAATCCAGTGAATTTTTTTTTTTTTTTTTTTTTATTAGAGAGCGAGAGACTGAGAATGAGGGGGGAGAAGGTCAGAGGGAGAAGCAGACTTCCCGCAGAGCCGGGAGTCCGATATGGGACTCGATCCCGGGACCATGACCCGAGCCGAAGGCAGTCGCCCAACCAACTGAGCCACCCAGGCGCCCCTGTGAATTTTTTTTTTTTTAAGTAATCTCTACACCCAACATGGGGCTCAAACTCATGACCCGAAGACCAAGAGTCACATGCTCCTGTGACTGAGCCAGTCAGGTGCCCCTGAATGTGATTTTATATATTAAACATTTCATATGTACAGTATGTCTGCATGTAATCCTATGCCTAAGCCAAATTTACTGTTAACCATCCTAAAATAGAACGGGTATTTTATTATTTTTATAATTGGAGCTGCACTTAATGTGCCAACAACAAAGGCACGTATGCCCTAGAGCAAAAGCTGTTTTTAGTTTTGTGTGTGTCACTGCACAGTGAGAGGTATTTTTGACCACACTCCATACATTCGGCATGACTGGTAAGCAATGGTGATTAGAAAACTCTTTACTGTCAACTCCAGACTACATAATAAACGGAAATGCAGATCAGACACTTATTTAACTAGGTCATAAAAGCTCCTTTAACAATTTCATCCTTCAAAGTTTCTCCAGAGACCTTCCTACCTTTTTGTTCTTTGGAAAGCTGTTCAGCTTGGTCCCAAATTTCAGTGGCATAGAGGAAGTTGGATGTAACTTGAACATAGCTGGCTGCCATCTGGTGGATCCTCTGGGGAATGGTCACTGAAGAACCACTCGCTGTAGCACTACTGGCCCCAGAAGAATAATTTCCGGAATTGCCTGGCGACAGCTTTGGAGAAACAGGGGAGGGCATCCCAACAGCTTTGCTACACAGAGAGAAACAGGAAGCTTATTCATGTGAATGTGGTGAACATGATGAAACCCAGGTTTTCTACAGGCTCTGCATCCATGAAGGCTTTTACAATTTAAAGACTTTTTTAAACCAGAAGAGTCCCCACAGAGGTACAATCTCTTCTAAGTAAGTGTTTAGCTCAGTAAAGCCCGTGGTGAAATCATCATATCTGGACTCTTGTTTTAATGAATGGCAACAGAAACAAGACGGCAAAGAACTGAGGACGTCACACACCTTGACAGCAGCAGTTCACTTCACTCCTAGCTCGACACACTTTCCATCTATTCTGGCAGGTAATAGGTATTTTTCAAGTTGTTTTGTAGAAAGTTGGGAGGAATTTGCAATTTAACACAAGAAAATTGTAGTAGTAGATAGGAACGTCTTATTTTGAACTCCATTATTTCTGGTACTTTCCTAGTTTAACCAACTGCAATTATCTCAAGCTTCCTGTCAATTAAATATTTCTTAGGAAACACATGTTGAAATTGGGGAGGTTCATTTCAGCAGTACTAAAATTTGTGGAAGTGCCTAAGACCATTAAAAAAAAGGAAAATGAAACAAAAGTTGGGGGGACAAAAGTGATTTGTTATGAATATTTGTTTATCTTCTCTTTTAGCACTATAAATTTGGTTCAGAAAATACACAAGGGCAAAGACGGAAAGTCATTTAACCTAAAATAATAACTGAACAGAAAAAATTACAAAACAAAAGCTGTCGGGGTAATTGTCTTCCTTTTGGGGGGTGATGTGGGATGGAGGAGAAACCACGATCATGCCACTGTTATTAATTTCTATCCGTGTCGAGACTTGAGTAAAATAAAGATAAGCTCAATGATAAAAATCCAACTAGCTGTACAAATTAAACTCTAAGAAGGACTAAGGTGCTGTCAAAAAACTCAGACTTCTACAGGTGAAATGTCCTGTCTACTCCTTCTAAGACTGTGTTCATTATATTTTCAGCTTAGTAAAAAATAAAGAGGAAAAATGAAAACTTTAAAAAATACTTTATTAGAGATGGTTTTAATTTTTTTTTTAATTGTCATCTTTCCATTTCTGGAAATTGGACCCTACCCATCCCGCTTTTACACAAAAATAAATCATTTTGTCACAAAGATATTTTATAAACTTAAATTTACCTACCTTCCCAAGCCAGGTGATGGTGCTTGAGAATTATTATAAGAATTCTGTGGAAAAAATAAAATGTACATAATTAAAAAAATACTACTTCTGAAGTATTAAATATATTCAAGAGCACATTGGGCCAGAACTGCGCCTTAAGACTTTTTTTTTTTAAAGATTTTATTTATTTATTTGAGAGACAGAGAAAGTGAGAGAGAGCATGAGAGGAGAGAAGGTTAGAGGAAGAAGCAGACTCCCCGCAGAGCGGGGAGCCCGACGTGGGACTCGATACCGGAAATCAAGGATTATGACCCGAGCCGAAGGCAGTCGCTCAACCAACTGAGCCACCCAGGCACCCTCTCCTTAACACATTTTACAAATTTAAGATCCCCAAATATAAGCACAAGAGCAAGAGAATATGTATGTGTGTAAATGTGCAACAGAAAGACCCTATTTACGTGATAGCTGGGGGTTCTGGAAGACTTAAATGGAAGGACAGAGAATGGGTAAGACTCAGACAAGAGGTGAGTCATGCAGAAGTTTAGGTAAGCAACAAGAGAAAGAGACCTCAAGGACTTGAGATCAGGGTAAGAAGCTCAGACCTGACCTGGCAAGCAACAGTAAGCTATTGAAGAGTCTGAACTCAGAACCAGGGCAGGATTTTAAGAAGACTGATGTGGAGGTGTGAGGAAAACACATAGACATTTTAGGAAACTAACTGAACAGTCTGAGAAAGGGTGGTAGTGAAAACGGAAGGCCGTCTGTGAATTAGAAACTAGGTCTCATGATAGAAGAGGCTCCACCTATTGAAACATTAGGAAGACCTACTGCATATGGCTACACAGATCCTATAATCAGATACATGTACATTTAAAAACTTTGCAAGAAGTTTCAAACCTATTTGACAGTTCACCAACAAATCTTGTCTCCTAGGACAGGGGCCTTCCTCTTTTCCACACTTACCTTCAGGTGCTCCGTCAGTGTCTTTGAGTACTTCAGAGCATTTTCCTTCTTCAGTTTGAACAGCCTCAGGTACAGCAAAGACTGGCATCGCAGGCTAGCCAATGGAAAAGGGCAGTTTATTTACCAGCACAGCGGACTCTGACTACATCTGCACAGACAACTTTTGTATTGTCCAAGAGTACAGGACTGGCTATATGAACAGACCATGACAAGTGGTCAACGACGACAACCCTCAGGCAAAACTGGAAGCAGTGTTCTGATTACGGTACACACCCACACACACCCACAGGAGGGGAAGAGCCTTAGGACTAGTCTCCTGTGTGTTGATCATCAAGGATCAAAACCTCACCCACAAGACACCAACATGTCATCATAACATATGCTTCAAAGAAATCACCAAGGAGCAGAATCTCTAGATCAAATTATAAATATCTAAAATTCAACGATGAAAAAAAAATTCAACAACAAAAACTAGGGAACTCAACTATGCATAGTGCAACTCTGAGGCAACATATAGGAAGCTTATAATGGCTTCACCACCGCCTACCTCTCCAGTCACTTTCACTTCTTGGTCTTTCTCTGCAGTTCCTTTAGTTCCTTGATAGTTCCCAGTTTCTTTCTACCATCCAGCCCTTGCACATATCCCCTCTATCTGAAGACCAGGTGTCTCTACACTCTACTCTCCTATGGTTATTACACTTTTCTTTCAAAGTACTGTATTCATATAGTTGTGTGACGATTTGATTAATTTGTGTCTCCTCATACTAGATACTAGACTCCATAACAAAAAAGACCTTGTCAGTTTATCCACAGCTGCATTCCTAGCTGTTAAAGCCAGTGCCACGTAAAGTAAATACTTTCAACAAACAATCTGATAATGTCTCCCTGGGACCAAGCCAACAAGCCACATTCGTTATTCTGAATAAGCTAAACATTTGCTCCCTCAGGGAAGGTATAGGATATGTGAATAAGGAGAGAGGATAGCGAAAGAAGAGCCTGGAAAAAGGACCACGTGAGACATGGGGAGTTCTACTGTCAGTCCTACTCTACCAAGGCTTTTGCCATGAGCGCAATGGATCAGAGACTGACAACAACTAAAAATATTTCATTAGGAATTTTGGCTTATTTTCTATTTTACCCATCAAGAACAGATTTATGCTGGGGTTATGAAAGGCCGATTCAAGGATAACTTTCAGAAGGGAACAAACAGCATCATTTCCTAGGGAACAGCCTGTCATCTAGCAGAGACTAGAACACAACACTTACCAAAGTACCGTGAGCCTTTTATCTGCAGCTGTAGCATCAGGGGCCAAGTAATTCTTTAGCTTCATAGTGTATCTGTGAGTTAAAGCAAAAAATGACACAAAACATAGTACTTCACCTTGGTGTTAGGACTTCCTTAGTCCTCAGAATGTTAGAACCCAACCTAAACAAAGGCAAAAATACCCAATGAAATATCTAATTCTCCTTATCCCCGGACAATAAAGGATGAAGATCCTTCACAGCTTTACTGTATATAGCTGTATCAGCCCCTTGCTAGATAAACCAAAGAAGTAATAGTGCCAATGATGTGGCAGCCAAGTTTTCCCACTTACTTGATGAGCTCCACTGTCTCTGAATACATAGGGAATGGGGATTTGGATTCCTGAGCATTTTTCTCTAATGCATTCCCACATTCAATGAAAGATACCACAGCATCAAGATAGTATACAGCTTTCTCAAACCTATCAGACTGAAGAAAGGAGAATAAAGGTAATGAGAGATACAGAGGTACTATGACAACAAACAATAAATGAAAATTTAAGTTAAATAATTATTAAATAAATAAATGTGAGAATGTTTACATACCAATGCATCGGCATTGTGCTTTAGCTTTTTTGCTTCTTGTAAATAATGGTCTGCTGAATAATTTCTGCAATGTAAATTTTTATAGTATATAAAATAGTAAATATTTTCTTAAGATATTACTTGTTCGTGTAACTCTCCAGCATCCCCACCAAAAAAAAAA